>OX451738.1:763219579-764469579 GCA_948472305.1 Vicia faba
GGAATAAAATAAATCTCGAGAACAGACTGCCTTCCATAATGACAAGGCTACCATCCAATGGAATAACAAAAATCTCGACAACATACTACCTTCCATAATGACAAGACTACCATCAATTGTAGTAACAAAATCTCGACAACAGACTACCTTCCATAATGACAAGGCTGCCATCCATTATAGTAACAAAAATATCGATAACAAACTACCTTCCATAATGACAAGGATACCATCAATTGTAGTAACCAAAATCTCGACAATAGAATACCTTCCGTAATGACAAGGCTACCATCCAATGGACTAACGAAAATATCAACAAGAGACTACCTTCCATAATGATAAGGCTACCATCAATTGGAATAACAAAAATCTCGACAACAGACTACCTTCCATAATGACAAGTCTACCATCCATTGTAGTAACAAAAATCTCGACAACAGACTACCTTCCATAATGACAAGGCTACCATCCATTGGAGTAAACAAAATCTCGATAACAGACTACCTTCCATAATGACAAGGATACCATCTATTGGAATAACAAAAATCTCGAGATAAGACTGCCTTCCATAATGACAAGGCTACCATCCAATGGAATAATAAAAATCTCGACAACATACTACCTTCCATAATGACAAGTCTACCATCCATTAAAGTGACAAAAATCTCGACAATAAACTACCTACCATAATGACTAGGTTACCATCCATTAGAGTAACAAAGATATCGAAAACAGACTACCTTCTATAATGACAAGGCTACCATACATTGTAATAACAAAAATCTCGACAACAAACTACCTTCCACAATGGCAAGGCTACCATACATTGTAGTAACAAAAATCTCGACAATAGTCTACCTTCCATAATGAAAAGGCTACCATCCATTGGAGTAACAAAAATCTCTCCAACAGACTACCTTCCATAATGACAAGGCTACCATCCATTGGAGTGACAAAAATCTCGACAATAAAATACCTTCCATAATGACAAGGATACCATCCATTGGAGTAACAAAAATCTCGACAACAAACTACCTTCCATAATGACAAGGCTACCATCCATTGGAGTAACAAAAATCTCGACAATAGACTACCTTCCATAATGACAAGGCTACCATCCATTGGAGTGACAAAAATCTCGACAACAAACTACCTTCGAATATGACAAGGCTACCATCCATTCGAGTATGAAAAATCTCGAGAATAGACTACCTTCCATAATGACAAGGCTACGATCCATTAGACTAACAAAAATCTCGACAACAGACTACCTTCCATAATGACAAGGCTACAATCCATTGGAGTAATGAGAATATCAACAAGAGACTACCTTCCATAATTACAAGGCTACCATGCATTAGAGTAATGAAAATATCAACAAGAGACTACCTTCCATAATGACAAGGCTACCATCCATTGGAGTAACAAAAATCTCGCCAGCAGACTATCTTCCATAATGACAAGGCTACCATCCATTGGAGTGAAAAAAATCTCGACAACAAACTACCTTCCATAATGACAAGGCTACCATCCATTGGAGTGACAAAAATCTCTTCAATAGACTACCTTCCATAATGACAAGGCTACCATCCATTAGAGTGACAAAAATATCGACAACAGACTACCTTCCATAATGACAACGCTACCATCCAATGGAGTAACAAAAATATCGACAATTGACTACCTTCCATAATGAAAAGCCTACCATCCATTGGAGTAACAAAAATATGGACAAGAGAATACCTTCTGTAATGACTAAGCTACTATCCATTGGAGTAACAAAGATATCGACAACAGACTACCTTCCATAATAACAAGGCTACCATCCATTGGAGTAACAAAAATTTCGAAAACAGACTACCTTTCATAAAGACAAGGCTACCATATATATGAATAACAAAAATCTAGAGAACAGACTGCCTTCCAAAATGACAAGGCTACCATCCAATGGAATAACAAAAATCTCGACAACACACTACCTTCCATAATGACAAGGCTACCATCAATTGTAGTAACCAAAATCTCAACAATAGAATATCTTCCATAATGACAAGGCTACCATCCATTGTAGTAACAAAAATCTCGACAACATTCTACCTTCCGTAATGACAATGCTACCATCCATTTGAGTAACAAAAATCTCGACAACAGACTACCTTCCATCATGACAAGGCTACCATCAATTGTAGTAACAAAAATGTAGACCATAGACTACCTTCCATAATGACAAGGCTACCATCCATTGGACTAACGAAAATCTCGACAATAGATTACCTTCCATAATTAAAAGCCTACCATCCATTGGAGTAACAAAAATCTGGACAACAGAATACCTTCCATATTGACTAGGCTACTATCCATTGGAGTAACAAAGATATCGACAACAAACTACCTTCCATAATGTCAATGCTACCGTCCATTGGAGTAACAAAAATCTCGACAACAGACAACCTTCCATAATGACAAGGCTATCATCCATTAGAGTAACAAAAATTTCGAAAATAGACTACCTTCCATAATGACAAGGCTAAAATCCATTGGAGTAACAAAAATCTCGATAACAGACTACCTTTAATAATGACAAGGTTACCATCTATTGGAATAACAAAAATATAGAGAACAGATTGCCTTACATAATGACAAGGCTACCATCCAATGGAATAACAAAAATCTCGACAATAGATTACCTTCCATAATGAATAGGCTACCATCCGTTGGAGTTACAAAAATATCGACAATAGACTACCTTCCATAATGACAAGGCTACCATCCATTGGAGTAACAAAAATATCGACAACAGACTACCTTCCATAATGGCAAAGGCTACCATCCATTGGAGTAACAAAGATATCGACAACAGACTACCTTCCATAATGACAAAGGCTACCATCCATTGTAGTGACAAAAATCTCGACAATAGACTACGTTCCATAATGAATAGGCTACCATCCATTGGAGTAACAAAAATATCGACAATAGACTACCTTCCATAATGACAAGGCTACCATTCATTAGAATAACAAAAATATCGACAACAAAATACCTTCCATTATGACATGGCTACCATCCATTGAAGTAACAAAGATATCGACAACAAACTACCTTCCATAATGACAAGGCTACCATCTATAGGAATAAAATAAATCTCGAGAACAGACTACCTTCACAAATGACAGGGCTACCATCCAATGGAATAACAAAAATCTCGACAACATACTACCTTCCATAATGACAAGACTACCATCAATTGTAGTAACAAAATCTCGACAACAGACTACCTTCCATAATGACAAGGCTGCCATCCATTGTAGTAACAAAAATATCGACAACAAACTACCTTCCATAATGACAATGCTACCATCCATTGGAGTAACAAAAATCTCGACAACATATTACCTTCCAAAATGACAAGGATACCATCAATTGTAGTAACCAAAATCTCGACAATAGAATACCTTCCGTAATGACAAGGCTACCATCCAATGGACTAACGAAAATATCAACAAGAGACTACCTTCCATAATGATAAGGCTACCATCAATTGGAGTAACAAAAATCTCGACAACAGACTACCTTCCATAATGACAAGTCTACCATCCTTTGTAGTAACAAAAATCTCGACAACAGACTACCTTCCATAATGACAAGGCTACCATCCAATGGAGTAACCAAAATCTCGATAACAGACTACCTTCCATAATGACAAGGATACCATCTATTGGAATAACAAAAATCTCAAGATAAGACTGCCTTCCATAATGACAAGGATACCATCCAATGGAATAATAAAAATCTCGACAACATACTACCTTCCATAATGACAAGACTACCATCCATTAAAGTGACAAAAATCTCGACAATAGACTAACTTCCATAATGACTAGGCTACCATCCATTAGAGTAACAAAGATTTCGACAACATACTACCTTCTATAATGACAAGCCAACCATACATTGTAATAACAAAAATCTCGACAACAAACTACCTTCCACAATGGCAAGGCTACCATACATTGTAGTAACAAAAATCTCGACAATAGTCTACCTTCCATAATCACAAGGCTACCATCCATTGGAGTAACAAAAATCTCGCCAACAGACTACCTTCCATAATGACAAGGCTACCATCCATTGGAGTGACAAAAATCTCGACAATAAAATACCTTCCATAATGACAAGGATACCATCCATTGGAGAAACAAAAATCTCGACAACAAACTACCTTCCATAATGACAAGGCTACCATCCATTGGAGTAACAAAAATCTCGACAATAGACTACCTTCCATAATGACAAGGCTACCATCCATTGGAGTGACAAAAATCTCGACAACAAACTACCTTCGAAAATGACAAGGCTACCATCCATTCGAGTCTGAAAAATCTCGAGAATATACTACCTTCCATAATGACAAGGCTACGATCCATTAGACTAACAAAAATCTCGACAACAGACTACCTTCCATAATGACAAGGCTACAATCCATTGGAGTAATGAGAATATCAACAAGAGACTACCTTCCATAATGACAAGGCTACCATGCATTAGAGTAATGAAAATATCAACAAGAGACTACCTTCCATAATGACAAGGCTACCATCCATTGGAGTAACAAAAATCTCGCCAGCAGACTACCTTCCATAATGACAAGGCTACCATCCATTGGAGTGAAAAAAATCTCGACAACAAACTACCTTCCATAATGACAAGGCTACCATCCGTTGGAGTGACAAAAATCTCGTCAATAGACTACCTTCCATAATGACAAGGCTACCATCCATTAGAGTGACAAAAATATCGACAACAGACTACCTTCCATAATGACAACGCTACCATCCAATGGAGTAACAAAAATATCGACAATTGACTACCTTCCATAATGAAAAGCCTACCATCCATTGGAGTAACAAAAATATGGACAAGAGAATACCTTCCGTAATGACTAGGCTACTATCCATTGGAGTAACAAAGATATCGACAACAGACTACCTTCCATAATAACAAGGCTACCATCCATTGGAGTAACAAAAATTTCGAAAACAGACTACCTTTCATAATGACAAGGCTACCATATATATGAATAACAAAAATCTAGAGAACAGACTGCCTTCCAAAATGACAAGGCTACCATCCAATGGAATAACAAAAATCTCG
Source organism: Vicia faba (assembly GCA_948472305.1). Classification (NCBI taxonomy): domain Eukaryota; kingdom Viridiplantae; phylum Streptophyta; class Magnoliopsida; order Fabales; family Fabaceae; genus Vicia; species Vicia faba. Next base: position 763,224,731 of record OX451738.1, read on the forward strand.
ATAACACACTACCTTCCATAATGACAAGGCTACCATCAATTGTAGTAACCAAAATCTCAACAATAGAATACCTTCCATAATGACAAGGCTTCCATCCATTGTAGTAACAAAAATCTCGACAACATTCTACCTTCCGTAATGACAATGCTACCATCCATTTGAGTAACAAAAATCTCGACAACAGACTACCTTCCATCATGACAAGGCTACCATCCATTGTAGTAACAAAAATGTAGACCACATACTACCTTCCATAATGACAAGGCTACCATTCATTAGACTAACGAAAATCTCGACAATAGATTACCTTCCATAATTAAAAGCCTACCATCCATTGGAGTAACAAAAATCTGGACAACAGAATACCTTCCATAATGACTAGGCTACTATCCATTGGAGTAACAAAGATATCGACAACAAACTACCTTCCATAATGTCAATGCTACCATGAATTGGAGTAACAAAAATCTCGCCAACAGACTACCTTCCATAATGACAAGGCTACCATCCATTGGAGTGACAAAAATCTCGACAATAAAATACCTTCCATAATGACAAGGCTACCATGCATTGGAGTAACAAAATCTCGACAACAAACTACCTTCCATAATGACAAGGCTACCATCTATTGGAATAACAAAAATAAAGAGAACAGACTGCCTTCCATAATGACAAGGCTACCATCCAATGGAATAAAAAAAATCTCGACAATAGATTACCTTCCATAATGAATAGGCTACCATCCGTTGGAGTTACAAAAATATCGACACTAGACTACCTTCCATAATGACAAGGCTACCATCCATTGGAGTAACAAAAATACCGACAACAGACTACCTTCCATAATGACAAAGGCTACCATCCATTGGAGTAACAAAGATATCGACAACAGACTACCTTCCATAATGACAAAGGCTACCATCCATTGGAGTGACAAAAATCTCGACAATAGACTACGTTCCATAATGATTAGGCTACCATCCATTGGAGTAACAAAAATATCGACAATAGACTAACTTCCATAATGACAAGGCTACCATTCATTAGAGTAACAAAAATATCGACAACAGAATACCTTCCATTATTACTAGGCTACCATCCATTGAAGTAACAAAGATATCGACAACAGACTACCTTCCGTAATGATAAGGCTACCATCTATAGGAATAAAATAAATCTCGAGAATAGACTACCTTCACAAATGACAGGGCTACCATCCAATGGAATAACAAAAATCTCGACAACATACTACCTTCCATAATGACAAGACTACCATCAATTGTAGTAACAAAATCTCGACAACAGACTACCTTCCATAATGACAAGGCTGCCATCCATTGTAGTAACAAAAATATCGACAACAAACTACCTTCCATAATGACAATGCTACCATCCAGTGGAGTAACAAAAATCTCGACAACATATTACCTTCCATAATGACAAGGATACCATCAATTGTAGTAACCAAAATCTCGACAATAGAATACCTTCCGTAATGACAAGGCTACCATCCAATGGACTAACGAAAATATCAACAAGAGACTACCTTCCATAATGATAAGGCTACCATCAATTGGAGTAACAAAAATCTCGACAACAGACTACCTTCCATAATGACAAGTCTACCATCCATTGTAGTAAAAAAAATCTCGACAACAGACTACCTTCCATAATGACAAGGCTACCATCCATTGGAGTAACCAAAATCTCGATAACAGACTACCTTCCATAATGACAAGGATACCATCTATTGGAATAACAAAAATCTCGAGATAAGACTGCCTTCCATAATGACAAGGCTACCATCTAATGGAATAATAAAAATCTCGACAACATACTACCTTCCATAATGACAAGTCTACCATCCATTAAAGTGACAAAAATCTTGACAATAGACTACCTTCCATAATGACTAGGTTACCATCCATTAGAGTAACAAAGATTTCGAAAACAGACTACCTTCTATAATGACAAGGCTACCATACATTGTAATAACAAAATTCTCGACAACAAACTACCTTCCATAATGGCAAGGATACCATACATTGTAGTAACAAAAATCTCGACAAAAGTCTACCTTCCATAATAACAAGGCTACCATCCATTGGAGTAACAAAAATCTCTCCAACAGACTACCTTCCATAATGACAAGGCTACCATCCATTGGAGTGACAAAAATCTCGACAATAAAATACCTTCCATAATGACAAGGCTACCATCCATTGGAGTAACAAAAATCTCGACAACAAACTACCTTCCATAATGACAAGGCTACCATCCATTAGAGTGACAAAAATATCGATAACAGACTACATTCCATAATGACAAGGCTACCATCCATTGGAGTAACAAAAATATCGACAATAGACTACATTCCATAATGAAAAGTCTACCATCCATTGGAGTAACAAAAATATGGACAAGAGAATACCTTCCATAATGACTAGGTACTATCCATTGGAGTAACAAAGATATCGACAACAGACTACCTACCATAATGACAATGCTACCATCCATTGGAGTAACAAAAATTTCGAAAATAGACTACTATCCATAATGACAAGGCTCAAATCCATTTGAGTAACAAAAATCTCGACAACAGACTACCTTTCATAATGACAAGGCTACCAAATATTGGAATAACAAAAATCTAGAGCACAGGCTGCCTTCCAAAATGACAAGGCTACCATCCAATAGAATAACAAAAATCTCGACAACACACTACCTTCCATAATGACAAGGCTACCATCAATTGTAGTAACCAAAATCTCGACAACAGAATACCTTCCATAATGACAAGGCTACCATCCATTGTAGTAACAAAAATCTCGACAACAGTCTACCTTCCATAATGACAATGCTACCATCCATTTGAGTAAAAAAAATCTCGACAACAGACTACCTTCCATAATGAAAAGGCTACCATCCATTGTAGTAACAAATATCTAGACCAGAAACTACCTTCCATAATGACAAGGCTACCATCCATTGTAGTAACAAAAATCTCGACCACAGACTACCTTCCATAATAACAAGGATACCATCCAATGGACTAACGAAAATATCAACAAGAGACTACCTTCCATAATGATAACGCTACCATCAATTGGAGTAACAAAAATCTCGATAATAGACTACCTTCCATAATGACAAGTATACCATCCATTGTAGTAACAAAAATCTCGACAACAAACTACCTTCCATAATGACAAGGCTACAATCCATTGGAGAAACAAAAATCTCGAAAACAGACTACCTTCCATAATGACAAGGCTAAAATCCATTGGAATAAAAAAATCTCGAGATAAGACTGCCTTCCATAATGACAAGGCTATCATCTAATGGAATAACAAAAATCTCGACAACATACTACCTTCCATAATGACAAGGCTACCATCCATTGGAGTAACAAAAATCTCGAAAACAGACTACCTTCCATAATGACAAGGCTAAAATCCATTGGAATAAAAAAATCTCGAGATAAGACTGCCTTCCATAATGACAAGGCTATCATCTAATGGAATAACAAAAATCTCGACAACATACTACCTTCCATAATGACAAGACTACCATCAATTGTAGTAACGAAAATCTCGAAAACAGACTACCTTCCATAATGACAAGGCTGCCATCCATTGTAGTAACAAAAATCTCGACAACAAACTACCTTCCATAATGACAATGCTACCATCCATTGGAGTAACAAAAATCTCGACAACAGACTACCTTCCATAATGACAAGGCTACCATCCATTGTAGTAACAAAAATCTCGACAACAGACTACCTTCCATAATGACAAGGCTACCATCCATTGGAGTAACCAAAATCTCGATAACACACTACTTTCCATAATGACAAGGCTACAATCTATTGGAATAACAAAAATCTCTAGAACAAACTACCGTCCATAATGACAAGGCTATCATCTAATGGAATAACAAAAATCTCAACAACATACTATCTTCCATAATGACAAGACTACCATCCATTAGAGTGACAAAAATATCGACAACAGACTAACTTCCATAATGACAAGGCTACCATCCATTGGAGTAACAAAAATTTCGACAATAGACTACCTTCCATAATGAAAAGCCTACCATCCATTGGAGTAACAAAAATATGGACAAAATAATACCTTCCATAATGACTAGGCTACTATCCATTGGAGTAACAAAGATATCGACAACAGACTACCTTCCATAATGACAGTGCTACCATCCATTGGAGTAACAAAAATCTCGACAATAGACAACATTCCATAATGACAAGGATACCATCCATTGGAGTAACAAAAATTTCTAAAACAGACTACCTTCCATAATGACAAGGCTAAAATCCATTTGAGTAACAAAAAACTCGACAATAGACTACCTTTCATAATGACAAGGCTACCATATATTGGAATAACAAAAATCTAGAGAACAGACTGCCTTCCAAAATGACAAGGCTACCATCCAATGGAATAACAAAAATCTCGACAACATACTACCTTCCATAATGACAAGGCTACCATCCATTGGAGTAACAAAAATCTCGACAACAGACTACCTTCCATAATGACAAGGCTACCATCCATTGTAGTAACAAAAATCTAGACCACAGACTACCTTCCATAATGAAAAGGCTACCATCCATTGGACTAACAAAAATCTCGACAACAGACTACCTTCCATAATGACAAGGCTACCGTCCATTGGAGTAACGAAAATCTTGACAAACAAACTACGTTCCATAATGAATAGGCTACCATCCATTGGAGTAACAAAAATATCGACAATAGACTACCTTCCATAATGACAAGGCTACCGTCCATTGGAGTAACAAAAATATCGACAACATAATACCTTCCATTATGACTAGGCTACCATCCATTGGAGTAAGAAAGATATCAACAACAGACTACCTTCCATAATGACAAAGGCTACCATCCATTGGAGTGACAAAAATTTCGACAACAGACTACCTTCCATAATGACAAGGTTACCATCCAATGGAGTAATAAAAATCTCGAAAACAGACTACCTTCCATAATGACAAGGATACCATCCATTAGAATAACAAAAATCTCGACAACATACTACCTTCCATAATGACAAGAGTACCATCTATTGTAGTAACGAAAATCTCAACAAGAGACTACCTTTCATAATGATAAGTCCACCATCCATCAGAATAACAAATATATCGACAACAAACTATGTTCCATAATGAATAGGCTACCATTCATTGGAGTAACAAAAATATCAACAAGAGACTACCTTCCATAATGATAAGGCTACCATCAATTGGAGTAACAAAAATCTCGACAACAGACTACCTTCCATAATGACAAGTCTACCATCCATTGTAGTAACAAAAATCTCGACAACAGACTACCTTCCATAATGACAAGGCTACCATCCATTGGAGTAACGAAAATCTCGCCAACAGACTACCTTCCATAATGACAAGGCTACCGTCCATTGGAGTGACAAAAATCTCGACAATAGACTACCTTCCATAATGACAAGGCTACCATCCATTAGAGTAACAAAATCTCGACAACAAACTACCTTCCATAATGACAATGCTACCATCCATTGGAGTAACAAAAATCTCGACAATAAACTACCTTCCATAATGACAAGACTACCATCCATTAGAGTGATAAAAATATCGACAACAGACTACCTTCCATAATGACAAGGCTACCATCCATTGGAGTTACAAAAATTTCGACAATAGACTACCTTCCATAATGAAAAGCCTACCATCCATTGGAGTAAAAAAAATATGGACAACATAATACCTTCCATAATGACTAGGCTACTATCCATTGGAGTAACAAAGATATCGACAACACACTACCTTCCATAATGACAATGGTACCATCCATTGGAGTAACAAAAATCTCGACAAGAGACAACATTCCATAATGACAAGGATACCATCCATTGGAGTAACAAAAATTTCGAAAACAGACTACCTTCCATAATGACAAGGCTAAAATCCATTTGAGTAACAAAAATCTCGACAACAGACTACCTTTCATAATGACAAGGCTACCATATATTGGAATAACAAAAATCTAGAGAACAGACTGCCTTCCAAAATGACAAGGCTACCATCCAATGGAATAACAAAAATCTCGACAACATACTACCTTCCATAATTACAAGGCTACCATCCATTAGAGTAACAAAAATCTCGACAACAAACTACCTTCCATAATGAAAAGGCTACCATCCATTGTAGTAACAAAAATCTAGACCACAGACTACCTTCCATAATGAAAAGGCTACCATCCATTGGACTAACAAAAATCTCGACAACAGACTACCTTCCATAATGACAAGGCTACCATCCATTGGAGTAACGAAAATCTTGACAACAAACTACGTTCCATAATGAATAGGCTACCATCCATTGGAGTAACAAAAATATCGACAATAGACTACCTTCCATAATGACAAGGCTACCATCCATTTGAGTAACAAAAATATCGACAGCATAATACCTTCCATTATGACTAGGCTACCATCCATTGGAGTAACAAAGATATCGACAACAGACTACCTTCCATAATGACAAAGGCTACCATCCATTGGAGTGACAAAAATTTCGACAACAGACTACCTTCCATAATGACAAGGTTACCATCCATTGGAGTAATAAAAATCTCGAAAATAGACTACCTTCCATAATGACAAGGCTACCATCCATTGGAATAACAAAAATCTCGACAACATACTACCTTCCATAATGACAAAACTACCATCTATTGTAGTTACGAAAATCTCAACAAGAGACTACCTTCCATAACGATAAGTCCACCATCCACCAGAGCAACAAAAATATCAACAAGAGACTACCTTCCATAATGATAAGGCTACCATCAATTGGAGTAACAAAAATCTCGACAACAGACTACCTTCCATAATGACAAGGCTACCATCCATTAGAGTAACCAAAATCTCGATAACGGACTACCTTCCATAATGACAAGGATACCATCTATTGGAATAACAAAAATCTCGAGATAAGACTGCCTTCCATAATGACAAGGCTACCATCCAATGGAATAATAAAAATCTCGACAACATACTACCTTCCATAATGACAAGACTACCATCCATTAGAGTGACAAAAATCTCGACAATAGACTACCTTCGATAATGACAAGGCTACCATACATTGTAATAACAAAAATCTCGACAACAAACTACCTTCCATAATGGCAAGGCTACCATACATTGTAGTAACAAAAATCTGGACAACAGTCTACCTTCCATAATGACAAGGCTACCATCCATTGGAGTAACAAAAATCTCGCCAACAGACTACCTTCCATAATGACAAGGCTACCATCCATTGGAGTGACAAAAATATCGACAATAAACTACCTTCCATAATGACAAGGCTACCATCCATTGGAGTATCAAAATCTCGACAATAAACTACCTTCCATAATGACAAGGCTACCATCCATTGGAGTAACAAAAATCTCGACAACAAACTACCTTCCATAATGACAAGGCTACAATCCATTAGAGTGACAAAAATATCGACAACAGACTACCTTCCATAATGACAAGGCTCCCATCCATTGGAGTTACAAAAATATCTACAATAGACTACCTTCCATAATGAAAAGCCTACCATCCATTGGAGTAACAAAAATATGGACAACTGAATACCTTCCATAATGACTAGGCTACTATCCATCGGAGTAACAAAGATATTGACAACAGCCTACCTTCCATAATGACAAAGGCTACCATCCATTGGAGTGACAAAAATATCGACAACAGACTACCTTCCATAATGACAAGGTTACCATCCATTGGAGTAATAAAAATCTCGAAAACAGACTACCTTCCATAATGACAAGGGTACCATCCATTGGAATAACAAAAATCTCGACAACATACTACCTTCCATAATGACAAGACTACCATCTATTGTAGTAACGAAAATCTCAACAAGAGACTACCTTCCATAATGATAAGTCCACCATCCACTAGAATAACAAATATATCGACAACAAACTATGTTCCATAATGAATAGGCTACCATTCATTGGAGTAACAAAAATATCAACAAGAGACTACCTTCCATAATGATAAGGCTACCATCCATTGTAGTAACAAAAATCTCGACAACAGTCTACCTTCCATAATGACAATGCTATCATCCATTTGAGTAACAAAAATCTTGACAACAGACTACCTTCCATAATGACAAGGCTACCATCCATTGTAGTAACAAAAATATATACCAGAGACTACCTTCCATAATGATAAGGCTACCATCCATTGTAGTAACAAAAATCTCGACCACAGACTACCTTCCATAATAACAAGGATACCATCCAATGGACTAAAGAAAATATCATCAAGAGACTACCTTCCATAATGATAAGGCTACCATCAATTGGAGTAATAAAAATCTCGACAATAGACTACCTTCAATAATGACAAGTCTACCATCCATTGTAGTAACAAAAATCTCGACAACAGACTACCTTCCATAATGACAAGGCTACCATCCATTGGAGTAACAAAAATCTCGAAAACAGACTACCTTCCATAATGACAAGGCTAAAATCCATTGGAATAAAAATATCTTGTGATAAGACTGCCTTCCATAATGGCAAGGCTATCATCCAACGGAATAACAAAAATCTCGACAACATACTACCTTCCATAATGACAAGGCTACCATCCATTGGAGTAACCAAAATCTCGATAACACACTACTTTCCATAATGACAAGGCTACAATCTATTGGAATAACAAAAATCTCTAGAACAAACTACCGTCCATAATGACAAGGCTATCATCTAATGGAATAACAAAAATCTCAACAACATACTATCTTCCATAATGACAAGACTACCATCCATTAGAGTGACAAAAATATCGACAACAGACTAACTTCCATAATGACAAGGCTACCATCCATTGGAGTAACAAAAATTTCGACAATAGACTACCTTCCATAATGAAAAGCCTACCATCCATTGGAGTAACAAAAATATGGACAAAATAATACCTTCCATAATGACTAGGCTACTATCCATTGGAGTAACAAAGATATCGACAACAGACTACCTTCCATAATGACAGTGCTACCATCCATTGGAGTAACAAAAATCTCGACAAGAGACAACATTCCATAATGACAAGGATACCATCCATTGGAGTAACAAAAATTTCTAAAACAGACTACCTTCCATAATGTCAAGGCTAAAATCCATTTGAGTAACAAAAATCTCGACCATAGACTACCTTTCATAATGACAAGGCTACCATATATTGGAATAACAAAAATCTAGAGAACAGACTGCCTTCCAAAATGACAAGGCTACCATCCAATGGAATAACAAAAATCTCGACAACATACTACCTTCCATAATGACAAGGCTACCATCCATTGGAGTAACAAAAATCTCGACAACAGACTACCTTCCATAATGACAAGGCTACCATCCATTGTAGTAACAAAAATCTAGACCACAGACTACCTTCCATAATGAAAAGGCTACCATCCATTGGACTAACAAAAATCTCGACAACAGACTACCTTCCATAATGACAAGGCTACCGTCCATTGGAGTAACGAAAATATTGACAAACAAACTACGTTCCATAATGAATAGGCTACCATCCATTGGAGTAACAAAAATATCGACAATAGACTACCTTCCATAATGACAAGGCTACCGTCCATTGGAGTAACAAAAATATCGACAACATAATACCTTCCATTATGACTAGGCTACCATCCATTGGAGTAACAAAGATATCAACAACAGACTACCTTCCATAATGACAAAGGCTACCATCCATTGGAGTGACAAAAATTTCGACAACAGACTACCTTCCATAATGACAAGGTTACCATCCAATGGAGTAATAAAAATCTCGAAAACAGACTACCTTCCATAATGACAAGGATACCATCCATTAGAATAACAAAAATCTCGACAACATACTACCTTCCGTAATGACAAGAGTACCATCTATTGTAGTAACGAAAATCTCAACAAGAGACTACCTTTCATAATGATAAGTCCACCATCCATCAGAATAACAAATATATCGACAACAAACTATGTTCCATAATGAATAGGCTACCATTCATTGGAGTAACAAAAATATCAACAAGAGACTACCTTCCATAATGATAAGGCTACCATCAATTGGAGTAACAAAAATCTCGACAACAGACTACCTTCCATAATGACAAGTCTACCATCCATTGTAGTAACAAAAATCTCGACAACAGACTACCTTCCATAATGACAAGGCTACCATCCATTGGAGTAACGAAAATCTCGCCAACAGACTACCTTCCATAATGACAAGGCTACCGTCCATTGGAGTGACAAAAATCTCGACAATAGACTACCTTCCATAATGACAAGGCTACCATCCATTGGAGTAACAAAATCTCGACAACAAACTACCTTCCATAATGACAATGCTACCATCCATTGGAGTAACAAAAATCTCGACAATAAACTACCTTCCATAATGACAAGACTACCATCCATTAGAGTGATAAAAATATCGACAACAGACTACCTTCCATAATGACAAGGCTACCATCCATTGGAGTTACAAAAATTTCGACAATAGACTACCTTCCATAATGAAAATCCTACCATCCATTGGAGTAAAAAAAATATGGACAACATAATACCTTCCATAATGACTAGGCTACTATCCATTAGAGTAACAAAGATATCGACAACACACTACCTTCCATAATGACAATGGTACCATCCATTGGAGTAACAAAAATCTCGACAAGAGACAACATTCCATAATGACAAGGATACCATCCATTGGAGTAACAAAAATTTCGAAAACAGACTACCTTCCATAATGACAAGGCTAAAATCCATTTGAGTAACAAAAATCTCGACAACAGACTACCTTTCATAATGACAAGGCTACCATATATTGGAATAACAAAAATCTAGAGAACAGACTGCCTTCCAAAATGACAAGGCTACCATCCAATGGAATAACAAAAATCTCGACAACATACTACCTTCCATAATTACAAGGCTACCATCCATTAGAGTAACAAAAATCTCGACAACAAACTACCTTCCATAATGAAAAGGCTACCATCCATTGTAGTAACAAAAATCTAGACCACATACTACCTTCCATAATGAAAAGGCTACCATCCATTGGACTAACAAAAATCTCGACAACAGACTACCTTCCATAATGACAAGGCTACCATCCATTGGAGTAACGAAAATCTTGACAACAAACTACGTTCCATAATGAATAGGCTACCATCCATTGGAGTAACAAAAATATCGACAATAGACTACCTTCCATAATGACAAGGCTACCATCCATTTGAGTAACAAAAATATCGACAGCATAATACCTTCCATTATGACTAGGCTACCATCCATTGGAGTAACAAAGATATCGACAACAGACTACCTTCCATAATGACAAAGGCTACCATCCATTGGAGTGACAAAAATTTCGACAACAGACTACCTTCCATAATGACAAGGTTACCATCCATTGGAGTAATAAAAATCTCGAAAATAGACTACCTTCCATAATGACAAGGCTACCATCCATTGGAATAACAAAAATCTCGACAACATACTACCTTCCATAATGACAAAACTACCATCTATTGTAGTTACGAAAATCTCAACAAGAGACTACCTTCCATAACGATAAGTCCACCATCCACCAGAGCAACAAAAATATCAACAAGAGACTACCTTCCATAATGATAAGGCTACCATCAATTGGAGTAACAAAAATCTCGACAACAGACTACCTTCCATAATGACAAGGCTACCATCCATTAGAGTAACCAAAATCTCGATAACGGACTACCTTCCATAATGACAAGGATACCATCTATTGGAATAACAAAAATCTCGAGATAAGACTGCCTTCCATAATGACAAGGCTACCATCCAATGGAATAATAAAAATCTCGACAACATACTACCTTCCATAATGACAAGACTACCATCCATTAGAGTGACAAAAATCTCGACAATAGACTACCTTCGATAATGACAAGGCTACCATACATTGTAATAACAAAAATCTCGACAACAAACTACCTTCCATAATGGCAAGGCTACCATACATTGTAGAAACAAAAATCTGGACAACAGTCTACCTTCCATAATGACAAGGCTACCATCCATTGGAGTAACAAAAATCTCGCCAACAGACTACCTTCCATAATGACAAGGCTACCATCCATTGGAGTGACAAAAATATCGACAATAAACTACCTTCCATAATGACAAGGCTACCATCCATTGGAGTATCAAAATCTCGACAATAAACTACCTTCCATAATGACAAGGCTACCATCCATTGGAGTAACAAAAATCTCGACAACAAACTACCTTCCATAATGACAAGGCTACAATCCATTAGAGTGACAAAAATATCGACAACAGACTACCTTCCATAATGACAAGGCTCCCATCCATTGGAGTTACAAAAATATCTACAATAGACTACCTTCCATAATGAAAAGCCTACCATCCATTGGAGTAACAAAAATACGGACAACTGAATACCTTCCATAATGACTAGGCTACTATCCATTGGAGTAACAAAGATATTGACAACAGCCTACCTTCCATAATGACAAAGGCTACCATCCATTGGAGTGACAAAAATATCGACAACAGACTACCTTCCATAATGACAAGGTTACCATCCATTGGAGTAATAAAAATCTCGAAAACAGACTACCTTCCATAATGACAAGGGTACCATCCATTGGAATAACAAAAATCTCGACAACATACTACCTTCCATAATGACAAGACTACCATCTATTGTAGGAACGAAAATCTCAACAAGAGACTACCTTCCATAATGATAAGTCCACCATCCACTAGAATAACAAATATATCGACAACAAACTATGTTCCATAATGAATAGGCTACCATTCATTGGAGTAACAAAAATATCAACAAGAGACTACCTTCCATAATGATAAGGCTACCATCCATTGTAGTAACAAAAATCTCGACAACAGTCTACCTTCCATAATGACAATGCTATCATCCATTTGAGTAACAAAAATCTTGACAACAGACTACCTTCCATAATGACAAGGCTACCATCCATTGTAGTAACAAAAATATAGACCAGAGACTACCTTCCATAATGATAAGGCTACCATCCATTGTAGTAACAAAAATCTCGACCACAGACTACCTTCCATAATAACAAGGATACCATCCAATGGACTAAAGAAAATATCATCAAGAGACTACCTTCCATAATGATAAGGCTACCATCAATTGGAGTAATAAAAATCTCGACAATAGACTACCTTCAATAATGACAAGTCTACCATCCATTGTAGTAACAAAAATCTCGACAACAGACTACCTTCCATAATGACAAGGCTACCATCCATTGGAGTAACAAAAATCTCGAAAACAGACTACCTTCCATAATGACAAGGCTAAAATCCATTGGAATAAAAATATCTTGTGATAAGACTGCCTTCCATAATGGCAAGGCTATCATCCAACGGAATAACAAAAATCTCGACAACATACTACCTTCCATAATGACAAGGCTACCATCCATTGGAGTAACCAAAATCTCGATAACACACTACTTTCCATAATGACAAGGCTACAATCTATTGGAATAACAAAAATCTCTAGAACAAACTACCGTCCATAATGACAAGGCTATCATCTAATGGAATAACAAAAATCTCAACAACATACTATCTTCCATAATGACAAGACTACCATCCATTAGAGTGACAAAAATATCGACAACAGACTAACTTCCATAATGACAAGGCTACCATCCATTGGAGTAACAAAAATTTCGACAATAGACTACCTTCCATAATGAAAAGCCTACCATCCATTGGAGTAACAAAAATATGGACAAAATAATACCTTCCATAATGACTAGGCTACTATCCATTGGAGTAACAAAGATATCGACAACAGACTACCTTCCATAATGACAGTGCTACCATCCATTGGTGTAACAAAAATCTCGACAAGAGACAACATTCCATAATGACAAGGATACCATCCATTGGAGTAACAAAAATTTCTAAAACAGACTACCTTCCATAATGTCAAGGCTAAAATCCATTTGAGTAACAAAAATCTCGACCATAGACTACCTTTCATAATGACAAGGCTACCATATATTGGAATAACAAAAATCTAGAGAACAGACTGCCTTCCAAAATGACAAGGCTACCATCCAATGGAATAACAAAAATCTCGACAACATACTACCTTCCATAATGACAAGGCTACCATCCATTGGAGTAACAAAAATCTCGACAACAGACTACCTTCCATAATGACAAGGCTACCATCCATTGTAGTAACAAAAATCTAGACCACAGACTACCTTCCATAATGAAAAGGCTACCATCCATTGGACTAACAAAAATCTCGACAACAGACTACCTTCCATAATGACAAGGCTACCGTCCATTGGAGTAACGAAAATCTTGACAAACAAACTACGTTCCATAATGAATAGGCTACCATCCATTGGAGTAACAAAAATATCGACAATAGACTACCTTCCATAATGACAAGGCTACCGTCCATTGGAGTAACAAAAATATCGACAACATAATACCTTCCATTATGACTAGGCTACCATCCATTGGAGTAACAAAATCAACAACAGACTACCTTCCATAATGACAAAGGCTACCATCCATTGGAGTGACAAAAATTTCGACAACAGACTACCTTCCATAATGACAAGGTTACCATCCAATGGAGTAATAAAAATCTCGAAAACAGACTACCTTCCATAATGACAAGGATACCATCCATTAGAATAACAAAAATCTCGACAACATACTACCTTCCGTAATGACAAGAGTACCATCTATTGTAGTAACGAAAATCTCAACAAGAGACTACCTTTCATAATGATAAGTCCACCATCCATCAGAATAACAAATATATCGACAACAAACTATGTTCCATAATGAATAGGCTACCATTCATTGGAGTAACAAAAATATCAACAAGAGACTACCTTCCATAATGATAAGGCTACCATCAATTGGAGTAACAAAAATCTCGACAACAGACTACCTTCCATAATGACAAGTCTACCATCCATTGTAGTAACAAAAATCTCGACAACAGACTACCTTCCATAATGACAAGGCTACCATCCATTGGAGTAACGAAAATCTCGCCAACAGACTACCTTCCATAATGACAAGGCTACCGTCCATTGGAGTGACAAAAATCTCGACAATAGACTACCTTCCATAATGACAAGGCTACCATCCATTGGAGTAACAAAATCTCGACAACAAACTACCTTCCATAATGACAATGCTACCATCCATTGGAGTAACAAAAATCTCGACAATAAACTACCTTCCATAATGACAAGACTACCATCCATTAGAGTGATAAAAATATCGACAACAGACTACCTTCCATAATGACAAGGCTACCATCCATTGGAGTTACAAAAATTTCGACAATAGACTACCTTCCATAATGAAAAGCCTACCATCCATTGGAGTAAAAAAATATGGACAACATAATACCTTCCATAATGACTAGGCTACTATCCATTAGAGTAACAAAGATATCGACAACACACTACCTTCCATAATGACAATGGTACCATCCATTGGAGTAACAAAAATCTCGACAAGAGACAACATTCCATAATGACAAGGATACCATCCATTGGAGTAACAAAAATTTCGAAAACAGACTACCTTCCATAATGACAAGGCTAAAATCCATTTGAGTAACAAAAATCTCGACAACAGACTACCTTTCATAATGACAAGGCTACCATATATTGGAATAACAAAAATCTAGAGAACAGACTGCCTTCCAAAATGACAAGGCTACCATCCAATGGAATAACAAAAATCTCGACAACATACTACCTTCCATAATTACAAGGCTACCATCCATTAGAGTAACAAAAATCTCGACAACAAACTACCTTCCATAATGAAAAGGCTACCATCCATTGTAGTAACAAAAATCTAGACCACAGACTACCTTCCATAATGAAAAGGCTACCATCCATTGGACTAACAAAAATCTCGACAACAGACTACCTTCCATAATGACAAGGCTACCATCCATTGGAGTAACGAAAATCTTGACAACAAACTACGTTCCATAATGAATAGGCTACCATCCATTGGAGTAACAAAAATATCGACAATAGACTACCTTCCATAATGACAAGGCTACCATCCATTTGAGTAACAAAAATATCGACAGCATAATACCTTCCATTATGACTAGGCTACCATCCATTGGAGTAACAAAGATATCGACAACAGACTACCTTCCATAATGACAAAGGCTACCATCCATTGGAGTGACAAAAATTTCGACAACAGACTACCTTCCATAATGACAAGGTTACCATCCATTGGAGTAATAAAAATCTCGAAAATAGACTACCTTCCATAATGACAAGGCTACCATCCATTGGAATAACAAAAATCTCGACAACATACTACCTTCCATAATGACAAAACTACCATCTATTGTAGTTACGAAAATCTCAACAAGAGACTACCTTCCATAACGATAAGTCCACCATCCACCAGAGCAACAAAAATATCAACAAGAGACTACCTTCCATAATGATAAGGCTACCATCAATTGGAGTAACAAAAATCTCGACAACAGACTACCTTCCATAATGACAAGGCTACCATCCATTAGAGTAACCAAAATCTCGATAACGGACTACCTTCCATAATGACAAGGATACCATCAATTGGAATAACAAAAATCTCGAGATAAGACTGCCTTCCATAATGACAAGGCTACCATCCAATGGAATAATAAAAATCTCGACACCATACTACCTTCCATAATGACAAGACTACCATCCATTAGAGTGACAAAAATCTCGACAATAGACTACCTTCGATAATGACAAGGCTACCATACATTGTAATAACAAAAATCTCGACAACAAACTACCTTCCACAATGGCAAGGCTACCATACATTGTAGTAACAAAAATCTGGACAACAGTCTACCTTCCATAATGACAAGGCTACCATCCATTGGAGTAACAAAAATCTCGCCAACAGACTACCTTCCATAATGACAAGGCTACCATCCATTGGAGTGACAAAAATATCGACAATAAACTACCTTCCATAATGACAAGGCTACCATCCATTGGAGTATCAAAATCTCGACAATAAACTACCTTCCATAATGACAAGGCTACCATCCATTGGAGTAACAAAAATCTCGACAACAAACTACCTTCCATAATGACAAGGCTACAATCCATTAGAGTGACAAAAATATCGACAACAGACTACCTTCCATAATGACAAGGCTCCCATCCATTGGAGTTACAAAAATATCTACAATAGACTACCTTCCATAATGAAAAGCCTACCATCCATTGGAGTAACAAAAATACGGACAACTGAATACCTTCCATAATGACTAGGCTACTATCCATTGGAGTAACAAAGATATTGACAACAGCCTACCTTCCATAATGACAAAGGCTACCATCCATTGGAGTGACAAAAATATCGACAACAGACTACCTTCCATAATGACAAGGTTACCATCCATTGGAGTAATAAAAATCTCGAAAACAGACTACCTTCCATAATGGCAAGGCTATCATCCAACGGAATAACAAAAATCTCGACAACATACTACCTTCCATAATGACAAGACTACCATCAATTGTAGTAACGAAAATCTCGAAAACAGACTACCTTCCATAATGACAAGGCTGCCATCCATTGTAGTAACAAAAATCTCGATAACAAACTACCTTCCATAATGACAATGCTACCATCCATTGGAGTAACAAAAATCTCGACAACAAACTACCTTCAATAATGACAAGGCTACCATCCATTGTAGTAACAAAAATCTCGACAACTGACTACCTTCCATAATGACAAGGCTACCATCCATTGGAGTAACCAAATTCTCGATAACAGACTACCTTTTATAATGACAAGGCTACCATCTATTGGAATAACAAAAATCTCAAGAACAAACTACCATCCATAATGACAAGGCTATCATCCAATGGAATAACAAAAATCTAGACAACATACTACCTTCCATAATGACAAGGCTACCATCCATTAGAGTGACAAAAATCTCGACAATAGACTACCTTCCATAATGACTAGGCTACCATCCATTAGAGTAACAAAGATATCGACAACAGACTACCTTCTATAATGACAAGGTTACCATAAATTGTAATAACAAAAATCTCGACAACAAACTACCTTCCACAATGGCAAGGATACCATACATTGTAGTAACAAAAATCTCGACAACAGTCTACCTTCCATAATGACAAGGCTACCATCCATCGGAGTAACAAAAATATCGCTAATAGACTACCTTCCATAATGACAAGGCTACCATCCATTGGAGTAACAAAATCTCGACAACAAACTACCTTCCATAATGACAATGCTACCATCCATCGGAGTAACAAAAATCTCGACAACAGACAACCTTCCATAATGACAAGGCTACCATCCATTGGAGTAACAAAAATTTCCAAAACAGACTACTATCCATAATGACAAGGCTACCATCCATTGGAGTAACAAAATCTCGACAACAGACTACCTTCCATAATGACAAGGCTACCATCCATTGGAGTAACCAATATCTCGATAACGGACTACCTTCCATAATGACAAGGATACCATCTATTGGAATAACAAAAATCTCGAGATAAGACTGCCTTCCATAATGACAAGGCTACAATCCAATGGAATAATAAAAATCTCGACAACATACTACCTTCCATAATGACAAGACTACCATCCATTAGAGTGACAAAAATCTCGACAATAGACTACCTTCGATAATGACAAGGCTACCATACATTGTAATAACAAAAATCTCGACAACAAACTACCTTCCACAATGGCAAGGCTACCATACATTGTAGTAACAAAAATCTGGACAACAGTCTACCTTCCATAATGACAAGGCTACCATCCATTGGAGTAACAAAAATCTCGCCAACAGACTACCTTCCATAATTACAAGGCTACCATCCATTGGAGTGACAAAAATATCGACAATAAACTACCTTCCATAATGACAAGGCTACCATCCATTGAAGTATCAAAATCTCGACAATAAACTACCTTCCATAATGACAAGGCTACCATCCATTGGAGTAACAAAAATCTCGACAACAAACTACCTTCCATAATGACAAGGCTACCATCCATTAGAGTGACAAAAATATCGACAACAGACTACCTTCCATAATGACAAGGCTCCCATCCATTGGAGTTACAAAAATATCTACAATAGACTACCTTCCATAATGAAAAGCCTACTATCCATTGGAGTAACAAAAATACGGACAACTGAATACCTTCCATAATGACTAGGCTACTATCCATTGGAGTAACAAAGATATTGACAACAGCCTACCTTCCATAATGACAAAGGCTACCATCCATTGGAGTGACAAAAATATCGACAACAGACTACCTTCCATAATGACAAGGTTACCATCCATTGGAGTAATAAAAATCTCGAAAACAGACTACCTTCCATAATGACAAGGGTACCATCCATTGGAATAACAAAAATCTCGACAACATACTACCTTCCATAATGACAAGACTACCATCTATTGTAGCAACGGAAATCTCAACAAGAGACTACCTTCCATAATGATAAGTCCACCATCCATCAGAATAACAAATATATCGACAACAAACTATGTTCCATAATGAATAGGCTACCATTCATTGGAGTAACAAAAATATCAACAAGAGACTACCTTCCATAATGATAAGGCTACCATCCATTGTAGTAACAAAAATCTCGACAACAGTCTACCTTCCATAATGACAATGCTATCATCCATTTGAGTAACAAAAATCTTGACAACAGACTACCTTCCATAATGACAAGGCTACCATCCATTGTAGTAACAAAAATATAGACCAGAGACTACCTTCCATAATGACAAGGCTACCATCCATTGTAGTAACAAAAATATCGACCACAGACTACCTTCCATAATAACAAGGATACCATCCAATGGACTAACGAAAATATCATCAAGAGACTACCTTCCATAATGATAAGGCTACCATCAATTGGAGTAATAAAAATCTCGACAACGGACAACCTTCCATAATGACAAGGCTACCATCCATTGGAGTAAGAAAAATTTCGAAAACAGACTACCTTCCATAATGACAAGGTTAAAATCCATTTGAGTAACAAAAATCTCGCAAACAAACTACCTTTCACAATGACAAGGCTACCATCCAATGGAATAACAAAAATCTCGACAACACACTACCTTACATAATGACAAGGCTGCCATCAATTGTAGTAACCAAAATCTCGACAACAGAATACCTTCCATAATGACAAGGCTACCATCCATTTGAGTAACAAAAATCTCGACAACAGACTACCTCCCATAATGACAAGGCTACCATCCATTGTAGTAACAAAACTATAGACCACTGACTACCTCCTATAATGACAAGGATACCATCGAATGGAATAACAAAAATCTCGACAAAAAACTACGTTCCATAATGAATAGGCTATCATCCATTGGAGTAACAAAAATATCGACAATAGACTACCTTCCATAATGACAAGGTTACCATCCATTGGAGTAAAAAAAATATCGACAACATAATACCTTCCATTATGACTAGGCTACCATCCATTATAATAACCAAGATATCGACAACAGACTACCTTCCATAATGACAAAGGCTACCATCCATTGGAGTGACAAAAATTTCGACAACAGACTACATTCCATAATGACAAGGTTACCATCCATTGGAGTAACAAAAATTTCCAAAACAGACTACTATCCATAATGACAAGGCTAAAATCCATTTGAGTAACAAAAATCTTGATAACAGACTACCTTTCATAATGACAAGGCTACCATATATTGGAATAACAAAAATCTTGATCACAGACTACCTTTCATAATGACAAGGCTACCATATATTGGAATAACAAAAATCTAGAGAACATACGGCCTTCCAAAATGACAAGTCTACCATCCAATAGAATAACAAAAATCTCAACAACAGACTACCTTCCATAATGACAAGGCTACCATCAATTGTAGTAACCAAAATCTCGACAATAGAATACCTTCCATAATGACAAGGCTACCATCCACTGTAGTAACAAAAATCTCGACAACAATCTACCTTCCATAATGACAATGCTACCATCCATTTGAGTAACAAAAATCTCGAAAACAAACTACCTTCCATAATGACAAGGCTAAAATCCATTAGAATAAAAAAATCTCGAGATAAGACTGCCTTCCATAATGACAAGGCTATCATCCAATGAAATAACAAAAATCTCGACAACATACTACCTTCCATAATGACAAGACTACCATCAATTGTAGTAACGAAAATCTCGAAAATAGACTACCTTCCATAATGACAAGGCTGCCATCCATTGTAGTAACAAAAATCTCGACAACAAACTACCTTCCATAATGACAATGCTACCATCGATTGGAGTAACAAAAATCTCGACAACAGACTACCTTCCATACTGACAAGGCTACCATCCATTGGAGTAACCAAAATCTCGATAACAGACTACCTTCCATAATGACAAGGCTACAATCAATTGGAATAACAAAAATCTCGAGAACAAACTACCGTCCATAATGACAAGGCTATCATCCAATGGAATAACAAAAATCTCGACAACATACTAACTTCCATAATGACAAGGCTATCATCCATTAGAGTTACAAAAATCTTAACAATAGACTACCTTCCATAATGACTAGGCTACCATCAGTTAGAGTAACAAAGATATCGACAACAGACTACCTTCTATAATGACAAGGTTACCATACATTGTAATAACAAAAATCTCGACAACAAACTACCTTCCATAATGACAATGCTACCATCCATTTGAGTAACAAAAATCTCGAAAACAAACTACCTTCCATAATGACAAGGCTAAAATCCATTGGAATAAAAAAATCTCGAGATTAGACTTCCTTCCATAATGACAAGGCTATCATCCAATGGAATAACAAAAATCTCGACAACATACTACCTTCCATAATGACAAGACTACCATCAATTGTAGTAACGAAAATCTCGAAAACAGACTACCTTCCATAATGATAAGGCTGCCATCCATTGTAGTAACAAAAATCTCGACAACAAACTACCTTCCATAATGACAATGCTACCATCCATTGGAGTAACAAAAATCTCGACAACAGACTACCTTCCATAATGACAAGGCTACCATCCATTGTAGTAACAAAAATCTTGACAACAAACTACCTTCCATAATGACAAGGCTACCATCCATTGGAGTAACCAAAATCTCAATAACAGACTACCTTCCATAATGACAAGGCTACCATCTATTGGAATAACAAAAATCTCAAGAACAAACTACCGTCCATAATGACAAGGCTATCATCCAATGGAATAACAAAAATCTCGACAACATAATGACAAGGCTATCATCCATTAGAGTGACAAAAATCTTGACAATAGACTACCTTCCATAATGACTAGGCTACCATCCGTTAGAGTAACAAAGATATCGACAACAGACTACCTTCTATGATGACAAGGTTACCATACATTGTAATAACAAAATTCTCGACAACTAACTACCTTCCACAATGGAAAGGATACCATACATTGTAGTAACAAAAATCTCGACAACAGTCTTCCTTCCATAATGACAAGGCTACCATCCATTGGACTAACAAAAATCTCGCCAACAGACTACCTTCCATAATGACAAGGCTACCATCCATTGGAGTGACAAAAATCTCGACAACAAACTACCTTCCATAATGACAAGGCTACCATCCATTGGAGTATCAAAAATATGGACAACATAATACCTTCCATAATGACTAGGCTACTATCCATTGGAGTAACAAAGATATCGACAACAGACTACCTTCCATAATGACAATGCTACCATCCATTGGAGTAACAAAAATCTCGACAACGGACAACCTTCCATAATGACAAGGCTACCATCAATTGGAGTAACAAAATCTCGACAACAAACTACCTTCCATAATGACAAGGCTACCATCCATTGGAGTATCAAAAATCTCGACAACAAACTACCTTCCATAATGACAAGGCTACAATCCATTAGAGTGACAAAAATATCGACAACAGACTACCTTCCATAATGACAAGGCTACCATCCATTTGAGTAACAAAAATATCGACAATAGACTACCTTCCATAATGACAAGGATACCATCCATTGGAGTGACAAAAATCTCGACAATAGACTACCTTCCATAATGACAAGGCTACCATCCATTGGAGTAACAAAATCTCGACAACAAACTACCTTCCATAATGACAAGGCTACCATCCATTGGAGTATCAAAAATCTCGACAACAAACTACCTTCCATAATGACAAGGCTACAATCCATTAGAGTGACAAAAATATCGACAACAGACTAACTTCCATAATGACAAGGCTACCATCCATTGAAGTAACAAAAATATCGACAATAGACTACCTTCCATAATGAAAAGCCTACCATCCATTGGAGTAACAAAAATATGGACAACATAATACCTTCCATAATGACTAGGCTACTATCCATTGGAGTAACAAAGATATCGACAATAGACTACCTTCCATATGACAATGCTACCATCCATTGGAGTAACAAAAATCTCGACAACGGACAACCTTCCATAATGACAAGGCTATAATCCATTGGAGTAAGAAAAATTTCGAAAACAGACTACCTTCCATAATGACAAGGTTAAAATCCATTTGAGTAACAAAAATCTCGCAAACATACTACCTTTCATAATGACAACGCTACCATCCAATGGAATAACAAAAATCTCGACAACACACTACCTTACATAATGACAAGGCTGCCATCAATTGTAGTAACCAAAATCTCGACAACAGAATACCTTCCATAATGACAAGGCTACCATCCATTTGAGTAACAAAAATCTCAACAACAGACTACCTTCCATAATGACAAGGCTACCATCCATTGTAGTAACAAAACTATAGACCACTGACTACCTCCCATAATGACAAGGATTCCATCGAATGGAATAACAAAAATCTCGACAACAGACTACCTTCCATAATGACAAGGCTACCATCCATTGGAGTAACGAAAATCTCGACAACAAACTACGTTCCATAATGAATAGGCTATCATCCATTGGAGTAACAAAAATATCGACAATAGACTACCTTCCATAATGACAAGGTTACCATCAATTGGAGTAAAAAAAATATCGACAACATAATACCTTCCATTATGACTAGGCTACCATCCATTGGAGTAACCAAGATATCGATAACAGACTACCTTCCATAATGACAAAGGCTACCATCCATTGGAGTGACAAAAATTTCGACAACAGACTACATTCCATAATGACAAGGTTACCATCCATTGGAGTAACAAAAATCTCGAAAACAGACAACCTTCCATATTGACAAGGCTACCATCCATTGGAATAACAAAAATCTCGACAACATACTACCTTCCATAATGACAAGACTACCATCTATTGTAGTAATGAAAATATCAACAAGAGACTACATTCCATAATGATAAGTCCACCATCCATCGGAATAACAAAAATATCGACAACAAACTACGTTCCCTAATGAATAGCCTACCATTCATTGGAGTAACAAAAATATCAACACTAGACTACCTTCCATAATGGCAAGGCTACCATCCATTGCAGTAACAAAAATATCGACAACGAAATACCTTCCATAATGACTAGGCTACCATCCATTGGAGTAACAAAGATATCGACAACAGACTACCTTCCATAATGACAAGGCTACCATCCATTGGAGTGAAAAAAATCTCGACAAAATACTACGTTCCATAATGAATAGGCTACCATCCATTGGAGTAACAAAAATATCGAGAATAGACTACCTTCCATAATGACAAGGCTAGCATCCATTGGAGTAACAAAAATATCGACAACAAAATACCTTCCATTATGACTAGGCTACCATCCATTGAAGTAACTAAGATATCGACAACAGACTACCTTCCATAATGAATGGGCTACCATCTATAGGAATAAAATAAATCTCGAGAACAGACTGCCTTACATAATGACAAGGCTACCATCCAATAGAATAAGAAAAATCTCGACAACATACTACCTTCCATAATGACAAGGCTACCATCAATTGTAGTAACCAAAATCTCGACAATAGACTACCTTCCGTAATGACAAGGCTACCATCCATTGTAGTAACAAAAATCTCGACAATAGACTACCTTCCATAATGACAATGCTACCATCCATTGGAGTAACAAAAATATCGACAACATACTACCTTCCATAGTGACAAGTCTACCATCAATTGGAGTAACAAAAATCTCGACAACAGACTACCTTCCATAATGACAAGTCTACCATCCATTGTAGTAACAAAAATCTCGACAACAGACTACCTTCCATAATGACAAGGCTACCATCCATTGGAGTAACAAAAATCTTGAAAACAGACTACCTTCCATAATGACAAGGCTAAAATCCATTGGAATAAAAAAATCTCGAGATAAGACTGCCTTCCATAATGACAAGGCTACCATCCAATGGAATAACAAAAATATCGACAACATACTACCTTCCATAATGACAAGACTACCATCAATTGTAGTAACGAAAATCTCGAAAACAGACTACCTTCCATAATGACAAGGCTGCCATCCATTGTAGTAACAAAAATCTCGACAACAAACTACCTTCCATAATGACAAGGCTACCATCCATTGGAGTATCAAAAATCTCGACAACAAACTACCTTCCATAATGACAAGGCTACAATCCATTAGAGTGACAAAAATATCGACAACAGACTAACTTCCATAATGACAAGGCTACCATCCATTGGAGTAACAAAAATATCGATAATAGACTACCTTCCATAATGAATAGCCTACCATCCATTGGAGTAACAAAAATATGGACAACATAATACCTTCCATAATGACTAGGCTACTATCCATTGGAGTAACAAAGATATCGACAACAAACTACCTTCCATAATGACAATGCTACCATCCATTGGAGTAACAAAAATCTCGACAACGGACAACCTTCCATAATGACAAGGCTACAATCCATTGGAGTAAGAAAAATTTCGAAAATAGACTACCTTCCATAATGACAAGGTTAAAATCCATTTGAGTAACAAAAATCTTGCAAACAAACTACCTTTCATAATGACAACGCTACCATCCAATGGAATAACAAAAATCTCGACAACACACTACCTTACATAATGACAAGGCTGCCATCAATTGTAGTAACCAAAATCTCGACAACAGAATACCTTCCATAATGACAAGGCTACCATCCATTTGAGTAACAAAAATCTCAACAACAGACTACCTTACATAATGACAAGGCTACCATCCATTGTAGTAACAAAACTATAGACCACTGACTACCACCCATAATGACAAGGATTCCATCGAATGGAATAACAAAAATCTCGACAACAGACTACCTTCCATAATGACAAGGCTACCATCCATTGGAGTAACGAAAATCTCGACAACAAACTACGTTCCATAATGAATAGGCTATCATCCATTGGAGTAACAAAAATATCGACAATAGACTACCTTCCATAATGACAAGGTTACCATCAATTGGAGTAAAAAAAATATCGACAACATAATACCTTCCATTATGACTAGGCTACCATCCATTGGAGTAACCAAGATATCGATAACAGACTACCTTCCATAATGACAAAGGCTACCATCCATTGGAGTGACAAAAATTTCGACAACAGACTACATTCCATAATGACAAGGTTACCATCCATTGGAGTAACAAAAATCTCGAAAACAGACAACCTTCCATATTGACAAGGCTACCATCCATTGGAATAACAAAAATCTCGACAACATACTACCTTCCATAATGACAAGACTACCATCTATTGTAGTAATGAAAATATCAACAAGAGACTACATTCCATAATGATAAGTCCACCATCCACCGGAATAACAAAAATATCGACAACAAACTACGTTCCCTAATGAATAGCCTACCATTCATTGGAGTAACAAAAATATCAACACTAGACTACCTTCCATAATGACAAGGCTACCATCCATTGCAGTAACAAAAATATCGACAACGAAATACCTTCCATAATGACTAGGCTACCATCCATTGGAGTAACAAAGATATCGACATTAGACTACCTTCCATAATGACAAGGCTACCATCCATTGGAGTGAAAAAAATCTCGACAAAATACTACGTTCCATAATGAATAGGCTACCATCCATTGGAGTAACAAAAATATCGAGAATAGACTACCTTCCATAATGACAAGGCTAGCATCCATTGGAGTAACAAAAATATCGACAACAGAATACCTTCCATTATGACTAGGCTACCATCCATTGAAGTAACTAAGATATCGACAACAGACTACCTTCCATAATGAATGGGCTACCATCTATAGGAATAAAATAAATCTCGAGAACAGACTGCCTTACATAATGACAAGGCTACCATCCAATAGAATAAGAAAAATCTCGACAACATACTACCTTCCATAATGACAAGGCTACCATCAATTGTAGTAACCAAAATCTCGACAATAGACTACCTTCCGTAATGACAAGGCTACCATCCATTGTAGTAACAAAAATCTCGACAATAGACTACCTTCCATAATGACAATGCTACCATCCATTGGAGTAACAAAAATATCGACAACATACTACCTTCCATAATGACAAGTCTACCATCAATTGGAGTAACAAAAATCTCGACAACAGACTACCTTCCATAATGACAAGTCTACCATCCATTGTAGTAACAAAAATCTCGACAACAGACTACCTTCCATAATGACAAGGCTACCATCCATTGGAGTAACAAAAATCTTGAAAACAGACTACCTTCCATAATGACAAGGCTAAAATCCATTGGAATAAAAAAATCTCGAGATAAGACTGCCTTCCATAATGACAAGGCTACCATCCAATGGAATAACAAAAATATCGACAACATACTACCTTCCATAATGACAAGACTACCATCA
Source organism: Vicia faba (assembly GCA_948472305.1). Lineage (NCBI taxonomy): Eukaryota > Viridiplantae > Streptophyta > Magnoliopsida > Fabales > Fabaceae > Vicia > Vicia faba. The sequence continues at coordinate 763,252,891 of OX451738.1, forward strand.
ATTGTAGTAACGAAAATCTCGAAAACAGACTACCTTCCATAATGACAAGGCTGCCATCCATTGTAGTAACAAAAATCTCGACAACAAACTACCTTCCATAATGACAAGGCTACCATCCATTGGAGTATCAAAAATCTCGACAACAAACTACCTTCCATAATGACAATGCTACAATCCATTAGAGTGACAAAAATATCGACAACAGACTAACTTCCATAATGACAAGGCTACCATCTATTGGAATAACAAAAATCTCAGGAAAAAACTATCGTCCATAATGATAAGGCTACCATCGAATGGAATAACAAAAATCTCGACAACATACTACCTTCCATAATGACAAGGCTACAATCCATTAGAGTGAAAAAAATATCGACAACAGACTACCTTCCATAATGAAAAGGTTACCATCCATTGTAGTAATAAAAATCTCGACAACAGACTACCTTCCATAATGACAAGGCTACCATCCAATGGAATAACAAAAATCTCGACAACATACTACCTTCCATAATTACAAGACTACCATCTATTGTAGTAACGAAAATCTCGACAACAGACTACCTTCCATAATAACAAGACTACCATCCATTGTAGTAACAAAAATCTCGACAACAGACTACCTTCCATAATGACTAGGCTACCATCCATTAGAGTAACAAAGATATCGACAACAGACTACCTTCTATAATGACAAGGTACCATACATTGTAATAACAAAAATCTCGACAACAAACTACCTTCCACAATGGCAAGTCTACCATACATTGTAGTAACAAAAATCTCGACAACAGTCTACCTTCCATAATGACAAGGCTACCATCCATTGTAGTAGCAAAAATATCGACAATAGACTACCTTCCTTAATAACAAGGCTACCATCCATTGGAGTAACAATAATCTCAACAACAAACTACCTTCAATAATGACAAGGCTACCATCCATTAGAGTAACAAAAATCTCAACAACAAACTACCTTCCATAATGACAAGGCTACAATCCATTAGAGTAAAAAAAATCTCGATAACAGACTACCTTCCCTAAAGACAAGGCTACCATCCTATGGAATAACAAAAATCCCGACAACATACTACCTTCCATAATTACAAGACTACCATTAATTGTAGTAACGAAAATCTCGACAACAGACTACCTTCCATAATGACAAGGCTGCCATCCATTGGAGTAACAAAAATCTCCACAACAGACTACCTTCCATAATGACAAGGATGCCATCCATTGTAGTAACAAAAATCTCGACAACAGACTACCTTCCATAATGACAAGGATGCCATCCATCGGAGTAAAAAAAATATCGACAACAGACTACCTTCCATAATGAAAAGGCTACCATCCATTGTAGTAACAAAAATATCGACAACTAACTACCTTCCATAATGACAAGGCTACCATCCAATGGAATAACAAAAATCTCGACAACTGACTACCTTCCATAATGACAAGGCTACCATCCATTGTAGTAACGAAAATCTCGACAACAGAATACCTTCCATAATTACAAGACTACCATCAATTGTAGTAACGAAAATCTCGACAACAGACTACCTTCCATAATGACAAGGCTACCATCCATTGTAGTAACAAAAATCTCGACAACAGACTACCTTCCATAATGACAAGGCTACCATCCATTGGAGTAACCAAAATCTCGAGAACAGACTACCGTCCATAATGACAAGGCTACCATCTATTGGAATAACAAAAATCTCGAGAACACACTACCGTCCATAATGACAAGGCTACCATCCAATGGAATAACAAAAATCTCGACAACATACTACCTTCCATAATGACAAGGCTACCATCCATTGGAGTGAAAAAAATCTCGACAAAATACTACGTTCCATAATGAATAGGCTACCATCCATTGGAGTAACAAAAATATCGAGAATATACTACCTTCCATAATGACAAGGCTAGCATCCATTGGAGTAACAAAAATATCGACAACAGAATACCTTCCATTATGACGAGGCTACCATCCATTGAAGTAACTAAGATATCGACAACAGACTACCTTCCATAATGAATGGGCTACCATCTATAGGAATAAAATAAATCTCGAGAACAAACTGCCTTACATAATGACAAGGCTACCATCCAATGGAATAAGAAAAATCTCGACAACATACTACCTTCCATAATGACAAGGCTAACATCAATTGTAGTAACCAAAATCTCGACAATAGACTACCTTCCGTAATGACAAGGCTACCATCCATTGTAGTAACAAAAATCTCGACAATAGACTACCTTCCATAATGACAATGCTACCATCCATTGGAGTAACAAAAATATCGACAACATACTACCTTCCATAATGACAAGTCTACCATCAATTGGAGTAACATAAATCTCGACAACAGACTACCTTCCATAATGACAAGTCTACCATCCATTGTAGTAACAAAAATCTCGACAACAGACTACCTTCCATAATGACAAGGCTACCATCCATTGGAGTAACAAAAATCTTGAAAACAGACTACCTTCCATAATGACAAGGCTAAAATCCATTGGAATAAAAAAATCTCGAGATAAGACTGCCTTCCATAATGACAAGGCTACCATCCAATGGAATAACAAAAATATCGACAACGTACTACCTTCCATATTGACAAGACTACCATTAATTGTAGTAACGAAAATCTCGAAAACAGACTACCTTCCATAATGACAAGGCTGCCATCCATTGTAGTAACAAAAATCTCGACAACAAACTACCTTCCATAATGACAATGCTACCATCCATTGGAGTAACAAAAATCTCGACAACAAACTACCTTCCATAATGACAAGGCTACCATCCATTGTAGTAACAAAAATCTCGACAACAGGCTACCTTCCATAATGACTAGGCTACCATCCATTAGAGTAACAAAGATATCGACAACAGACTACCTTCTATAATGACAAGGTACCATACATTGTAATAACAAAAATCTCGACAACAAACTACCTTCCACAATGGCAAGTCTACCATACATTGTAGTAACAAAAATCTCGACAACAGTCTACCTTCCATAATGACAAGGCTACCATCCATTGTAGTAGCAAAAATCTCGACAATAGACTACCTTCCTTAATGACAAGGCTACCATCCATTGGAGTAACAAAAATCTCAACAACAAACTACCTTCAATAATGACAAGGCTACCATCCATTAGAGTAACAAAAATCTCAACAACAAACTACCTTCCATAATGAGAAGGCTACAATCCATTAGAGTAAAAAAAATCTCGATAACAGACTACCTTCCCTAAAGACAAGGCTACCATCCTATGGAATAACAAAAATCCCGACAACATACTACCTTCCATAATTACAAGACTACCATTAATTGTAGTAACGAAAATCTCGACAACAGACTACCTTCCATAATGACAAGGCTGCCATCCATTGGAGTAACAAAAATCTCGACAACAGACTACCTTCCATAATGACAAGGATGCCATCCATTGTAGTAACAAAAATCTCGACAACAGACTACCTTCCATAATGACAAGGATGCCATCCATCTGAGTAAAAAAAATATCGACAACAGACTACCTTCCATAATGAAAAGGCTACCATTCATTGTAGTAACAAAAATATCGACAACTAACTACCTTCCCTAATGACAAGGCTACCATCCAATGGAATAACAAAAATCTCGACAACTGACTACCTTCCATAATGTCAAGGCTACCATCCATTGTAGTAACGAAAATCTCGACAACAGACTACCTTCCATAATTACAAGACTACCATCAATTGTAGTAACGAAAATCTCGACAACAGACTACCTTCCATAATGACAAGGCTACCATCCATTGTAGTAACAAAAATCTCGACAACAGACTACCTTCCATAATGACAAGGCTACCATCCATTGGAGTAACCAAAATCTCGAGAACAGACTACCGTCCATAATGACAAGGCTACCATCTATTGGAATAACAAAAATCTCGAGAACACACTACTGTCCATAATGACAAGGCTACCATCCAATGGAATAACAAAAATCTCGACAACATACTACCTTCCATAATGACAAGGCTACCATCCATTGGAGTGAAAAAAATCTCGACAAAATACTACGTTCCATAATGAATAGGCTACCATCCATTGGAGTAACAAAAATATCGAGAATATACTACCTTCCATAATGACAAGGCTAGCATCCATTGGAGTAACAAAAATATCGACAACAGAATACCTTCCATTATGACGAGGCTACCATCCATTGAAGTAACTAAGATATCGACAACAGACTACCTTCCATAATGAATGGGCTACCATCTATAGGAATAAAATAAATCTCGAGAACAAACTGCCTTACATAATGACAAGGCTACCATCCAATGGAATAAGAAAAATCTCGACAACATACTACCTTCCATAATGACAAGGCTAACATCAATTGTAGTAACCAAAATCTCGACAATAGACTACCTTCCGTAATGACAAGGCTACCATCCATTGTAGTAACAAAAATCTCGACAATAGACTACCTTCCATAATGACAATGCTACCATCCATTGGAGTAACAAAAATATCGACAACATACTACCTTCCATAATGACAAGTCTACCATCAATTGGAGTAACATAAATCTCGACAACAGACTACCTTCCATAATGACAAGTCTACCATCCATTGTAGTAACAAAAATCTCGACAACAGACTACCTTCCATAATGACAAGGCTACCATCCATTGGAGTAACAAAAATCTTGAAAACAGACTACCTTCCATAATGACAAGGCTAAAATCCATTGGAATAAAAAAATCTCGAGATAAGACTGCCTTCCATAATGACAAGGCTACCATCCAATGGAATAACAAAAATATCGACAACGTACTACCTTCCATATTGACAAGACTACCATTAGTTGTAGTAACGAAAATCTCGAAAACAGACTACCTTCCATAATGACAAGGCTGCCATCCATTGTAGTAACAAAAATCTCGACAACAAACTACCTTCCATAATGACAATGCTACCATCCATTGGAGTAACAAAAATCTCGACAACAAACTACCTTCCATAATGACAAGGCTACCATCCATTGTAGTAACAAAAATCTCGACAACAGGCTACCTTCCATAATGACTAGGCTACCATCCATTAGAGTAACAAAGATATCGACAACAGACTACCTTCTATAATGACAAGGTACCATACATTGTAATAACAAAAATCTCGACAACAAACTACCTTCCACAATGGCAAGTCTACCATACATTGTAGTAACAAAAATCTCGACAACAGTCTACCTTCCATAATGACAAGGCTACCATCCATTGTAGTAGCAAAAATCTCGACAATAGACTACCTTCCTTAATGACAAGGCTACCATCCATTGGAGTAACAAAAATCTCAACAACAAACTACCTTCAATAATGACAAGGCTACCATCCATTAGAGTAACAAAAATCTCAACAACAAACTACCTTCCATAATGAGAAGGCTACAATCCATTAGAGTAAAAAAAATCTCGATAACAGACTACCTTCCCTAAAGACAAGGCTACCATCCTATGGAATAACAAAAATCCCGACAACATACTACCTTCCATAATTACAAGACTACCATTAATTGTAGTAACGAAAATCTCGACAACAGACTACCTTCCATAATGACAAGGCTGCCATCCATTGGAGTAACAAAAATCTCGACAACAGACTACCTTCCATAATGACAAGGATGCCATCCATTGTAGTAACAAAAATCTCGACAACAGACTACCTTCCATAATGACAAGGATGCCATCCATCTGAGTAAAAAAAATATCGACAACAGACTACCTTCCATAATGAAAAGGCTACCATCCATTGTAGTAACAAAAATATCGACAACTAACTACCTTCCATAATGACAAGGCTACCATCCAATGGAATAACAAAAATCTCGACAACTGACTACCTTCCATAATGACAAGGCTACCATCCATTGTAGTAACGAAAATCTCGACAACAGACTACCTTCCATAATTACAAGACAACCATCAATTGTAGTAACGAAAATCTCGACAACAGACTACCTTCCATAATGACAAGGCTACCATCCATTGTAGTAACAAAAATCTCGACAACAGACTACCTTCCATAATGACAAGGCTACCATCCATTGGAGTAACCAAAATCTCGAGAACAGACTACCGTCCATAATGACAAGGCTACCATCTATTGGAATAACAAAAATCTCGAGAACACACTACCGTCCATAATGACAAGGCTACCATCCAATGGAATAACAAAAATCTCGACAACATACTACCTTCCATAATGACAAGGCTACCATCCATTGGAGTGAAAAAAATCTCGACAAAATACTACGTTCCATAATGAATAGGCTACCATCCATTGGAGTAACAAAAATATCGAGAATATACTACCTTCCATAATGACAAGGCTAGCATCCATTGGAGTAACAAAAATATCGACAACAGAATACCTTCCATTATGACTAGGCTACCATCCATTGAAGTAACTAAGATATCGACAACAAACTACCTTCCATAATGAATGGGCTACCATCTATAGGAATAAAATAAATCTCGAGAACAAACTGCCTTACATAATGACAAGGCTACCATCCAATGGAATAAGAAAAATCTCGACAACATACTACCTTCCATAATGACAAGGCTAACATCAATTGTAGTAACCAAAATATCGACAATAGACTACCTTCCGTAATGACAAGGCTACCATCCATTGTAGTAACAAAAATCTCGACAATAGACTACCTTCCATAATGACAATGCTACCATCCATTGGAGTAACAAAAATATCGACAACATACTACCTTCCATAATGACAAGTCTACCATCAATTGGAGTAACATAAATCTCGACAACAGACTACCTTCCATAATGACAAGTCTACCATCCGTTGTAGTAACAAAAATCTCGACAACAGACTACCTTCCATAATGACAAGGCTACCATCCATTGGAGTAACAAAAATCTTGAAAACAGACTACCTTCCATAATGACAAGGCTAAAATCCATTGGAATAAAAAAATCTCGAGATAAGACTGCCTTCCATAATGACAAGGCTACCATCCAATGGAATAACAAAAATATCGACAACATACTACCTTCCATAATGACAAGACTACCATTAATTGTAGTAACGAAAATCTCGAAAACAGACTACCTTCCATAATGACAAGGCTGCCATCCATTGTAGTAACAAAAATCTCGACAACAAACTACCTTCCATAATGACAATGCTACCATCCATTGGAGTAACAAAAATCTCGACAACAAACTACCTTCCATAATGACAAGGCTACCATCCATTGTAGTAACAAAAATCTCGACAACAGGCTACCTTCCATAATGACTAGGCTACCATCCATTAGAGTAACAAAGATATCGACAACAGACTACCTTCTATAATGACAAGGTACCATACATTGTAATAACAAAAATCTCAACAACAAACTACCTTCCACAATGGCAAGTCTACCATACATTGTAGTAACAAAAATCTCGACAACAGTCTACCTTCCATAATGACAAGGCTACCATCCATTGTAGTAGCAAAAATCTCGACAATAGACTACCTTCCTTAATGACAAGGCTACCATCCATTGGAGTAACAAAAATCTCAACAACAAACTACCTTCAATAATGACAAGGCTACCATCCATTAGAGTAACAAAAATCTCAACAACAAACTACCTTCCATAATGAGAAGGCTACAATCCATTAGAGTAAAAAAAATCTCGATAACAGACTACCTTCCCTAAAGACAAGGCTACCATCCTATGGAATAACAAAAATCCCGACAACATACTACCTTCCATAATTACAAGACTACCATTAATTGTAGTAACGAAAATCTCGACAACAGACTACCTTCCATAATGACAAGGCTGCCATCCATTGGAGTAACAAAAATCTCGACAACAGACTACCTTCCATAATGACAAGGATGCCATCCATTATAGTAACAAAAATCTCGACAACAGACTACCTTCCATAATGACAAGGATGCCATCCATCTGAGTAAAAAAAATATCAACAACAGACTACCTTCCATAATGAAAAGGCTACCATCCATTGTAGTAACAAAAATATTGAAAACTAACTACCTTCCCTAATGACAAGGCTACCATCCAATGGAATAACAAAAATCTCGACAACTGACTACCTTCCATAATGACAAGGCTACCATCCATTGTAGTAACGAAAATCTCGACAACAGCCTACCTTCCATAATTACAAGACTACCATCAATTGTAGTAACGAAAATCTCGACAACAGACTACCTTCCATAATGACAAGGCTACCATCCATTGTAGTAACAAAAATCTCGACAACAGACTACCTTCCATAATGACAAGGCTACCATCCATTGGAGTAACCAAAATCTCGAGAACAGACTACCGTCCATAATGACAAGGCTACCATCTATTGGAATAACAAAAATCTCGAGAACACACTACCGTCCATAATGACAAGGCTACCATCCAATGGAATAACAAAAATCTCGACAACATACTACCTTCCATAATGACAAGGCTACCATCCATTAGAGTGACAAAAATCTCGACAATAGACTACCTTCCATAATGACTAGGCTACCATCCATTAGAGTAACAAAGATATCGAAAACAGACTACCTTATACAATGGAAAGGCTACCATACATTGTAGTAACAAAAATCTCGACAACAGTCTACCTTCCATAATGACAAGGCTACCATCCATTGGAGTAACAAAAATCTCGACAATAGACTACCTTCCATAATGACAAGGCTACCATCCATTGGAGTAACAAAAATCTCGACAACAAACTACCTTCCATAATCACAAGGCTACCATCCATTAGAGTAACAAAAATCTCGACAACAGACTACCTTCCATAATGACAAGGCTACGATCCATTAGAGTAACAAAAATTTCGACAACAGACTACCTTCCATAATGACAAGGCTACCATCTATATGAATAAAATAAATCTCGATAACACACTGCCTTCCATAATGACAAGGCTACCATCCAATGGAATAACATAAATCTCGACAACATACTACCTCCCATTATGAAAAGGCTACCATCAATTGTAGTAATGAAAATCTCGACAACATACTACCTTCCATAATGACAAGGATGCCATCCATTGTAGTAACAAAAATCTCGACAACAGAATACCTTCCATAATGAAAATGATACCATCCATTGGAGGAAAAAAAATATCGACAACAGACTACCTTCCATAATGAAAAGGCTACCATCCATTGTAGTAACAAAAATCTCGACAACAGACTACCTTCCATAATGACAAGGCTACCATCCAATGGAATAACAAAAATATCGACAACATACTACCTTCCATAATTACAAGACTACCATCAATTATAGTAACGAAAATCTCTATCACAGACTACCTTCCATAATGACAAGGCTGCCATCCATTGGAGTAACAAAAATCTCGACAACAGACTACCTTCCATAATGACAAGGCTACCATCCATTGGAGTAACAAAAATCTGAAAAACAGACTACCTTCCATAATGACAAGGCTAAAATCCATTGGAATAAAAAAATCTCGAGAGCAAACTGCCTTCCATAATGACAATGCTGCCATCCAATGGAATAACAAAAATCTCGACAACATACTACCTTCCATAATTACAAGCCTACCATCAATTGTAGTAACGAAAATCTCGACAACATACTACCTTCCATAATGACAAGGATGCCATCCATTGTAGTAACAAAAATATCGACAACAGACTACCTTCCATAATGAAAATGCTACCATCCATTGGAGTAAAAAAAATCTCGACAACAGACTAACTTCCATAATGAAAAGGCTACCATCCATTGTAGTAACCAAAATCTCGACAACAGACTACCTTCCATAATGACAATGCTACCATCCAATGGAGTAACAAAAATCTCGACAACAGACTACCTTCCATAATGACAAGGCTACCACCATTGTAGTAACAAAAATCTCGACAACAGACTACCTTCCATAATGACAAGGCTACAATCCATTGGAGTAACCAAAATCTCGATAACAGACTACCTTCCATAATGACAAGGCTACCATCTATTGGAATAACAAAAATCTCGAGAACACACTACCGTCCATAATGACAAGGCTACCACCCAATGGAATAACAAAAATCTCGACAACATACTACCTTCCATAATGACAAGGCTACCATCCATTAGAGTGACAAAAATCTCGACAATAGACTACCTTCCATAATGACTAGGCTACCATCCATTAGAGTAACAAAGATATCGACAACAGACTACCTTCTACAATGGAAAGGCTACCGTACATTGTAGTACCAAAAATCTCGACAACAGTCTACCTTCCATAATGACAAGGCTACCATCCATTGGAGTAACAAAAATCTCGACAATAGACTACCTTCCATAATGACAAGGCTGCCATCCATTGGAGTAACAAAAATCTCGACAACAGACTACCTTACATAATGACAAGGCTACCATTTATAGGAATAAAAAAAATCTCGATATCAAACTGCCTTCCATAATGACAAGGCTACCATCCAATGGAATAACAAAAATCTCGATAACATACTACCTTCCATAATGAAAAGTCTACCATCTATTGTAGTAACGAAAATCTCGACAACATACTACCTTCCATAATGACAAGGATGCCATCCATCTGAGTAAAAAAAATATCGACAACAGACTACCTTCCATAATGAAAAGGCTACCATCCATTGTAGTAACAAAAATATCGAAAACTAACTACCTTCCCTAATGACAAGGCTACCATCCAATGGAATAACAAAAATCTCGACAACTGACTACCTTCCATAATGACAAGGCTACCATCCATTGTAGTAACGAAAATCTCGACAACAGCCTACCTTCCATAATTACAAGACTACCATCAATTGTAGTAACGAAAATCTCGACAACAGACTACCTTCCATAATGACAAGGCTACCATCCATTGTAGTAACAAAAATCTCGACAACAGACTACCTTCCATAATGACAAGGCTACCATCCATTGGAGTAACCAAAATCTCGAGAACAGACTACCGTCCATAATGACAAGGCTACCATCTATTGGAATAACAAAAATCTCGAGAACACACTACCGTCCATAATGACAAGGCTACCATCCAATGGAATAACAAAAATCTCGACAACATACTACCTTCCATAATGACAAGGCTACCATCCATTAGAGTGACAAAAATCTCGACAATAGACTACCTTCCATAATGACTAGGCTACCATCCATTAGAGTAACAAAGATATCGAAAACAGACTACCTTATACAATGGAAAGGCTACCATACATTGTAGTAACAAAAATCTCGACAACAGTCTACCTTCCATAATGACAAGGCTACCATCCATTGGAGTAACAAAAATCTCGACAATAGACTACCTTCCATAATGACAAGGCTACCATCCATTGGAGTAACAAAAATCTCGACAACAAACTACCTTCCATAATCACAAGGCTACCATCCATTAGAGTAACAAAAATCTCGACAACAGACTACCTTCCATAATGACAAGGCTACGATCCATTAGTGTAACAAAAATTTCGACAACAGACTACCTTCCATAATGACAAGGCTACCATCTATATGAATAAAATAAATCTCGATAACACACTGCCTTCCATAATGACAAGGCTACCATCCAATGGAATAACATAAATCTCGACAACATACTACCTCCCATTATGAAAAGGCTACCATCAATTGTAGTAATGAAAATCTCGACAACATACTACCTTCCATAATGACAAGGATGCCATCCATTGTAGTAACAAAAATCTCGACAACAGAATACCTTCCATAATGAAAATGATACCATCCATTGGAGGAAAAAAAATATCGACAACAGACTACCTTCCATAATGAAAAGGCTACCATCCATTGTAGTAACAAAAATCTCGACAACAGACTACCTTCCATAATGACAAGGCTACCATCCAATGGAATAACAAAAATATCGACAACATACTACCTTCCATAATTACAAGACTACCATCAATTATAGTAACGAAAATCTCTATCACAGACTACCTTCCATAATGACAAGGCTGCCATCCATTGAAGTAACAAAAATCTCGACAACAGACTACCTTCCATAATGACAAGGCTACCATCCATTGGAGTAACAAAAATCTGAAAAACAGACTACCTTCCATAATGACAAGGCTAAAATCCATTGGAATAAAAAAATCTCGAGAGCAAACTGCCTTCCATAATGACAATGCTGCCATCCAATGGAATAACAAAAATCTCGACAACATACTACCTTCCATAATTACAAGCCTACCATCAATTGTAGTAACGAAAATCTCGACAACATACTACCTTCCATAATGACAAGGATGCCATCCATTGTAGTAACAAAAATATCGACAACAGACTACCTTCCATAATGAAAATGCTACCATCCATTGGAGTAAAAAAAATCTCGACAACAGACTAACTTCCATAATGAAAAGGCTACCATCCATTGTAGTAACCAAAATCTCGACAACAGACTACCTTCCATAATGACAATGCTACCATCCAATGGAGTAACAAAAATCTCGACAACAGACTACCTTCCATAATGACAAGGCTACCACCATTGTAGTAACAAAAATCTCGACAACAGACTACCTTCCATAATGACAAGGCTACAATCCATTGGAGTAACCAAAATCTCGATAACAGACTACCTTCCATAATGACAAGGCTACCATCTATTGGAATAACAAAAATCTCGAGAACACACTACCGTCCATAATGACAAGGCTACCACCCAATGGAATAACAAAAATCTCGACAACATACTACCTTCCATAATGACAAGGCTACCATCCATTAGAGTGACAAAAATCTCGACAATAGACTACCTTCCATAATGACTAGGCTACCATCCATTAGAGTAACAAAGATATCGACAACAGACTACCTTCTACAATGGAAAGGCTACCGTACATTGTAGTACCGAAAATCTCGACAACAGTCTACCTTCCATAATGACAAGGCTACCATCCATTGGAGTAACAAAAATCTCGACAATAGACTACCTTCCATAATGATAAGGCTGCCATCCATTGGAGTAACAAAAATCTCGACAACAGACTACCTTACATAATGACAAGGCTACCATCTATAGGAATAAAAAAAATCTCGATATCAAACTGCCTTCCATAATGACAAGGCTACCATCCAATGGAATAACAAAAATCTCGATAACATACTACCTTCCATAATGAAAAGTCTACCATCAATTGTAGTAACGAAAATCTCGACAACATACTACCTTCCATAATGACAAGGATGCCATCCATTGTAGTTACAAAAATATCGACAACAGACTACCTTCAATAATGAAAAGGCTACCATCCATTGTAGTAACCAAAATCTCGACAACAGACTACCTTCCATAATGACAATGCTACCATCCAATGGAGTAACAAAAATCTCGACAACAGATTACCTTCCACAATGACAAGGCTACCATCCATTGTAGTAACAAAAATCTCGACAACAGACTACCTTCCATAATGACAAGGCTACCATCCATTGGAGTAACGAAAATCTCGATAACAGACTACCTTCCATAATGACAAGGCTACCATCTATTGGAATAACAAAAATCTCGAGAACAAACTACCGTCCATAATTACAAGGCTACCATCCAATGGAATAACAAAAATCTCGACAACATACTACCTTCCATAATGACAAGGCTACCATCCATTAGAGTGACAAAAATCTCGACAATAGACTACCTTCCATAATGACTAGGCTACCATCCATTAGAGTAACAAAGATATCGACAACAGACTACCTTCTACAATGGAAAGGCTGCCATACATTGTAGTAACAAAAATCTCGACAACAGTCTACCTTCCATAATGACAAGGCTACCATCCATTGGAGTAACAAAAATCTCGACAATAGACTACCTTCCATAATGACAAGGCTACCATCCATTGGAGTAACAAAAATCTCGACAACAAACTACCTTCCATAATCACATGGCTACCATCCATTAGAGTAACAAAAATCTCGACAACAGACTACCTTCCATAATGACAAGGCTACGATCCATTAGAGTAACAAAAATTTCGACAACAGACTACCTTCCATAATGACAAGGCTACCATCTATAGGAGTAAAAAAAATCTCGATATCAAATTGCCTTTCATAATGACAAGGCTACCATCCAATGGAATAACAAAAATCTCGACAACATACTACCTTCCATAATGAAAAGTCTACCATCAATTATAGTAACGAAAATCTCGACAACATACTACCTTCCATAATGACAAGGATGCCATCCATTGTAGTAACAAAAATATCGATAACAGACTACCTTCCATAATGAAAATGCTACCATCCATTGGAGTAAAAAAAATATCGACAACAGACTACCTTCCATAATGAAAAGGCTACCATCCATTGGAGTAACAAAAATCTCGACAACAAACTACCTTCCATAATCACAAGGCTACCATCCATTAGAGTAACAAAAATCTCGACAACAGACTACCTTCCATAATGACAAGGCTACGATCCATTAGAGTAACAAAAATTTCGACAACAGACTGCCTTCCATAATGACAAGGCTACCATCTATATGAATAAAATAAATCTCGATAACACACTGCCTTCCATAATGACAAGGCTACCATCCAATGGAATAACATAAATCTTGACAACATACTACCTCCCATTATGAAAAGGCTACCATCAATTGTAGTAATGAAAATCTCGACAACATACTACCTTCCATAATGACAAGGATGCCATCCATTGTAGTAACAAAAATCTCGACAACAAAATACCTTCCATAATGAAAATGATACCATCCATTGGAGGAAAAAAAATATCGACAACAGACTACCTTCCATAATGAAAAGGCTACCATCCATTGTAGTAACAAAAATCTCGACAACAGACTACCTTCCATAATGACAAGGCTACCATCCAATGGAATAACAAAAATATCGACAACATACTACCTTCCATAATTACAAGACTACCATCAATTATAGTAACGAAAATCTCTATCACAGACTACCTTCCATAATGACAAGGCTGCCATCCATTGGAGTAACAAAAATCTCGACAACAGACTACCTTCCATAATGACAAGGCTACCATCCATTGGAGTAACAAAAATCTGAAAAACAGACTACCTTCCATAATGACAAGGCTAAAATCCATTGGAATAAAAAAATCTCGAGAGCAAACTGCCTTCCATAATGACAATGCTGCCATCCAATGGAATAACAAAAATCTCGACAACATACTACCTTCCATAATTACAAGCCTACCATCAATTGTAGTAACGAAAATCTCGACAACATACTACCTTCCATAATGACAAGGATGCCATCCACTGTAGTAACAAAAATATCGACAACAGACTACCTTCCATAATGAAAATGCTACCATCCATTGGAGTAAAAAAAATCTCGACAACAGACTAACTTCCATAATGAAAAGGCTACCATCCATTGTAGTAACCAAAATCTCGACAACAGACTACCTTCCATAATGACAATGCTACCATCCAATGGAGTAACAAAAATCTCGACAACAGACTACCTTCCATAATGACAAGGCTACCACCATTGTAGTAACAAAAATCTCGACAACAGACTACCTTCCAAAATGACAAGGCTACAATCCGTTGGAGTAACCAAAATCTCGATAACAGACTACCTTCCATAATGACAAGGCTACCATCTATTGGAATAACAAAAATCTCGAGAACACACTACCGTCCATAATGACAAGGCTACCACCCAATGGAATAACAAAAATCTCGACAACATACTACCTTCCATAATGACAAGGCTACCATCCATTAGAGTGACAAAAATCTCGACAATAGACTACCTTCCATAATGACTAGGCTACCATCCATTAGAGTAACAAAGATATCGACAACAGACTACCTTCTACAATGGAAAGGCTACCGTACATTGTAGTACCAAAAATCTCGACAACAGTCTACCTTCCATAATGACAAGGCTACCATCCATTGGAGTAACAAAAATCTCGACAATAGACTACCTTCCATAATGACAAGGCTGCCATCCATTGGAGTAACAAAAATCTCGACAACAGACTACCTTTCATAATGACAAGGCTACCATCTATAGGAATAAAAAAAATCTCGATATCAAACTGCCTTCCATAATGACAAGGCTACCATCCAATGGAATAACAAAAATCTCGATAACATACTACCTTCCATAATGAAAAGTCTACCATCAATTGTAGTAACGAAAATCTCGACAACATACTACCTTCCATAATGACAAGGATGCCATCCATTGTAGTTACAAAAATATCGACAACAGACTACCTTCAATAATGAAAAGGCTACCATCCATTGTAGTAACCAAAATCTCGACAACAGACTACCTTCCATAATGACAATGCTACCATCCAATGGAGTAACAAAAATCTCGACAACAGATTACCTTCCACAATGACAAGGCTACCATCCATTGTAGTAACAAAAATCTCGACAACAGACTACCTTCCATAATGACAAGGCTACCATCCATTGGAGTAACGAAAATCTCGATAACAGACTACCTTCCATAATGACAAGGCTACCATCTATTGGAATAACAAAAATCTCGAGAACAAACTACCGTCCATAATTACAAGGCTACCATCCAATGGAATAACAAAAATCTCGACAACATACTACCTTCCATAATGACAAGGCTACCATCCATTAGAGTGACAAAAGTCTCGACAATAGACTACCTTCCATAATGACTAGGCTACCATCCATTAGAGTAACAAAGATATCGACAACAGACTACCTTCTACAATGGAAAGGCTACCATACACTGTAGTAACAAAAATCTCGACAACAGTCTACCTTCCATAATGACAAGGCTACCATCCATTGGAGTAACAAAAATCTCGACAATAGACTACCTTCCATAATGACAAGGCTACCATCCATTGGAGTAATAAAAATCTCGACAACAAACTACCTTCCATAATCACAAGGCTACCATCCATTAGAGTAACAAAAATCTCGACAACAGACTACCTTCCATAATGACAAGGCTACGATCCATTAGAGTAACAAAAATTTCGACAATAGACTACCTTCCATAATGACAAGGCTACCATCTATTGGAATAAAAAAAATCTCGATATCAAACTGCCTTCCATAATGACAAGGCTACCATCCAATGGAATAACAAAAATCTCGATAACATACTACCTTCCATAATGAAAAGTCTACCATCAATTGTAGTAACGAAAATCTCGACAAAATACTACCTTCCATAATGACAAGGATGCCATCCATTGTAGTTACAAAAATATCGACAACAGACTACCTTCCATAATGAAAATGATACCATCCATTGGAGTAAAAAAAATCTCGACAACAGACTACCTTCCATAATGAAAAGGCTACCATCCATTGTAGTAACCAAAATCTCGACAACAGACTACCTTCCATAATGACAATGCTACCATCCAATGGAGTAACAAAAATCTCGACAACAGATTACCTTCCATAATGACAAGGCTACCATCCATTGTAGTAACAAAAATCTCGACAACAGACTACCTTCCATAGTGACAAGCCTACCATCCATTGGAGTAACCAAAATCTCGATAACAGACTACCTTCCATAATGACAAGGCTACCATCTATTGGAATAACAAAAATCTCGAGAACAAACTACTGTCCATAATTACAAGGCTACCATCCAATGGAATAACAAAAATCTCGACAACATACTACCTTCCATAATGACAAGGCTACCATCCATTAGAGTGACAAAAATCTCGACAATAGACTACCTTCCATAATGACTAGGCTACCATCCATTAGAGTAACAAAGATATCGACAACAGACTACCTTCTACAATGGAAAGGCTGCCATACATTGTAGTAACAAAAATCTCGACAACAGTCTACCTTCCATAATGACAAGGCTACCATCCATTGGAGTAACAAAAATCTCGACAATAGACTACCTTCCATAATGACAAGGCTACCATCCATTGGAGTAACAAAAATCTCGACAACAAACTACCTTCCATAATCACATGGCTACCATCCATTAGAGTAACAAAAATCTCGACAACAGACTACCTTCCATAATGACAAGGCTACGATCCATTAGAGTAACAAAAATTTCGACAACAGACTACCTTCCATAATGACAAGGCTACCATCTATAGGAGTAAAAAAAATCTCGATATCAAATTGCCTTTCATAATGACAAGGCTACCATCCAATGGAATAACAAAAATCTCGACAACATACTACCTTCCATAATGAAAAGTCTACCATCAATTATAGTAACGAAAATCTCGACAACATACTACCTTCCATAATGACAAGGATGCCATCCATTGTAGTAACAAAAATATCGATAACAGACTACCTTCCATAATGAAAATGCTACCATCCATTGGAGTAAAAAAAATCTCGACAACAGACTACCTTCCATAATGAAAAGGCTACCATCCATTGTAGTAACCAAAATCTCAACAACAGACTACCTTCCATAATGACAATGCTACCATCCAATGGAGTAACAAAAATCTCGACAACAGACTACCTTCCATAATGACAAGCCTACCATCCATTGTAGTAACAAAAATCTCGACCACAGACTACCTTCCATAATGACAAGGCTACCATCCATTGGAGTAACAAAGATATCGACAACAGACTACCTTATATAATGACAAGGCTACCATACATTGTAATAACAAAAATCTCGACAATAAACTACCTTCCACAATGGAAAGGCTACCATACATTGTAGTAACAAAAATCTCGACACCAGTCTACCTTCCATAATGACAAGGCTACCATCCATTGGAGTAACAAAAATCTCAACAATAGACTACCTTCCATAATGACAAGGCTACCATCCATTGGAGTAACAAAAATCTCGACAACAAACTACCTTCCATAATGACAAGGCTACCATCCATTAGAGTAACAAAAATCTCGACAACATACTACCTTCCATAATGACAAGGCTACGATCCATTAGAGTAACAAAAATTTCGATAACAGACTGCCTTCCATAATTACAAGGCTACCATCCAATGGAATAACAAAAATCTCGACAACATACTACCTCCCATAATGAAAAGGCTACCATCAATTGTAGTAACGAAAATCTCGACAACAGACTACCTTCCATAATGACAAGGCTACCATCCATTGGATTAACAAAAATCTCGATAACAGACTACCTTCCATAATGACAAGGCTACTATCTATTGGAATAACAAAAATCTCAAGAACAAACTACCGTCCATAATGAAAAGGCTACCATCAATTGTAGTAACGAAAATCTCGACAACATACTACCTTCCATAATGACAAGGATGCCATCCATTGTAGTAACAAAAATCTCGACAACAAACTACCTTCCATAATGAATATGCTACCATCCATTGGAGTAAAAAAAAAATCGACAACAGACTACCTTCCATAATGAAAAGGCTACCATCCATTGTAGTAACAAAAATCTCGACAACAGACTACCTTCCATAATGACAAGGCTACCATCCAATGGAATAATAAAAATCTCGACAACATACTACCTTCCATAATGAAAAGTCTACAATCAATTGTAGTAACGAAAATCTCGACAACATACTACCTTCCATAATGACAAGGATGCCATCCATTATAGTAACAAAAATATCGACAACAGACTACCTTCCATAATGAAAATGCTACCATCCATTGGAGTAAAAATAATCTCGACAACAGACTACCTTCCATAATGAAAAGGCTACCATCCATTGTAGTAACCAAAATCTCGACAACATACTACCTTCCATAATGATAATCTTACCATCCATTGGAGTAACAAAAATCTCGACAACAGACTACCTTCCATAATGACAAGGCTACCATCCATTGGAGTAACCAAAATCTCGATAACAGACTACCTTCCAAAATGACAAGTCTACTATCTATTGGAATAACAAAAATCTCGAGAACAAACTACCGTCCATAATGACAAGGCTACCATCCAATGGAATAAATAAAATCTCGACAACATACTACCTTCCATAATGACAAGGCTACCATCCATTAGAGTGACAAAAATCTCGACAATAGACTACCTTCAATAATGACTAGGCTACCATCCATTAGAGTAACAAAGATATCGACAACAGACTACCTTCTACAATGGAAAGGCTACCATACATTGTAGTAACAAAAATCTCGACAACAGTCTACCTTCCATAATGACAAGACTACCATCCATTGGAGTAACAAAAATATCGACAATAGACTACCTTCCATAATGACAAGGCTACCATCCATTGGAGTTACAAAAATCTAGACAACAAACTACCTTCCATAATGACAAGGCTACCATCCATTAGAGTAACAAAAATCTCGACAACAGACTACCTTCCATAATGACAAGGCTACGATCCAGTAGAGTAACAAAAATTTCGACAACAGACTACCTTCCATAATGACAAGGCTACCATCTATAGGAATAAAAAAAATCTCGATAACAAACTTCCTTCCATAATGACAAGGCTACCATCCAATGGAATAACAAAAATCTCGATAACATACTACCTTCCATAATGAAAAGTCTACCATCAATTGTAGTAACGAAAATCTCGACAACATACTACCTTCCATAATGACAAGGATGCCGTGCATTGTAGTAACAAAAATATCGATAACAGACTACCTTCCATAATGAAAATGCTACCATCCATTGGAGTAAAAAAAATCTCGACAACAGACTACCTTTCATAATGAAAAGGCTGCCATCCATTTTAGTAACCAAAATCTCGACAACAGACTACCTTCCATAATGACAATGCTACCATCCAATGGAGAAACAAAAATCTCGACAACAGACTACCTTCCCTAATGACAAGCCTACCATCCATTGTAGTAACAAAAATCTCGACAACAGACTACCTTCCATAATTACAAGGCTACCATCCATTGGAATAACAAAAATCTCGACAACATACTACCTTCCATAATGACAAGCCTACCATCAATTGTAGTAACGAAAATCTCCACAACAGACTACTTTCCATAATGACAAGGCCGCCATCCATTGTAGTAACAAAAATCTCGACAACAAACTACCTTCCATAATGACAATGCTACCTTCCATTGGAGTAACAAAAATTTCGACAACAGACTACCTTCCGTAATGAAAAGGCTACCATCCATTGTAGTAACAAAAATCTCGACAACGGACTACCTTCCATAATGACAAGGCTACAATCCATTGGAGTAACCAAAATCTCAATAACAGACTACCTTCCATAATGACAAGGCTACTATCTATTGGAATAACAAAAATCTCGAGAACAAACTACCGTCCATAATGACAAGGCTACCATCCATTGGACTAACGAAAATTTCGACAACAGACTACCTTCCATAATGACAAGGCTACCATCCATTGGAGTAACGAAAATCTCGACAACAAACTACGTTCCATAATGAATAGGCTATCATCCATTGGAGTAACAAAAATATCGACAATAGACTACCTTCCATAATCACAAGGCTACCATCCATTGGAGTAACAAAAATATCGACAACATAATACCTTCCATTATGACTAGGCTTCCATCCATTGGAGTAACCAAGATATCAACAACAGACTACCTTCCATAATGACAAAGGCTACCATCCATTGGAGTGACAAAAATTTCGACAACAAACTACCTTCCATAATGACAAGGTTACCATCCATTGGAGTAACAAAAATCTCGAAAACAGACTACCTTCCATAATGACAAGGCTACCATCCATTGGAATAACAAAAATCTCGACAACATACTACCTTCCATAATGACAAGACTACCATCTATTGTAGTCACGAAAATATCAACAAGAGACTACATTCCATAATGATAAGTCCACCATCCATCATAGTAACAAAAATATCGACAACAAACTACGTTCCCTAATGAATAGGCTACCATTCATTGGAGTAACAAAAATATCAACAATAGACTACCTTCCATAATGACAAGGCTACCATCCATTGCAGTAACAAAAATATCGACAACGAAATAACTCACATAATGACTAGGCTACCATCCATTGGAGTAACAAAGATATCGACAACAGACTACCTTCCATAATGACAAGGCTACCATCCATTGGAGTGAAAAAAATCTCGACAAAATACTACGTTCCATAATGAATAGGCAACCATCCATTGGAGTAACAAAAATATTGACAACAGACTACCATCCATAATAACAAGTCTACCATCCGTTGTAGTAACAAAAATCTCGACAACAAACTACCTTCCATAAATGACAAGGCTACCATCCATTGGAGTAACAAAAATCTTGAAAACAGACTACCTTCCATAATGAAAAGGCTAAAATCCATTGGAATAAAAAAATCTCGAGATAAGACTGCCTTCCATAATGACAAGGCTACCATCCAATGGAATAACAAAAATCTCGACAACATACTACCTTCCATAATGACAAGGCTACCATCCATTGGAGTGAAAAAAATCTCGACAAAATACTACGTTCCATAATGAATAGGCTACCATCCATTGGAGTAACAAAAATATCGACAATAGACTACTTTCCATAATGACAAGGCTAGCATCAATTGGAGTAACAAAAATATCGACAACAGAATACCTTCCATTATGACAAGGCTACCATCCATTGAAGTAACTAAGATATCGACAACAGACTCCCTTCCATAATGATAAGGCTACCATCTATAGGAATAAAATAAATCTCGAGAACAGACTGCCTTACATAATGACAAGGCTACCATCCAATGGAATAACAAAAATCTCGACAACATACTACCTTCCATAATGACAAGGCTACCATCAATTGTAGTAACCAAAATCTCGACAACAGACTACCTTCTGTAATGACAAGGCTACCATCCATTGTAGTAACAAAAATCTCGACAATAGACTACCTTCCATAATGACAATGCTACCATCCATTGGAGTAACAAAAATATCGACAACAGACTACCTTCCATAATGAAAAGGCTACCATCAATTGGAGTAACAAAAATCTAGACAACAGACTACCATCCATAATAACAAGTCTACCATCCATTGTAGTAACAAAAATCTCGACAACAGACTACCTTCCATAAATGACAAGGCTACCATCCATTGGAGTAACAAAAATCTTGAAAACAGACTACCTTCCATAATGACAAGGCTAAAATCCATTGGAATAAAAAAATCTCGAGATAAGACTGCCTTCCAAAATGACAAGGCTACCATCCAATGGAATAACAAAAATCTCGACAACATACTACCTTCCATAATGACAAGACTACCATTAATTGTAGTAACGAAAATCTCGAAAATAGACTACCTTCCATAATGACAAGGCTGCCATCCATTGTAGTAACAAAAATCTCGACAACAAACTACCTTCCATAATGACAATGCTACCATCCATTGGAGTAAATAAAATATCGACAACAGACTACCTTCCATAATGAAAAGGCTACCATCCATTGTAGTAACCAAAATCTCGAGAACAGACTACCTTCCATAATGACAATGCTACCATCCATTGTAGTAACAAAACTATATACCACTGACTACCTCCCATAATGAAAAGGCTACCATCCATTGGACTAACGAAAATCTCGACAACAAACTACCTTCCATAATGACAAGGCTACCACCCATTGGAGTAACGAAAATCTCGACAACAAACTACGTTCCATAATGAATAGGCTATCATCCATTGGAGTAACAAAAATATCGACAATAGACTACCTTCCATAATGACAAGGCTACCATCCATTGGAGTAACAAAAATATCGACAAGATAATACCTTCCATTATGACTAGGTTACCATCCATTGAAGTAACCAAGATATCGACAACAGACTACCTTCCATAATGACAAAGGCTACCATCCATTGGAGTGACCAAAATTTCGACAACAAACTACCTTCCATAATGACAAGGTTACCATCCATTGGAGTAACAAAAATCTCGAAAACAGACTACCTTCCATAAAAACAAGGCTACCATCCATTGGAATAACAAAAATCTCGACAACAGACTACCTTCCATAATGACAAGACTACCATATATTGTAGTAACGAAAATATCAACAAGAGACTACATTCCATAATGATAAGTCCACCATCCATCATAATAACAAAAATATCGACAACAAACTACGTTCCCTAATGAATAGGCTACCATTCATTGGAGTAACAAAAATATCAACAATAGACTACCTTCCATAATGACAAGGCTACCATCCATTGCAGTAACAAAAATATCGACAACGAAATAACTTCCATAATGACTAGGCTACCATCCATTGGAGTAACAAAGATATCGACAACAAACTACCTTCCATAATGACAAGGCTACCATCCATTGGAGTGAAAAAAATCTCGACAAAATACTACGTTCCATAATGAATAGGCTACCATCCATTGGAGTAACAAAAATATCGACAATAGACTACCTTCCATAATGACAAGGCTACCATCAATTGGAGTAACAAAAATATCAACAACAAAATACCTTCCATTATGACTAGGCTACCATCCATTGAAGTAACTAAGATATCGACAACAAACTACCTTCCATAATGACAAGGCTACCATCTATAGGAATAAAATAAATCTCGAGAACAGACTGCCTTACATAATGACAAGGCTACCATCCAATGGAATAACAAAAATCTCGACAACATACTACCTTCCATAATGACAAGGCTACCATCAATTGTAGTAACCAAAATCTCGACAACACACTACCTTCCGTAATGACAAGGCTACCATACATTGTAGTAACAAAAATCTCGACAATAGACTACCTTCCATAATGACAATGCTACCATCCATTGGAGTAACAAAAATATCGACAACAGACTACCTTCCATAATGACAAGGCTACCATCCATTGGAGTAACAAAAATCTCGACAACAGACTACCATCCATAATGATAAGTCTACCATCCATTGTAGTAACAAAAATCTCGACAACAGACTACCTTCCATAAATGACAAGGCTACCATCGAATGGAATAACAAAAATATCGACAACATACTACCTTCCATAATGACAAGGCTACCATCAATTAGAGTGAAAAAAATCTCGACAACAGACTACCTTCCATAATGAAAATGCTACCATCCATTGGAGTAAAAAAAATATCGACAACAGACTACCTTCCATCATGAAAAGGCTACCATCCATTGTAGTAATAAAAATCTCGACAACAGACTACCTTCCATAATGACAAGGCTACCATCCAATGGAATAACAAAAATCTCGATAACATACTACCTTCCATAATTACAAGACTACCATCTATTGTAGTAACGAAAATCTCGACAACAGACTACCATCCATAATGACAAGACTACCATCCATTGTAGTAACAAAAATCTCGACAACAGACTACCTTCCATAATGACTAGGCTACCATCCATTAGAGTAACAAAGATATCAACAACAGACTACCTTCTATAATGACAAGGCTACCATACATTGTAATAACAAAAATCTCGACAACAAGCTACCTTCCACAATGGCAATTCTACCATACATTGTTGTAACAAAAATCTCGACAACAGTTTACCTTCCATAATGACAAGGCTACCATCCATTGTAGTAACAAAAATCTCGACAATAGACTACCTTCCATAATGACAAGGCTACCATCCATTGGAGTAACAAAAATCTCAACAACAAACTACCTTCAATAATGACATGGCTACCATCCATTAGACTAACAAAAATCTCGACAACAGACTACGTTCCATAATGACAAGGCTACGATCCATTAGAGTAACAAAAATTTCGACAACAAACTACATTCCATAATGACAAGGCTACCATCCAATGGAATAACAAAAATCTCGACAACATACTACCTTCCATAATGACAAGGATGCCATCCATTGTAGTAACAAAAATCTCGACAACAGACTACCTTCCATAATGAAAATGCTACCATCCATTGGAGTAAACAAAATCTCGATAATAGACTACCTTCCAAATGACAAGGCTACCATCTATTGGAATAACAAAAATCTCGAGAAAAAACTACCGTCCATAATTATAAGGCTACCATCGAATGGAATAACAAAAATCTCGACAACATACTACCTTCCATAATGACAAGGCTACCATCCATTAGAGTGAAAAAAATCTCGACAACAGACTACCTTCCATAATGAAAATGCTACCATCCATTGTAGTAAAAAAAATATCGACAACAAACTACTTTCCAATATGAAAAGGCTACCATCCATTGTAGTAATAAAAATCTCGACAACAGACTACCTTCCATAATGACAAGGCTACCATCCAATGGAATAACAAAAATCTCGACAACATACTACCTTCCATAATTACAAGACTACCATCTATTGTAGTAACGAAAATCCCGACAATAGACTACCATACATAATGACAAGACTACCATTCATTGTAGTTGAAGGGGTGAAATACACTAGAAGGGGGGGGGGGGGGGTTGAATTGTAAAACTGAAATCTAAAGCAATTGACAAAATATTTTTATCCTGGTTCGTTTGATCTCAAACTACTCCAGTCCACCCGTCAAGGTGATTTCGCCTCTCTCCAACGAGGTCTTAATTCACTATATTCAACTGAATATTACAGACTGCTTTAACAACTGCTAATGCCTTCTTGATTCAAACCACAATCCGGTTTGTCAAGGCAACACTTTCTTACAAAGATATAAAACAATGTGTGTGAATGTTTTCTACAAAACTTTATCACAACTGTGATGTATACACAAAATGAAGCTTAGAAACAAGATTGCTAAACTGTAATGAAGTATCAGAGTTTGTGGTTTAGCAAAACTGGTAGAATGAAGATTATGGTTCAGCTTTGTGCGTGTAGAGATTTGGAGAGGATTAGCCATTATAATCTTCAAAGCCTTGTTTATATAGCACTTGAGAAGATGAACGTTGAATGCAATATTCTTGATTCAATGCTAATAACAAGCTTTCCTTTTTGAGAAGATCTTGTCTAGAATGAGGCCGTTGGAATTAATTAGCTTTCAATGCACAATACCGTTGCTTCTTTAACGCAAGTTCTGGCTTGGCTCATTCTGATTCTGCTTCGCTGCTGATGAACTATTGTGTTTCTGTATCAGAGTGTTTACGCGCAGTTCTATTCATCAAGCTTCAGCATGTGCGTGAGTTGATTATCTGATCTTGACATTCTGATGTAGCAACTTCTGATGCTGGTGTATGAAAACAAATTCTGATGCTGAAAAGACGTGATCTTGCTTATACCAATCAGAGTATCTGCAGGTCAGAACATAATAATTTTAGGCAGCATATAGTTCATTCATGAACCTTATAAATACTATATCTTTTCACTTTGTTATCATCAAAACTTAAATATAGGGTAGTAGATTCAAACATTGTTCTAACAATCTCCCCCTTTTTGATGATGACAAAAACTAGATATTTTAAATGAAAAATAACGTGAAAAGGTATCTGGATATGTATCAGAATAAGAAGTACGGAGAAGTCAGAGTTAAGAGATACTCCCCCTGAGTTTGTTACTTCCCTTTGATATACGTGTTCTTCAGGATCAGATCTTTTTCTTTCTTTGAACATCAGATTATAAGAGTCTTTGACTTATCAGAGAGCAGAGCTTCAGAGCTTTTCCTGTCAGAGCTTTGCTTTGGATCAGAGTATTAGGTCGATCAGAACTTCATATTGATCAGAGCAACATTGATCAGAGCTTCTACTCTTCAGAGTGTCCAGGAGCTTCCTTGTGCCTGTAGACTTTAAACAAAACAGAAAAAAAATTTCAAGTAATAGAGTTAGAATGTTTGAGAATTTCTGTCTAGTTAGCCCGTTATTGATTTAAATATCATTCTTGTTCTCCCCCTTTTTGTCAGCAATCAAAAAGTGTTGGTGATGTGCTAAAACAATTTGATCAGAAAAAAAAACAAATTATATTAAAATAGTTCAGAATCAGAGGAAGAAAAATATTACAAAGCATAGTCAAAACAGTACATCAGAAAATGAAGAAAACATGAAAAAGTTATGCATGAAAAAGATTTTAAGGTTGAGGAGGCATGCGTGAGAACAGGCTCTCCAGCATCGCTTGAATCTTTTCAGAAGTTTCATTCTGCTTCTGAACCATGTTGACAACAGTGTCAATCTTGCTGTCCTGCACATCCATTCGTGCTTTCATCTTCTGATCATTCTCTTCCATCCGCTGCTGTAGACGCAAGTCATTCAGCCTTAGTTCTTCCAGAGCCTGCCTGTCCAAGGCAGCTTGAGAAGCATCAGAAGGAGGAGGCTTCTCAGAACTTTCAGCGACATCTTCTGCTTGACTTTCAGCCTGAATGGTCTTGTCTTCTTCTGATGGTTGCACCTGTGCAGCTTGCTGTTTCTCAGACCAAGATTCACTGTCCAGAGGGAGCACAACTTCCTGAGGCAGCTGACTTTCAACTTCCTTCAGCAGCTTGCTGAAGTTCTGTTGTGCCTGCTCATAGTTGACATCCTGCAACTTGAGGGCTTCAGCACGTACCCATAATCTGAACTGTGACCAGAGCTGATCAGAAGCAGCTGGG
Organism: Vicia faba; assembly: GCA_948472305.1. Classification (NCBI taxonomy): domain Eukaryota; kingdom Viridiplantae; phylum Streptophyta; class Magnoliopsida; order Fabales; family Fabaceae; genus Vicia; species Vicia faba. Next base: position 763,281,504 of record OX451738.1, read on the forward strand.
TCAATCATCCCCGGACAGACTTGCTTCAAAGAAGCAATCCATTGCAGCACACCTGTTTCAAAATTCAAAATACCAGAGCCAACATCTGGTTGCTTTGGTTTGGGAATGGCAATTTTGTGTCTTAAATCAGCAAGACGTTCAAGACTGGTTAAGTCAATGAAAGTTCTGCTGGGGTTTTCAGAGGTTTGCTGAGAGGCTGTTTGTTTTGGAGGAAGGGTATCAGAATCAGAGTCAGATATTTCGATTGGAGTGGATGGTGGTTTGGGAGTATTTGGAGGTGTTGATTCCTCTGAAGATGGTAACTGGGGCATGACAATAGTGGTTCCACATGGCAACTGGATTGCCAGCGGTGAAGGTTGAGGTGAGTGAGGGTCAGATTTATGAGGAGAAGGGGTTTTGGAATGGTGAAACTCTGTTTGTGGTGAAGGTGGATTATTTTCTGGTTGAGGAGGTGGAATCTCTGATTTCTCAGGGATCAGAGGTTCTTCTGTGAGAGGTTGTTGTTGTTGTGGTTCTGGTTCTGGTTGTTGTTGTTCTGGTTCAGGTTGTTGTTCTTGTTGTGGAGGAGGAATATTTGGTGGTTCAGAATTTGGTTGAGCAGAAGCATGTTCACGCTCAATATCAGCTAGCACTTGGTCAAGTGCTGGTGTTGTTGAAACTGTTGGTTGTTTGGGAATTTTGGTTCTGGGTCTTCTGAGTAGTAATGCCTCAGAAGGGTCTTCTGGTATGGTTTCATCAATGGTAGGGATTGGAATTGATATTCTGTGAGAGGTTTGAGAAGGGGCAGCAGATGTTGGAATAGTAAAAGATTTTGAGATAGGGGCAGCAGATGAAATACCTCTTTTCTTTGGAGTCTGATGAGATGATCCTTCTGTTGGCGCTTTCCTCTTCTTTTTCTTCTTCTGAGTCACTTCTGGTTGGATTTGACTCAGATCTTTGATCTTCAGCTTTGAACCTGTATCTTCTTCCTTGTACGCATCTGGATACCTGAGAAACATCTCTGGTTTGGATTCCATTTCAGAAAATACCGGAAAATCACTCAGAGGCACTCTTCTGCTGGAGATATCAGCAGTTGAAGTAGCTATGGGTTCCTTCTGAATATTTTCTATCAGCTTCATCTTTTTCAGATTCTTAGCGTTCAGCGGTTTCCCAATAGTTGGTTCAATAGTGCTCATCTCCTGAGCTTCGATCAGATGTTCAATCAGCCTATTCTCTGTCAGAATATCTGATATAAGCCTTCCAAACGGTATCCAGTCTCTCTTGGTTCTTTCTTCTTCTCTTGTCTCTTTGACACTGGTCTTGAGATGGTTGAACAAGAAGTGTGCCAGATTGATCTTTACCCTCTGATCAATAAAGTAGATCAGAAACTGCTGATCCACGTTTATATAATCAGGAGAACTTGTTGGTTTCCTGTGGTTGAAGCATCCCAGAACAATCTTAGCCCATACTCTGCAGTTGTCCTTCAGATCCTTAATTTTGCTGCTGGGCATTCCAAGAGTGAAAATTCTGTTGGCTACCACACCTACATCAGGGCATCTTTCAGCCATGTCCACACAACGGACTCCACCACCACTTTGACCGATTAGCCTAGCAATGAGATCTTCAGAAATCACGATCTTCTTTCCCATAACAGAAGAAATGACTAGATGTTTTGCAACTTTGGCGTGAATCCAAAATTCCTTGACTAGCGCTGGGAATGTTGGTCCAACCAACCTATCGAAATACCTCTCCCACTGTTGAGCCCTAATTTCTTCAGTTAGGTCAAATCCATTTTCCTTCAAACTTTCGAAGTCAATGATTAACTCAGAAAGCACTTCAAGGTTCTTTACCGGAGTGAGAAGAGTTCTGATAGGCACCTGATATTGTTCAGAGGTTACTTTCTTCTGATTGCCTGCAGAAATGCTGGAGGATGCCATTGTTCACACTAAAAAAGCTTTGAGAATGATTTGAGAGAAAAAGGTTTGTAGGAGATGAACTCAGAAATATGCAGAAAAAGCTTGAGTGTTAATGAGAAAGTGTAAAGAATAAGAATGAAGGATTAATGTGCTTAAATAGAGTTTTCAAGATTATTTTGAAAAAATAAACGTTTTTAAGAGAGAGAAAAAAATAATGATTGCTATTTAACAAGCGTGATTACTTTTCATTAAATGCTTGCTGATTTTGGGGGATTTGAGAAAGATACTTAAAAACGGTTACCAGACATGTGTCTCAATGCACCCAATCAGCGCTTTGCCTTCTCAGAAGCGTGCACGCGTTCTGCTTCAGAGATTTGCTGATGATTGGATGACACTTGTTTGATGTAGTGATCAGCACGTCTGTCTTTGAGATTAGACTCTCAGATCTTTAGACTTGCATCTGATACAATCTGCATGTTCTATCTTTCTGAAAGGAGATTGATCAGAAGTTCACAGTAATATAATTACATTCTGAAGGTAAATATATGGAATTAAAACATTTTCACTCTGGGCATACTTTCATGCTGAGATGTTTCAGAATGAAATTAAACCTATCTTCTGAAAGGGGTTTAGTAAAGATATCAGCCCATTGATGGTCTGTATCTATAAATTTTAAGTTCAAAATACCTTTCTGAATATAGTCCCTAATGAAATGATGCTTTATTTCTATATGCTTAGCTCTAGAATGTAAAATAGGATTCTTACTTAAGCAAATAGCAGAAGTATTATCACAAAGTATAGGAATGTTACTCTCAAAAATCTGGAAGTCTTCAAGCTGACTTTTCATCCAGAGCATTTGTGTGCTACATCCTGCTGCTGCTATGTACTCAGCTTCTGCTGTTGACAGAGCAATTGTTGATTGCCTTTTGCTGGACCATGAGATCAGATTTTCTCCCAGAAACTGGCAGCTTCCAGAAGTACTTTTACGTTCCACTCTGTCTCCAGCAAAATCAGCATCACAGTAGCCTACTAAGCTGTAATCACTAGATTTTCTATAAAACAAACCCAGATTAGTAGTACCTTTCAGATACTTGAAAATTCGCTTAACAGCTGTTAAGTGAGATTCTCTAGGATCTGATTGGAATCTAGCACAAATACATATGCTGAATAAGATATCAGGTCTTGAAGCAGTCAGATAGAGGAGAGAACCAATCATACCTCTGTAGACTTTCTGTTCTACACTTTTGCTTACCTCTTCTCTTTCCAGAATGCACGTGGGATGCATTGGAATCTTTGATGGCTTACATTCTGAGAGGTCAAATTTCTTCAGAAGATCTCTGATGTATTTGCTCTGATGAATGTAAGTTCCTTCTGGAGTTTGATTGATCTGAATTCCTAGAAAGAATTTCAGTTCCCCCATGAGGCTCATCTCAAATTCTGCCTGCATACACTTAGCAAATTTTCTTCCAAGAGAAGGATTAGTAGAACCAAAAATGATATCATCAACATAAATTTGACAGACTAAAATGTCACTCTTAACTGTTTTACAGAATAGAGTAGTGTCCACTTTCCCTCTGGTGAATTCATTTTCAAGCAGAAAGTTACTTAGCCTTTCATACCAAGCTCTGGGAGCTTGTTTCAGACCATACAGTGACTTCTTTAGTTTGAAAACATGTTCTGGATGTTTTGTATTTTCAAAACCTGGGGGTTGGTGAACATAAACTTCTTCTTCTATATAACCATTTAAGAATGCACTTTTGACATCCATCTGATACAGAGTGATGCCTCTATTAACAGCAAATGAGATTAAAAGTCTGATAGATTCTAACCTGGCGACTGGGGCAAAGGTTTCTGTATAGTCTATCCCCTCTTGCTGACTATAACCTTGTGCAACCAGTCGTGCCTTGTTTCTGATGACTTCACCTTGTTCATTTAGCTTGTTTCTGAACACCCATCTTGTTCCAATGACGTTGAATCCTTTTGGTCTGGGAACGAGATCCCATACGTCGTTTCTGGTGAATTGATTCAGCTCTTCTTGCATTGCCAGAATCCAGTCATTATCCAGAAGTGCTTCATCAATAGAAGAAGGTTCAATCAGAGACACAAGTCCCATAAGAGTTTCTTCAGAGTTTCTGAAGCTTGCTCTTGTTCTGATTGGATCTTCCTTTCTTCCTAGGATAGTCTCTTCTGGGTGATCCAAACTGCTTCTGGGCAATCTCTTCTGAGGTTGATCAGCAGCTGTTGGAGGATTTCTAGCAGTGCTCCTTTCAGATGTTGAAGGAATGTCTGTGTTGAGAGCTTCTGATGACTTGTCTTCAGAACCTACAAATTCAATTTCTATACCTGCAAAATTTTCATTCTGCTTTGACTTTTCAGAGTCAAGCTTATCATCAAAACGAACACTGATTGATTCTTCCACAATCTGTGTTTCTGTATTGTATACTCTGTACCCTCTTGAGCGTTCAGAGTATCCTAACATAATACACTTTTGTGCCTTAGAATCAAACTTGTTCAAATAATTCTTTGTATTTAATATAAAACAAGTGCATCCAAATGGATGAAAATACGAAATGTTGGGCTTTCTGTTCTTCCACAATTCATATGGAGTCTTTTCCAGAATAGGTCTTATTGAGATTCTATTCTGAATGTAGCACGCTATGTTTATTGCCTCTGCCCAGAAAGTCTTAGCAACGTTTGTCTCATTGATCATGGTTCTGGCCATTTCTTGCAATGTTCTGTTCTTTCGTTCTACAACTCCATTTTGTTGGGGAGTTCTAGGACAAGAGAAATCATGCAGAATGCCTTTGTCATTAAAGAATGACTCAAAATCTTTATTTTCAAATTCTCCACCATGATCACTTCTGACTTTAACGATTCTAAGATCTTTTTCATTCTGAACTTGGTTACAGAAGGTAACAAACACAGAGTGTGACTCGTCCTTGTGTCTTAAGAACTTTACCCATGTCCATCTGCTATAGTCATCTATGATTACTAACCCATACTTCTTACCACTGACTGAAGCAGTTTTAACTGGTCCAAATAAGTCAATGTGCAGAAGTTCTAATGGCTTAGAGGTGGAAACAACATTTTTGGATTTAAAAGAAGGTTTTGCAAATTTGCCTTTCTGACATGCTTCACACAGAGCATCTGAATTGAACTTCAAATTAGGAAGTCCTCTGACCAGATTGAGTTTGTTAATCTGAGATATTCTTCTCATACTAACATGCCCCAATCTTCTGTGCCAGATCCACTGCTCGTTGTTAACAGACAGAAGACATTTTACATTCTGACTCTTTAGTTCAGAAAGTTTGATTTTGTAAATGTTGTTTTTCCTCTTACCATTAAACAGGATAGTCCCATCTTTCTGACTAACAGCTTTACATGATTTTTGATTAAAGATTATATCATAACCGTTATCACTTAATTGACTTATGGATAACAGATTATGCATCAATCCATCTACTAGCAGAACATTATTAATAGAGGGAAGATTTCCATTACCTACAGTTCCAGAGCCAATAATCTTTCCCCTCTGATTGCCTCCAAAGCCAACGTGGCCTCCAGGCTTAAGTTCCAGGCTTTGGAACATATGCCTTCTTCCCGTCATGTGTCGTGAGCAGCCAGAGTCCAGGTACCATGACTGGTGTTTCTGACTTGCTGCTAAAGATATCTGCAACATGTATTATTTTATCCTTAGGTACCCAGATCTTCTTGGGTCCTGATTTGTTAGTTTTGCCAAAACTCTGGTTGAATTTTGGTTTCACAGAGTGCTTACTGCTAGTATATTTGATGTCATGTGTGTGACCATACACAAAGTGTGAATTTAGAGGAGTGTGTTTAATGGTTAAATCCATGACATTCTTCGGTGTAGGAGCCTTACCTAGGTATCCTATTCCTTTCCTGCCGTTTCTGCTAACTCCATAGATCATTGAAGCCATTCTGCTTCTATCTATGCTTTTAGCTAAGAACTTCTGGAAACTATGATCATACTCCTTGATGATCTCATCAGCGTTGCTGGGAGTTTCAGAAATTGGTTCCTTCTGAGAGTTTTGTAAAGAGTTTTCTAATTTTGAAATTTTATCTCTCAGCTCAGAGTTTTCCAATTTGAGACTCTCACACTTATTAGAGTCAGATTCAAGATTCCTTTTCAGGTCTCTGAATTTAGCTCTAATCTGCTGATAGCGTTCCAGAATTTCATTGAGGCTTTCAGTAAGTTCAGCCTTTGTAAAATTAACAGCGAAGTTAGGAAATACCTCTTCTGTGTCTGATTCTGAGTCTGATTCAGAAGCTTCACTATCTTCTGAGATGTTAGCCATGAGCGCTATGTTTGCCCTTTCATCATCTGATTCGGAGTCAGCTTCAGACGAGTCAGAGTCATCCCATGTGGCCATGAGACTTTTCTTCTTCTCTCTTCCAAACTTCTTTTTGGGCTTTTCCCTCTGAAGCTTTGGGCAGTCACTCTTGTAGTGTCCTTGCTCATTGCACTCGTAGCAGATGATGTCTTTGGTGTTTGGCTTCTTGCTACTGGAGGAGCCTTCAGATCTTCTGTATCAAGAGGAAGAATCTGTCCTTCTGAATCTGGAAGAAGACTCGTTCTGATCAGATCTTCTGGGATTCCTGAACTTCCTTTGTCTTTGCTTCCACAGTTGATTTACTCTTCTGGAGAGAAGGGAAAGTTCTTCTTCTTCTGATGAGGATCCATCAGATGTTTCTTCAACTGCCTGCAAAACTTTAGACTCAGATTTTCTGTTAGATTTTAAAGCTAAAGGCTTACCTTGTTTCTGAGGCTCGTCAGCTTCTAGCTCTATCTCATGACTTCTGAGGGAGCTTATAAGTTCCTCCAGAGTGATCTTGTTGAGATCTTTAGCTAGCTTCAGAGCAGTAACCATAGGCCTCCACTGCTTGGGTAAACTTCTGATTATCTTTTTCACATGGTCAGCAGTAGAGTATCCTTTGTCCAGAACTTTGACACCAGCTACAAGAATCTGGAATCTAGAGAACATAGTTTCAATGGATTCAGATTCTTCCATTTTGAACGCCTCATACTTCTGAATGAGCGCCAGAGCTTTTGTTTCTTTGACTTGAACGTTGCCCTCATGCGTCATTCTGAGAGAATCAAAGATATTCTTTGCTGTGTCTCTGTTGGAGATCTTTTCATACTCAGTATAGGAGATGGCACTGAGGAGGATGGTTCTGGCCTTATGGTGATTCTTGAAGTCACGCTTTTGTTGATCGGTCATTGATTTTCTATCAATCTTCTGACCAGTTGCATTCACAGGGTGCGTGTATCCATCAGTCACCATATCCCACAGATCAGCATCATGTGCTAGAAAGAAGCTTTCAATCCTGTCTTTCCAGTAATCAAAGTTTTCTCCATCAAAGACTGGAGGTTTGCCGCTGAATCTGTCTCTGTCCTCATTATTGTCATTGCTGAAGTGAGAATTGTTTCCTGCCATTGTGTTTTTCTGACGCTGGATCTTGTACTGACACGGTTAAGTGTTTTAGCTTAGAACCAGGCGCTCTGATGCCAATTGAAGGGGTGAAAAACACAAGAAGGGGGGGGGGGGTTGAATTGTAAAACTGAAATCTAAAGCAATTGACAAGATATTTTTATCCTGGTTCGTTTGATCTCAAACTACTCCAGTCCACCCGTCAAGGTGATTTCGCCTCTCTCCAACGAGGTCTTAATTCACTATATTCAACTGAATATTACAGACTGCTTTAACAACTGCTAAAGCCTTCTTGATTCAAACCACAATCCGGTTTGTCAAGGCAACACTTTCTTACAAAGATATAAAACAATGTGTGTGAATGTTTTCTACAAAACTTTATCACAACTGTGATGTATACACAAAATGAAGCTTAGAAACAAGATTGCTAAACTGTAATGAAGTATCAGAGTTTGTGGTTTAGCAAAACTGGTAGAATGAAGATTATGGTTCAGCTTTGTGCGTGTAGAGATTTGGAGAGGATTAGCCACTATAATCTTCAAAGCCTTGTTTATATAGCACTTGAGAAGATGAACGTTGAATGCAATATTCTTGATTCAATGCTAATAACAAGCTTTCCTTTTTGAGCAGATCTTGTCTAGAATGAGGCCGTTGGAATTAATTAGCTTTCAATGCACAGTACCGTTGCTTCTTTAACGCAAGTTCCGGCTTGGCTCATTCTGATTCTGCTTCGCTGCTGATGAACTATTGTGTTTCTGTATCAGAGTGTTTACGCGCAGTTCTGTTCATCAAGCTTCAGCATGTGCGTGAGTTGATTATCTGATCTTGACATTCTGATGTAGCAACTTCTGATGCTGGTGTATGAAAACAAATTCTGATGCTGAAAAGACGTGATCTTGCTTATACCAATCAGAGTATCTGCAGGTCAGAACATAATAATTTTAGGCAGCATATAGTTCATTAATGAACCTTATAAATACTATATCTTTTCACTTTGTTATCATCAAAACTTAAATATAGGGTAGTAGATTCAAACATTGTTCTAACAGTAGTAACAAAAATCTTGACAACAGACTACCTTCCATAATGACTAGGCTACCATCCATTAGAGTAACAAAGATATCGACAACAGACTACCTTCTATAATGACAAGGCTACCATACATTGTAATAACAAAAATCTCGACAACAAGCTACCTTCCACAATGGCAAGTCTACCATACATTGTTGTAACAAAAATCTCGACAACAGTCTACCTTCCATAATAACAAGGCTACCATCCATTGTAGTAACAAAAATCTCGACAATAGACTACCTTCCATAATGACAAGGCTACCATCCATTAGAGTAATAAATATCTCAACAACAAACTACCTTCAATAATGACAAGGCTACCATCCATTAGACTAACAAAAATCTCGACAACATACTACCTTCCATAATGACAAGGCTACGATCCATTAGAGTAACAAAAATTTCGACAACAAACTACCTTCCATAATGAAAAGGCTACCATCCAATGGAATAACAAAAATCTCGACAACATACTACCTCCCATAATGAAAAGGCTACCATCAATTGTAGTAACGAAAATCTCGACAATAGACTACCTTCCATAATGAAAATGCTACCATCCATTGGAGTAAAAATAATATCGACAACAGACTACCTTCCATAATGAAAAGGCTACCATCCATTATAATAACAAAAATCTCGACAACAGACTACCTTCCATAATGACAAGGCTGCCATCCAATGGAATAACAAAAATCTCGACAACATACTACCTTCCATAATTACAAGACTACCATCTATTGTAGTAACGAAAATCTCGTCAACAGACTACCTTCCATAATGACAAGGCTACCATCCATTGTAGTAACAAAAATCTCGACAACAGACTACCTTCCATAATGACAAGGCTATCATCCATTAGAGTAACCAAAATCTCGATAACAGACTACCTTCCATAATGACAAGGCTACCATCTATTGGAATAACAAAAATCTCGAGAACATACTACCTTCCATAATGGCAATTCTACCATACATTGTTGTAACAAAAATCTCGACAACAGTTTACCTTCCATAATGACAAGGCTACCATCCATTGTAGTAACAAAAATCTCGACAATAGACTACCTTCCAAAATGACAAGGCTACCATCCATTGGAGTAACAAAAATCTCAACAACAAACTACCTTCAATAATGACAAGGCTACCATCCATTAGACTAACAAAAATCTCGACAACAGACTACCTTCCATAATGACAAGGCTACGATCCATTAGAGTAACAAAAATTTCGACAACAAACTACATTCCATAATGACAAGGCTACCATCCAATGGAATAACAAAAATCTCGACAACATACTACCTCCCATAATGAAAAGGCTACCATCAATTGTAGTAACGAAAATCTCGACAACATACTACCTTCCATAATGACAAGGATGCCATCCATTGTAGTAACAAAAATCTCGACAACAGACTACCTTCCATAATGAAAATGCTACCATCCATTGGAGTAAACAAAATCTCGATAATAGACTACCTTCCAAATGACAAGGCTACCATCTATTGGAATAACAAAAATCTCGAGAAAAAACTACCGTCCATAATTATAAGGCTACCATCGAATGGAATAACAAAAATCTCGACAACATACTACCTTCCATAATGACAAGGCTACCATCCATTAGAGTGAAAAAAATCACGACAACAGACTACCTTCCATAATGAAAATGCTACCATCCATTGTAGTAAAAAAAATATCGACAACAGACTACTTTCCAATATGAAAAGGCTACCATCCATTGTAGTAATAAAAATCTCGACAACAGACTACCTTCCATAATGACAAGGCTACCATCCAATGGAATAACAAAAATCTCGACAACATACTACCTTCCATAATTACAAGACTACCATCTATTGTAGTAACGAAAATCTCGACAACAGACTACCATCCATAATGACAAGACTACCATTCATTGTAGTAACAAAAATCTTGACAACAGACTACCTTCCATAATGACTAGGCTACCATCCATTAGAGTAACAAAGATATCGACAACAGACTACCTTCTATAATGACAAGGCTACCATACATTGTAATAACAAAAATCTCGACAACAAGCTACCTTCCACAATGGCAAGTCTACCATACATTGTTGTAACAAAAATCTCGACAACAGTCTACCTTCCATAATAACAAGGTTACCATTCATTGGAGTAACAAAAATATCAACAATAGACTACCTTCCATAATGACAAGGCTACCATCCATTGCAGTAACAAAAATATCGACAATGAAATACCTTCCATAATGACTAGGCTACCATCCATTGGAGTAACAAAGATATCGACAACAGACTACCTTCCATAATGACAAGACTACCATCCATTGGAGTGAAAAAAATCTCGACAAAATACTACGTTCCATAATGAATAGGCTACCATCCATTGGAGTAACAAAAATATCGAGAATAGACTACCTTCCATAATAACAAGGCTAGCATCCATTGGAGTAACAAAAATATCGACAACAGAATACCTTCAATTATGACTAGGCTACCATCCATTGAAGTAACTAAGATATCGACAACAGACTACCTTCCATAATGACAAGGCTACCATCTATAGGAATAAAATAAATCTCGAGAACAGACTGCCTTACATAATGACAAGGCTACCATCAATTGTAGTAACCAAAATCTCGACAATAGACTACCTTCCGTAATGACAAGGCTACCATCCATTGTGGTAACAAAAATCTCGACAATAGACTACCTTCCATAATGGCAATGCTACCATCCATTGGAGTAACAAAAATATCGACAACAGACTACCTTTCATAATGACAAGGCTACCATCAATTGGAGTAACAAAAATCTCGACAACAGACTACCTTCCATAATGACAAGTCTACCATCCATTGTAGTAAAAAAAATCTCGACAACAGACTATCTTCCATAATGACAAGGCTACCATCCATTGGAGTAACAAAAATCTTGAAAACAGACTACCTTCCATAATGACAAGGCTAAAATCCATTGGAATAAAAAAATCTCGAGAAAAGACTGCCTTCCATAATGACAAGGCTACCATCCAATGGAATAACAAAAATATCGACAACATACTACCTTCCATAATGACAAGACTACCATTAATTGTAGTAACGAAAATCTCGACAACAGACTACCTTCCATAATGACAAGGCTGTCATCCATTGTAGTAACCAAAATCTCGACAACAGACTACCTTCCATAATGACAATGCTACCATCCATTGGAGTAACAAAAATCTCGACAACAGACTACCTTCCATAATGACAAGGCTACCATCCATTGTAGTAACAAAAATCTCGACAACAGACTACCTTCCATAATGACAAGGCTTCCATCCATTGGAGTAACCAAAATCTCGATAACAGACTACCTTCCATAATGACAAGGCTACCATCTATTGGAATAACAAAAATCTCGAGAAAAAACTACCGTCCATAATGATAAGGCTACCATCGAATGGAATAACAAAAATCTCGACAACATACTACCTTCCATAATGACAAGCCTACCATCCATTAGAGTGAAAAAAATCTCGACAACAGACTACCTTCCATAATGAAAATGCTACCATCCATTGGAGTAAAACAAATATCGACAACAGACTTCCTTCCATCATGAAAAGGCTACCATCCATTGTAGTAATAAAAATCTCGACAACAGACTACCTTCCATAATGACAAGGCTACCATCCAATGGATTAACAAAAATCTCGACGACATAATACCTTCCATAATTACAAGACTACCATCTATTGTAGTAACGAAAATCTTGACAACAGACTACCTTCCATAATGACAAGACTACCATCCATTGTAGTAACAAAAATCTCGACAACAGACTACCTTCCATAATGACTAGGCTACCATCCATTAGAGTAACAAAGATATCGACAACAGACTACCTTCTATAATGACAAGGCTACCATACATTGTAATAACAAAAATCTCGACAACAAACTACCTTCCACAATGGCAAGTCTACCATACATTGTAGTAAAAAAAATCTCGACAACAGTCTACCTTCCATAATGACAAGGCTACCATCCATTGTAGTAACAAAAATCTCGACAATAGACTACCTTCCATAATGACAAGGCTACGATCCATTAGAGTAACAGAAATTTCGACAACAAACTACATTCCATAATGACAAGGCTACCATCCAATGGAATAACAAAAATCTCGACAACATACTACCTCCCATAATGAAAAGGCTACCATCAATTGTAGTAACGAAAATCTCGACAACATACTACCTTCCATAATGACAAGGATGCCATCCATTGTAGTAACAAAAATCTCGACAACAGACTACCTTCCATAATGAAAATGCTACCATCCATTGGATTAAACAAAATCTCGATAATAGACTACCTTCCAAATGACAAGGCTACCATCTATTGGAATAACAAAAATCTCGAGAAAAAACTACCGTCCATAATTATAAGGCTACCATCGAATGGAATAACAAAAATCTCGACAACATACTACCTTCCATAATGACAAGGCTACCATCCATTAGAGTGAAAAAATCTCGACAACAGACTACCTTCCATAATGAAAATGCTACCATCCATTGTAGTAAAAAAAATATCGACAACAGACTACTTTCCAATATGAAAAGGCTACCATCCATTGTAGTAATAAAAATCTCGACAACAGACTACCTTCCATAATGACAAGGCTACCATCCAATGGAATAACAAAAATCTCGACAACATACTACCTTCCATAATTACAAGACTACCATCTATTGTAGTAACGAAAATCTCGACAACAGACTACCATCCATAACGACAAGACTACCATTCATTGTAGTAACAAAAATCTTGACAACAGACTACCTTCCATAATGACTAGGCTACCATCCATTAGAGTAACAAAGATATCGACAACAGACTACCTTCTATAATGACAAGACTACCATACATTGTAATAACAAAAATCTCGACAACAAGCTACCTTCCAAAATGGCAAGTCTACCATACATTGTTGTAACAAAAATCTCGACAACAGTCTACCTTCCATAATAACAAGGTTACCATTTATTGGAGTAACAAAAATATCAACAATAGACTACCTTCCATAATGACAAGGCTACCATCCATTGCAGTAACAAAAATATCGACAATGAAATACCTTCCATAATGACTAGGCTACCATCCATTGGAGTAACAAAGATATCGACAACAGACTACCTTCCATAATGACAAGACTACCATCCATTGGAGTGAAAAAAATCTCGACAAAATACTACGTTCCATAATGAATAGGCTACCATCCATTGGAGTAACAAAAATATCGAGAATAGACTACCTTCCATAATAACAAGGCTAGCATCCATTGGAGTAACAAAAATATCGACAACAGAATACCTTCAATTATGACTAGGCTACCATCCATTGAAGTAACTAAGATATCGACAACAGACTACCTTCCATAATGACAAGGCTACCATCTATAGGAATAAAATAAATCTCGAGAACAGACTGCCTTACATAATGACAAGGCTACCATCAATTGTAGTAACCAAAATCTCGACAACAGACTACCTTCCGTAATGACAAGGCTACCATCCATTGTGGTAACAAAAATCTCGACAATAGACTACCTTCCATAATGGCAATGCTACCATCCATTGGAGTAACAAAAATATCGACAACAGACTACCTTTCATAATGACAAGGCTACCATCAATTGGAGTAACAAAAATCTCGACAACAGACTACCTTCCATAATGACAAGTCTACCATCCATTGTAGTAAAAAAAATCTCGACAACAGACTATCTTCCATAATGACAAGGCTACCATCCATTGGAGTAACAAAAATCTTGAAAACAGACTACCTTCCATAATGACAAGGCTAAAATCCATTGGAATAAAAAAATCTCGAGAAAAGACTGCCTTCCATAATGACAAGGCTACCATCCAATGGAATAACAAAAATATCGACAACATACTACCTTCCATAATGACAAGACTACCATTAATTGTAGTAACGAAAATCTCGACAACAGACTACCTTCCATAATGACAAGGCTGTCATCCATTGTAGTAACCAAAATCTCGACAACAGACTACCTTCCATAATGACAATGCTACCATCCATTGGAGTAACAAAAATCTCGACAACAGACTACCTTCCATAATGACAAGGCTACCATCCATTGTAGTAACAAAAATCTCGACAACAGACTACCTTCCATAATGACAAGGCTTCCATCCATTGGAGTAACCAAAATCTCGATAACAGACTACCTTCCATAATGACAAGGCTACCATCTATTGGAATAACAAAAATCTCGAGAAAAAACTACCGTCCATAATGATAAGGCTACCATCGAATGGAATAACAAAAATCTCGACAACATACTACCTTCCATAATGACAAGGCTACCATCCATTAGAGTGAAAAAAATCTCGACAATAGACTACCTTCCATAATGAAAATGCTACCATCCATTGGAGTAAAAAAAATATCGACAACAGACTTCCTTCCATCATGAAAAGGCTACCATCCATTGTAGTAATAAAAATCTCGACAACAGACTACCTTCCATAATGACAAGGCTACCATCCAATGGATTAACAAAAATCTCGACGACATAATACCTTCCATAATTACAAGACTACCATCTATTGTAGTAACGAAAATCTTGACAACAGACTACCTTCCATAATGACAAGACTACCATCCATTGTAGTAACAAAAATCTCGACAACAGACTACCTTCCATAATGACTAGGCTACCATCCATTAGAGTAACAAAGATATCGACAACAGACTACCTTCTATAATGACAAGGCTACCATACATTGTAATAACAAAAATCTCGACAACAAACTACCTTCCACAATGGCAAGTCTACCATACATTGTAGTAACAAAAATCTCGACAATTGTCTACCTTCCATAATGACAAGGCTACCATCCATTGTAGTAACAAAAATCTCGACAATAGACTACCTTCCATAATGACAAGGCTACGATCCATTAGAGTAACAAAAATTTCGACAACAAACTACATTCCATAATGACAAGGCTACCATCCAATGGAATAACAAAAATCTCGACAACATACTACCTCCCATAATGAAAAGGCTTCCATCACATGTAGTAACGAAAATCTCGACAACATACTACCTTCCATAATGACAAGGATGCCATCCATTGTAGTAACAAAAATCTCGACAACAGACTACCTTCCATAATGAAAATGCTACCATCCATTGGAGTAAACAAAATCTCGATAATAGACTACCTTCCAAATGACAAGGCTACCATCTATTGGAATAACAAAAATCTCGAGAAAAAACTACCGTCCATAATTATAAGGCTACCATCGAATGGAATAACAAAAATCTCGACAACATACTACCTTCCATAATGACAAGGCTACCATCCATTAGAGTGAAAAAAATCTCGACAACAGACTACCTTCCATAATGAAAATGCTACCATCCATTGTAGTAAAAAAAATATCGACAACAGACTACTTTCCAATATGAAAAGGCTACCATCCATTGTAGTAATAAAAATCTCCACAACAGACTACCTTCCATAATGACAAGGCTACCATCCAATGGAATAACAAAAATCTCGACAACATACTACCTTCCATAATTACAAGACTACCATCTATTGTAGTAACGAAAATCTCGACAACAGACTACCATCCATAATGACAAGACTACCATTCATTGTAGTAACAAAAATCTTGACAACAGACTACCTTCCATAATGACTAGGCTACCATCCATTAGAGTAACAAAGATATCGACAACAGACTACCTTCTATAATGACAAGGCTACCATACATTGTAATAACAAAAATCTCGACAACAAGCTACCTTCCAAAATGGCAAGTCTACCATACATTGTTGTAACAAAAATCTCGACAACAGTCTACCTTCCATAATAACAAGGTTACCATTCATTGGAGTAACAAAAATATCAACAATAGACTACCTTCCATAATGACAAGGCTACCATCCATTGCAGTAACAAAAATATCGACAATGAAATACCTTCCATAATGACTAGGCTACCATCCATTGGAGTAACAAAGATATCGACAACAGACTACCTTCCATAATGACAAGACTACCATCCATTGGAGTGAAAAAAATCTTGACAAAATACTACGTTCCATAATGAATAGGCTACCATCCATTGGAGTAACAAAAATATCGAGAATAGACTACCTTCCATAATAACAAGGCTAGCATCCATTGGAGTAACAAAAATATCGACAACAGAATACCTTCAATTATGACTAGGCTACCATCCATTGAAGTAACTAAGATATCGACAACAGACTACCTTCCATAATGACAAGGCTACCATCTATAGGAATAAAATAAATCTCGAGAACAGACTGCCTTACATAATGACAAGGCTACCATCAATTGTAGTAACCAAAATCTCGACAACAGACTACCTTCCGTAATGACAAGGCTACCATCCATTGTGGTAACAAAAATCTTGACAATAGACTACCTTCCATAATGGCAATGCTACCATCCATTGGAGTAACAAAAATATCGACAACAGACTACCTTTCATAATGACAAGGCTACCATCAGATGGAGTAACAAAAATCTCGACAACAGACTACCTTCCATAATGACAAGTCTACCATCCATTGTAGTAAAAAAAATCTCGACAACAGACTATCTTCCATAATGACAAGGCTACCATCCATTGGAGTAACAAAAATCTTGAAAACAGACTACCTTCCATAATGACAAGGCTAAAATCCATTGGAATAAAAAAATCTCGAGAAAAGACTGCCTTCCATAATGACAAGGCTACCATCCAATGGAATAACAAAAATATCGATAACATACTACCTTCCATAATGACAAGACTACCATTAATTGTAGTAACGAAAATCTCGAAAACAGACTACCTTCCATAATGACAAGGCTGTTATCCATTGTAGTAACCAAAATCTCGACAACATACTACCTTCCATAATGACAATGCTACCATCCATTGGAGTAACAAAAATCTCGACAATAGACTACCTTCCATAATGACAAGGCTACCATCCATTGTAGTAACAAAAATCTCGACAACATACTACCTTCCATAATGACAAGGCTACCATCCATTGGAGTAACCAAAATCTCGATAACAGACTACCTTCCATAATGACAAGGCTACCATCTATTGGAATAACAAAAATCTCGAGAAAAAACTACCGTCCATAATGATAAGGCTACCATCGAATGGAATAACAAAAATCTCGACAACATACTACCTTCCATAATGACAAGGCTACCATCCATTAGAGTGAAAAAAATCTCGACAATAGACTACCTTCCATAATGAAAATGCTACCATCCCTTGGAGTAAAAAAAATATCGACAACAGACTTCCTTCCATCATGAAAAGGCTACCATCCATTGTAGTAATAAAAATCTCGACAACAGACTACCTTGCATAATGACAAGGCTACCATCCAATGGATTAACAAAAATCTCGACGACATAATACCTTCCATAATTACAAGACTACCATCTATTGTAGTAACGAAAATCTTGACAACAGACTACCTTCCATAATGACAAGACTACCATCCATTGTAGTAACAAAAATCTCGACAACAGACTACCTTCCATAATGACTAGGCTACCATCCATTAGAGTAACAAAGATATCGACAACAGACTACCTTCTATAATGACAAGGCTACCATACATTGTAATAACAAAAATCTCGACAACAAACTACCTTCCACAATGGCAAGTCTACCATACATTGTAGTAACAAAAATCTCGACAACAGTCTACCTTCCATAATGACAAGGCTACCATCCATTGTAGTAACAAAAATCTCGACAATAGACTACCTTCCATAATGACAAGGCTACCATCCATTGCAGTAACAAAAATATCGACAACAAACTACATTCCATAATGACAAGGCTACCATCCAATGGAATAACAAAAATCTCGACAACATACTACCTCCCATAATGAAAAGGCTACCATCAATTGTAGTAACGAAAATCTCGACAACATACTACCTTCCATAATGACAAGGATGCCATCCATTGTAGTAACAAAAATCTCGACAACAGACTACCTTCCATAATGAAAATGCTACCATCCATTGGAGTAAACAAAATCTCGATAATAGACTACCTTCCAAATGACAAGGCTACCATCTATTGGAATAACAAAAATCTCGAGAAAAAACTACCGTCCATAATTATAAGGCTACCATCGAATGGAATAACAAAAATCTCGACAACATACTACCTTCCATAATGACAAGGCTACCATCCATTAGAGTGAAAAAAATCTCGACAACAGACTACCTTCCATAATGAAAATGCTACCATCCATTGTAGTAAAAAAAATATCGACAACAGACTACTTTCCAATATGAAAAGGCTACCATCCATTGTAGTAATAAAAATCTCGACAACAGACTACCTTCCATAATGACAAGGCTACCATCCAATGGAATAACAAAAATCTCGACAACATACTACCTTCCATAATTACAAGACTACCATCTATTGTAGTAACGAAAATCTCGACAACAGACTACCATCCATAATGACAAGACTACCATTCATTGTAGTAACAAAAATCTTGACAACAGACTACCTTCCATAATGACTAGGCTACCATCCATTAGAGTAACAAAGATATCGACAACAGACTACCTTCTATAATGACAAGGCTACCATACATTGTAATAACAAAAATCTCGACAACAAGCTACCTTCCACAATGGCAAGTCTACCATACATTGTTGTAACAAAAATCTCGACAACAGTCTACCTTCCATAATAACAAGGTTACCATTCATTGGAGTAACAAAAATATCAACAATAGACTACCTTCCATAATGACAAGGCTACCATCCATTGCAGTAACAAAAATATCGACAATGAAATACCTTCCATAATGACTAGGCTACCATCCATTGGAGTAACAAAGATATCGACAACAGACTACCTTCCATAATGACAAGACTACCATCCATTGGAGTGAAAAAAATCTCGACAAAATACTACGTTCCATAATGAATAGGCTACCATCCATTGGAGTAACAAAAATATCGAGAATAGACTACCTTCCATAATAACAAGGCTAGCATCCATTGGAGTAACAAAAATATCGACAACAGAATACCTTCAATTATGACTAGGCTACCATCAATTGAAGTAACTAAGATATCGACAACAGACTACCTTCCATAATGACAAGGCTACCATCTATAGGAATAAAATAAATCTCGAGAACAGACTGCCTTACATAATGACAAGGCTACCATCAATTGTAGTAACCAAAATCTCGACAACAGACTACCTTCCGTAATGACAAGGCTACCATCCATTGTGGTAACAAAAATCTCGACAATAGACTACCTTCCATAATGGCAATGCTACCATCCATTGGAGTAACAAAAATATCGACAACAGACTACCTTTCATAATGACAAGGCTACCATCAATTGGAGTAACAAAAATCTCGACAACAGACTACCTTCCATAATGACAAGTCTACCATCCATTGTAGTAAAAAAAATCTCGACAACAGACTACCTTCCATAATGACAAGGCTACCATCCATTGGAGTAACAAAAATCTTGAAAACAGACTACCTTCCATAATGACAAGGCTAAAATCCATTGGAATAAAAAAATCTCGAGAAAAGACTGCCTTCCATAATGACAAGGCTACCATCCAATGGAATAACAAAAATATCGACAACATACTACCTTCCATAATGACAAGACTACCATTAATTGTAGTAACGAAAATCTCGAAAACAGAATACCTTCCATAATGACAAGGCTGTCATCCATTGTAGTAACCAAAATCTCGACAACAGACTACCTTCCATAATGACAATGCTACCATCCATTGGAGTAACAAAAATCTCGACAACAGACTACCTTCCATAATGACAAGGCTACCATCCATTGTAGTAACAAAAATCTCGACAACAGACTACCTTCCATAATGACAAGGCTACCATCCATTGGAGTAACCAAAATCTCGATAACAGACTACCTTCCATAATGACAAGGCTACCATCTATTGGAATAACAAAAATCTCGAGAAAAAACTACCGTCCATAATGATAAGGCTACCATCGAATGGAATAACAAAAATCTCGACAACATACTACCTTCCATAATGACAAGGCTACCATCCATTAGAGTGAAAAAAATCTCGACAATAGACTACCTTCCATAATGAAAATGCTACCATCCATTGGAGTAAAAAAAATATCGACAACAGACTTCCTTCCATCTTGAAAAGGCTACCATCCATTGTAGTGATAAAAATCTCGACAACAGACTACCTTCCATAATGACAAGGCTACCATCCAATGGATTAACAAAAATCTCGACGACATAATACCTTCCATAATTACAAGACTACCATCTATTGTAGTAACGAAAATCTTGACAACAGACTACCTTCCATAATGACAAGACTACCATCCATTGTAGTAACAAAAATCTCGACAACAGACTACCTTCAATTATGACTAGGCTACCATCCATTGAAGTAACTAAGATATTGACAACAGACTACCTTCCATAATGACAAGGCTACCATCTATAGGAATAAAATAAATCTCGAGAACAGACTGCCTTACATAATGACAAGGCTACCATCAATTGTAGTAACCAAAATCTCGACAACAGACTACCTTCCGTAATGACAAGGCTACCATCCATTGTGGTAACAAAAATCTCGACAATAGACTACCTTCCATAATGGCAATGCTACCATCCATTGGAGTAACAAAAATATCGACAACAGACTACCTTTCATAATGACAAGGCTACCATCAATTGGAGTAACAAAAATCTCGACAACAGACTACCTTCCATAATGACAAGTCTACCATCCATTGTAGTAAAAAAAATCTCGACAACAGACTACCTTCCATAATGACAAGGCTACCATCCATTGGAGTAACAAAAATCATGAAAACAGACTACCTTCCATAATGACAAGGCTAAAATCCATTGGAATAAAAAAATCTCGAGAAAAGACTGCCTTCCATAATGACAAGGCTACCATCCAATGGAATAACAAAAATATCGACAACATACTACCTTCCATAATGACAAGACTACCATTAATTGTAGTAACGAAAATCTCGAAAATAGACTACCTTCCATAATGACAAGGCTGTCATCCATTGTTGTAACCAAAATCTCGACAACAGACTACCTTCCATAATGACAATGCTACCATCCATTGGAGTAACAAAAATCTCGACAACAGACTACCTTCCATAATGACAAGGCTACCATCCATTGTAGTAACAAAAATCTCGACAACAGACTACCTTCCATAATGACAAGGCTACCATCCATTGGAGTAACCAAAATCTCGATAACAGACTACCTTCCATAATGACAAGGCTACCATCTATTGGAATAACAAAAATCTCGAGAAAAAACTACCGTCCATAATGATAAGGCTACCATCGAATGGAATAACAAAAATCTCGACAACATACTACCTTCCATAATGACAAGGCTACCATCCATTAGAGTGAAAAAATCTCGACAATAGACTACCTTCCATAATGAAAATGCTACCATCCATTGGAGTAAAAAAATATCGACAACAGACTTCCTTCCATCATGAAAAGGCTACCATCCATTGTAGTAATAAAAATCTCGACAACAGACTACCTTCCATAATGACAAGGCTACCATCCAATGGATTAACAAAAATCTCGACGACATAATACCTTCCATAATTACAAGACTACCATCTATTGTAGTAACGAAAATCTTGACAACAGACTACCTTCCATAATGACAAGACTACCATCCATTGTAGTAACAAAAATCTCGACAACAGACTACCTTCCGTAATGACTAGGCTACTATCCATTAGAGTAACAAAGATATCGACAACAGACTACCTTCTATAATGACAAGGCTACCATACATTGTAATAACAAAAATCTCGACAAAAAACTACCTTCCACAATGGCAAGTCTACCATACATTGTAGTAACAAAAATCTCGACAACAGTCTACCTTCCATAATGACAAGGCTACCATCCATTGTAGTAACAAAAATCTCGACAATAGACTACCTTCCTTAATGACAAGGCTACCATCCATTGGAGTAACAAAAATCTCAACAACAAACTACCTTCAATAATGACAAGGCTACCATCCATTAGAGTAACAAAAATCTCGACAACAAACTACCTTCCATAATGACAAGGCTACGATCCATTAGAGTAAAAAAAATCTCGATAACAGACTACCTTCCCTAAAGACAAGGCTACCATCCAATGGAATAACAAAAATCCCGACAACATACTACCTTCCATAATTACAAGACTACCATTAATTGTAGTAACGAAAATCTCGACAACAGACTACCTTCCATAATGACAAGGCTACCATCCATTGTAGTAACAAAAATCTCGACAACAGACTACCTCCCATAATGACAAGGCTACCATCCATTGGAGTAACCAAAATATCGATAACAGACTACCTTCCATAATGACAAGGCTACCATCTATTGGAATAATAAAAATCTCGAGAAAAAACTACCGTCCATAATGATAAGGCAACCATCGAATGGAATAACAAAAATCTCGACAACATATTACCTTCCATAATGACAAGGCTACCATCCATTAGAGTGAAAAAAATCTCGACAACAGACTACCTTCCATAATGAAAATGCTACCATACATTGGAGTAAAAAAAATATCGACAACATACTACCTTCGATCATGAAAAGGCTACCATCCATTGTAGTAATAAAAATCTCGACAACAGACTACCTTCCATAATGACAAGGCTACCATCCAATGGAATAACAAAAATCTCGACAACATACTACCTTCCATAATTACAAGACTACCATCTATTGTAGTAACGAAAATCTCGACAACAGACTACCTTCCATAATGACAAGACTACCATCCATTGTAGTAACAAAAATCTCGACAACAGACTACCTTCCATAATGACTAGGCTACCATCCATTAGAGTAACAAAGATATCGACAACAGACTACCTTCTATAATGACAAGGCTACCATACATTGTAATAACAAAAATCTCGACAACAAACTACCTTCCATAATGGAAAGTCTACCATACATTGTAGTAACAAAAATCTCGACAACAGTCTACCTTCAATAATGACAAGGCTACCATCCATTGTAGTAACAAAAGTCTCGACAATAGACTACCTTCCTTAATGACAAGGCTACCATCCATTGGAGTAACAAAAATCTCAACAACAAACTACCTTCAATAATGACAAGGCTACCATCCATTAGAGTAACAAAAATCTCGACAACAAACTACCTTCCATAATGACAAGGCTACGATCCATTAGAGTAAAAAAAATCTCGATAACAGACTACCTTCCCTAAAGACAAGGCTACCATCCAATGGAATAACAAAAATCCCGACAACATACTACCTTCCATAATTACAAGACTACCATTAATTCTAGTAACGAAAATCTCGACAACAGACTACCTTCCATAATGACAAGGCTGCCATCCATTGGAGTAACAAAAATCTCGACAACAGACTACCTTCCATAATGACAAGGATGCCATCCATTGGAGTAACCAAAATCTCGAGAACATACTACCGTCCATAATGACAAGGCTACCATCAAATGGAATAACAAAAAGCTCGACAACATACTACCTTCCATAATTACAAGGCTACCATCCATTGGAGTGACAAAATCTCGATAATAGACTACCTTCCATAATTACTAGGCTACCATCCATTAGAGTAACAAAGATATCGACAACAGACTACCTTCTATAATTACAAGGCTACCATACATTGTAATAACAAAAATCTCGAAAACAAACTACCTTCCACAATGGCAAGTATAAAATACATTGTAGTTACAAAAATCTTGACAACAATCTACCTTCCATAATGACAAGGCTACCATCCATTGGAGTAACAAAAATCTTGACAACAGTCTACCTTCCATAATGACAAGGCTACCATCCATTGGAGTAACAAAAATCTCGACAATAGACTACCTTCAATAATGACAAGGCTACCATCCATTAGAGTAACAAAAATCTCGACAACAGACTACCTTCGATAATTACAAGGCTACGATCCATTAGAGTAAAAAAAATTTCGACCATAGACTACCTTTCATAATGACAAGGCTACCATCTATATGAATAAAATAAATCTCGATAACACACTGCCTTCCATATTGACAAGGCTACCATCAAATGGAATAACAAAAATCTCGACAACATACTACCTCCCATAATGAAAAGGCTACCATCAATTGTAGTAACGAAAATCTCAACAACGTACTACCTTCCATAATGACAAGGATGCCATCCATTGTAGTAACAAAAATCTCGACAACAGAATACCTTCCATAATGAAAATGATACCATCCATTGGAGTAAAAAAAATTTCGACAACAAACTACCTTCCATAATGAAAAGGCTACCATCCATTGTAGTAACAAAAATCTCGACAACAGACTACCTTCCATAATGATAAGGCTACCATCCAATGGAATAACAAAAATATCGACAACATACTACCTTCCATAATTACAAGACTACCATCAATTGTAGTAACGAAAATCTCTATCACAGACTACCTTCCATAATGACAAGACTGCCATCCGTTGGAGTAACAAAAATCTCGACAACAGACTACCTTCCATAATGACAAGGCTACCATCCATTGGAGTAACAAAAATCTCAAAAACAGACTACCTTCCATAATGACAAGGCTAAAATCCATTGGAATAAAAAAATCTCGAGACCAAACTGCCTTCCATAATGACAATGCTGCCATCCAATGGAATAACAAAAATCTAACAATATACTACCTTCCATAATGACAAGCCTACCATCAATCGTAGTAACGAAAATCTCGACAACAGACTACCTTCCATAATGAAAATGCTACCATCCATTGGAGTAAAAAAAATCTCGACAACAGACTACCTTCCATAATGAAAAGGCTACCATCCATTGTAGTAACCAAAATCTCGACAACAGACTACCTTCCATAATGACAATGCTACCATCCAATGGAGTAACAAAAATCTCGACAACAAACTACCTTCCATAATGACAAGGCTACCACCATTGTAGTAACAAAAAT
Source organism: Vicia faba (assembly GCA_948472305.1). Lineage (NCBI taxonomy): Eukaryota > Viridiplantae > Streptophyta > Magnoliopsida > Fabales > Fabaceae > Vicia > Vicia faba. The sequence goes on from OX451738.1 coordinate 763,307,064, forward strand.
CTCGACAACAAACTACCTTCCATAATGACAAGGCTACCATCCATTGGAGTAACCAAAAGCTCGATAACAGACTACCTTCCATAATGACAAGGCTACCATCTATTGGAATAACAAAAATCTCGAGAACACACTACCGTCCATAATGACAAGGCTACCATCCAATGGAATAACAAAAATCTCGACAACATACTACCTTCCATAATGACAAGGCTACCATCCATTAGAGTGACAAAAATATCGACAATAGACTACCTTCCATAATGACTAGGCTACAATCCATTAGAGTAACCAAGATATCGACAATAGACTACCTTCTACAATGGTAAGGCTACCATACATTGTAGTAACAAAAATCTCGACAACAGTTTATCTTCCATAATGACAAGGCTACCATCCATTGGAGTAACAAAAATCTCGACAATAGACTACCTTCCATAATGACAAGGCTACCATCCATTAGAGTAACAAAAATCTCGACAATAAACTACCTTCCATAATGACAAGGCTACGATCCATTAGAGTAAAAAAAATTTCGACAACAGACTACCTTCCATAATGACAAGGCTACCATCTATAGGAATAAAAAAAATCTCGATATCAAATTGCCTTCCATAATGACAAGGCTACCATCCAATGGCATAACAAAAATCTCGATAACATACTTCCTTCCATAATGAAAAGTCTACCATCAATTGTAGTAACGAAAATCTCGACAACATACTACCTTCCATAATGACAAGGATGCCATCCATTGTAGTAAAAAAAATATCTACAACAGACTACCTTCCATAATGAAAATGCTACCAACCATTGGAATAAAAAAAATCTCGACAACAGACTACCTTCCATAATGAAAAGGCTACCATCCATTGTAGTAACCAAAATCTCGACAACAGACTACCTTCTATAATGACAATGCTACCATCCAATGGAGTAACAAAAATCTCGACAACAGATTACCTTCCATAATGACAAGGCTACCATCCATTGTAGTAACAAAAATCTCGACAACAGACTACCTTCCATAATGACAAGGCTACCATCCATTGGAGTAACCAAAATCTCGATAACAGACTACCTTCCATAATGACAAGGCTACCATCGATTGGAATAACAAAAATCTCGAGAACAAACTACCGTCCATAATGACAAGGCTACCATCCAATGGAATAACAAAAATCTCGACAACATACTACCTTCCATAATGACAAGGCTACCATCCATTAGAGTGACAAAAATCTCGACAATAGACTACCTTCCATAATGACTAGGCTACCATCTATTAGAGTAACAAAGATATCGACAACAGACTACCTTCTACAATGGAAAGGCTACCATACATTGTAGTAACAAAAATCTCGACAACAGTCTACCTTCCATAATGACAAGGCTACCATCCATTGGAGTAACAAAAATATCGACAATAGACTACCTTCCATAATGACAAGGCTACCATCCATTGGAGTTACAAAAATCTAGACAACAAACTACCTTCCATAATGACAAGGCTACCATCCATTAGAGTAACAAAAATCTCGACAACAGACTACCTTCCATAATGACAAGGCTACGATCCATTAGAGTAACAAATATTTTGACAACAGACTACCTTCCATAATGACAAGGCTACCATCTATAGGAATAAAAAAAATCTCGATATCAAATTGCCTTCCATAATGACAAGGCTACCATCCAATGGAATAACAAAAATCTCGACAACATACTACCTTCCATAATGAAAAGTCTACCATCAATTGTAGTAACGAAAATCTCGACAACATACTACCTTCCATAATGACAAGGATGCCATCCATTGTAGTAAAAAAAATATCGACAACAGACTACCTTCCATAATGAAAATGCTACCATCCATTGGAGTAAAAAAAGTCTCAACAACAGACTACCTTCCATAATGAAAAGGCTACCACCATTGTAGTAACAAAAATCTCGACAACAGACTACCTTCCATAATGATAAGGCTACCATCCATTGGAGTAACCAAAATCTCGATAACAGACTACCTTCCATAATGACAAGGCTACCATCTATTGGAATAACAAAAATCTCGAGAACACACTACCGTCCATAATGACAAGGCTACCACCCAATGGAATGACAAAAATCTCGACAACAAACTACCTTCCATAATGACAAGGCTACAATCCATTAGAGTGACAAAAATCTCGACAATAGACTACCTTCCATAATGACTAGGCTTCAATCCATTGGAGTAACAAAGATATCGACAACAGACTACCTTCTACAATGGAAAGGCTACCATACATTGTAGTAACAAAAATCTCGACAACAGTCTACCTTCCATAATGACAAGACTACCATCCATTGGAGTAACAAAAATATCGACAATAGACTACCTTCCATAATGACAAGGCTACCATCCATTAGAGTAACAAAAATCTCGACAACAGACTACCTTCCATAATAACAAGGCTACGATCCATTAGAGTAACAAAAATTTCGACAACAGACTACCTTCCATAATGACAAGGCTACCATCTATAGGAATAAAAAAAATCTCGATATCAAACTGCCTTCCATAATGACAAGGCTACCATCCATTGGAGTAACAAAAATCTCGACAATAGACTACCTTCCATAATGACAAGGCTACCATCCATTAGAGTAACAAAAATCTCGACAACAGACTACCTTCCATAATAACAAGGCTACGATCCATTAGAGTAACAAAAATTTCGACAACAGACTACCTTCCATAATGACAAGGCTACCATCTATAGGAATAAAAAAAATCTCGATATCAAACTGCCTTCCATAATGACAAGGCTACCATCCAATGGAATAACAAAAATCTCGATAACATACTACCTTCCATAATGAAAAGTCTACCATCAATTGTAGTAACGAAAATCTCGAAAACATACTACCTTCCATAATGACAAGGATGCCATCCATTGTAGTAACAAAAATATCGACAACAGACTACCTTCCATAATGAAAATGCTACCATCCATTGGAGTAAAAAAATTCTCGACAACAGACTACCTTCCATAATGAAAAGGCTACCATCCATTGTAGTAACCAAAATCTCGACAACAGACTACCTTCCATAATGACAATGCTACCATCCAATGGAGTAACAAAAATCTCGACAACAGATTACCTTCCATAATGACAAGGCTACCATCCATTGTAGTAACAAAAATCTCGACAACAGACTACCTTCCATAATGACAAGGCTACCATCTATAGGAATAAAAAAAATCTCGATAACAGACTACCTTCCATAATGACAAGGCTACCATCTATTGGAATAACAAAAATCTCGAGAACAAACTACCGTCCATAATGACAAGGCTGGCATCCAATGGAATAACAAAAATCTTGACAACATACTACCTTCCATAATGACAAGGCTACCATCCATTAGAGTGACAAAAATCTCGACAATAGACTACCTTCCATAATGACTAGGCTACCATCCATTAGAGTAACAAAGATATCGATAATAGACTACCTTCTTCAATGGAAAGGCTACCATACATTGTAGTAACAAAAATCTCGACAACAGTCTACCTTCCATAATGACAAGGCTACCATCCATTGGAGTAACAAAAATCTCGACAATAGACTACCTTCCATAATGACAAGGCTGCCATCCATTGGAGTAACAAAAATCTCGACAACAAACTACCTTCCATAATCACAAGGCTACCATCCATTAGAGTAACAAAAATCTCGACAACAGACTACCTTCCATAATGACAAGGCTACGATCCATTAGAGTAACAAAAATTTCGACAACAGACTACCTTCAATAATGACAAGGCTACCATCTATAGGAATAAAAAAATCTCGATATCAAATTGCCTTCCATAATGACAAGGCTACCATCCAATGGAATAACAAAAATCTCGACAACATACTACCTTCCATAATGAAAAGTCTACCATCAATTGTAGTAACGAAAATCTCAACAACATACTACCTTCCATAATGACAAGGATGCCATCCATTGTAGTAACAAAAATATTGAAAACATACTACCTTCCATAATGAAAATGCTACCAGCCATTGGAGTAAAAAATATCTCGACAACAGACTACCTTCCATAATGAAAAGGCTACCACCATTGTAGTAACAAAAATCTCGACAACAGACTACCTTCCATAATGACAAGGCTACCATCTATTGGAATAACAAAAATCTCGAGAACACACTACCGTCCATAATGACAAGGCTACCATCCAATGGAATAACAAAAATATCGACAACATACTACCTTCCATAATGACAAGGCTATCATCCATTAGAGTGACAAAAATCTCGACAATAGACTACCATCCATAATGACTAGGCTTCAATCCATTAGAGTAACAAAGATATCGACAACAGACTACCTTCTACAATGGAAAGGCTACAATACATTGTAGTAACAAAAATCTCGACAACAGTCTACCTTCCATAATGACAAGACTACCATCCATTGGAGTAACAAAAATCTCGACAATAGACTACCTTCCATAATGACAAGGCTACCATCCATTAGAGTAACAAAAATCTCGATAACAGACTACCTTCCATAATAACAAGGCTACGATCCATTAGAGTAACAAAAATTTCGACAACAGACTACCTTCCATAATGACAAGGCTACCATCTATAGGAATAAAAAAAATCTCGATATCAAACTGCCTTCCATAATGACAAGGCTACCATCCAATGGAATAACAAAAATCTCGATAACATACTACCTTCCATAATGAAAAGTCTACCATCAATTGTAGTAACGAAAATCTCGACAACATACTACCTTCCATAATGACAAGGATGCCATCCATTGTAGTAACAAAAATATCGACAACAGACTACCTTCCATAATGAAAATGCTACCATCCATTGGAGTAAAAAAATTCTCGACAACAGACTACCTTCCATAATGAAAAGGCTACCATCCATTGTAGTAACCAAAATCTCGACAACAGACTACCTTCCATAATGACAATGCTACCATCCAATGGAGTAACAAAAATCTCGACAACAGATTACCTTCCATAATGACAAGGCTACCATCCATTGTAGTAACAAAAATCTCGACAACAGACTACCTTCCATAATGACAAGGCTACCATCCATTGGAGTAACCAAAATCTCGATAACAGACTACCTTCCATAATGACAAGGCTACCATCTATTGGAATAACAAAAATCTCGAGAACAAACTACCGTCCATAATGACAAGGCTAGCATCCAATGGAATAACACAAATCTCGACAACATACTACCTTCCATAATGACAAGGCGACCATCCATTAGAGTGACAAAAATCTCGACAATAGACTACCTTCCATAATGACTAGGCTACCATCCATTAGAGTAACAAAGATATCGACAATAGACTACCTTCTTCAATGGAAAGGCTACCATACATTGTAGTAACAAAAATCTCGACAACAGTCTACCTTCCATAATGACAAGGCTACCATCCATTGGAGTAACAAAAATCTCGACAATAGACTACCTTCCATAATGACAAGGCTACCATCCATTGGAGTAACAAAAATCTCGACAACAAACTACCTTCCATAATCACAAGGCTACCATCCATTAGAGTAACAAAAATCTCGACAACAGACTACCTTCCATAATGACAAGGATACGATCCATTAGAGTAACAAAAATTTCGACAACAGACTACCTTCAATAATGACAAGGCTACCATCTATAGGAATAAAAAAAATCTCGATATCAAATTGCCTTCCATAATGACAAGGCTACCATCCAATGGAACAACAAAAATCTCGACAACATACTACCTTCCATAATGAAAAGTCTACCATCAATTGTAGTAACGAAAATCTCGACAACATACTACCTTCCATAATGAAAAGGATGCCATCCATTATAGTAACAAAAATATTGACAACATACTACCTTCCATAATGAAAATGCTACCAGCCATTGGAGTAAAAAATATCTCGACAACAGACTACCTTCCATAATGAAAAGGCTACCACCATTGTAGTAACAAAAATCTCGACAACAGACTACCTGCCATAATGACAAGGCTACCATCCATTGGAGTAACCAAAATCACGATAACAGACTACCTTCCATAATGACAAGGCTACCATCTATTGGAATAACAAAAATCTCGAGAACACACTACCGTCCATAATGACAAGGCTACCATCCAATTGAATAACAAAAATATCGACAACATACTACCTTCCATAATGACAAGGCTACCATCCATTAGAGTGACAAAAATCTCAACAATAGACTACCTTCCATAATGACTAGGCTACAATCCATTAGAGTAACAAAGATATCGATAACAGACTACCTTCTACAATGGAAAGGCTACCATACATTGTAGTAACAAAAATCTCGACAACAGTCTAACTTCCATAATGACAAGGCTACCATCCATTGTAGTAACAAAAATCTCGACAACAGACTACCTTCCATAATGACAAGGCTACCACCCAATGGAATAACCAAAATCACGATAACAGACTACCTTCCATAATGACAAGGCTACCATCTATTGGAATAACAAAAATCTCGAGAACACACTACCGTCCATAATGACAAGGCTACCATCCAATTGAATAACAAAAATATCGACAACATACTACCTTCCATAATGACAAGGCTACCATCCATTAGAGTGACAAAAATCTCGACAATAGACTACCTTCCATAATGACTAGGCTACAATCCATTAGAGTAACAAAGATATCGACAATAGACTACCTTCTACAATGGAAAGGCTACCATACATTGTAGTAACAAAAATCTCGACAACAGTCTACCTTCCATAATGACAAGGCTACCATCCATTGTAGTAACAAAAATCTCGACAACAGACTACCTTCCATAATGACAAGGCTACCATCCATTGGAATAACCAAAATCTTGATAACAGACTACCTTCCATAATGACAAGGCTACCATCTATTGGAATTACAAAAATCTCGAGAACAAACTACCGTCCATAATGACAAGGCTACCATCCAATGGAATAACAAAAACTCGACAACATACTACCTTCCATAATGACAAGGCTACCATCCATTAGAGTGACAAAAATCTCGACAATAGACTACCTTCCATAATGACTAGGCTACCATCCATTAGAGTAACAAAGATATCGACAACAGACTACCTTCTACAATGGAAAGGCTACCATACATTATAGTAACAAAAATCTCGACAACAATCTACCTTCCATAATGACAAGGCTACCATCCATTGGAGTAACAAAAATCTCGACAATAGACTACCTTCCATAATGACAAGGCTACCATCCATTGGAGTAACAAAAATCTCGACAATAGACTACCTTCCATAATGACAAGGCTACCATCCATTGGAGTAACAAAAATCTCGAAAACAAACTACCTTCCATAATCACAAGGCTACCATCCATTAGAGTAACAAAAATCTCGACAACAGACTACCTTCCATAATGACAAGGCTACGATCCATTAGAGTAACAAAAATTTCGACAACAGACTACCTTCCATAATGACAAGGCTACCATCTATAGGAATAAAAAAAATCTCGATATCAAATTGCCTTCCATAATGACAAGGCTACCATCCAATGGAATAACAAAAATCTCGATAACATACTACCTTCCATAATGAAAAGTCTACCATCAATTGTAGTAACGAAAATCTCGACAACATACTACCTTCCATAATGACAAGGATGCCATCCATTGTAGTAACAAAAATATCGACAACAGACTACCTTCCATAATGAAAATGCTACCATCCATTGGAGTAAAAAAAATCTCGACAACAGACTACCTTCCATAATGAAAAGGCTACCACCATTGTAGTAACAAAAATCTCGACAACAGACTACCTTCCATAATGACAAGGCTACCATCCATTGGAGTAACAAAAATCTCGATAACAGACTACCTTCCATAATGACAAGGCTACCATCTATTGGAATAACAAAAATCTCGAGAACACACTACCGTCCATAATGACAAGGCTACCATCCAATGGAATAACAAAAATCTCGACAACATACTACCTTCCATAATGACAAGGCTACCATCCATTAGAGTGACAAAAATCACGACAATAGACTACCTTCCATAATGACTAGGCTACAATCCATTAGAGTAACAAAGATATCGACAACAGACTACCTTCTACAATGGAAAGGCTACCATACATTGTAGTAACAAAAATCTCGACAACAGTCTACCTTCCATAATGACAAGACTACCATCCATTGGAGTAACAAAAATCTCGACAATAGACTACCTTCCATAATGACAAGGCTACGATCCATTAGAGTAACAAAAATCTCGACAACAGACTACCTTCCATAATGACAAGGCTACGATCCATTAGAGTAACAAAAATTTCGACAACACACTACCTTCCATAATGACAAGGCTACCATCTATAGGAATAAAAAAAATCTCGATATCAAACTGCCTTCCATAATGACAAGGCTACCATCCAATGGAATAACAAAAATCTCGATAACATACTACCTTCCATAATGAAAAGTCTACCATCAATTGTAGTAACGAAAATCTCGACAACATACTACCTTCCATAATGACAAGGATGCCATCCATTGTAGTAACAAAAATATCGACAACAGACTACCTTCCATAATGAAAATGCTACCATCCATTAGAGTAAATAAATTCTCGACAACAGACTACCTTCCATAATGAAAAGGCTACCATCCATTATAGTAACCAAAATCTCGACAACAGACTACCTTCCATAATGACAATGCTACCATCCAATGGAGTAACAAAAATCTCGACAACAGATTACCTTCCATAATGACAAGGCTACCATCCATTGTAGTAACAAAAATCTCGACAACAGACTACCTTCCATAATGACAAGGCTACCATCCATTGGAGTAACCAAAATCTCGATAACAGACTACCTTCCATAAAGACAAGGCTACCATCTATTGGAATAACAAAAATCTCGAGAACAAACTACCGTCCATAATGACAAGGCTTCCATCCAATGGAATAACAAAAATCTCGACAACATACTACCTTCCATAATGACAAGGCTACCATCCATTAGAGTGACAAAAATCTCGACAATAGACTACCTTCCATAATGACTAGGCTACCATCCATTAGAGTAACAAAGATATCGACAACAGACTACCTTCTACAATGGAAAGGCTACCATACATTGTAGTAACAAAAATCTTGACAACAGTCTACCTTCCATAATGACAAGGCTACCATCCATTGGAGTAACAAAAATCTCGACAATAGACTACCTTCCATAATGACAAGGCTACCATCCATTGGAGTAACAAAAATCTCGACAACAAACTACCTTCCATAATCACAAGGCTACCATCCATTAGAGTAACAAAAATCTCGACAACAGACTACCTTCCATAATGACAAGGCTACGATCCATTAGAGTAACAAAAATTTCGACAACAGACTACCTTCAATAATGACAAGGCTACCATCTATAGGAATAAAAAAAATCTCGATATCAAATTACCTTCCATAATTACAAGGCTACCATCCAATGGAATAACAAAAAGCTCGACAACATACTACCTTCCATAATGAAAAGTCTACCATCAATTGTAGTAACGAAAATCTCGACAACATACTACCTTCCATAATGACAAGGATGCCATCCATTGTAGTAACAAAAATATCGACAACAAACTACCTTCCATAATGAAAAGGCTACCACCATTGTAGTAACAAAAATCTCGACAACAGACTACCTTCCATAATGACAAGGCTACCATCCATTGGAGTAACCAAAATATCGATAACAGACTACCTTCCATAATGACAAGGCTACCATCTATTGGAATAACAAAAATCTCGAGAACACACTACCGTCCATAATGACAAGGCTACCATCCAATGGAATAACAAAAATCTCGACAACATACTACCTTCCATAATGACAAGGCTACCATCCATTAGAGTGACAAAAATCTCGACAATAGACTACCTTCCATAATGACTAGGCTACAATCCATTAGAGTAACAAAGATATCGACAACAGACTACCTTCTACAATGGAAAGGCTACCATACATTGTAGTAACAAAAATCTCGACAACAGTCTACCTTCCATAATGACAAGACTACCATCCATTGGAGTAACAAAAATCTCGACAATAGACTACCTTCCATAATGACAAGGCTACCATCCATTAGAGTAACAAAAATCTCGACAACAGACTACCATCCATAATGACAAGGCTACGATCCATTAGAGTAACAAAAATTTCGACAACAGACTACCTTCCATAATGACAGGGCTACCATCTATAGGAATAAAAAAAATATCGATATCAAACTGCCTTCCATAATGACAAGGCTACCATCCAATGGAATAACAAAAATCTCGATAACATACTACCTTCCATAATGAAAAGTCTACCATCAATTGTAGTAACGAAAATCTCGACAACATACTACCTTCCATAATGACAAGGATGCCATCCATTGTAGTAACAAAAATATCGACAACAGACTACCTTCCATAATGAAAATGCTACCATCCATTGGAGTAAAAAAATTCTCGACAACAGACTACCTTCCATAATGAAAAGGCTACCATCCATTGTAGTAACCAAAATCTCGACAACAGACTACCTTCCATAATGACAATGCTACCATCCAATGGAGTAACAAAAATCTCGACAACAGATTACCTTCCATAATGACAAGGCTACCATCCATTGTAGTAACAAAAATCTCGACAACAGATTACCTTCCATAATGGCAAGGCTACCATCCATTGGAGTAACCAAAATCTCGATAACAGACTACCTTCCATAAAGACGAGGCTACCATCTATTGGAATAACAAAAATCTCGAGAACAAACTACCGTCCATAATGACAAGGCTTCCATCCAATGGAATAACAAAAATCTCGACAACATACTACCTTCCATAATGACAAGGCTACCATCTATTAGAGTGACAAAAATCTCGACAATAGACTACCTTCCATAATGACTAGGCTACCATCCATTAGAGTAACAAAGATATCGACAACAGACTACCTTCTACAATGGAAAGGCTACCATACATTGTAGTAACAAAAATCTCGACAACAGTCTACCTTCCATAATGACAAGGCTACCATCCATTGGAGTAACAAAAATCTCGACAATAGACTACCTTCCATAATGACAAGGCTACCATCCATTGGAGTAACAAAAATCTCGAAAACAAACTACCTTCCATAATCACAAGGCTACCATCCATTAGAGTAACAAAAATCTCGACAACAGACTACCTTCCATAATGACAAGGCTACGATCCATTAGAGTAACAAAAATTTCGACAACAGACTACCTTCCATAATGACAAGGCTACCATCTATAGGAATAAAAAAAATCTCGATATCAAATTGCCTTCCATAATGACAAGGCTACCATCCAATGGAATAACAAAAATCTCGATAACATACTACCTTCCATAATGAAAAGTCTACCATCAATTGTAGTAACGAAAATCTCGACAACATACTACCTTCCATAATGACAAGGATGCCATCCATTGTAGTAACAAAAATATCGACAACAGACTACCTTCCATAATGAAAATGCTACCATCCATTGGAGTAAAAAAAATCTCGACAACAGACTACCTTCCATAATGAAAAGGCTACCACCATTGTAGTAACAAAAATCTCGACAACAGACTACCTTCCATAATGACAAGGCTACCATCCATTGGAGTAACAAAAATCTCGATAACAGACTACCTTCCATAATGACAAGGCTACCATCTATTGGAATAACAAAAATCTCGAGAACACACTACCGTCCATAATGACAAGGCTACCATCCAATGGAATAACAAAAATCTCGACAACATACTACCTTCCATAATGACAAGGCTACCATCCATTAGAGTGACAAAAATCACGACAATAGACTACCTTCCATAATGACTAGGCTACAATCCATTAGAGTAACAAAGATATCGACAACAGACTACCTTCTACAATGGAAAGGCTACCATACATTGTAGTAACAAAAATCTCGACAACAGTCTACCTTCCATAATGACAAGACTACCATCCATTGGAGTAACAAAAATCTCGACAATAGACTACCTTCCATAATGACAAGGCTACGATCCATTAGAGTAACAAAAATCTCGACAACAGACTACCTTCCATAATGACAAGGCTACGATCCATTAGAGTAACAAAAATTTCGACAACACACTACCTTCCATAATGACAAGGCTACCATCTATAGGAATAAAAAAAATCTCGATATCAAACTGCCTTCCATAATGACAAGGCTACCATCCAATGGAATAACAAAAATCTCGATAACATACTACCTTCCATAATGAAAAGTCTACCATCAATTGTAGTAACGAAAATCTCGACAACATACTACCTTCCATAATGACAAGGATGCCATCCATTGTAGTAACAAAAATATCGACAACAGACTACCTTCCATAATGAAAATGCTACCATCCATTAGAGTAAATAAATTCTCGACAACAGACTACCTTCCATAATGAAAAGGCTACCATCCATTATAGTAACCAAAATCTCGACAACAGACTACCTTCCATAATGACAATGCTACCATCCAATGGAGTAACAAAAATCTCGACAACAGATTACCTTCCATAATGACAAGGCTACCATCCATTGTAGTAACAAAAATCTCGACAACAGACTACCTTCCATAATGACAAGGCTACCATCCATTGGAGTAACCAAAATCTCGATAACAGACTACCTTCCATAAAGACAAGGCTACCATCTATTGGAATAACAAAAATCTCGAGAACAAACTACCGTCCATAATGACAAGGCTTCCATCCAATGGAATAACAAAAATCTCGACAACATACTACCTTCCATAATGACAAGGCTACCATCCATTAGAGTGACAAAAATCTCGACAATAGACTACCTTCCATAATGACTAGGCTACCATCCATTAGAGTAACAAAGATATCGACAACAGACTACCTTCTACAATGGAAAGGCTACCATACATTGTAGTAACAAAAATCTTGACAACAGTCTACCTTCCATAATGACAAGGCTACCATCCATTGGAGTAACAAAAATCTCGACAATAGACTACCTTCCATAATGACAAGGCTACCATCCATTGGAGTAACAAAAATCTCGACAACAAACTACCTTCCATAATCACAAGGCTACCATCCATTAGAGTAACAAAAATCTCGACAACAGACTACCTTCCATAATGACAAGGCTACGATCCATTAGAGTAACAAAAATTTCGACAACAGACTACCTTCAATAATGACAAGGCTACCATCTATAGGAATAAAAAAAATCTCGATATCAAATTACCTTCCATAATTACAAGGCTACCATCCAATGGAATAACAAAAAGCTCGACAACATACTACCTTCCATAATGAAAAGTCTACCATCAATTGTAGTAACGAAAATCTCGACAACATACTACCTTCCATAATGACAAGGATGCCATCCATTGTAGTAACAAAAATATCGACAACAAACTACCTTCCATAATGAAAAGGCTACCACCATTGTAGTAACAAAAATCTCGACAACAGACTACCTTCCATAATGACAAGGCTACCATCCATTGGAGTAACCAAAATATCGATAACAGACTACCTTCCATAATGACAAGGCTACCATCTATTGGAATAACAAAAATCTCGAGAACACACTACCGTCCATAATGACAAGGCTACCATCCAATGGAATAACAAAAATCTCGACAACATACTACCTTCCATAATGACAAGGCTACCATCCATTAGAGTGACAAAAATCTCGACAATAGACTACCTTCCATAATGACTAGGCTACAATCCATTAGAGTAACAAAGATATCGACAACAGACTACCTTCTACAATGGAAAGGCTACCATACATTGTAGTAACAAAAATCTCGACAACAGTCTACCTTCCATAATGACAAGACTACCATCCATTGGAGTAACAAAAATCTCGACAATAGACTACCTTCCATAATGACAAGGCTACCATCCATTAGAGTAACAAAAATCTCGACAACAGACTACCATCCATAATGACAAGGCTACGATCCATTAGAGTAACAAAAATTTCGACAACAGACTACCTTCCATAATGACAGGGCTACCATCTATAGGAATAAAAAAAATATCGATATCAAACTGCCTTCCATAATGACAAGGCTACCATCCAATGGAATAACAAAAATCTCGATAACATACTACCTTCCATAATGAAAAGTCTACCATCAATTGTAGTAACGAAAATCTCGACAACATACTACCTTCCATAATGACAAGGATGCCATCCATTGTAGTAACAAAAATATCGACAACAGACTACCTTCCATAATGAAAATGCTACCATCCATTGGAGTAAAAAAATTCTCGACAACAGACTACCTTCCATAATGAAAAGGCTACCATCCATTGTAGTAACCAAAATCTCGACAACAGACTACCTTCCATAATGACAATGCTACCATCCAATGGAGTAACAAAAATCTCGACAACAGATTACCTTCCATAATGACAAGGCTACCATCCATTGTAGTAACAAAAATCTCGACAACAGATTACCTTCCATAATGGCAAGGCTACCATCCATTGGAGTAACCAAAATCTCGATAACAGACTACCTTCCATAAAGACGAGGCTACCATCTATTGGAATAACAAAAATCTCGAGAACAAACTACCGTCCATAATGACAAGGCTTCCATCCAATGGAATAACAAAAATCTCGACAACATACTACCTTCCATAATGACAAGGCTACCATCTATTAGAGTGACAAAAATCTCGACAATAGACTACCTTCCATAATGACTAGGCTACCATCCATTAGAGTAACAAAGATATCGACAACAGACTACCTTCTACAATGGAAAGGCTACCATACATTGTAGTAACAAAAATCTCGACAACAGTCTACCTTCCATAATGACAAGGCTACCATCCATTGGAGTAACAAAAATCTCGACAATAGACTACCTTCCATAATGACAAGGCTACCATCCATTGGAGTAAAAAAAATCTCGACAACAAACTACCTTCCATAATCACAAGGCTACCATCCATTAGAGTAACAAAAATCTCGACAACAGACTACCTTCCATAATGACAAGGCTACGATCCATTAGAGTAACAAAAATTTCGACAACAGACTACCTTCAATAATGACAAGGCTACCATCTATAGGAATAAAAAAAATCTCGATATCAAATTACCTTCCATAATGACAAGGCTACCATCCAATGGAATAACAAAAATCTCGACAACATACTACCTTCCATAATGAAAAGTCTACCATCAATTGTAGTAACGAAAATCTCGACAACATACTACCTTCCATAATGACAAGGATGCCATCCATTGTAGTAACAAAAATATCGACAACAGACTACCTTCCATAATGAAAAGGCTACCACCATTGTAGTAACAAAAATCTCGACAACAGACTACCTTCCATAATGACAAGGCTACCATCCATTGGAGTAACCAAAATATCGATAACAGACTACCTTCCATAATGACAAGGCTACCATCTATTGGAATAACAAAAATCTCGAGAACACACTACCGTCCATAATGACAAGGCTACCATCCAATGGAATAACAAAAATCTCGACAACATACTACCTTCCATAATGACAAGGCTACCATCCATTAGAGTGATAAAAATCTCGACAACATACTACCTTCCATAATGACTAGGCTACAATCCATTAGAGTAACAAAGATATCGACAACAGACTACCTTCTACAATGGAAAGGCTACCATACATTGTAGTAACAAAAATCTCGACAACAGTCTACCTTCCATAATGACAAGACTACCATCCATTGGAGTAACAAAAATCTCGACAATAGACTACCTTCCATAATGACAAGGCTACCATCCATTAGAGTAACAAAAATCTCGACAACAGACTACCTTCCATAATGACAAGGCTACGATCCATTAGAGTAACAAAAATTTCGACAACAGACTACCTTCCATAATGACAAGGCTACCATCTATAGGAATAAAAAAAATATCGATATCAAACTGCCTTCCATAATGACAAGGCTACCATCCAATGGAATAACAAAAATCTCGATAACATACTACCTTCCATAATGAAAAGTCTACCATCAATTGTAGTAACGAAAATCTCGACAACATACTACCTTCCATAATGACAAGGATGCCATCCATTGTAGTAACAAAAATATCGACAACAGACTACCTTCCATAATGAAAATGCTACCATCCATTGGAGTAAAAAAATTCTCGACAACAGACTACCTTCCATAATGAAAAGGCTACCATCCATTGTAGTAACCAAAATCTCGACAACAGACTACCTTCCATAATGACAATGCTACCATCCAATGGAGTAACAAAAATCTCGACAACAGATTACCTTCCATAATGACAAGGCTACCATCCATTGTAGTAACAAAAATCTCGACAACAGACTACCTTCCATAATGACAAGGCTACCATCCATTGGAGTAACCAAAATCTCGATAACAGACTACCTTCCATAAAGACGAGGCTACCATCTATTGGAATAACAAAAATCTCGAGAACAAACTACCGTCCATAATGACAAGGCTTCCATCCAATGGAATAACAAAAATCTCGACAACATACTACCTTCCATAATGACATGGCTACCATCTATTAGAGTGACAAAAATCTCGACAATAGACTACCTTCCATAATGACTAGGCTACCATCCATTAGAGTAACAAAGATATCGACAACAGACTACCTTCTACAATGGAAAGGCTACCATACATTGTAGTAACAAAAATCTCGACAACAGTCTACCTTCCATAATGACAAGGCTACCATCCATTGGAGTAACAAAAATCTCGACAATAGACTACCTTCCATAATGACAAGGCTACCATCCATTGGAGTAAAAAAAATCTCGACAACAAACTACCTTCCATAATCACAAGGCTACCATCCATTAGAGTAACAAAAATCTCGACAACAGACTACCTTCCATAATGACAAGGCTACGATCCATTAGAGTAACAAAAATTTCGACAACAGACTACCTTCAATAATGACAAGGCTACCATCTATAGGAATAAAAAAAATCTCGATATCAAATTGCCTTCCATAATGACAAGGCTACCATCCAATGGAATAACAAAAATCTCGACAACATACTACCTTCCATAATGAAAAGTCTACCATCAATTGTAGTAACGAAAATCTCGACAACATACTACCTTCCATAATGACAAGGATGCCATCCATTGTAGTAACAAAAATATCGACAACAGACTACCTTCCATAATGAAAATGCTACCAGCCATTGGAGTAAAAAAAATCTCGCCACCAGACTACCTTCCATAATGAAAAGGCTACCATCCATTGTAGTAACCAAAATCTCGACAACAGACTACCTTCCATAATGACAACGCTACCATCCAATGGAGTAACAAAAATCACGACAACAGACTACCTTCCATAATGACAAGGCTAACATCCATTGTAGTAACAAAAATCTTGACAACAGACTACCTTCCATAATGACAAGGCTACCATCCATTGGAGTAACCAAAATCTCGATAATAGACTACCTTCCAAAATGACAAGGCTACCATCTATTGGAATAACAAAAATCTCGAGAACAAACTACCGTCCATAATGACAAGGCTACCATCCAATGGAATAACAAAAATCTCGACAACATACTACCTTCCATAATGACAAGGCTACCATCCATTAGAGTGACAACAATCTCGACAATAGACTACCTTCCATAATGACTAGGCTACCATCCATTAGAGTAACAAAGATATCGACAACAAACTACCTTATATAATGACAAGGCTACCATACATTGTAATAACAAAAATCTCGACAACAAACTACCTTCCACAATGGCAAGTCTACCATCAATTGTAGTAACGAAAATCTCGACACCAGTCTACCTTCCATAATGACAAGGATGCCATCCATTGTAGTAACAAAAATATCGACAACAGACTACCTTCCATAATGACAATGCTACCATCCAATGGAGTAACAAATATCTCGACAACAGACTACCTTCCATAATGACAAGGCTACCATCCATTGTAGTAACAAAAATCTCGACAACAGACTACCTTCCATAATGACAAGGCTACCATCCATTGGAGTAACAAAAATCTCAAAAACAGACTACCTTCCATAATGACAAGGCTACCATCTATAGGAATAAAAAAAATCTCCATAACAGACTGCCTTCCATAATGACAAGGCTACCATCCAATGGAATAACAAAAATCTCGACAACATACTACCTCCCATAATGATAAGCCTACCATCAATTGTAGTAACGAAAATCTCAACAACAGACTACTTTCCATAATGACAAGGCCGCCATCAATTGTAGTAACAAAAATCTCGACAACAGACTACCTTCCATAATGACAAGGCTGCCATCCTTTGGAGTAACAAAAATATCGACAACAGACTACCTTTCATAATGAAAATGCTACCATCCATTGGTGTAAAAAAATCTCGACAACAGACTACCTTCCATAATGACAAGGCTACCATCCATTGTAGTAACAAAAATCTCGACAACAGACTACCTTCCATAATGACAAGGCTACCATCCATTGGAGTAACCAAAATCTCGATAACAGACTACCTTCCAAAATGACAAGGCTATTATCTATTGGAATAACAAAAATCTCGAGAACAAACTACCGTCCATAATGACAAGGCTACCATCCAATGGAATAATTAAAATCTCGACAACATACTACCTTCCATAATGACAAAGCTACCATCCATTAGAGTGACAAAAATCTCGACAATAGACTACCATCCATAATGACTAGGCTACCATCCATTAAAGTAACAAAGATATCGACAACAGACTACCTTCTACAATGGAAAGGCTACCATACATTGTAGTAACAAAAATCTCGACAACAGTCTACCTTCCATAATGACAAGGCTACCATCCATTGGAGTAACAAAAATATCGACAATAGACTACCTTCCATAATGACAAGGCTACCATCCATTGGAGTTACAAAAATCTCGACAACAAACTACCTTCCATAATGACAAGGCTACCATCCATTAGAGTAACAAAAATCTCAACAGCAGACTACCTTCCATAATGACAAGGCTACGATCCATTAGAGTAACAAATATTTCGACAACAGACTACCTTCCATAATGACAAGGCTACCATCTATAGGAGTAAAAAAAATCTCGATAACAAACTTCCTTCTATAATGACAAAGCTACCATCCAATGGAATAACAAAAATCTCGACAACATACTACCTTCCATAATGAAAAGTCTACCATCAATTGTAGTAACGAAAATCTCGACAACATACTACCTTCCATAATGACAAGGATGACATCCATTGTAGTAACAAAAATATCGACAACAGACTACCTTCCATAATGAAAATGCTACCATCCATTGGAGTAAAAAAAATCTCGACAACAGACTACCTTCCATAATGAAAAGGCTACCATACATTGTAGTAACCAAAATCTCGACAACAGACTACCTTCCATAATGACAATGCTACCATCCAATGGAGTAACAAAAATCTCGACAATAGACTACCTTCCATAATGACAAGGCTACCATCCATTGTAGTAACAAAAATCTCGACAACAGACTTCCTTCCATAATGACAAGGCTACCATCCATTGGAGTAACAAAAATCTCGACAATAGACTACCTTCCATAATGACAAGGCTACCATCAATTGGAGTAACAAACATCTCGACAACAAACTACCTTCCACAATGACAAGGCTACCATCCATTAGAGTAACAAAAATCTCGACAACAGACTACCTTCTATAATGACAAGGCTACCATCCATTGGAGTAACAAAAATTTCGACAACAGACTACCTTCCATAATGACAAGGCTACCATCTATAGGAATAAAAAAAATATCGATATCAAACTGCCTTCCATAATGACAAGGCTACCATCCAATGGAATAACAAAAATCTCGATAACATACTACCTTCCATAATGAAAAGTCTACCATCAATTGTAGTAACGAAAATCTCGACAACATACTACCTTCCATAATGACAAGGATGCCATCCATTGTAGTAACAAAAATATCGACAACAGACTACCTTCCATAATGAAAATGCTACCATCCATTGGAGTAAAAAAATTCTCGACAACAGACTACCTTCCATAATGAAAAGGCTACCATCCATTGTAGTAACCAAAATCTCGACAACAGACTACCTTCCATAATGACAATGCTACCATCCAATGGAGTAACAAAAATCTCGACAACAGATTACCTTCCATAATGACAAGGCTACCATCCATTGTAGTAACAAAAATCTCGACAACAGACTACCTTCCATAATGACAAGGCTACCATCCATTGGAGTAACCAAAATCTCGATAACAGACTACCTTCCATAAAGACGAGGCTACCATCTATTGGAATAACAAAAATCTCGAGAACAAACTACCGTCCATAATGACAAGGCTTCCATCCAATGGAATAACAAAAATCTCGACAACATACTACCTTCCATAATGACAAGGCTACCATCTATTAGAGTGACAAAAATCTCGACAATAGACTACCTTCCATAATGACTAGGCTACCATCCATTAGAGTAACAAAGATATCGACAACAGACTACCTTCTACAATGGAAAGGCTACCATACATTGTAGTAACAAAAATCTCGACAACAGTCTACCTTCCATAATGACAAGGCTACCATCCATTGGAGTAACAAAAATCTCGACAATAGACTACCTTCCATAATGACAAGGCTACCATCCATTGGAGTAAAAAAAATCTCGACAACAAACTACCTTCCATAATCACAAGGCTACCATCCATTAGAGTAACAAAAATCTCGACAACAGACTACCTTCCATAATGACAAGGCTACGATCCATTAGAGTAACAAAAATTTCGACAACAGACTACCTTCAATAATGACAAGGCTACCATCTATAGGAATAAAAAAAATCTCGATATCAAATTGCCTTCCATAATGACAAGGCTACCATCCAATGGAATAACAAAAATCTCGACAACATACTACCTTCCATAATGAAAAGTCTACCATCAATTGTAGTAACGAAAATCTCGACAACATACTACCTTCCATAATGACAAGGATGCCATCCATTGTAGTAACAAAAATATCGACAACAGACTACCTTCCATAATGAAAATGCTACCAGCCATTGGAGTAAAAAAAATCTCGCCACCAGACTACCTTCCATAATGAAAAGGCTACCATCCATTGTAGTAACCAAAATCTCGACAACAGACTACCTTCCATAATGACAACGCTACCATCCAATGGAGTAACAAAAATCACGACAACAGACTACCTTCCATAATGACAAGGCTAACATCCATTGTAGTAACAAAAATCTTGACAACAGACTACCTTCCATAATGACAAGGCTACCATCCATTGGAGTAACCAAAATCTCGATAATAGACTACCTTCCAAAATGACAAGGCTACCATCTATTGGAATAACAAAAATCTCGAGAACAAACTACCGTCCATAATGACAAGGCTACCATCCAATGGAATAACAAAAATCTCGACAACATACTACCTTCCATAATGACAAGGCTACCATCCATTAGAGTGACAACAATCTTGACAATAGACTACCTTCCATAATGACTAGGCTACCATCCATTAGAGTAACAAAGATATCGACAACAAACTACCTTATATAATGACAAGGCTACCATACATTGTAATATCAAAAATCTCGACAACAAACTACCTTCCACAATGGCAAGTCTACCATCAATTGTAGTAACGAAAATCTCGACACCAGTCTACCTTCCATAATGACAAGGATGCCATCCATTGTAGTAACAAAAATATCGACAACAGACTACCTTCCATAATGACAATGCTACCATCCAATGGAGTAACAAATATCTCGACAACAGACTACCTTCCATAATGACAAGGCTACCATCCATTGTAGTAACAAAAATCTCGACAACAGACTACCTTCCATAATGACAAGGCTACCATCCATTGGAGTAACAAAAATCTCAAAAACAGACTACCTTCCATAATGACAAGGCTACCATCCATTGGAGTAAAAAAAATCTCGACAACAAACTACCTTCCATAATCACAAGGCTACCATCCATTAGAGTAACAAAAATCTCGACAACAGACTACCTTCCATAATGACAAGGCTACGATCCATTAGAGTAACAAAAATTTCGACAACAGACTACCTTCAATAATGACAAGGCTACCATCTATAGGAATAAAAAAAATCTCGATATCAAATTGCCTTCCATAATGACAAGGCTACCATCCAATGGAATAACAAAAATCTCGACAACATACTACCTTCCATAATGAAAAGTCTACCATCAATTGTAGTAACGAAAATCTCGACAACATACTACCTTCCATAATGACAAGGATGCCATCCATTGTAGTAACAAAAATATCGACAACAGACTACCTTCCATAATGAAAATGCTACCAGCCATTGGAGTAAAAAAAATCTCGCCACCAGACTACCTTCCATAATGAAAAGGCTACCATCCATTGTAGTAACCAAAATCTCGACAACAGACTACCTTCCATAATGACAACGCTACCATCCAATGGAGTAACAAAAATCACGACAACAGACTACCTTCCATAATGACAAGGCTAACATCCATTGTAGTAACAAAAATCTTGACAACAGACTACCTTCCATAATGACAAGGCTACCATCCATTGGAGTAACCAAAATCTCGATAATAGACTACCTTCCAAAATGACAAGGCTACCATCTATTGGAATAACAAAAATCTCGAGAACAAACTACCGTCCATAATGACAAGGCTACCATCCAATGGAATAACAAAAATCTCGACAACATACTACCTTCCATAATGACAAGGCTACCATCCATTAGAGTGACAACAATCTCGACAATAGACTACCTTCCATAATGACTAGGCTACCATCCATTAGAGTAACAAAGATATCGACAACAAACTACCTTATATAATGACAAGGCTACCATACATTGTAATAACAAAAATCTCGACAACAAACTACCTTCCACAATGGCAAGTCTACCATCAATTGTAGTAACGAAAATCTCGACACCAGTCTACCTTCCATAATGACAAGGATGCCATCCATTGTAGTAACAAAAATATCGACAACAGACTACCTTCCATAATGACAATGCTACCATCCAATGGAGTAACAAATATCTCGACAACAGACTACCTTCCATAATGACAAGGCTACCATCCATTGTAGTAACAAAAATCTCGACAACAGACTACCTTCCATAATGACAAGGCTACCATCCATTGGAGTAACAAAAATCTCAAAAACAGACTACCTTCCATAATGACAAGGCTACCATCTATAGGAATAAAAAAAATCTCCATAACAGACTGCCTTCCATAATGACAAGGCTACCATCCAATGGAATAACAAAAATCTCGACAACATACTACCTCCCATAATGATAAGCCTACCATCAATTGTAGTAACGAAAATCTCAACAACAGACTACTTTCCATAATGACAAGGCCGCCATCAATTGTAGTAACAAAAATCTCGACAACAGACTACCTTCCATAATGACAAGGCTGCCATCCTTTGGAGTAACAAAAATATCGACAACAGACTACCTTTCATAATGAAAATGCTACCATCCATTGGTGTAAAAAAATCTCGACAACAGACTACCTTCCATAATGACAAGGCTACCATCCATTGTAGTAACAAAAATCTCGACAACAGACTACCTTCCATAATGACAAGGCTACCATCCATTGGAGTAACCAAAATCTCGATAACAGACTACCTTCCAAAATGACAAGGCTATTATCTATTGGAATAACAAAAATCTCGAGAACAAACTACCGTCCATAATGACAAGGCTACCATCCAATGGAATAATTAAAATCTCGACAACATACTACCTTCCATAATGACAAAGCTACCATCCATTAGAGTGACAAAAATCTCGACAATAGACTACCATCCATAATGACTAGGCTACCATCCATTAAAGTAACAAAGATATCGACAACAGACTACCTTCTACAATGGAAAGGCTACCATACATTGTAGTAACAAAAATCTCGACAACAGTCTACCTTCCATAATGACAAGGCTACCATCCATTGGAGTAACAAAAATATCGACAATAGACTACCTTCCATAATGACAAGGCTACCATCCATTGGAGTTACAAAAATCTCGACAACAAACTACCTTCCATAATGACAAGGCTACCATCCATTAGAGTAACAAAAATCTCAACAGCAGACTACCTTCCATAATGACAAGGCTACGATCCATTAGAGTAACAAATATTTCGACAACAGACTACCTTCCATAATGACAAGGCTACCATCTATAGGAGTAAAAAAAATCTCGATAACAAACTTCCTTCTATAATGACAAAGCTACCATCCAATGGAATAACAAAAATCTCGACAACATACTACCTTCCATAATGAAAAGTCTACCATCAATTGTAGTAACGAAAATCTCGACAACATACTACCTTCCATAATGACAAGGATGACATCCATTGTAGTAACAAAAATATCGACAACAGACTACCTTCCATAATGAAAATGCTACCATCCATTGGAGTAAAAAAAATCTCGACAACAGACTACCTTCCATAATGAAAAGGCTACCATACATTGTAGTAACCAAAATCTCGACAACAGACTACCTTCCATAATGACAATGCTACCATCCAATGGAGTAACAAAAATCTCGACAATAGACTACCTTCCATAATGACAAGGCTACCATCCATTGTAGTAACAAAAATCTCGACAACAGACTTCCTTCCATAATGACAAGGCTACCATCCATTGGAGTAACAAAAATCTCGACAATAGACTACCTTCCATAATGACAAGGCTACCATCAATTGGAGTAACAAACATCTCGACAACAAACTACCTTCCACAATGACAAGGCTACCATCCATTAGAGTAACAAAAATCTCGACAACAGACTACCTTCTATAATGACAAGGCTACCATCCATTGGAGTAACAAAAATCTCGACAACAGACTACCTTCCATAATGACAAGGCTACCATCCATTGGAGTAACAAACATCTCAACAACAAACTACCTTCCATAATGACAAGGCTACCATCCATTGGAGTAACAAAAATCTCGACAACAGACTACCTTCCATAATGACAAGGCTACCATCCATTGGAGTAACAAACATCTCGACAACAAACTACCTTCCATAATGACAAGGCTACCATACGTTGTAGTAACAAAAATCTCGACAACAGTCTACCTTCCATAATGACAAGGCTACCATCCATTGGAGTAATAAAAATCTCGACAATAGACTACCTTCCATAATGACAAGGCTACCATCCATTGGAGTAACAAACATCTCGACAACAAACTACCTTCCATAATGACAAGGCTACCATCCATTAGAGTAACAAAAATCTCGACAACAGACTACCTTCCATAATGACAAGGCTACGATCCATTAGAGTAACAAAAATTTCGGCAACAGACTACCTTCCATAATGACAAGGCTACCATCTATAGGAATAAAAAAAATCTCTATAACAAACTGCCTTCCATATTGACAAGGCTACCATCCAATGGAATAACAAAAATCTAGACAACATACTACCTCCCATAATGAAAAGGCTACCATCAATTGTAGTAACGAAAATCTCGACAACATACTACCTTCCATAATGAATATGCTACCATCCATTGGAGTAAAAATAAAATCGACAACAGACTACCTTCCATAATGAAAAGGCTACCATCCATTGTAGTAACAAAAATCTCGAAAACAGACTACCTTCCATAATGACAAGGCTACAATCCAATGGAATAACAAAAATCTCGACAACATACTACCTTCCATAATTACAAGACTACCATCAATTGTAGTAACAAAAATCTCGACAACAGACTACCTTCCATAATGACAAGGTTGCCATCCATTGGAGTAACAAAAATATCGACAACAGACTACCTTCCATAATGAAAATGCTACCATCCTTTGGTGTAAAAAAAATCTCGACAACAGACTACCTTCCATAATGACAAGGCTACCATCCATTGTAGTAACAAAAATCTCGACAACAGACTACCTTCCATAATGACAAGGCTACCATCCATTGGAGTAACCAAAATCTCGATAACAGTCTACCTTCCAAACTGACAAGGCTACCATCCATTGGAGTAACAAAAATATCGATTATAGAATACCTTCCATAATGACAAGGCTACCATCCATTGGAGTTACAAAAATCTCGACAACAAACTACCTTCCATAATGACAAGGCTACCATCCATTAGAGTAACAAAAATCTCAACAGCAGACTACCTTCCATAATGACAAGGCTACGATCCATTAGAGTAACAAATATTTCGACAACAGACTACCTTCCATAATGACAAGGCTACCATCTATAGGAATAAAAATAATCTCGATAACAAACTTCCTTCCATAATGACAAGGCTACCATCCAATGGAATAACAAAAATCTCGACAACATACTACCTTCCATAATGACAAGGCTACCATCCATTGGAGTAACCAAAATCTCGATAATAGACTACCTTCCAAAATGACAAGGCTATTATCTATTGGAATAACAAAAATCTCGAGAACAAACTACCGTCCATAATGACAAGGCTACCATCCAATGGAATAATTAAAATCTCGACAACATACTACCTTCCATAATGACAAAGCTACCATCCATTAGAGTGACAAAAATCTCGACAATAGACTACCATCCATAATGACTAGGCTACCATCCATTAAAGTAACAAAGATATCGACAACAGACTACCTTCTACAATGGAAAGGCTACCATACATTGTAGTAACAAAAATCTCGACAACAGTCTACCTTCCATAATGACAAGGCTACCATCCATTGGAGTAACAAAAATATCGACAATAGACTACCTTCCATAATGACAAGGCTACCATCCATTGGAGTTACAAAAATCTCGACAACAAACTACCTTCCATAATGACAAGGCTACCATCCATTAGAGTAACAAAAATCTCAACAGCAGACTACCTTCCATAATGACAAGGCTACTATCCATTAGAGTAACAAATATTTCGACAACAGACTACCTTCCATAATGACAAGGCTACCATCTATAGGAGTAAAAAAAATCTCGATAACAAACTTCCTTCTATAATGACAAAGCTACCATCCAATGGAATAACAAAAATCTCGACAACATACTACCTTCCATAATGAAAAGTCTACCATCAATTGTAGTAACGAAAATCTCGACAACATACTACCTTCCATAATGACAAGGATGACATCCATTGTAGTAACAAAAATATCGACAACAGACTACCTTCCATAATGAAAATGCTACCATCCATTGGAGTAAAAAAAATCTCGACAACAGACTACCTTCCATAATGAAAAGGCTACCATACATTGTAGTAACCAAAATCTCGACAACAGACTACCTTCCATAATGACAATGCTACCATCCAATGGAGTAACAAAAATCTCGACAATAGACTACCTTCCATAATGACAAGGCTACCATCCATTGTAGTAACAAAAATCTCGACAACAGACTTCCTTCCATAATGACAAGGCTACCATCCATTGGAGTAACAAAAATCTCGACAATAGACTACCTTCCATAATGACAAGGCTACCATCCATTGGAGTAACAAACATCTCGACAACAAACTACCTTCCATAATGACAAGGCTACCATCCATTAGAGTAACAAAAATCTCGACAACAGACTACCTTCTATAATGACAAGGCTACCATCCATTGGAGTAACAAACATCTCGACAACAAACTACCTTCCATAATGACAAGGCTACCATACATTGTAGTAACAAAAATCTCGACAACAGTCTACCTTCCATAATGACAAGGCTACCATCCATTGGAGTAACAAAAATATTGACAATAGACTACCTTCCATAATGACAAGGCTACCATCCATTGGAGTAACAAACATCTCGACAACAAACTACCTTCCATAATTACAACGCTACCATCCATTGGAGTAATAAAAATCTCGACAATAGACTACCTTCCATAATGACAAGGCTACCATCCATTGGAGTAACAAACATCTCGACAACAAACTACCTTCCATAATGACAAGGCTACCATCCATTAGAGTAACAAAAATCTCGACAACAAACTACCTTCCATAATGACAAGGCTACGATCCATTAGAGTAACAAAAATTTCGGCAACAGACTACCTTCCATAATGACAAGGCTACCATCTATAGGAATAAAAAAAATCTCTATAACAAACTGCCTTCCATATTGACAAGGCTACCATCCAATGGAATAACAAAAATCTAGACAACATACTACCTCCCATAATGAAAAGGCTACCATCAATTGTAGTAACGAAAATCTCGACAACATACTACCTTCCATAATGAATATGCTACCATCCATTGGAGTAAAAATAAAATCGACAACAGACTACCTTCCATAATGAAAAGGCTACCATCCATTGTAGTAACAAAAATCTCGAAAACAGACTACCTTCCATAATGACAAGGCTACAATCCAATGGAATAACAAAAATCTCGACAACATACTACCTTCCATAATTACAAGACTACCATCAATTGTAGTAACAAAAATCTCGACAACAGACTACCTTCCATAATGACAAGGCTGCCATCCATTGGAGTAACAAAAATATCGACAACAGACTACCTTCCATAATGAAAATGCTACCATCCTTTGGTGTAAAAACAATCTCGACAACAGACTACCTTCCATAATGACAAGGCTACCATCCATTGTAGTAACAAAAATCTCGACAACAAACTACCTTCCATAATGACAAGGCTACCATCCATTAGAGTAACAAAAATCTCGACAACAAACTACCTTCCATAATGACAAGGCTACGATCCATTAGAGTAACAAAAATTTCGGCAACAGACTACCTTCCATAATGACAAGGCTACCATCTATAGGAATAAAAAAAATCTCTATAACAAACTGCCTTCCATATTGACAAGGCTACCATCCAATGGAATAACAAAAATCTAGACAACATACTACCTCCCATAATGAAAAGGCTACCATCAATTGTAGTAACGAAAATCTCGACAACATACTACCTTCCATAATGAATATGCTACCATCCATTGGAGTAAAAATAAAATCGACAACAGACTACCTTCCATAATGAAAAGGCTACCATCCATTGTAGTAACAAAAATCTCGAAAACAGACTACCTTCCATAATGACAAGGCTACAATCCAATGGAATAACAAAAAATCTCGACAACATACTACCTTCCATAATTACAAGACTACCATCAATTGTAGTAACAAAAATCTCGACAACAGACTACCTTCCATAATGACAAGGCTGCCATCCATTGGAGTAACAAAAATATCGACAACAGACTACCTTCCATAATGAAAATGCTACCATCCTTTGGTGTAAAAACAATCTCGACAACAAACTACCTTCCATAATGACAAGGCTACCATCCATTAGAGTAACAAAAATCTCAACAGCAGACTACCTTCCATAATGACAAGGCTACGATCCATTAGAGTAACAAATATTTCGACAACAGACTACCTTCCATAATGACAAGGCTACCATCTATAGGAATAAAAATAATCTCGATAACAAACTTCCTTCCATAATGACAAGGCTACCATCCAATGGAATAACAAAAATCTCGACAACATACTACCTTCCATAATGACAAGGCTACCATCCATTGGAGTAACCAAAATCTCGATAATAGACTACCTTCCAAAATGACAAGGCTATTATCTATTGGAATAACAAAAATCTCGAGAACAAACTACCGTCCATAATGACAAGGCTACCATCCAATGGAATAATTAAAATCTCGACAACATACTACCTTCCATAATGACAAAGCTACCATCCATTAGAGTGACAAAAATCTCGACAATAGACTACCATCCATAATGACTAGGCTACCATCCATTAAAGTAACAAAGATATCGACAACAGACTACCTTCTACAATGGAAAGGCTACCATACATTGTAGTAACAAAAATCTCGACAACAGTCTACCTTCCATAATGACAAGGCTACCATCCATTGGAGTAACAAAAATATCGACAATAGACTACCTTCCATAATGACAAGGCTACCATCCATTGGAGTTACAAAAATCTCGACAACAAACTACCTTCCATAATGACAAGGCTACCATCCATTAGAGTAACAAAAATCTCAACAGCAGACTACCTTCCATAATGACAAGGCTACTATCCATTAGAGTAACAAATATTTCGACAACAGACTACCTTCCATAATGACAAGGCTACCATCTATAGGAGTAAAAAAAATCTCGATAACAAACTTCCTTCTATAATGACAAAGCTACCATCCAATGGAATAACAAAAATCTCGACAACATACTACCTTCCATAATGAAAAGTCTACCATCAATTGTAGTAACGAAAATCTCGACAACATACTACCTTCCATAATGACAAGGATGACATCCATTGTAGTAACAAAAATATCGACAACAGACTACCTTCCATAATGAAAATGCTACCATCCATTGGAGTAAAAAAAATCTCGACAACAGACTACCTTCCATAATGAAAAGGCTACCATACATTGCAGTAACCAAAATCTCGACAACAGACTACCTTCCATAATGACAATGCTACCATCCAATGGAGTAACAAAAATCTCGACAATAGACTACCTTCCATAATGACAAGGCTACCATCCATTGTAGTAACAAAAATCTCGACAACAGACTTCCTTCCATAATGACAAGGCTACCATCCATTGGAGTAACAAAAATCTCGACAATAGACTACCTTCCATAATGACAAGGCTACCATCCATTGGAGTAACAAACATCTCGACAACAAACTACCTTCCATAATGACAAGGCTACCATCCATTAGAGTAACAAAAATCTCGACAACAGACTACCTTCTATAATGACAAGGCTACCATCCATTGGAGTAACAAAAATCTCGACAATAGACTACCTTCCATAATGACAAGGCTACCATCCATTGGAGTAACAAACATCTCGACAACAAACTACCTTCCATAATGACAAGGCTACCATACATTGTAGTAACAAAAATCTCGACAACAGTCTACCTTCCATAATGACAAGGCTACCATCCATTGGAGTAACAAAAATATTGACAATAGACTACCTTCCATAATGACAAGGCTACCATCCATTGGAGTAACAAACATCTCGACAACAAACTACCTTCCATAATTACAACGCTACCATCCATTGGAGTAATAAAAATCTCGACAATAGACTACCTTCCATAATGACAAGGCTACCATCCATTGGAGTAACAAACATCTCGACAACAAACTACCTTCCATAATGACAAGGCTACCATCCATTAGAGTAACAAAAATCTCGACAACAAACTACCTTCCATAATGACAAGGCTACGATCCATTAGAGTAACAAAAATTTCGGCAACAGACTACCTTCCATAATGACAAGGCTACCATCTATAGGAATAAAAAAAATCTCTATAACAAACTGCCTTCCATATTGACAAGGCTACCATCCAATGGAATAACAAAAATCTAGACAACATACTACCTCCCATAATGAAAAGGCTACCATCAATTGTAGTAACGAAAATCTCGACAACATACTACCTTCCATAATGAATATGCTACCATCCATTGGAGTAAAAATAAAATCGACAACAGACTACCTTCCATAATGAAAAGGCTACCATCCATTGTAGTAACAAAAATCTCGAAAACAGACTACCTTCCATAATGACAAGGCTACAATCCAATGGAATAACAAAAATCTCGACAACATACTACCTTCCATAATTA
Organism: Vicia faba; assembly: GCA_948472305.1. Lineage (NCBI taxonomy): Eukaryota > Viridiplantae > Streptophyta > Magnoliopsida > Fabales > Fabaceae > Vicia > Vicia faba. Next base: position 763,338,941 of record OX451738.1, read on the forward strand.
CAAGACTACCATCAATTGTAGTAACAAAAATCTCGACAACAGACTACCTTCCATAATGACAAGGCTGCCATCCATTGGAGTAACAAAAATATCGACAACAGACTACCTTCCATAATGAAAATGCTACCATCCTTTGGTGTAAAAACAATCTCGACAACAGACTACCTTCCATAATGACAAGGCTACCATCCATTGTAGTAACAAAAATCTCGACAACAGACTACCTTCCATAATGACAAGGCTACCATCCATTGGAGTAACCAAAATCTCGATAACAGTCTACCTTCCAAACTGACAAGGCTACCATCCATTGGAGTAACAAAAATATCGATTATAGAATACCTTCCATAATGACAAGGCTACCATCCATTGGAGTAACAAAAATCTCGACAACAAACTACCTTCCATAATGACAAGGCTACGATCCAATAGAGTAACAAATATTTCGACAACAGACTACCTTCCATAATGACAAGGCTACCATCTATAGGAATAAAAATAATCTCGATAACAAACTTCCTTCCATAATGACAAGGCTACCATCCAATGGAATAACAAAAATCTCGACAACATACTACCTTCCATAATGAAAAGTCCACCATCAATTGTAGTAACAAAAATCTCGACAACATACTACCTTCCATAATGACAAGGATGCCATCCATTGTAGTAACAAAAATATCGACAACAGACTACCTTCCATAATGAAAATGCTACCATCCATTGGAGTAAAAAAAATCTCGACAACAGACTACCTTCCATAATGAAAAGGCTACCATACATTGTAGTAACCAAAATCTCGACAACAGACTACCTTCCATAATGACAATGCTACCATCCAATGGAGTAACAAAAATCTCGACAACAGACTACCTTCCATAATGACAAGGCTACCATCCATTGTAGTAACAAAAATCTCGACAACAGACTACCTTCCATAATGACAAGGCTGCCATCCATTGGAGTAACAAAAATATCGACAACAGACTACCTTCCATAATGAAAATGCTACCATCCTTTGGTGTAAAAAAAATCTCGACAACAGACTACCTTCCATAATGACAAGGCTACCATCCATTGTAGTAACAAAAATCTCGACAACAGACTACCTTCCATAATGACAAGGATACCATCCATTGGAGTAACCAAAATCTCGATAACAGACTACCTTCCAAAATGACAAGGCTACCATCCATTGGAGTAACAAAAATATCGATAATAGACTACCTTCCATAATGACAAGGCTACCATCCATTGGAGTTACAAAAATCTCGACAACAAACTACCTTCCATAATGACAAGGCTACCATCCATTAGAGTAACAAAAATCTCAACAGCAGACTACCTTCCATAATGACAAGGCTACGATCCATTGGAGTAACAAATATTTCGACAACAGACTACCTTCCATAATGACAAGGCTACCATCTATAGGAATAAAAATAATCTCGATAACAAACATCCTTCCATAATGACAAGGCTACCATCCAATGGAATAACAAAAATCTCGACAACATACTACCTTCCATAATGAAAACTGTCTACCATCAATTGTAGTAACAAAAATCTCGACAACATACTACCTTCCATAATGACAAGGATGCCATCCATTGTAGTAACAAAAATATCGACAACAAACTACCTTCCATAATGAAAATGCTACCATCCATTAGAGTAAAAAAAATCTCGACAACAGACTACCTTCCATAATGAAAAGGCTACCATACATTGTAGTAACCAAAATCTCGACAACAGACTACCTTCCATAATGACAATGCTACCATCTAATGGAGTAACAAAAATCTCGACAACAGACTACCTTCCATAATGACAAGGCTACCATCCATTGTAGTAACAAAAATCTCGACAACAGACTACCTTCCATAATGACAAGGCTACCATCCATTGGAGTAACCAAAATCTCGATAACAGACTACCTTCCATAATGACAAGGCTACCATCTATTGTAATAACAAAAATCTAGAGAACAAACTACCGTCCATAATGACAAGGCTACCGTCCAATGGAATAAAGAAAATCTCGACAACATACTACCTTCCATAATGGCACGGCTACCATCCATTAGAGTGACAAAAATCTCGACAATAGACTACCTTCAATAATGACTAGGCTACCATCCATTAGAGTAACAAAGATATCGACAACAGACTACCTTCTACAATGGAAAGGCTACCATACATTGTAGTAACAAAAATCTCGACAACAGTCTACCTTCCATAATGACAAGGCTACCATCCATTGGAGTAACAAAAATATCGAAAATAGACTACCTTCCATAATGACAAGGCTACCATCCATTGGAGTTACAAAAATCTAGACAACAAACTACCTTCCATAATGATAAGGCTACCATCCATTAGAGTAACAAAAATCTCGACAATAGACTACCTTCCATAATAACAAGGCTACGATCCATTAGAATAACAAAAATTTCGACAACAGACTACCTTCCATAATGACAAGGCTACCATCTATGGGAATAAAAAAAATCTCGATAACAAACTTCCTTCCATAATGACAAGGCTACCATCCAATGGAATAACAAAAATCTCGACAACATACTACCTTCCATAATGAAAAGTCTACCATCAATTGTAGTATCGAAAATCTCGAAAACATACTACCTTCCATAATGACAAGGATGCCATCCATTGTAGTAACAAAAATATCGACAACAGACTACCTTCCATAATGACAAGGCTGCCATCCATTGGAGTAAGATAAATCTCGACAACAGACTACCTTCCATAATGACAAGGCTACCATCCATTGGAGTAACAAAAATCTCAAAAATAGACGAACCTTCCATAATGACAAGGCTAAAATCCATTAGAATAAAAAAATCTCGTGAACATGTTGCCTTCCATAATGACAAGGCTACCATCCAATGGAATAACAAAAATCTCGACAACATACTACCTTGCATTATGACAAGCCTACCATCAATTGTAGTAACGAAAATCTCCACAACAGACTACTTTCCATAATGACAAGGCCGCCATCCATTGTAGTAACAAAAATTTCGACAACAGACTACCTTCCGTAATGACAAGGCTACCATCCATTGTAGTAACAAAAATCTCGACAACAGACTACCTTCCATAATGACAAGGCAACCATCCATTGGGGTAACCAAAATCTCGATAACAGACTACCTTCCATAATGACAAGGCTACTATCTATTGGAATAACAAAAATCTCGAGAACAAACTACCGTCCATAATGACAAGGCTACTATCTATTGGAAAAACAAAAATCTCAAGAACAAACTACCGTCCATAATGACAAGGCTACCATCCAATGGAATAAAAAAATCTTGACAACATACTACCTTCCGTAATGATAAGGCTACCATCCATTAGAGTGACAAAAATCTCGACAATAGACTACCTTCCATAATGACAAGGCTACCATCCAATAGAATAACAAAAATCTCGACAACATACTACCTTCCATAATGAAAAGGCTACCATCAATTGTAGTAATGAAAATCTCGACAACATACTACCTTCCATAATGACAAGGATGCCATCCATTGGAGTAAAAAAAATATCGACAACAGACTACCTTCCATAATGAAAATTCTACCATCCATTGGAGTAAAAAAAATCTCGACAACAGACTACCTTCCATAATGAAAAGGCTACCATCCATTGTAGTAACCAAAATCTCGACAACAAACTACCTTCCATAATGACAATGCTACCATCCAATGGAGTAACAAAAATCTCGACAACAGACTACCTTCCATAATGACAAGCCTACCATCCATTAGAGTAACAAAAATCTCGACAACAGACTACCTTCCATAATGACAAGGCTACCATCTATGGGAATAAAAAATATCTCGATAACAAACTTCCTTCCATAATGACAAGGCTACCATCCAATGGAATAACAAAAATCTCGACAACATACTACCTTCCATAATGAAAAGTCTACCATCAATTATAGTAACGAAAATCTCGACAACATACTACCTTCCATAATGACAAGGATGCCATCCATTGTAGTAACAAAAATATCGACAACAGACTACCTTCCATAATGACAATGCTACCATCCAATGGAGTAACAAAAATCTCGACAACAGACTACCTTCCATAATGACAAGGCTACCATCCATTGTAGTAACAAAAATCTCGACAACAGACTACCTTCCATAATGACAAGGCTACCATCCATTGGAGTAACAAAAATCTCAAAAACAGACTACCTTCCATAATGACAAGGCTAAAATCCATTGGAATAAAAAAATCTCGAGAACATGTTGCCTTCCATAATGACAAGGCTACAATCCAATGGAATAACAAAAATCTCGACAACATACTACCTTGCATAATGATAAGCCTACCATCAATTGTAGTAACGAAAATCTCCACAACAGACTACTTTCCATAATGACAAGGCCGCCATCCATTGTAGTAACAAAAATCTCGACAACATACTACCTTCCATAATGACAATGCTACCTTCCATTGGAGTAACAAAAATTTCGACAACAGACTACCTTCCGTAATGACAAGGCTACCATCCATTGTAGTAACAAAAATCTCGACAACGGACTACCTTCCATAATGACAAGGCTAACATCCATTGGAGTAACCAAAATCTCGATAACAGACTACCTTCCATAATGACAAGGCTACTATCTATTGGAATAACAAAAATCTCGAGAACAAACTACCGTCTATAATGACAAGTCTACTATCCATTGGAATAACAAAAATCTCAAGAACAAAGTACCGTCCATAATGACAAGGCTACCATCCAATGGAATAAAAAAAATCTTGACAACATACTACCTTTCGTAATGATAAGGCTACCATCCATTAGAGTGACAAAAATCTCGACAATAGACTACCTTCCATAATGACAAGGCTACCATCCAATGGAATAACAAAAATCTAGACAACAAACTACCTTCCATAATGACACTGCTACCATTCATTGTAGTAACAAAAATCTCGACAACAGACTACCTCCCATAATTACAAGGCTACCATCCAATGGAGTAACAAAAATCTCGACAACAGACTACCTTCCATAATGACAAGGCTACCATCCATTGGAGTTACAAAAATCTAGACAACAAACTACCTTCAATAATGACAAGCCTACCATCCCTTAGAGTAACAAAAATCTCGACAACAGACTACCTTCCATAATGACAAGGCTACGATCCATTAGAGTAACAAAAATTTCGACAACAGACTACCCTCCATAATGACAAGGCTACCATCTATGGGAATAAAAAATATCACGATAACAAACTTCCTTCCATAATGACAAGGCTACCATCCAATGGAATAACAAAAATCTCGACAACATACTACCTTCCATAATGAAAAGTCTACCATCAATTGTAGTAACGAAAATCTCGACAACATACTACCTTCCATAATGACAAGGATGCCATCCATTGTAGTAACAAAAATATCGACAACAGACTACCTTCCATAATGACAATGCTACCATCCAATGGAGTAACAAATATCTCGACAACAGACTACCTTCCATAATGACAAGGCTACCATCCATTGTAGTAACAAAAATCTCGACAACAGACTACCTTCCATAATGACAAGGCTACCATCCATTGGAGTAACAAAAATCTCAAAAACAGACTACTTTCCATAATGACAAGGCTAAAATCCATTGGAATAAAAAAATCTCGAGAACATGTTGCCTTCCATAATGACAAGGCTACCATCCAATGGAATAACAAAAATCTCGACAACATACTACCTTGCATAATGATAAGCCTACCATCAATTGTAGTAACGAAAATCTCCACAACAACTACTTTCCATAATGACAAGGCCGCCATCCATTGTAGTAACAAAAATCTCGACAACATACTACCTTCCATAATGACAATGCTACCTTCCATTGGAGTAACAAAAATTTCGACAACAGACTACCTTCCGTAATGACAAGGCTACCATCCATTGTAGTAACAAAAATCTCGACAACGGACTACCTTCCATAATGACAAGGCTAACATCCATTGGAGTAACCAAAATCTCGATAACAGACTACCTTCCATAATGACAAGGCTATTATCTATTGGAATAACAAAAATCTCGAGAACAAACTACCGTCTATAATGACAAGGCTACTATCTATTGGAATAACAAAAATCTCAAGAACAAACTACCGTCCATAATGACAAGGCTACCATCCAATGGAATAAAAAAAATCTTGACAACATACTACCTTTCGTAATGATAAGGCTACCATCCATTAGAGTGACAAAAATCTCGACAATAGACTACCTAATGACAAGGCTACCATCCAATGGAATAACAAAAATCTCGACAACATACTACCTTCCATAATGAAAAGGCTACCATCAATTGTAGTAACGAAAATATCGACAACATACTACCTTCCATAATGACAAGGATGCCATCCATTGGAGTAACAAAAATATCGACAACAGACTACCTTCCATAATGAAAATTCTACCATCCATTGGAGTAAAAAAAATCTCGACAACAGACTACCTTCCATAATGAAAAGGCTACCATCCATTGTAGTAACCAAAATCTCGACAACAGACTACCTTCCATAATGACAATGCTACCATCCAATGGAGTAAAAAAAATATCGACAACAGACTACCTTCCATAATGACAAGGCTACCATCCATTGTAGTACCAAAAATCTCGACAACAGACTACCTCCCATAATGACAAGGCTACCATCCATTGGAGTAACCAAAATCTCGCTAAAAGACTACCTTCCATAATGACAAGGCTACCATCTATTGGAATAACAAAAATCTCGAGAATAAACTACCGTCCATAATGACAAGGCTACCATCCGATGGAATAACAAAAATCTCGACAACATACTACCTCCCATAATGAAAAGGCTACCATCAATTATAGTAACGAAAATCACGACAACATACTACCTTCCATAATGACAAGGTTGCCATCCATTGTAGTTACAAAAATCTAGACAACAGACTACCTTCCATAATGAATATTCTACCATCCATTGGAGTAAAAAAAATATCGACAACAGACTACCTTCCATAATGAAAAGGCTACCATCCATTGTAGTAACAAAAATCTCGACAACAGATTACCTTCCATAATGACAAGGCTACCATCCAATGGAATAACAAAAATCTCGAAAACATACTACCTTCCATAATTACAAGACTACCATCAATTGTAGTAACGAAAATCTCGACAACAGACTACCTTCCATAATGACAAGGCTGCCATCCATTGGAGTAACAAAAATCTCGACAACAGACTACCTTCCATAATGACAAGCCTACCATCCACTAGAGTAAAAAAAATCTCAAAAACAGACTACCTTCCATAATGACAAGGCTAAAATCCATTGGAATAAAAAAATCTCGAGAACAGACTGCCTTCCATAATGACAAGGCTACCATCCAATGGAATAACAAAAATCTCGACAACATACTACCTTCAATAATGACAAGCCTACCATCAATTGTAGTAACGAAAATCTCGACAACAAACTACCTTCCATAATGACAAGGCCGCCATCCATTGTAGTAACAAAAATATCGACAACAAACTACCTTCCATAATGACAATGCTACCATCCATTGTAGTAACAAAAATCTCGACAACAGACTACCTTCCATAATGACAAGGCAACCATCCATTGGAGTAACCAAAATCTCGATAACAGACTACCTTCCATAATGACAAGGCTACTATCTATTGGAATAACAAAAATCTCGAGAACAAACTACCGTCCATAATGACAAGGCTACTATCTATTGGAAAAACAAAAATCTCAAGAACAAACTACCGTCCATAATGACAAGGCTACCATCCAATGGAATAAAAAAATCTTGACAACATACTACCTTCCATAATGACAAGGCTACCATCCAATGGAATAACAAAAATCTCGACAACATACTACCTTCCATAATGAAAAGTCTACCATCAATTGTAGTATCGAAAATCTCGAAAACATACTACCTTCCATAATGACAAGGATGCCATCCATTGTAGTAACAAAAATATCGACAACAGACTACCTTCCATAATGACAAGGCCATTGGAGTAAGATAAATCTCGACAACAGACTACCTTCCATAATGACAAGGCTACCATCCATTGGAGTAACAAAAATCTCAAAAATAGACGAACCTTCCATAATGACAAGGCTAAAATCCATTGGAATAAAAAAATCTCGAGAACATGTTGCCTTCCATAATGACAAGGCTACCATCCAATGGAATAACAAAAATCTCGACAACATACTACCTTGCATTATGACAAGCCTACCATCAATTGTAGTAACGAAAATCTCCACAATAGACTACTTTCCATAATGACAAGGCCGCCATCCATTGTAGTAACAAAAATTTCGACAACAGACTACCTTCCGTAATGACAAGGCTACCATCCATTGTAGTAACAAAAATCTCGACAACAGACTACCTTCCATAATGACAAGGCAACCATCCATTGGAGTAACCAAAATCTCGATAACATACTACCTTCCATAATGACAAGGCTACTATCTATTGGAATAACAAAAATCTCGAGAACAAACTACCGTCCATAATGACAAGGCTACTATCTATTGGAAAAACAAAAATCTCAAGAACAAACTACCGTCCATAATGACAAGGCTACCATCCAATGGAATAAAAAAATCTTGACAACATACTACCTTCCGTAATGATAAGGCTACCATCCATTAGAGTGACAAAAATCTCGACAATAGACTACCTTCCATAATGACAAGGCTACCATCCAATAGAATAACAAAAATCTCGACAACATACTACCTTCCATAATGAAAAGGCTACCATCAATTGTAGTAACGAAAATCTCGACAACATACTACCTTCCATAATGACAAGGATGCCATCCATTGGAGTAAAAAAAATATCGACAACAGACTACCTTCCATAATGAAAATTCTACCATCCATTGGAGTAAAAAAAATCTCGACAACAGACTACCTTCCATAATGAAAAGGCTACCATCCATTGTAGTAACCAAAATCTCGACAACAAACTACCTTCCATAATGACAATGCTACCATCCAATGGAGTAACAAAAATCTCGACAACAGACTACCTTCCATAATGACAAGCCTACCATCCATTAGAGTAACAAAAATCTCGACAACAGACTACCTTCCATAATGACAAGGCTACCATCTATGGGAATAAAAAATATCTCGATAACAAACTTCCTTCCATAATGACAAGGCTACCATCCAATGGAATAACAAAAATCTCGACAACATACTACCTTCCATAATGAAAAGTCTACCATCAATTGTAGTAACGAAAATCTCGACAACATACTACCTTCCATAATGACAAGGATGCCATCCATTGTAGTAACAAAAATATCGACAACAGACTACCTTCCATAATGACAATGCTACCATCCATTGGAGTAACAAAAATCTCAAAAACAGACTACCTTCCATAATGACAAGGCTAAAATCCATTGGAATAAAAAAATCTCGAGAACATGTTGCCTTCCATAATGACAAGGCTACAATCCAATGGAATAACAAAAATCTCGACAACATACTACCTTGCATAATGATAAGCCTACCATCAATTGTAGTAACGAAAATCTCCACAACAGACTCCTTTCCATAATGACAAGGCCGCCATCCATTGTAGTAACAAAAATCTCGACAACATACTACCTTACATAATGACAATGCTACCTTCCATTGGAGTAACAAAAATTTCGACAACAGACTACCTTCCGTAATGACAAGGCTACCATCCATTGTAGTAACAAAACTCTCGACAACGGACTACCTTCCATAATGACAAGGCTAACATCCATTGGAGTAACCAAAATCTCGATAACAGACTACCTTCCATAATGACAAGGCTACTATCTATTGGAATAACAAAAATCTCGAGAACAAACTGCCGTCTATAATGACAAGGCTACTATCCATTGGAATAACAAAACTCTCAAGAACAAACTACCGTCCTTAATGACAAGGCTACCATCCAATGGAATAAAAAAAATCTTGACAACATACTACCTTTCGTAATGATAAGGCTACCATCCATTAGAGTGACAAAAATCTCGACAATAGACTACCTTCCATAATGACAAGGCTACCATCCAATGGAATAACAAAAATCTAGACAACAAACTACCTTCCATAATGACACGGCTACCATTCATTGTAGTAACAAAAATCTCGACAACAGACTACCTCCCATAATGACAAGGCTACCATCCAATGGAGTAACAAAAATCTCGACAACAGACTACCTTCCATAATGACAAGGCTACCATCCATTGGAGTTACAAAAATCTAGACAACAAACTACCTTCAATAATGACAAGCCTACCATCCATTAGAGTAACAAAAATCTCGACAACAGACTACCTTCCATAATGACAAGGCTACGATCCTTTAGAGTAACAAAAATTTCGACAACAGACTACCTTCCATAATGACAAGGCTACCATCTATGGGAATAAAAAATATCACGATAACAAACTTCCTTCCATAATGACAAGGCTACCATCCAATGGAATAACAAAAATCTCGACAACATACTACCTTCCATAATGAAAAGTCTACCATCAATTGTAGTAACGAAAATCTCGATAACATACTACCTTCCATAATGACAAGGATGCCATCCATTGTAGTAACAAAAATATCGACAACAGACTACCTTCCATAATGACAATGCTACCATCCAATGGAGTAACAAAAATCTCGACAACAGACTACCTTCCATAATGACAAGGCTACCATCCATTGTAGTAACAAAAATCTCGACAAGAGACTACCTTCCATAATGACAAGGCTACCATCCATTGGAGTAACAAAAATCTCAAAAACAGACTACTTTCCATAATGACAAGGCTAAAATCCATTGGAATAAAAAAATCTCGAGAACATGTTGCCTTCCATAATGACAAGGCTACCATCCAATGGAATAACAAAAATCTCGACAACATACTACCTTGCATAATGATAAGCCTACCATCAATTGTAGTAACGAAAATCTCCACAACAGACTACTTTCCATAATGACAAGGCCGCCATCCATTGTAGTAACAAAAATCTCGACAACATACTACCTTCCATAATGACAATGCTACCTTCCATTGGAGTAACAAAAATTTCGACAACAGACTACCTTCCGTAATGACAAGGCTACCATCCATTGTAGTAACAAAAATCTCGACAACGGACTACCTTCCATAATGACAAGGCTAACATCCATTGGAGTAACCAAAATCTCGATAACAGACTACCTTCCATAATGACAAGGCTACTATCTATTGGAATAACAAAAATCTCGAGAACAAACTACCGTCTATAATGACAAGGCTACTATCTATTGGAATAACAAAAATCTCAAGAACAAACTACCGTCCATAATGACAAGGCTACCATCCAATGGAATAAAAAAAATCTTGACAACATACTACCTTTCGTAATGATAAGGCTACCATCCATTAGAGTGACAAAAATCTCGACAATAGACTACCTAATGACAAGGCTACCATCCAATGGAATAACAAAAATCTCGACAACATACTACCTTCCATAATGAAAAGGCTACCATCAATTGTAGTAACGAAAATATCGACAACATACTACCTTCCATAATGACAAGGATGCCATCCATTGGAGTAACAAAAATATCGACAACAGACTACCTTCCATAATGAAAATTCTACCATCCATTGGAGTAAAAAAAATCTCGACAACAGACTACCTTCCATAATGAAAAGGCTACCATCCATTGTAGTAACCAAAATCTCGACAACAGACTACCTTCCATAATGACAATGCTACCATCCAATGGAGTAACAAAAATATCGACAACAGACTACCTTCCATAATGACAAGGCTACCATCCATTGTAGTACCAAAAATCTCGACAACAGACTACCTCCCATAATGACAAGGCTACCATCCATTGGAGTAACCAAAATCTCGCTAAAAGACTACCTTCCATAATGACAAGGCTACCATCTATTGGAATAACAAAAATCTCGAGAATAAACTACCGTCCATAATGACAAGGCTACCATCCGATGGAATAACAAAAATCTCGACAACATACTACCTCCCATAATGAAAAGGCTACCATCAATTATAGTAACGAAAATCACGACAACATACTACCTTCCATAATGACAAGGTTGCCATCCATTGTAGTTACAAAAATCTAGACAACAGACTACCTTCCATAATGAATATTCTACCATCCATTGGACTAAACAAAATATCGACAACAGACTACCTTCCATAATGAAAAGGCTACCATCCATTGTAGTAACAAAAATCTCGACAACAGATTACCTTCCATAATGACAAGGCTACCATCCAATGGAATAACAAAAATCTCGAAAACATACTACCTTCCATAATTACAAGACTACCATCAATTGTAGTAACGAAAATCTCGACAACAGACTACCTTTCATAATGACAAGGCTGCCATCCATTGGAGTAACAAAAATCTCGACAACAGACTACCTTCCATAATGACAAGCCTACCATCCACTAGAGTAACAAAAATCTCAAAAACAGACTACCTTCCATAATGACAAGGCTAAAATCCATTGGAATAAAAAAATCTCGAGAACAGACTGCCTTCCATAATGACAAGGCTACCATCCAATGGAATAACAAAAATCTCGACAACATACTACCTTCAATAATGACAAGCCTACCATCAATTGTAGTAACGAAAATCTCGACAACAGACTACCTTCCATAATGACAAGGCCGCCATCCATTGTAGTAACAAAAATATCGACAACAAACTACCCTCCATAATGAAAATGCTACCATCCATTGGAGTAACAAAAATCTCAACAACAGACTACCTTCCGTAATGACAAGGCTACCATCCATTGTAGTAACAAAAATCTCGACAACGGACTAACTTCCATAATGACAAGGCTACCATCCATTGGAGTAACCAAAATCTCGATAACAGACTACCTTCCATAATGACAAGGCTACTATCTATTGGAATAACAAAAATCTCGAGAACAAACTACCGTCCATAATGACAAGGCTACCTTCCAATGGAATAAAAAAAATCTCGACAACATACTACCTTCCATAATGATAAGGATACCATCCATTAGAGTGACAAAAATCTCGACAATAGACTACCTTCCATATTGACAAGGCTACAATCCAATGGAATAACAAAAATCTCGACAACATACTACCTTCCATAATGAAAAGGCTACCATCAATTGTAGTAACGAAAATCTCGACAACATACTACCTTCCATAATGACAAAGATGCCATCCATTATAGTAACAAAAATATCGACAACAGACTACCTTCCATAATGAAAATGCTACCATCCATTGGAGTAAAAAAAATCTCGACAACAGACTACCTCCCATAATGACAAGGCTACCATCCATTGGAGTAACCAAAATCTCGACAACAGACTACCTCCCATAATGACAAGGCTAGCATCCATTGGAGTAACCAAAATCTCGCTAAAAGACTACCTTCCATAATGACAAGGCTACCATCTATTGGAATAACAAAAATCTCGAGAGCAAACTACCGTCCATAATGACAAGGCTACCATCCAATGGAATAACAAAAATCTCGACAACATACTACCTTCCATAATGACAAGGCTATCATTCATTAGAGTGACAAAAACATCGACAATAGACTACCTTCCATAATGACTAGGCTACCATCCATTAGAGTAACAAAGATATCGAAAACAGACTATCTTCTATAATAACAAGGCTACCATACATTGTAATAACCAAAATCTCAACAACAAACTACCTTCCACAATGGCAAGGCTACCATACATTGTAGTAACAAAAATCTCGAGAACAATCTACCTTCCATAATGACAAGGCTACCATCCATTGGAGTAACAAAAATCTCGACAATATACTACCTTCCATAATGAAAAGGCTACCATCCATTGGAGTAACAAATATCTCGACAACAAACTACCTTCCATAATAACAAGACTACCATCCATTAGAGTAACAAAAATCTCGACAACAGACTACCTTCCATAATGACAAGGCTACGATCCATTAGAGTTACAAAAATGTCGACAAAAGACTACCTTCCATAATGACAAGGCTACCATCTATAGGAATAAAAAAAATCTCGATAACAAACTGCCTTCCATAATGACAAGGCTACCATCCAATGGAATAACAAAAATCTCTAAAACATACTACCTTCCATTATTACAAGACTACCATCAATTGTAGTAACGAAAATCTCGACAACAGACTACCTTCCATAATGTCAAGGCTGCCATCCATTGGAGTAACAAAATTCTCGACAACAAACTACCTTCCGTAATGACAAGGCTACCATCCATTGGAGTAACAAAAATCTCAAAAACAGACTACCTTCCATAATGACAAGGCTAAAATCCAATGGAATAAAAAAATCTCGAGAACAGACTACCTTCCATAATGACAAGGCTACCATCCAATGGAATAACAAAAATCTCGACAACATACTACCTTCCATAATGACAAGCCTACCATCAATTGTAGTAACGAAAATCTCGACAACAGACTACCTTCCATAATGACAAGGCCGCCATCCATCGTAGTAACAAAAATCTCGACAACAAACTACCTTCCATAATGACAATGCTACCATCCATTGGAGTAACAAAAATCTCGACAACAGACTACCTTCCGTAATGACAAGGCTACCATCCATTGTAGTAACAAAAATATCGACAACGGACTACCTTCCATAATGACAAGGCTACCATCCATTGGAGTAACCAAAATCTCGATAACAGACTACTTTCCACAATGACAAGGCTACTATCTATTGGAATAACAAAAATCTTGAGAACAAACTACTGTCCATAATGACAAGGCTACTATCTATTGGAATAACAAAAATCTCGAGAAAAAACTACAATCCTTAATGACAAGGCTACCGTCCAATGGAATAAAAAAAATCTCGACAACATACTACCTTCCATAATGATAAGGCTACCATCCATTAGAGTGACAAAAATCTCGACATTAGACTACCTTCCATATTGACAAGGCTACCATCCAATGGAATAACAAAAATCTCGACAACATACTGCCTTCCATAATGACAAGGATGCCATCCATTGGAGTAACAAAAATATCGACAATAGACTACCTTCCATAATGAAAATGCTACCATCCATTGGAGTAAAAAAATCTCGACAACAAACTACCTTCCATAATGAAAAGGCTACCATCCATTGTAGTAACCAAAATCTCGACAACATACTACCTTCCATAATGACAATGCTACAATCCAATGGAGTAACAAAAATCTCGACAACAGACTACCTTCCATAATGACAAGGCTACCATCCATTGTAGTAACCAAAATCTCGATAACAAACTACCTTCCATAATGACAAGGCTACCATCCATTGGAGTAACCAAAATCTCGATAACAAACTACCTTCCATAATGACAAGGCTACCACCTATTGGAATAAAAAAAATCTCGAGAACAAACTACCATCCGTAATGACAAGGCTACCATCCATTAGAGTAACAAAGATATCGACAACAGACTACCTTCTATAATGACAAGGCTAGCATACATTGTAATAACAAAAATCTCGACAACAAACTACCTTCCACAATGGCAAGGCTACCATACATTGTAGTAACAAAAATCTCGACAACAGTCTACCTTCCATAATGACAAGGCTACCATCCATTGGAGTAACAAAAATCTCGATAATAGACTACCTTCCATAATGACAAGGCTACCATCCATTGGAGTAACAAAAATCTTGACAACAAACTACCTTCCATAATGACAAGGCTAACATCCATTAGAGTAACAAAAATCTCGACAACAGACTACCTTCCATAATGACAAGGCTACGATCCATTAGAGTAACAAAAATTTAGACAACAAACTACCTTCCATAATGATAAGGCTACCATCTATAGGAATAAAAAAATCTCGATAACAAACTGCCTTCCATAATGACAAGGCTACCATCCAATGGAAAAACAAAAATCTCGACAATATACTATCTCCCATAATGAAAAGGCTACCATCAATTGTAGTAACGAAAATCTTGACAACATACTACCTTCCATAATGACAAGGATGCCATCCATTGTAGTAACAAAAATATCGACAACAGACTACCTTCCATAATGAATATTCTACCATCCATTGGAGTAAAAAAAATATCGACAACAGACTACCTTCCATAATGAAAAGGCTACCATCCATTGTAGTAACAAAAATCTCGACAACAGACTACCTTCCATAATGACAAGGCTACCATCTAATGGAATAACAAAAATCTCGACAACATACTACCTTCCATAATTACAAGACTACCATCAATTGTAGTAAAGAAAATCTCGACAATAGACTACCTTCCATAATGACAAGGCTGTCATCCATTGGAGTAACAGAAATCTCGAAAACAGACTACCTTCCATAATGTCAAGGCTACCATCCATTGGAGTAACAAAAATCTCAAAAATAGACTACCTTCCATAATGACAAGGCTAAAATCCATTGGAATAAAAAAATCTCGAGAACAGACTGCCTTCCATAATGACAAGGCTACCATCCAATGGAATAACAAAAATCTCGACATCATACTACCTTCCATAATGGCAAGCCTACCATCAATTATAATAACGAAAATCTCGACAACAGACTACCTTCCATAATGACAAGGCCGCCCTCCATTGTAGTAACAAAAATATCGACAACAAACTACCTTCCATAATGACAATGCTACCATCCATTGGAGTAACAAAAATCTCGACAACAGACTACCTTCCATATTGACAAGGCT
Organism: Vicia faba; assembly: GCA_948472305.1. Classification (NCBI taxonomy): domain Eukaryota; kingdom Viridiplantae; phylum Streptophyta; class Magnoliopsida; order Fabales; family Fabaceae; genus Vicia; species Vicia faba. The sequence continues at coordinate 763,355,793 of OX451738.1, forward strand.
ACCATCCATTGTAGTAAAAAAAATCTCGACAACAGACTACCTTCCATAATGACAAGGCTACCATCAATTGGAGTAACCAAAATCTCGACAACAGACTACCTTCCATAATGACAAGGCTACTATCTATTGGAATAACAAAAATCTCGAGAACAAACTACCGTCCATAATGACAAGGCTACCATCCAATGGAATAAAAAAAATCTCGACAACATACTACCTTCCATAATGAAAAGGCTACCATCAATTGTAGTAACGAAAATCTCGACAACATACTACCTTCCATAATGACAAGGATGCCATCCATTGGAGTAACAAAAATATCGACAATAGACTACCTTCCATAATGACAAGGCTACCATCCATTGGAGTAACAAAAATCTCGACAACAAAGTACCTTCCATAATGACAAGGCTACCATCCATTAGAGTAACAAAAATCTCGACAACATACTACCATCCATAATGACAAGGCTACGATCCATTAGAGTAACAAAAATTTCGACAACAGACTACCTTCCATAATGACAAGGCTACCATCTCTAGGAATAAATAAAATCTCGATAACAGACTGCCTTCCATAATGACAAGGCTACCATCCAATGGAATAAAAAAATCTCTACAACATACTACCTTATATAATGACAAGCATACCATCAATTGTAGTAACGAAAATCTCGACAATAGACTACCTTCCATAATGACAAGGCCACCATCCATTGTAGTAACAAAAATCACGACAACAAACTACCTTCCATAATGACAATGCTACAATCCATTGGAGTGACAAAAATCTCGACAACAGACTACCTTTCGTAATGACAAGGCTACCATCCATTGTAGTAACAAAAATCTCGACAACAGACTGCCTTCCATAATGACAAGGCTACCATCCATTGGAGTAACCAAAATCTCGAGAACAAACTACCGTCCATAATGACAAGGCTACTATCTATTGGAATTACAAAAATCTCGAGAACAAACTACCGTCCATAATGACAACGCTACCATCCAATGGAATAACAAAAATCTCGACAACATACTACCTTCCATAATGATAAGGCTACCATCCATTAGAGTGACAAAAATCTCGACAATAGACTACCTTCCATAATGACTAGGCTACCATTCATTAGAGTAACAAAGATATCGACAATAGACTACCTTCTATAATGACAAGGCCACCATACATTGTAATAACAAAAATCTCGACAACAAACTACCTTCCATAATGACAAGGCTACAATCCATTGGAGTAACAAAAATCTCGATAATAGACTACCTTCCATAATGACAAGGCTACCATCCATTGGAGTAACAAAAATCTCAACAACAAACTACCTTCCATAATGACAAGGCTACCATCCATTAGAGTAACAAAAATCTCGATAATAGACTACCTTCCATAATGACAAGGCTACGATCCATTAGAGTAACAAAAATTTAGACAACAAACTACCTTCCATAATGACAAGGCTACCATCTATAGGAATAAAAAAAATCTCGATAACAAACTGCCTTCCATAATGACAAGGCTACAATCCAATGGAATAACAAAAATCTCGACAACATACTACCTCCCATAATGAAAAGGCTACCATCAATTTAGTAACGAAAATCTCGACAACATACTACCTTCCATAATGACAAGGATGCCATCCATTGTAGTAACAAAAATCTCGACAACAGACTACCTTCCATAATGAATATTCTACCATCCATTGGAGTAAAAAAAATATCGACAACAGACTACCTTCCATAATGAAAAGGCTACCATCCATTGTAGTAACAAAAATCTCGACAACAGACTACCTTCCATAATGACAAGGCTACCATCCAATGGAATAACAAAAATCTTGACTACATACTACCTTCCATAATGACAAGACTACCATCAATTGTAGTAACGAAAATCTCGACAACAGACTACCTTCCATAATGACAAGGCTACCATCCATTGGAGTAACAAAAATCTCGACAACAAAGTACCTTCCATAATGAAAAGGCTACCATCCATTAGAGTAACAAAAATCTCGACAACATACTACCATCCATAATGACAAGGCTACGATCCATTAGAGTAACAAAAATTTCGACAACAGACTACCTTCCATAATGACAAGGCTACCATCTCTAGGAATAAATAAAATCTTGATAACAGACTGCCTTCCATAATGACAAGGCTACCATCCAATGGAATAACAAAAATCTAGACAACATACTACCTTCCATAATGAAAAGGCTACAATCAATTGTAGTAACTAAAATCTCGACAACATACTACTTTCCATAATGACAAGGATGCCATCAATTGTAGTAACAAAAATATCAACAACAGACTACCTTCCATAATGAAAATGCTACCATCCATTGGAGTAAAAAAAATCTCGACAACAGACTACCTTCCATAATGAAAAGGCTACCATCCATTGTAGTAACAAAAATCTCGACAACAGACTACCTTCCATAATGACAAGGCTACCATCCAATGGAATAACAAAAATCTCGACTACATACTACCTTCCATAATGACAAGACTACCATCAATTGTAGTAATGAAAATCAAGACAACAGACTACCTTCCATAATGACAAGGCTGTCATCCATTGGAGTAACAAAAATATCGACAACAGAATACCTTCCATTATGACTAGGCTACCATCCATTGAAGTAACAAAGATATCGACAACAGACTTCCTTCCATAATGACAAGGCTACCATCTATAGGAATAAAATAAATCTCAAGAACAGACTCCCTTCCATAATGACAAGGCTGCCATCCATTGGAGTAACAAAAATCTCAAAAACAGACTACCTTCCATAATGACAAGGCTAAAATCCATTGGAATAAAAATATCTGAAGAACATACTGCCTTCCATAATGACAAGGCTACCATCCAATGGAATAACATTTATCTCGACAACATACTACCTTCCATAATGAAAAGCCTACCATCAATTGTAGTAATGAAAATCTCGACAACAGACTACCTTCCATAATGACAAGGCCGCCATCCGTTGTAGTAACAAAAATTTCGACAACAAACTATCTTCCATAATGACAATGCTACCATCCATTGTAGTAACGAAAATCTCGACAACAAACTACCATCCATAATGACAAGGCTACCATCCATTAGAGTAACAAAAATCTCGAGAACAGAATTCCTTCCATAATGACAAGGCTACCATCCAATGGAATAAAAAAATCTCGACAACATACTACCTTATATAATGACAAGCATACCATCAATTGTAGTAACGAAAATCTCGAAATAGACTACCTTACATAATGACAAGGCCGCCATCCATTGTAGTAACAAAAATCTCGACAACAAACTACCTTCCATAATGACAATGCTACAATCCATTGGAGTAACAAAAATCTCGACAACAGACTACCTTTCGTAATGATAAGGCTACCATCCATTGTAGTAACAAAAATCTCGACAACAAACTGCCTTCCATAATGACAAGGCTACCATCCATTGGAGTAACCAAAATCTCGATAACAGACTACCTTCCATAATGACAAGGCTACGATCCATTGGAATAAAAAAAATCTCGAGAACAAACTACCGTCCATAATGACAAGGCTACTATCTATTGGAATATCAAAAATCTCGAGAACAAACCACAGTCCATAATGACAAGGCTACCATCCAATGGAATAAAAAAAATCTCGACAACATACTACCTTCCATAATGATAAGGCTACCATCCATTAGAGTGACAAAAATCTCGACAATAGACTACCTTCCATAATGACTAGGCTACCATCCATTAGAGTAACAAAGATATCGACAACAAACTACCTTCTATAATGACAAGGCTACCATCCATTGGAGTAACAAAAATCTCGACAATAGACTACCTTCCATAATGACAAGGCTACCATCCTATAGAGTAACAAAAATCTCGACAACAAACTACCTTCCATAATGACAAGGCTACCATCCAATGGAATAAAAAAATATCGACAACATACTACCTTATATAATGACAAGCATACCATCAATTGTAGTAACGAAAATCTCGACAATAGACTACCTTCCATAATGACAAGGCCGCCATTCATTGTAGTAACAAAAATCTCGACAACAGACTACCTTCCATAATGAAAATGCTACAATCCATTGGAGTAACAAAAATCTCGACAACAGACTACCTTTCGTAATGACAAGGCTACCATCCATTGTAGTAACAAAAATCTCGACAACAGACTACCTTCCATAATGGCAAGGCTACCATCCATTGGAGTAACCAAAATCTCGATAACAGACTACCTTCCATAATGACAAGGCTACGATCCATTGGAATAACAAAAATCTCGAGAACAAACTACCGTCCATAATGACAAGGCTACTATCTATTGGAATAACAAAAATCTCGAGAACAAACTACCGTCCATAATGACAAGGCTACCATCCAATGGAATAAAAAAAATCATGACAACATACTACCTTCCATAATGATAAGGCTACCATCCATTAGAGTGACAAAAATCTCGACAATAGACTACCTTCCATAATGACTAGGCTACCATCCATTAGAGTAACAAAGATATCGACAACAGACTACCTTCTATAATGACAAGGCCACCATACATTGTAATAACAAAAATCTCGACAACAAACTACCTTCCATAATGACAAGGCTACCATCCATTGGAGTAACAAAAATCTCGACAACAGACTACCTTCCATAATGACAAGGCTACAATCCATTAGAGTAACAAAAATTTCGACAACAGACTACCTTCCATAATGACAAGGCTTTCATCTATAGGAATAAAAAAAATCTCGATAACAAACTGCCTTCCATAATGACAAGGCTACCATCCAATGGAATAACAAAAAATCTCGACAACATACTACCTCCCATAATGAAAAGGCTACCATCAATTTAGTAACGAAAATCTCCACAACATACTACCTTCCATAATGACAAGGATGCCATCCATTGTAGTAACAAAAATCTCGACAACAGACTACCTTCCATAATGAATATTCTACCATCCATTGGAGTAAAAAAAATATCGACAACAGACTACCTTCCATAATGAATATTCTACCATCCATTGTAGTAACAAAAATCTCGACAACAGACTACCTTCCATAATGACAAGGCTACCATCCAATGGAATAACAAATATCTCGACAACATACTACCTTCCATAATTACAAGACTACCATCAATTGTAGTAACGAAAATCTCGACAACAGACTACCTTCCATAATGACAAGGCTGCCATCCATTGGAGTAACAAAAATCTCGACAACAGACTACCTTCCATAATGACAAGGCTACCATCCATTGGAGTAACAAAAATCTCAAAAACAGACTACCTTCCATAATGACAAGGCTAAAATCCATTTGAATAAAAAAATCTCGAGAACAAACTGCCTTCCATAATGACAAGGCTACCATCCAATGGAATATCAAAAATCTTGACAACATACTACCTTCCATAATGACAATCCTACCATCAATTGTAGTAATGAAAATCTCGACAACTGACTACCTTCCATAATGACAAGGCCTCCATCCATTGTAGTAACAAAAATCTCGACAACAAACTACCTTCCATAATGACAATGCTACCATCCATTGGAGTAACAAAAATCTCGACAACAGACTACCTTCCGTAATGACAAGGCTACCATCCATTGTAGTAACAAAAATCTCGACAACGGACTACCTTCCATAATGACAAGGCTACCATCCATTGGAGTAACCAAAATCCCGATAACAGACTACCTTCCATAATGACAAGGCTACTATCTATTGGAATAACAAAAATCTCGAGAAGAAACTACCGTCCATATTGACAAAGCTACTATCTATTGGAATAATAAAAATCTCCAGAAAAAACTACCGTCCATAATGACAAGGCTACCATCCAATGGAATAAAAAAAATCTCGACCACATACTACCTTCCATAATGATAAGGCTAACATCCATTAGAGTGACAAAAATCTCGACAATAGACTACCTTCCATAATGACAAGGCTACCATCCAATGGAATATCAAAAATCTCGACAACATACTACCTTCCATAATGAAAAGGCTACCATCAATTGTAGTAACGAAAATCTCGACAACATACTACCTTCCATAATGACAAGGATGCCATCCATTGGAGTAACAAAAATATCGACAACAGACTGCCTTCCATAATGAAAATGCTACCATCCATTGTAGTAACAAAAATCTCGACAACGGACTACCTTCCATAATGACAAGGCTACCATCCATTGGAGTAACCAAAATCTCGATAACAGACTACCTTCCATAATGACAAGGCTACTATCTATTGAAATAACAAAAATCTCGAGAACAAACTACCGTCCATAATGACAAGGCTACTATCTATAAGAATAACAAAAATCTCGAGAACAAACTACCGTCCATAATGACAAGGCTATCATCCAATGGAATAAAAAAAATTTCGACAACATACTACCTTCCATAATGATAAGGCTACCATCCATTAGAGTGATAAAAATCTCGACAATAGACTACCTTCCATAATGACAAGGCTACCTTCCAATGGAATAAAAAAAATCTCGACAACATACTACCTTCCATAATGAAAAGGCTACCATCAATTGTAGTAACGAAAATCTCGACAACATACTACCTTCCATAATGACAAGCATGCTATCCATTAGAGTAACAAAAATATCGACAACAGACTACCTTCCATAATGAAAATGCTACCATCCCTTCGAGTAAAAAAAATCTCGACAACAGACTACCTTCCATAATGAAAAGGCTACCATCCATTGTAGTAACCAAAATCTCGACAACAGACTACCTTCCATAAAGACAATGCTACCATCCAATGGAGTAACAAAAATCTCGACAACCGACTACCTTCCATAATGACAAGGCTACCATCCATTGTAGTAACAAAAATCTCGACAACAGACTACCTTCCATAATGACAATAGACTACCTTCCATAATGACAAGACTACCTTCCATAATGACAAGGCTACCATCTATTGGAATAACAAAAATCTCGAGAACAAACTACCGTCCGTAATGACAAGGCTACCATCCAATGGAATAACAAAAATCTCGACAACATACTACCTTCCATAATGACAAGGCTACGATCCATTAGAGTAACAAACACTTCGACAACAGACTACCTTCCATAATGCCAAGGCTACCATCTATAGGAATAAAAAAAATCTCGATAAAAAACTACCTTCCATAATGACAAGGCTATCATCCAATGGAATAACAAAAATCTCGACAACATACTACCTTCCATAATGAAAAGGCTACCATCAGTTGTAGTAACGAAAATCTTGACAACATACTACCTTCCATAATGACAAGGATGCCATCCATTGGAGTAACAAAAATATCGACAACATACTACCTTCCATAATGAAAATGCTACCATCCATTGGAGTAAAAAAAATCTCGACAACAGACTACCTTCCATAATGAAAAGGCTACCATCCATTGTAGTAACCAAAATCTCGACAACAGACTACCTTCTATAATGACAATGCTACCATCCAATGGAGTAACAAAAATCTCGACAACATACTACCTTCCATAATGACAAGGCTACCATCCATTGTAGTAACAAAAATCTCGACAACAGACTACCTTTCATAATGACAAGGCTACCATCCATTGGAGTAACCAAAATCTCGATAACAGACTACCTTCCATAATGACAAGGCTACCATCTATTGGAATAACAAAAATCTCGAGAACAAACTACCGTCCGTAATGACAAGGATACCATCCAATGGAATAACAAAAATCTCGACAACATACTACCTTCCATAATGACAGGGCTACCATCCATTAGAGAGACAAAAATCTCGACAATAGACTACCTTCCATAATGACTAGGCTACCATCCATTAGAGTAACAAAGATAATGACAACAGAATACCTTCTATAATGACAAGGCTACCATACATTGTAATAACAAAAATCTCGACAACAAACTACCTTCCATAATGGCAAGGCTACCATACATTGTAGTAACAAAAATCTCGACAACAGTCTACCTTCCATAATGACAAGGCTACCATCCATTGGAGTAACAAAAATCTCGATAATAGACTACTTTCCATAATGAAAAGGCTACCATCCATTGGAGTAACAAAAATCTCAACAACAAACTACCTTCCATAATGACAAGGCTATGATCCATTAGAGTAACAAAAAATTTGACAACAGACTACCTTCCATAATGACAAGGCTACCATCTATAGGAATAAAAAAAATCTCGATAACAAACTGCCTTCCATAATGACAAGGCTACCATCCAATGGAATAACAAAAATATCGACAACATACTACCTCCCATAATGAAAAGGCTACCATCAATTTAGTAACGAAAATCTCGACAACATACTACCTTCCATAATGACAAGGATGCCATCCATTGTAGTAACAAAAATCTGGACAACAGACTACCTTCCATAATGAATATTCTACCATCCATTGGAGTAAAAAAAATATCGACAACAGACTACCTTCCATAATGAAAAGGCTACCATCCATTGTACTAACAAAAATCTCGACAACAGACTACCTTCCATAATGACAAGGCTACCATCCAATGGAATAACAAAAATCTCGACAACATACTACCTTCCATAATTACAAGACTACCATCAATTGTAGTAACGAAAATCTTGACAACAGACTACCTTCCATAATGACAAGGCTACCATCCATTGGAGTAACAAAAATCTCAAAAACAGACTACCTTCCATAATAACAAGGCTAAAATCCATTTGAATAAAAAAATCTCGAGAACAAACTGCCTTCCATAATGACAAGGCTACCATCAAATGGAATAACAAAAATCTCGACAACATACTACCTTCCATAATGACAAGCCTACCATCAATTGTAGTATCGAAAATCTCGACAATTGACTACCTTCCATAATTGCAAGGCCTCCATCCATTGTAGTAACAAAAATCTCGACAACAAACTACCTTCCATAATGACAATGCCACCATCCATTGGAGTAACAAAAATCTCGACAACAGACTACCTTCCGTAATGACAAGGCTACCATCCATTGTAGTAAAAAAAATCTCGACAACAGACTACCTTCCATAATGACAAGGCTACCATCCATTGGAGTAACCAAAATCTCGATAACAGACTACCTTCCATAATGACAAGGCTACTATCTATTGGAATAACAAAAATCTCGAGAACAAACTACTGTCCAGAATGACAAGGCTACCATTCAATGGAATAAAAAAAATCTCGACCACATACTACCTTCCATAATGATAAGGCTACCATCCAATAGAGTGACAAAAATCTCGACAATAGACTACCTTCCATAATGGCAAGGCTACCATCCAATGGAATAACAAAAATCTCGACAACATACTACCTTCCATAATGAAAAGGCTACCATCAATTGTAGTAACGAAAATCTCAACAACATACTACCTTCCATAATGACAAGGATGCCATCCATTGGAGTAACAAAAATATCGACAACAGGCTACCTTCCATAATGAAAATGCTACCATCCATTGTAGTAACAAAAATCTCGACAACAGACTACCTTCCATAATGACAAGGCTACCATCCATTGGAGTAACCAAAATCTCGACAACAGACTACCTTCCATAATGACAAGGCTACTATCTATTGGAGTAACAAAAATCTCGACCACAGACTACCTTCCATAATGACAAAGCTACCATCCATTGTAGTAACAAAAATCTCGACAATAGACTACCTTCCATAATGACAAGGCTACCATCCATTGGAGTAACCAAAATCTCGATAACATACTACCTTCCATAATGACAAGGCTACCATCTATTGGAATAACAAAAATCTCGAGAACAAACTACCGTCGGTAATGACAAGGCTACCATCCAATGGAATAACAAAAATCTCGACAACATACTACCTTCCATAATGACAAGGCTACCATCCATTAGAGTGACAAAAATCTCGACAATAGACTACCTTCCATAATGACTAGGCTACCATCCATTAGAGTAACAAAGATATCGACAACAGACTAACTTCTATAATGACAAGGCTACCATACATTGTAATAACAAAAATCTCGACAACAAACTACCTTCCACAATGGCAAGGCTACCATACATTGTAGTAACAAAAATCTCGACAACAATCTACCTTCCATAATGACAAGGCTACCATGCATTGGAGTAACAAAAATCTCAACAACAAACTACCTTCCATAATGACAAGGCTACCTTCCATTAGAGTAACAAAAATCTCGACAACAGACTACCTTCCATAATGACAAGTCTACGATCCATTAGAGTAACAAAAATTTCGACAACAGACTACCTTCCATAATGACAAGGCTACCATCTATAGGAATAAAAAAAATCTCGATAACAAACTGCCTTCCATAATGACAAGGCTACCATCCAATGGAATAACAAAAATCTCGACAACATACTACCTCCCATAATGAAAAGGCTACCATCAATTGAAGTAACGAAAATCTCGACAACATACTACCTTCCATAATGACAAGGATGCCATCCATTGTAGTAACAAAAATCTCGACAACTGACTACCTTCCATAATGAAAATGCTACCATCCATTGGAGTAAAAAAAATCTCGACAACAGACTACCTTCCATAATGAAAAGGCTACCATCCATTGTAGTAACAAAAATCTCGACAACAGACTACCTTCCATAATGACAATGCTACCATCAAATGGAATAACAAAAATCTCGACAACAGACTACCTTCCATAATGACAAGGCTACCATCCATTGTAGTAACAAAAATCTCGACAATAGACTACCTTCCATAATGACAAGGCTACCATCCATTGGAGTAACCAAAATCTTGATAACAGACTACCTTCCATAATGACAAGGCTACCATCTATTGGAATAACAAAAATCTCGAGAACAAACTACCGTCTGTAATGACAAGGCTACCATCCAATGGAATAACAAAAATCTCGACAACATACTACCTTCCATAATGACAAGGCTACCATCCATTAGAGTGACAAAAATCTCGACAATAGACTACCTTCCATAATGACTAGGCTACCATCCATTAGAGTAACAAAGATATCGAAAACAGACTACCTTCTATAACGACAAGGCTACCATACATTGTAATAACAAAAATATCGAAAACAAACTACCTTCCACAATGGTAAGGCTACCATACATTGTAGTAACAAAAATCTCGACAACAGTCTACCTTCCATAATGACAAGGCTACCATCTATTGGAGTAACAAAAATCTCGTTAATAGACTACCTTCCATAATGACAAGGCTACCATGCATTGGAGTAACAAAAATCTCAACAACAAACTACCTTCCATAATGACAAGGCTACCTTCCATTAGAGTAAGAAAAATCTCGACAACAGACTACCTTCCATAATGACAAGTCTACGATCCATTAGAGTAACAAAAATTTCGACAACAGACTACCTTCCATAATGACAAGGCTACCATCTATAGGAATAAAAAAAATCTCGATAACAAACTGCCTTCCATAATGACAAGGCTACCATCCAATGGAATAACAAAAATATCGACAACATACTACCTCCCATAATGAAAAGGCTACCATCAATTTAGTAACGAAAATCTCGACAACATACTACCTTCCATAATGACAAGGATGCCATCCATTGTAGTAACAAAAATCTGGACAACAGACTACCTTCCATAATGAATATTCTACCATCCATTGGAGTAAAAAAAATATCGACAACAGACTACCTTCCATAATGAAAAGGCTACCATCCATTGTACTAACAAAAATCTCGACAACAGACTACCTTCCATAATGACAAGGCTACCATCCAATGGAATAACAAAAATCTCGACAACATACTACCTTCCATAATTACAAGACTACCATCAATTGTAGTAACGAAAATCTTGACAACAGACTACCTTCCATAATGACAAGGCTACCATCCATTGGAGTAACAAAAATCTCAAAAACAGACTACCTTCCATAATAACAAGGCTAAAATCCATTTGAATAAAAAAATCTCGAGAACAAACTGCCTTCCATAATGACAAGGCTACCATCAAATGGAATAACAAAAATCTCGACAACATACTACCTTCCATAATGACAAGCCTACCATCAATTGTAGTATCGAAAATCTCGACAATTGACTACCTTCCATAATTGCAAGGCCTCCATCCATTGTAGTAACAAAAATCTCGACAACAAACTACCTTCCATAATGACAATGCCACCATCCATTGGAGTAACAAAAATCTCGACAACAGACTACCTTCCGTAATGACAAGGCTACCATCCATTGTAGTAAAAAAAATCTCGACAACAGACTACCTTCCATAATGACAAGGCTACCATCCATTGGAGTAACCAAAATCTCGATAACAGACTACCTTCCATAATGACAAGGCTACTATCTATTGGAATAACAAAAATCTCGAGAACAAACTACTGTCCAGAATGACAAGGCTACCATTCAATGGAATAAAAAAAATCTCGACCACATACTACCTTCCATAATGATAAGGCTACCATCCAATAGAGTGACAAAAATCTCGACAATAGACTACCTTCCATAATGGCAAGGCTACCATCCAATGGAATAACAAAAATCTCGACAACATACTACCTTCCATAATGAAAAGGCTACCATCAATTGTAGTAACGAAAATCTCAACAACATACTACCTTCCATAATGACAAGGATGCCATCCATTGGAGTAACAAAAATATCGACAACAGGCTACCTTCCATAATGAAAATGCTACCATCCATTGTAGTAACAAAAATCTCGACAACAGACTACCTTCCATAATGACAAGGCTACCATCCATTGGAGTAACCAAAATCTCGACAACAGACTACCTTCCATAATGACAAGGCTACTATCTATTGGAGTAACAAAAATCTCGACCACAGACTACCTTCCATAATGACAAAGCTACCATCCATTGTAGTAACAAAAATCTCGACAATAGACTACCTTCCATAATGACAAGGCTACCATCCATTGGAGTAACCAAAATCTCGATAACATACTACCTTCCATAATGACAAGGCTACCATCTATTGGAATAACAAAAATCTCGAGAACAAACTACCGTCGGTAATGACAAGGCTACCATCCAATGGAATAACAAAAATCTCGACAACATACTACCTTCCATAATGACAAGGCTACCATCCATTAGAGTGACAAAAATCTCGACAATAGACTACCTTCCATAATGACTAGGCTACCATCCATTAGAGTAACAAAGATATCGACAACAGACTAACTTCTATAATGACAAGGCTACCATACATTGTAATAACAAAAATCTCGACAACAAACTACCTTCCACAATGGCAAGGCTACCATACATTGTAGTAACAAAAATCTCGACAACAATCTACCTTCCATAATGACAAGGCTACCATGCATTGGAGTAACAAAAATCTCAACAACAAACTACCTTCCATAATGACAAGGCTACCTTCCATTAGAGTAACAAAAATCTCGACAACAGACTACCTTCCATAATGACAAGTCTACGATCCATTAGAGTAACAAAAATTTCGACAACAGACTACCTTCCATAATGACAAGGCTACCATCTATAGGAATAAAAAAAATCTCGATAACAAACTGCCTTCCATAATGACAAGGCTACCATCCAATGGAATAACAAAAATCTCGACAACATACTACCTCCCATAATGAAAAGGCTACCATCAATTGAAGTAACGAAAATCTCGACAACATACTACCTTCCATAATGACAAGGATGCCATCCATTGTAGTAACAAAAATCTCGACAACTGACTACCTTCCATAATGAAAATGCTACCATCCATTGGAGTAAAAAAAATCTCGACAACAGACTACCTTCCATAATGAAAAGGCTACCATCCATTGTAGTAACAAAAATCTCGACAACAGACTACCTTCCATAATGACAATGCTACCATCAAATGGAATAACAAAAATCTCGACAACAGACTACCTTCCATAATGACAAGGCTACCATCCATTGTAGTAACAAAAATCTCGACAATAGACTACCTTCCATAATGACAAGGCTACCATCCATTGGAGTAACCAAAATCTTGATAACAGACTACCTTCCATAATGACAAGGCTACCATCTATTGGAATAACAAAAATCTCGAGAACAAACTACCGTCTGTAATGACAAGGCTACCATCCAATGGAATAACAAAAATCTCGACAACATACTACCTTCCATAATGACAAGGCTACCATCCATTAGAGTGACAAAAATCTCGACAATAGACTACCTTCCATAATGACTAGGCTACCATCCATTAGAGTAACAAAGATATCGAAAACAGACTACCTTCTATAACGACAAGGCTACCATACATTGTAATAACAAAAATATCGAAAACAAACTACCTTCCACAATGGTAAGGCTACCATACATTGTAGTAACAAAAATCTCGACAACAGTCTACCTTCCATAATGACAAGGCTACCATCTATTGGAGTAACAAAAATCTCGTTAATAGACTACCTTCCATAATGACAAGGCTACCATGCATTGGAGTAACAAAAATCTCAACAACAAACTACCTTCCATAATGACAAGGCTACCTTCCATTAGAGTAAGAAAAATCTCGACAACAGACTACCTTCCATAATGACAAGTCTACGATCCATTAGAGTAACAAAAATTTCGACAACAGACTACCTTCCATAATGACAAGGCTACCATCTATAGGAATAAAAAAAATCTCGATAACAAACTTACTTCCATAATGACAAGGCTACCATCCAATGGAATAACAAAAATCTCGACAACATACTACCTCCCATAATGAAAAGGCTACCATCAATTGAAGTAACGAAAATCTCGACAACATACTACCTTCCATAATGACAAGGATGCCATCCATTGTAGTAAAAAAAATCTCGACAACTGACTACCTTCCATAATGAAAATGCTACCATCCATTGGAGTAAAAAAAATCTCGACAACAGACTACCTTCCATAATGAAAAGGCTACCATCCATTGTAGTAACAAAAATCTCGACAACAGACTACCTTCCATAATGACAATGCTACCATCAAATGGAATAACAAAAATCTCGACAACAGACTACCTTCCATAATGACAAGGCTACCATCCATTGTAGTAACAAAAATCTCGACAATAGACTACCTTCCATAATGACAAGGCTACCATCCCTTGGAGTAACCAAAATCTTGATAACAGACTACCTTCCATAATGACAAGGCTACCATCTATTGGAATAACAAAAATCTCGAGAACAAACTACCGTCTGTAATGACAAGGCTACCATGCAATGGAATAACAAAAATCTCGACAACATACTACCTTCCATAATGACAAGGCTACCATCCATTAGAGTGACAAAAATCTAGACAATAGACTACCTTCCATAATGACTAGGCTACCATCCATTAGAGTAACAAAGATATCGAAAACAGACTACCTTCTATAATGACAAGGCTACCATACATTGTAATAACAAAAATATCGAAAACAAACTACCTTCCACAATGGTAAGGCTACCATACATTGTAGTAACAAAAATCTCGACAACAGTCTACCTTCCATAATGACAAGGCTACCATCTATTGGAGTAACAATAATCTCGTTAATAGACTACCTTCCATAATGACAAGGCTACCATGCATTGGAATAACAAAAATCCCAACAATAAACTACCTTCCATAATGACAAGGCTACCTTCCATTAGAGTAACAAAAATCTCGACAACATACTACCTTCCATAATGACAAGTCTACGATCCATTAGAGTAACAAAAATATCGACAACAGACTACCTTCCATAATGACAAGGCTACCATCTATAGGAATAAAAAAAATCTCGATAACAAACTGCCTTCCATAATGATAAGGCTACCATCCAATGGAATAACAAAAATCTCGACAACATACTACCTCCCATAATGAAAAGGCTGCCATCAATTGAAGTAACGAAAATCTCGACAACATACTACCTTCCATAATGACAAGGATGCCATCCATTGTAGTAACAAAAATCTCGACAACTGACTACCTTCCATAATGAATATTCTACCATCCATTGGAGCAAAAAAAATATCGACAACAGACTACCTTCCATAATGAAAAGGCTACCATCCATATAGTAACAAAAATCTCGACAACAGACTGCCTTCCATAATGACAAGGCTACCATCCAATGGAATAACAAAAATCTCGACAACATACTACCTTCCATAATTACAAGACTACCATCAATTATAGTAACAAAAATCTCGACAACATACTACCTTCCATAATGACAAGGCTGCCATCCATTGGAGTAACAAAAATCTCGACAACAGACTACCTTCCATAATGACAAGGCTACCATCCATTGGAGTAACAAAAATCTCAAAAACAGACTACCTTCCATAATGACAAGGCTATAATCCATTTGAATAAAAAAATCTCGAGAACAAACTGCCTTCCATAATGACAAGGCTACCATCCAATGGAATAACAAAAATCTCGACAACATACTACCTTCCATAATGACAAGCCTACCATCAATTGTAGTAACGAAAATCTCGACAACAGACTACCTTCCATAATGACAAGGGCGCCATCGATTGTAGTAACAAAAATCTCGACAACAAACTACCTTCAATAATGACAATGCTACCATCCATTGGAGTAACAAAAATATCGACAACAGACTACCTTCCATAATGACAAGGCTACCATCCATTGTAGTAACAAAAATCTCGACAACAGACTACCTTCCATAATGACAAGGCTACCATCCATTGGAGTAACCAAAATCTCGATAACAGACTACCTTCCATAATGACAAGGCTACTATCTATTGGAATAACAAAAATATCGAGAACAAACTACCGTCCATAATGACAAGGCTACCATCCAATGGAATAAAAAAAATCTCGACAACATACTACCTTCAATAATGATAAGGCTACCATCCATTAGAGTGACAAAAATCTCGACAATCGACTACCTTCCATAATGACAAGGCTACCATCCAATGGAATAACAAAAATCTCGACAACATACTACCTTCCATAATGAAAAGGCTACCATCAATTGTAGTAACGAAAATCTCGACAACATACTACCTTCCATAATGACAAGGATGTCATCCATTGGAGTAACAAAAATATAGACAATAGACTACCTTCCATAATGACAAGGCTACCATCCATTGGAGTAACAAAAATCTCGACAACAAACTACCTTCCATAAAGACAAGGCTACCATCCATTAGAGTAACAAAAATCTCGACAACAGACTACCTTCCATAATGACAAGGCTACGATCCATTAGAGTAACAAAAATTTCGACAACAGACTACCTTCCATAATGACAAGGCTACCATCTATAGGAATAAAAAAAATCTCGAGAACAGACTGCCTTCCATAATGACAAGGCTACCATCCAATGGAATAACAAAAATCTAGACAACATACTACCTTCCATGATGAAAAGGCTACAATCAATTATAGTAACGAAAATCTCGACAACATACTACCTTCCATAATGACAAGGATGTCATCCATTATAGTAACAAAAATATCAACAACAGACTACCTTCCATAATGAAAATGCTACCATCCATTGGAGTAAAAAAAATCTCGACAACAGACTACCTTCCATAATGAAAAGGCTACCATCCATTGTAGTAACAAAAATCTCGACAACAGACTACCTTCCATAATGACAAGGCTACCATCCAATGGAATAACAAAAATCTCGACTACATACTACCTTCCATAATGATAAGACTACCATTAATTGTAGTAATGAAAATCTCGACAACAGACTACCTTCCATAATGACAAGGCTGTCATCCATTGGAGTAACAAAAATATCGACAACAGAATACCTTCCATTATGACTAGGCTACCATCCATTGAAGTAACAAAGATATCGACAACAGACTTCCTTCCATAATGACAAGGCTACCATCTATAGGAATAAAATAAATCTCGAGAACAGACTGCCTTCCATAATGACAAGGCTACCATCCATTGGAGTAACAAAAATCTCAAAAACAGACTACCTTCCAGAATGACAAGGCTATAATCCATTTGAATAAAAAAATGTCGAGAACAAACTTCCTTCCATAATGACAAGGCTACCATCCAATGGAATAACAAAAATCTCGACAACATACTACCTTCCATAATGACAAGCCTACCATCAATTGTAGTAACGAAAATCTCGACAACAGACTACCTTCCATAATGACAAGGGCGCCATCGATTGTAGTAACAAAAATCTCGAAAACAAACTACCTTCCATAATGACAATGCTACCATCCATTGGAATAACAAAAATATCGACAACAGACTACCTTCCATAATGACAAGGCTACCATCCATTGTAGTAACAAAAATCTCGACAATAGACTACCTTCCATAATGACAAGGCTACCATCCATTGGAGTAACCAAAATCTCGATAACAGACTACCTTCCATAATGACAAGGCTACTATCTATTGGAATAACAAAAATCTCGAGAACAAATTACCGTCCATAATGACAAGGCTACCATCCAATGGAATAAAAAAAATCTCGACAACATACTACCTTCAATAATGATAAGGCTACCATCCATTAGAGTGACAAAAATCTCGACAATCGACTACCTTCCATAATGACAAGGCTACCATCCAATGGAATAACAAAAATCTCGACAACATACTACCTTCCATAATGAAAAGGCTACCATCAATTGTAGTAAAGAAAATCTCGACAACATACTACCTTCCATAATGACAAGGATGTCATCCATTGGAGTAACAAAAATATAGACAATAGACTACCTTCCATAATGACAAGGCTACCATCCATTGGAGTAACAAAAATCTCGACAACAAACTACCTTCCATAAAGACAAGGCTACCATCCATTAGAGTAACAAAAATCTAGACAACAGACTACCTTCCATAATGACAAGGCTACGATCCATTAGAGTAACAAAAATTTCGACAACAGACTACCTTCCATAATGACAAGGCTACCATCTATAGGAATAAAAAAAATCTCGAGAACAGACTGCCTTCCATAATGACAAGGCTACCATCCAATGGAATAACAAAAATCTAGACAACATACTACCTTCCATGATGAAAAGGCTACAATCAATTATAGTAAGGAAAATCTCGACAACATACTACCTTCCATAATGACAAGGATGTCATCCATTATAGTAACAAAAATATCAACAACAGACTACCTTCCATAATGAAAATGCTACCATCCATTGGAGTAAAAAAAATCTCGACAACAGACTACCTTCCATAATGAAAAGGCTACCATCCATTGTAGTAACAAAAATCTCGACAACAGACTACCTTCCATAATTACAAGGCTACCATCCAATGGAATAACAAAAATCTCGACTACATACTACCTTCCATAATGATAAGACTACCATTAATTGTAGTAATGAAAATCTCGACAACAGACTACCTTCCATAATGACAAGGCTGTCATCCATTGGGGTAACAAAAATATCGACAACAGAATACCTTCCATTATGACTAGGCTACCATCCATTGAAGTAACAAAGATATCGACAACAGACTTCCTTCCATAATGACAAGGCTACCATCTATAGGAATAAAATAAATCTCGAGAACAGACTGCATTCCATAATGACAAGGCTACCATCCATTGGAGTAACAAAAATCTCAAAAGCAGACTACCTTCCATAATGACAAGGCTAAAATCCATTAGAGTAACAAAAATTTCGAGAACAGACTACCTTCCATAATGACAAGGTTACCATCCAATGGAATAACAAAAATCTCGACAACATACTACCTTCCATAATGACAAGCCTACCATCAATTGTAGTAACGAAAATCTCGACAACAGACTACCTTCCATAATGACAAGGGCGCCATCGATTGTAGTAACAAAAATCTCGACAACAAACTACCTTCCATAATTACAATGCTACCATCCATTGGAGTAACAAAAATCTCGACAATAGACTACCTTTCGTAATGACAAGGCTACCATCCATTGTAGTAACAGAAATCTCGACAACAGACTACCTTCCATAATGACAAGGCTACCATCCATTGGAGTAACCAAAATCTCGATAACAGACTACCTTCCATAATGACAAGGCTACTATCTATTGGAATAGCAAAAATCTCGAGAACAAACTACCGTCCTTAATGACAAGGCTACCATCCAATGGAATAAAAAAAATCTCGACAACATACTACCTTCAATAATGATAAGGCTTCCATCCATTAGAGTGACAAAAATCTCGACAATCGACTACCTTCCATAATGACAAGGCTACCATCCAATCGAATAACAAAAATCTCGACAACATACTACCTTCCATAATGAAAAGGCTACCATCAATTGTAGTAACGAAAATCTCGACAACATACTACCTTCCATAATGACAAGGATGTCATCCATTGGAGTAACAAAAATATAGACAATAGACTACCTTCCATAATGACAAGGCTACCATCCATTGGAGTAACAAAAATCTCGACAACAAACTACCTTCCATAAAGACAAGGCTACCATCCATTAGAGTAACAAAAATCTCGACAACAGACTACCTTCCATAATGACAAGGCTACGATCCAGTAGAGTAACAAAAATTTCGACAACAAACTACCTTCCATAATGACAAGGCTACCATCTATAGGAATAAAAAAAATCTCGATAACAGACTGCCTTCCATAATGACAAGGCTACCATCCAATGGAATAACAAAAATCTAGACAACATACTACCTTCCATGATGAAAAGGCTACAATCAATTATAGTAACGAAAATCTCGACAACATACTACCTTCCATAATGACAAGGATGCCATCCATTATAGTAACAAAAATATCAACAACAGACTACCTTCCATAATGAAAATGCTACCATCCATTGCAGTAAAAAAAATCTCGACAACAGACTACCTTCCATAATGAAAAGGCTACCATCCATTGTAGTAACAAAAATCTCGACAACAGACTACCTTCCATAATGACAAGGCTACCATCCAATGGAATAACAAAAATCTCGACTACATACTACCTTCCATAATGATAAGACTACCATTAATTGTAGTAATGAAAATCTCGACAACAGACTACCTTCCATAATGACAAGGCTGTCATCCATTGGAGTAACAAAGATATTGACAACAGACTTCCTTCCATAATGACAAGGCTACCATCCATTGAAGTAACAAAGATATCGACAACAGACTTCCTTCCATAATGACAAGGCTACCATCTATAGGAATAAAATAAATCTCGAGAACAGACTGCATTCCATAATGACAAGGCTACCATCCATTGGAGTAACAAAAATCTCAAAAGCAGACTACCTTCCATAATGACAAGGCTAAAATCCATTTGAATAAAAAAATCTCGAGAACAAACTGCCTTCCATAATGACAAGGTTACCATCCAATGGAATAACAAAAATCTCGACAACATACTACCTTCCATAATGACAAGCCTACCATCAATTGTAGTAACGAAAATCTCGACAACAGACTACCTTCCATAATGACAAGGCCGCCATCCATTGTAGTAACAAAAATCTCGACAACAAACTACCTTCCATAATTACAATGCT
Source organism: Vicia faba (assembly GCA_948472305.1). NCBI lineage: Eukaryota > Viridiplantae > Streptophyta > Magnoliopsida > Fabales > Fabaceae > Vicia > Vicia faba. Next base: position 763,377,416 of record OX451738.1, read on the forward strand.
ACCATCCATTGGAGTAACAAAAATCTCGACAATAGACTACCTTCCGTAATGACAAGGCTACCATCCATTGTAGTAACAGAAATCTCGACAACAGACTACCTTCCATAATGACAAGGCTACCATCCATTGGAGTAACTAAAATCTCGATAACAAACTACCTTCCATAATGACAAGGCTACTATCTATTGGAATAGCAAAAATCTCGAGAACAAACTACCGTCCTTAATGACAAGGCTACCATCCAATGGAATAACAAAAATCTCGACAACATACTACCTTCCATAATGAAAAGGCTTCCATCAATTGTAGTAACGAAAATCTCGACAACATACTACCTTCCATAATGACAAGGATGTCATCCATTGGAGTAACAAAAATATAGACAATAGACTACCTTCCATATTGACAAGGCTACCATCCATTGGAGTAACAAAAATCTCGACAACAAACTACCTTCCATAAAGACAAGGCTACCATCCATTAGAGTAACAAAAATCTCGACAACAGACTACCTTCCATAATGACAAGGATGCCATCCATTATAGTAACAAAAATATCAACAACAGACTACCTTCCATAATGAAAATGCTACCATCCATTGCAGTAAAAAAAATCTCGACAACAGACTACCTTCCATAATGAAAAGGCTACCATCCAATGTAGTAACAAAAATCTCGACAACAGACTACCTTCCATAATGACAAGGCTACCATCCAATGGAATAACAAAAATCTCGACTACATACTACCTTCCATAATGATAAGACTACCATTAATTGTAGTAATGAAAATCTCGACAACAGACTACCTTCCATAATGACAAGGCTGTCATCCATTGGAGTAACAAAGATATTGACAACAGACTGCTTCCATAATGACAAGGCTACCATCTATAGGAATAAAATAAATCTCGAGAACAGACTGCCTTCCATAATGACAAGGCTACCATCCATTGGTGTAACAAAAATCTCAAAAACAGACTACCTTCCATAATGACAAGGCTAAAATCCATTTGAATAAAAAAATCTCGAGAACAAACTGCCTTCCATAATGACAAGGCTACCATCCAATGGAATAACAAAAATCTCGACAACATACTACCTTCCATAATGACAAGCCTACCATCAATCGTAGTAACGAAAATCTCGACAACAGACTACCTTCCATAATGACAAGGCCGCCATCCATTGTAGTAACAAAAATCTCGACAACAAACTACCTTCCATAATTACAATGCTACCATCCATTGGAGTAACAAAAATCTCGACAACAGACTACCTTCCGTAATGACTAGGCTACCATCCATTGTAGTAACAAAAATCTCGACAACGGACTACCTTCCATAATGACAAGGCTACCATCCATTGGAGTAACCAAAATCTCGATAACACACTACCTTCCATAATGACAAGGCTACGATCCATTGGAATAACAAAAATCTCGAGAACAAACTACCGTCCATAATGACAAGGCTATTATCTATTGGAATAACAAAAATCTCGAGAACAAACTACCGTCCATAATGACAAGGCTATTATCCAATGGAATAAAAAAAATCTCGACAACATACTACCTTCCATAATGATAAGGCTACAATCCATTAGAGTGACAAAAATCTCGACAATAGACTACCTTCCATAATAAAAAGGCTACCATCAATTGTAGTAACGAAAATCTCGACAGCATACTACCTTCCATAATGACAAGGATGCCATCCATTGGAGTAACAAAAATATCGACAACAGACTACCTTCCATAATGAAAATGCTGCCATCCATTGGAGTAAAAAAAATCTCGACAACAGACTACATTCCATAATGTCAAGGCTACCATCAATTGTAGTAACAAAAATCTCGATAATAGACTACCTTCCATAATGACAAGGCTACCATCCATTGGAGTAACCAAAATCTCGATAACAGACTACCTTCCATAATGACAAGGCTACCATCTATTGGAATAACAAAAATCTCGAGAACAAACTACCGTCCGTAATGACAAGGCTACCATCCAATGGAATAACAAAAATCTCGACAACATACTACCTTCCATAATGACAAGGCTACCATCCATTAAAGTGACAAAAATCTCGACAATAGACTACCTTCCATAATGACTAGGCTACCATCCATTAGAGTAACAAAGATATCGACAACAGACTACCTTCTATAATGACAAGGCTACCATACATTGTAATAACAAAAATCTCGACAACACACTACCTTCCACAATGGCAAGGCTACCATACATTGTAGTAACAAAAATCTCGACAACAATCTACCTTCCATAATGACAAGGCTACCATCCATTGGAGTAACAAAAATCTCAACAACAAACTACCTTCCATAATGACAAGGCTACCATCCATTAGAGTAACAAAAATCTCGACAACAGACTACCTTCCATAATGACAAGGCTACGATCCATTAGAGTAACAAAAATTTCGACAACAGACTACCTTCCATAATGACAAGGCTACCATCTATAGGAATAAAAAAAATCTCGATAACAAACTGCCTTCCATAATGACAAGGCTACCATCCAATGGAATAACAAAAATCTCGACAACATACTACCTCCCATAATGAAAAGGCTACCATCAATTGTAGTAACGAAAATCTCGACAACATACTACCTTCCATAATGACAAGAATGCCATCCATTGTAGTAACAAAAATCTCGACAACAGACTACCTTCCATAATGAAAATGCTACCATCCATTGGAGTAAAAAAAATCTCGACAACAGACTACCTTCCATAATGAAAAGGCTTCCATCAATTGTAGTAACGAAAATCTCGACAACATACTACCTTCCATAATGACAAGGATGTCATCCATTGGAGTAACAAAAATATAGACAATAGACTACCTTCCATATTGACAAGGCTACCATCCATTGGAGTAACAAAAATCTCGACAACAAACTACCTTCCATAAAGACAAGGCTACCATCAATTGTAGTAACGAAAATCTCGACAACATACTACCTTCCATAATGACAAGGCCGCCATCCATTGTAGTAACAAAAATCTCGACAACAAACTACCTTCCATAATTACAATGCTACCATCCATTGGAGTAACAAAAATCTCGACAATAGACTACCTTCCGTAATGACAAGGCTACCATCCATTGTAGTAACAGAAATCTCGACAACAGACTACCTTCCATAATGACAAGGCTACCATCCATTGGAGTAACTAAAATCTCGATAACAAACTACCTTCCATAATGACAAGGCTACTATCTATTGGAATAGCAAAAATCTCGAGAACAAACTACCTTCCATAATGACAAGGCTACCATCCAATGGAATAACAAAAATCTCGACAACATACTACCTTCCATAATGAAAAGGCTTCCATCAATTGTAGTAACGAAAATCTCGACAACATACTACCTTCCATAATGACAAGGATGTCATCCATTGGAGTAACAAAAATATAGACAATAGACTACCTTCCATATTGACAAGGCTACCATCCATTGGAGTAACAAAAATCTCGACAACAAACTACCTTCCATAAAGACAAGGCTACCATCCATTAGAGTAACAAAAATCTCGACAACAGACTACCTTCCATAATGACAAGGATGCCATCCATTATAGTAACAAAAATCTCGACAACAGACTACCTTCCACAATGACAATGCTACCATCCATTGCAGTAACAAAAATCTCGACAACAGACTACCTTCCATAATGACAAGGCTACCATCCATTGTAGTAACAAAAATCTCGACAACAGACTACCTTCCATAATGACAAGGCTACCATCCATTGGAGTAACCAAAATCTCGATAATAGACTACCTTCCATAATGACAAGGATACTATCTATTGGAATAACAAAAATCTCGAGAACAAACTACCTTCCATAATGACAAGGTTACCATCCAATGGAATACAAAAAATCTCGACAACATACTACCTTCAATAATGATAAGGCTACCATCCATTAGAGTGACAAAAATCTCGACAATCGACTACCTTCCATAATGACAAGGCTATCATCCAATGGAATAACAAAAATCTCGACAACATACTACCTTCCATAATGAAAAGGCTACCATCAATTGTAGTAACGAAAATCTCGACAACATACTACCTTCCATAATGACAAGGATGTCATCCATTGGAGTAACAAAAATATAGACAATAGACTACCTTCCATAATGACAAGGCTAGCATCCATTGGAGTAACAAAAATCTCGACAACAAACTACCTTCCATAAAGACAAGGCTACCATCCATTAGAGTAACAAAAATCTCGACAATAGACTACCTTCCATCATGACAAGGCTACGATCCATTAGAGTAACAAAACTTTCGACAACAGACTACCTTCCATAATGACAAGGCTACCATCTATAGGAATAAATAAAATCTCGATAACAGACTACTTTCCATAATGACAAGGCTACCATCCAATGGAATAACAAAAATCTAGACAACATACTACCTTCCATGATGAAAAGGCTACAATCAATTATAGTAACGAAAATCTCGACAACATACTACCTTCCATAAAGACAAGGATGCCATCCTTTATAGTAACAAAAATATCAACAACAGACTACCTTCCATAATGAAAATGCTACCATCCATTGGAGTAAAAAAAATCTCGACAACAGACTACCTTCCATAATGAAAAGGCTACCATCCATTGTAGTAACAAAAATAGCGACAACAGACTACCTTCCATAATGACAAGGCTACCATCCAATGGAATAACAAAAATCTCGACTACATACTACCTTCCATAATGATAAGACTACCATTAATTGTAGTAATGAAAATCTCGACAACAGACTACCTTCCATAATGACAAGGCCGCCATCCATTGTAGTAACAAAAATCTCGACAACGGACTACCTTCCATAATGACAAGGATACCATCCATTGGAGTAACCAAAATCTCGATAACAGACTACCTTCCATAATGACAAGGCTACTATCTATTGGAATAACAAAAATATCGAGAACAAACTACCATCCATAATGACAAGGCTACTATCTATTGGAATAACAAAAATCTCGATAACAAACTACCGCCCATAATGACAAGGCTACCATCCAATGGAATAAAAAAAATCTCGACAACATACTACCTTCCATAATGATAAGGCTACCATCCATTAGAGTGACAAAAATCTCGACAATAGACTACCTTCCATAATGAAAAGGCTACCATCAATTGTAGTAACAAAAATCTCGACAACATACTACCTTCCATAATGACAAGGATGCCATCCATTGGAGTAACAAAAATATCGACAACAGACTACCTTCCATAATGAAAATGCTACCATCCATTGGAGTAAAAAAAATCTCGACAACAGACTACCTTCCATAATGAAAAGGCTACCATCCATTGTAGTAACCAAAATCTCGACAACAGACTACCTTCCATAATGACAATGCTACCATCCAATGGAGTAACAAAAATCTCGACAACAGACTACCTTCCATAATGACAAGGCTACCATCCATTGTAGTAACAAAAATCTCGACAACAGACTACCATCCATTGGAGTAACCAAAATCTCGATAACAGACTACCTTCCATAATGACAAGGCTACCATCTATTGGAATAACAAAAATCTCGAGAACAAACTACCGTCCGTAATGACAAGGCTACCATCCAATGGAATAACAAAAATCTCGACAACATACTACCTTCCATAATGACAAGGCTACCATCAATTAGAGTGACAAAAATCTCGACAATAGACTACCTTCCATAATGACTAGGCTACCATCCATTAGAGTAACAAAGATATCGACAACAGACTACCTTCTATAATGACAAGGCTACCATACATTGTAATAACAAAAATCTCAACAACAAACTACCTTCCACAATGGCAAGGCTACCATACATTGTAGTAACAAAAATCTCGACAATAGACTACCCTCCATAATGACAAGGCTACCATCCAATGGAATAACAAAAATCTCGATTACATACTACCTTCAATAATGATAAGACTACCATCAATTGTAGTAATGAAAATCACGACAACAGACTACCTTCCATAATGACAAGGCTGTCATCCATTGGAGTAACAAAAATATCGACAACAGAATACCTTCCATTATGACTAGGCTACCATCCATTAAAGTAACAAAGATACGACAACACACTTCCTTCCATAATGACAAGGCTACCATCAATAGGAATAAAATAAATCTCGAGAACAGACTGCCTTCCATAATGACAAGGCTACCATCCATTGGAGTAACAAAAATCTCAAAAACAGACTACCTTCAATAATGACAAGGCTAAAATCCATTTGAATAAAAAAATCTCGAGAACAAACTGCCTTCCATAATGACAAGGCTACCATCCAATGGAATAAAAAAAATCTCGACAACATACTACCTTCCATAATGACAAGCCTACCATCAATTGTAGTAACGAAAATCTCGACAACAGACTACCTTCCATAATGACAAGGCCGCCATCCATTGTAGTAACAAAAATCTCGACAACAAACTACCTTCCATAATGACAATGCTACCATCCATTGGAGTAACAAAAATCTCGACAACAGACTATCTTCCGTAATGACAAGGCTACCGTCCATTGTAGTAACAAAAATCTCGACAACGGACTACCTTCCATAATGACAAGGCTACCATCCATTGGAGTAACCAAAATCTCGATAACAGACTACCTTCCATAATTACAAGGCTACTATCTATTGGAATAATAAAAATCTCGAGAACAAACTACCGTCCATAATGACAAGGCTACTATCTATTGGAATAACAAAAATCTCGACAACATACTACCTTCCATAATGACAAGGCTACCATCCAATGGAATAACAAAAATCTCGACAACATACTACCTTCCATAATGAAAAGGCTACCATCAATTGTAGTAACGAAAATCTCGACAACATACTACCTTCCATAATGACAAGGATGCCATCCATTGGAGTAACAAAAATATCGACAACAAACTACCTTCCATAATGAAAATGCTACCATCCATTGGAGTAAAAAAAATCTCGACAACACACTACCTTCCTTAATGAAAAGGCTACCATCCATTGTAGTAACCAAAATCTCAACAACAGACTACCTTCCATAATGACAATGCTACCATCCAATGGAGTAACAAAAATCTCGACAACAGACTACCTTCCATAATGACAAGGCTACCATCCATTGTAGTAACAAAAATCTCGACAACAGACTACCATCCATAATGACAAGGCTACCATCCATTGGAGTAACCAAAATCTCGATAACAGACTACCTACCATAATGACAAGGCTACCATCTATTGGAATAACAAAAATCTCGAGAACAAACTACCGTCCGTAATGACAAGGCTACCATCCAATGGAATAACAAAAATATCGACAACATACTACCTTCCATAATGACAAGGCTACCATCCATTAGAGTGACAAAAATCTCGACAATAGACTACCTTCCATAATGACTAGGCTACCATCAATTAGAGTAACAAAGATATCGACAACAGACTACCTTCTATAATGACAAGGCTACCATACATTGTAATAACAAAAATCTCGACAATAAACTACCTTCCACAATGGCAAGGCTACCATACATTGTAGTAACAAAAATCTCGACAACAGTCTACCGTCCATAATTACAAGGCTAGGATCCATTAGAGTAACAAAAATTTCGACAACAGACTACCTTCCATAATGACAAGGCTACCATCTATAGGAATAAAAAAAATCTTGATAACAAACTGCCTTCCATAATGACAAGGCTACCATCCAATGGAATAACAAAAATCTCGACAACATACTACCTCCCATAATGAAAAGGCTACCATTAATTGTAGTAACGAAAATCTCGACAACATACTACCTTCCATAATGACAAGGATGCCATCCATTGTAGTAACAAAAATCTCGACAACAGACTACCTTCCATAATGAATATTCTACCATCCATTAGAGTAAAAAAAACATCGACAACAGACTACCTTCCATAATGAAAAGGCTACCATTCATTGTAGTAACAAAAATCTCGACAACAGACTACCTTCCATAATGACAAGGCTACCATCCAATGGAATAACAAAAATCTCGACAACATACTACCTTCCATAATTACAAGACTACCATCAATTATAGTAACGAAAATCTCGACAACAGACTACCTTCCATAATGAAAAGGCTGCCATCCATTGGAGTAACAAAAATCTCGACAACAGACTACCTTCCATAATGACAAGGCTACCATCCATTGGAGTAACAAAAATCTCAAAAACAGACTACCTTCCATAATGACAAGGCTAAAATCCATTTGAATAAAAAAATCTCGAGAACAAACTGCCTTCCATAATGACAAGGCTACCATCCAATGGAATAACAAAAATCTCGACAACATACTACCTTCCATAATGACAAGCATACCATCAATTGTAGTAATGAAAATCTCGACAATAGACTACCTTCCATAATGACAAGGCCGCCATACATTGTAGTAACAAAAATCTCGACAACAAACTACCTTCAATAATGACAATGCTACCATCCATTGGAGTAACAAAAATCTCGACAACAGACTACCTTCCATAATGACAAGGCTACCATTCATTGTAGTAACAAAAATCTCGACAACAGACTACCTTCCATAATGACAAGGCTACCATCCATTGGAGTAACCAAAATCTCGATAACAGACTACCTTCCATAATGACAAGGCTACTATCTATTGTAATAACAAAAATCTCGAGAACAAACTACCGTCCATAATGACAAGGCTACTATCTATTGGAATAACAAAAATCTCAAGAACAAACTACCGTTCATAATGACAAGGCTACCATCCAATGGAATAAAAAAAATCTCGACAACATACTACCTTCCATAATGATAAGGCTACCATCCATTAGAGTGACAAAAATCTCGACAATAGACTACCTTCCATAATGACAAGGCTACCATCCAATGGAATAACAAAAATCTCGACAACATACTACCTTCCATAATGAAAAGGCTACCATCAATTGTAGTAACGAAAATCTCGACAACATACTACCTTCCATAATGACAAGGATGCCATCCATTGGAGTAACAAAAATATCGACAACAAACTACCTTCCATAATGAAAATGCTACCATCCATTGGAGTAAAAAAAATCTCGACAACAGACTACCTTCCATAATGACAATGCTACCATCAAATGGAGTAACAAAAATCTCGACAACAGACTACCTTCCATAATGACAAGGCTACCATCCATTGTAGTAACAAAAATCTCGACAACAGACTACCGTCCATAATGACAAGGCTACCATCCATTGGAGTAACCAAAATCTCGATAACAGACTACCTTCCATAATGACAAGGCTACCATCTATTGGAATAACAAAAATCTCGAGAACAAACTACCGTCTGTAATGACAAGGCTACCATCCAATAGAATAACGAAAATCTCGACAACATACTACCTTCCATAATGACAAGGCTACCATCCATTAGAGTGACAAAAATCTCGATAATAGACTACCTTCCATAATGACTAGGCTACCATCCATTAGAGTAACAAAGATATCGACAACAAACTACTTTCTATAATGACAAGGCTAACATACATTGTAATAACAAAAATCTCGACAACAAACTACCTTCCACAATGGCAAGGCTTCCATACATTGTAGTAACAAAAATCTCGACAAAAGTCTACTTTCCATAATTACAAGGCTACGATCCATTAGAGTAACAAAAATTTCGACAACAGACTACCTTCCATAATGACAAGGCTACCATCTATAGGAATAAAAAAAATCTCGATAACAAACTTCCTTCCATAATTACAAGGTTACCATCCAATGGAATAACAAAAATCTCGACAACATACTACCTCCCATAATGAAAAGGCTACCATTAATTGTAGTAACGAAAATCTCGAGATTATACTACCTTCCAAAATGACAATGATGCCATCCATTGTAGTAACAAAAATCTCGACAACAGACTACCTTCCATAATGAATATTCTACCATCCATTGGAGTAAAAAAAATATCGACAACAGACTACCTTCCATAATGAAAAGGCTACCATCCATCGTAGTAACAAAAATCTCGACAACAGACTACCTTCCATAGTGACAAGGCTACCATCCAATGGAATAACAAAAATCTCGACAACATACTACCTTCCATAATTACAAGACTACCATCAAATGTAGTAACGAAAATCTCGACAACAGACTACCTTCCATAATGAAAAGGCTGCCATCCATTGGAGTAACAAAAATCTCGACAACAGACTACCTTCCATAATGACAAGGCTACCATCCATTGGAGTAACAAAAATCTCAAAAACAGACTACCTTCCATAATGACAAGGCTAAAATCCATTTGAATAAAAAAATCTCGAGAACAAACTGCCTTCCATAATGACAAGGCTACCATCCAATGGAATAACAAAAATCTCGACAACATACTACCTTCCATAATGACAAGCATACCATCAATTGTAGTAACGAAAATCTCGACAATAGACTACCTTCCATAATGACAAGGCCGCCATACATTGTAGTAACAAAAATCTCGACAACAAACTACCTTCAATAATGACAATGCTACCATCCATTGGAGTAACAAAAATCTCGACAACAGACTACCTTCCATAATGACAAGGCTACCATTCATTGTAGTAACAAAAATCTCGACAACAGACTACCGTCCATAATGACAAGGCTACCATCCATTGGAGTAACCAAAATCTCGATAACAGACTACCTTCCATAATGACAAGGCTACCATCTATTGGAATAACAAATATCTCGAGAACAAACTACCGTCTGTAATGACAAGGCTACCATCCAATGGAATAACGAAAATCTCGACAACATACTACCTTCCATAATGACAAGGCTACCATCCATTAGAGTGACAAAAATCTCGATAATAGACTACCTTCAATAATGACTAGGCTACCATCCATTAGAGTAACAAAGATATCGACAACAAACTACTTTCTATAATGACAAGGCTAACATACATTGTAATAACAAAAATCTCGACAACAAACTACCTTCCACAATGGCAAGGCTTCCATACATTGTAGTAACAAAAATCTCGACAAAAGTCTACTTTCCATAATTACAAGGCTACGATCCATTAGAGTAACAAAAATTTCGACAACAGACTACCTTCCATAATGACAAGGCTACCATCTATAGGAATAAAAAAAATCTCGATAACAAACTGCCTTCCATAATTACAAGGTTACCATCCAATGGAATAACAAAAATCTCGACAACATACTACCTCCCATAATGAAAAGGCTACCATTAATTGTAGTAACGAAAATCTCGAGATTATACTACCTTCCAAAATGACAATGATGCCATCCATTGTAGTAACAAAAATCTCGACAACAGACTACCTTCCATAATGAATATTCTATCATCCATTGGAGTAAAAAAAATATCGACAACAGACTACCTTCCATAATGAAAAGGCTACCATCCATCGTAGTAACAAAAATCTCGACAACAGACTACCTTCCATAGTGACAAGGCTACCATCCAATGGAATAACAAAAATCTCGACAACATACTACCTTCCATAATTACAAGACTACCATCAAATGTAGTAACGAAAATCTCGACAACAGACTACCTTCAATAATGAAAAGGCTGCCATCCATTGGAGTAACAAAAATCTCGACAACAGACTACCTTCCATAATGACAAGGCTACCATCCATTGGAGTAACAAAAATCTCAAAAACAGACTACCTTCCATAATGACAAGGCTAAAATCCATTTGAATAAAAAAATCTCGAGAACAAACTGCCTTCCATAATGACAAGGCTACCATCCAATGGAATAACAAAAATCTCGACAACATACTACCTTCCATAATGACAAGCATACCATCAATTGTAGTAACGAAAATCTCGACAATAGACTACCTTCCATAATGACAAGGCCGCCATACATTGTAGTAACAAAAATCTCGACAACAAACTACCTTCAATAATGACAATGCTACCATCCATTGGAGTAACAAAAATCTCGACAACAGACTACCTTCCATAATGACAAGGCTACCATTCATTGTAGTAACAAAAATCTCGACAACAGACTACCTTCCATAATGACAAGGCTACCATCCATTGGAGTAACCAAAATCTCGATAACAGACTACCTTCCATAATGACAAGGCTACTATCTATTGGAATAACAAAAATCTCGAGAACAAACTACCGTCCATAATGACAAGGCTACTATCTATTGGAATAACAAAAATCTCAAGAACAAACTACCGTTCATAATGACAAGGCTACCATCCAATGGAATAAAAAAAATCTCGACAACATACTACCTTCCATAATGATAAGGCTACCATCCATTAGAGTGACAAAAATCTCGACAATAGACTACCTTCCATAATGACAAGGCTACCATCCAATGGAATAACAAAAATCTCGACAACATACTACCTTCCATAATGAAAAGGCTACCATCAATTGTAGTAACGAAAATCTCGACAACATACTACCTTCCATAATGACAAGGATGCCATCCATTGGAGTAACAAAAATATCGACAACAAACTACCTTCCATAATGAAAATGCTACCATCCATTGGAGTAAAAAAAATCTCGACAACAGACTACCTTCCATAATGACAATGCTACCATCAAATGGAGTAACAAAAATCTCGACAACAGACTACCTTCCATAATGACAAGGCTACCATCCATTGTAGTAACAAAAATCTCGACAACAGACTACCGTCCATAATGACAAGGCTACCATCCATTGGAGTAACCAAAATCTCGATAACAGACTACCTTCCATAATGACAAGGCTACCATCTATTGGAATAACAAAAATCTCGAGAACAAACTACCGTCTGTAATGACAAGGCTACCATCCAATGGAATAACGAAAATCTCGACAACATACTACCTTCCATAATGACAAGGCTACCATCCATTAGAGTGACAAAAATCTCGATAATAGACTACCTTCCATAATGACTAGGCTACCATCCATTAGAGTAACAAAGATATCGACAACAAACTACTTTCTATAATGACAAGGCTAACATACATTGTAATAACAAAAATCTCGACAACAAACTACCTTCCACAATGGCAAGGCTTCCATACATTGTAGTAACAAAAATCTCGACAAAAGTCTACTTTCCATAATTACAAGGCTACGATCCATTAGAGTAACAAAAATTTCGACAACAGACTACCTTCCATAATGACAAGGCTACCATCTATAGGAATAAAAAAAATCTCGATAACAAACTGCCTTCCATAATTACAAGGTTAACATCCAATGGAATAACAAAAATCTCGACAACATACTACCTCCCATAATGAAAAGGCTACCATTAATTGTAGTAACGAAAATCTCGAGATTATACTACCTTCCAAAATGACAATGATGCCATCCATTGTAGTAACAAAAATCTCGACAACAGACTACCTTCCATAATGAATATTCTACCATCCATTGGAGTAAAAAAAATATCGACAACAGACTACCTTCCATAATGAAAAGGCTACCATCCATCGTAGTAACAAAAATCTCGACAACAGACTACCTTCCATAGTGACAAGGCTACCATCCAATGGAATAACAAAAATCTCGACAACATACTACCTTCCATAATTACAAGACTACCATCAAATGTAGTAACGAAAATCTCGACAACAGACTACCTTCCATAATGACAAGGCTGCCATCCATTGGAGTAACAGAAATCACGACAACAGACTACCTTCCATAATGACAAGGCTACCATCCATTGGAGTAACAAAAATCTCAAAAACAGACTACCTTCCTTGATGACAAGGCTAAAATCCATTTGAATAAAAAAATCTCGAGAACAAACTGCCTTCCATAATGACAAGGCTACCATCCAATGGAATAACAAAAATCTCGACAACATACTACCTTCCATAATGACAAGCCTACCATCAATTGTAGTAACGAAAATCTCGACAACAGACTACCTTCCATAATGACAAGGCCGCCATCCATTGTAGTAACAAAAATCTCGACAACAAACTACCTTCCATAATGACAATGCTACCATCCATTGGAGTAACAAAAATCTCGACAACAGACTACTTTCCGTAATGACAAGGCTACCATCCATTGTAGTAACAAAAATCTCGACAACGGACTACCTTCCATAATGACAAGGCTACCATCCATTGGAGTAACCAAAATCTCGATAACAGACTACCTTCCATAATGACAAGGCTACTATCTATTGGAATAACAAAAATCTCGAGAACAAACTACCGTCCATAATGACAAGGCTACTATCTATTGGAATAACAAAAATCTCGAGAACAAACTACCGTCCATAATGACAAGGCTACGATCCATTAGAGTGACAAAAATCTCGACAATAGACTACCTTCCATAATGACTAGGCTTCCATCCATTAGAGTAACAAAGATATCGACAACAGACTACCTTCTATAATGACAAGGCTACCATAAATTGTAATAACAAAAATCTCGACATCAAACTACCTTCCACAATGGCAAGGCTACCATACATTGTAGTAACAAAAATCTCGACAACAGTCTACCTTCCATAATGTCAAGGCTACCATCCATTGGAGTAACAAAAATCTCGATAATAGACTACCTTCCATAATGACAAGGCTACCATCCATTGGAGTAACGAAAATCTCAACAACAAACTACCTTCCATAATGACAAGGCTACCATCCATTAGAGTAACAAAAATCTCGACAACAGACTACCTTCCATAATGACAAAGCTACGATCCATTAGAGTAACAAAAATTTCGACAACAGACTGACTTCCATAATGACAAGGCTACCATCTATAGGAATAAAAAAAATCTCGATAACAAACTGCCTTCCATAATGACAAGGCTACCATCCAATGGAATAACAAAAATCTCGACAACGTACTACCTCCCATAATGAAAAGGCTACCATCAATTGTAGTAACGAAAATCTCGACAACATACTACCTTCCATAATGACAAGGATGCCATCCATTGTAGTAACAAAAATCTCGATAACAGACTACCTTCCATAATGAATATTCTACCATCCAATGGAATAACAAAAATCTCGACTACATACTACCTTCCATAATGATAAGACTACCATCATTTGTAGTAATTAAAATCTCGACAACAGACTACCTTCCATAATGATAAGGCTGTCATCCATTGGAGTAACAAAAATATCGACAACAGAATACCTTCCATTATGACTAGGCTACCATCCATTGAAGTAACAAAGATATCGACAACAAACTTCCTTCCATAATGGCAAGGCTACCATCTATAGGAATAAAAAAAATCTCGAGAATAGACTGCCTTACATAATGACAGGGTTACCATCCATTGGAGTAACTAAAATCTCAAAAATAGACTACCTTCCATAATGACAAGGCTAAAATCCATTTGAATAAAAAAATCTTGAGAACATACTGCCTTACATAATGACAAGGCTACCATCCAATGGAATAACATCTATAGGAATAAAAAAATTTCGATAACTGACTGCCTTCCATAATGACAAGGCTACCATCCAATGGAATAACAAAAATCTCGACAACATACTACCTTCCATAATGAAAAGGCTACCATCAATTGTAGTAACGAAAATCTCAACAACATACTACCTTCCATAATGACAAGGATTCCATCCATTGTAGTAACAAAAATATCAACAACAGACTACCTTCCATAATGAAAATGCTACCATCCATTGGAGTAAAAAAAATCTCGACAACAGACTACCTTCCATAATGAAAAGGCTACCATCTATTGTAGTAACAAAAATCTCGACAAGAGACTACCTTCCATAATGACAAGGCTACCATCCAATGGAATAACAAAAATCTAGAAAACATACTACCATCCATTGTAGTAACAAAAATATCAACAACAGACTACCTTCATAATGAAAATGCTACCATCCATTGGAGTAAAAAAATCTCAACAACAGACTACCTTCCATAATGAAAAGGGTACCATCTATTGTAGTAACAAAAATCTCGACAACAGACTACCTTCCATAATGACAAGACTACCATCAATTGTAGTAACGAAAATCTCGACAACAGACTACCTTCCATAATGAGAAGGCTGCCATCCATTGGAGTAACAAAAATATCGACAACAGAATACCTTCCATTATAACTAGGCTACCATCCATTGAAGTAACAAAGATATCGACAACAGACTACCTTCCATAATGACAAGGCTACCATCTATAGGAATAAAATAAATCTCGAGAACAGACTGCCTTCCATAATGACAAGGCTACCATCCAATGGAATAACAAAAATCTCGACAACTTACTACCTTCCATAATGAAAAGACTACCATCAATTGTAGTAACGAAAATCTTGACAACAGACTACCTTCCATAATAACAAAGCTGCCATCCATTGTAGTAACAAAAATATCGACAACAAACTACCTTCCATAATGTCAATGCTACGATCCATTTGAGTAACAAAAATCTCGACAACATACTACCTTCCATAATGACAAGGATACCATCAATTGTAGTAACAAAAATCTCGACAACAGACTACCTTCCATAAAGACAAGGCTACCATCCATTGTAGTAACAAAAATCTCGACAACAGACTACCTTCCAGAATGACAATGCTACCATCCATTGGAGTAACACAAATCTCGACAACAGACTACCTTCCATAATGACATGGCTACCACCCATTGTAGTAACAAAAATCTCGACAACAAACAACCTTCCATAATGACAAGGCTACCATCCATTAGAGTAATAAAAATCTTGATAACAGACTACCTTACATAATGACAAGGCTACCATCTATTGGAATAACAAAAATCTCGAGAACAAACTACCGTCCATAATGACAAGGCTACCATCCAATGGAATAACAAAAATCTCAACAACAGACTACCTTCCATAATGACAAGGCTACCATCCATTAGAGTGACAAAAATTTAGACAATAGACTACCTTCCATAATGACTAGGCTACCATCCATTAGAGTAACAAAGATATCGACAACAGACTACCTTCTATAATTACAAGGCTACCATACATTGTAATAACAAAAATCTCGAAAACAAACTACCTTCCATAATGGCAAGGCTACCATACATTGTAGTAACAAAAATCTCGACAATAGTCTACCTTCCATAATAACAAGGCTACCATCCATTGGAGTAACAAAAATCTCGACAAAAAACTACCTTCCATAATAACAAGGCTACCATCCATTGGAGTAACAAAAATCTCGACAAAAAACTACCTTCCATAATTACAAGGCTACCATCCATTTAAGGTAACAAAAATCTCAACAACAGACTACCTTCAATAATGATAAGGCTACGATCCATTAGAGTAACAAAAATTTCGAAAACACACTACCTTCCATAATGACAAAGCTACCATCTATAGGAATAAAAAAATTTCGATAACTGACTGCCTTCCATAATGACAAGGCTACCATCCAATGGAATAACAAAAATCTCGACAACATACTACCGTCCATAAAGAAAAGGCTACCATCAATTGTAGTAACGAAAATCTCGACAACATACTACCTTCCATAATGACAAGGATGCCATCCATTGTAGTAACAAAAATATCAACAACAGACTACCTTCCATAATGAAAATGCTACCATCCATTGGAGTAAATAAAATCTCGACAACAGACTACCTTCCATAATGAAAAGGCTACCATCTATTGTAGTAACAAAAATCTCGACAAGAGACTACCTTCCATAATGACAAGGCTACCATCCAACGGAATAACAAAAATCTCGACAACATACTACCTTCCATAATGACAAGACTACCATCAATTGTAGTAAGGAAAATCTCGACAACAGACTACCTTCCATAATGACAAGGCTGCCATCCATTGGAGTAACAAAAATATCGACAACAGAATACCTTCCATTATAACTAGGCTACCATCCATTGAAGTAACAAAGATATCGACAACAGACTACCTTCCATAATGACAAGGCTACCATCTATAGGAATAACATAAATCTCGAGAACAGACTGCCTTCCATAATGACAAGGCTATCATCCAATGGAATAACAAAAATCTCGACAACATACTACCTTCCATAATGACACGACTACCATCAATTGTAGTAACGAAAATCTCGACAACAGACTACCTTCCATAATGACAAAGTTGCCATCCATTGTAGTAACAAAAATATCGACAACAAACTACCTTCCATAATGTCAATGCTAAGATCCATTGGAGTAACAAAAATCTCAACAACATACTACCTTCCATAATGACAAGGATACCATCAATTGTAGTAACCAAAATCTCGACAACATACTACCTTCCTTAAAGACAAGGCTACCATCCATTGTAGTAACAAAAATCTCGAAAATAGACTACCTATCATAATGACAATGCTAACATCCATTGGAGTAACAAAAATCTCGACAACAGACTACTTTCCATAATGACAAGGCTACCATCCATTGTAGTAACAAAAATCTCGACGACATACTACCTTCCATAATGACAAGGCTACGCTCGATTGGACTAACGAAAATATCAACAAGAGACTACCTTCCATAATGATAAGGCTACCATCAATTAGAGTATCAAAAATCTCGACAACAGACTACCTTCCATAATGACAAGTCTACCATCCATTGTAATAACAAAAATCTCGACAACAGACTACCTTCCATAATGACAAGGCTACCATCCATTGCAGTAACAAAAATCTCGAAAACAGACTACTTTCCATAATGACAAGGCTAAAATCCTTTGGAATAAAAAAATCTTGAGAACAGACTGCCTTCCATAATGACAAGGCTACCATCCAATGGAATAACAAAAATCTCGACAACATACTACCTTCCATAATGACAAGACTACCATCAATTATAGTAACAAAAATCTCGACAACAGACTATGTTCCATAATGACAAGGATGTCATCCATTGTAGTAACAAAAATCTCGACAACAAACTACCTTCCATAATGACAATGCTACCATCCATTGGACTAGCAAAAATCTCGACAACAGACTACCTTCCATAATGACAAGGCTACCATCCATTGTAGTAACAAAAATCTCGATAACAGACTACCTTCCATAATGACAATGCTACCATCCATTGGAGTAACAAAAATCTCGACAACAGACTACCTTCCATAATGACAAGGCTACCATCCATTGTAGTACCAAAAATCTCGACAACAGACTACCTTCCATAATGACAAGGCTACCATCCATTGGAGTAATAAAAATCTCGATAACAGACTACCTTACATAATGACAAGGCTACCATCCATTAGAGTGACAAAAATCTCGACAATACACTACCTTCCATAATAACTAGGCTACCATCCATTAGAGTAACAAAGATATCGACAACAGACTACCTTCTATAAGGACAAGGCTACCATACATTGTAATAACAAAAATCTCGAAAACAAACTACCTTCCACAATGGCAAGGCTACCATACATTGTAGTAACAAAAATCTCGACAATAGTCTACCTTCCATAATGACAAGGCTACCATCCATTGGAGTAACAAAAATCTCGAAAATAGACTACCTTCCATAATGACAAGGCTACCATCCATTGGAGTAAAAAAATATCGACAACAGACTACCTTCCATAATGACAAGGCTACCATCCATTAGAGTAACAAAAATCTCGACAACATACTACCTTCCATAATGACAAGGCTACCATCTATAGGAATAAAAAAAATGTCGATAACAGAATGCCTTCCATAATGACAAGGCTACCATCCAATGGAATAACAAAAATCTCGACAACGTACTACCTCCCATAATGAAAAGGCTACCATCAATTGTAGTAACGAAAATCTCGACAATATACTACCTTCCATAATGACAAGGATGCCATCCATTGTAGTAACAAAAATCTCGATAACAGATTACCTTCCATAATGAATATTCTACCATCCAATGGAATAACAAAAATCTCGACTACATACTACCTTCCATAATGATAAGACTACCATCATTTTTAGTAATGAAAATCTCGACAACAGACTACCTTCCATAATGACAAGGCTGTCATCCATTGGAGTAACAAAAATATCGACAATAGAATACCTTCCATTATGACTAGGCTACCATCCATTGAAGTAACAAAGATATCGACAACAAACTTCCTTCCATAATGGCAAGGCTACCATCTATAGGAATAAAATAAATCTCGAGAACAGACTGCCTTCCATAATGACAGGGTTGCCATCCATTGGAGTAACTAAAATCTCAAAAATAGACTACCTTCCATAATGACAAAGCTAAAATCCATGTGAATAAAAAAATCTCGAGAACATACTGCCTTACATAATGATAAGGCTACCATCCAATGGAATAACATCTATAGGAATAAAAAAATTTCGATAACTGACTGCCTTCCATAATGACAAGGCTACCATCCAATGGAATAACAAAAATCTCGACAACATACTACCTTCCATAATGAAAAGGCTACCATCAATTGTAGTAACGAAAATCTCGACAACATACTACCTTCCATAATGACAAGGATGCCATCCATTGTAGTAACAAAAATATCAACAACAGACTACCTTCCATAATGAAAATGCTACCATCCATTGGAGTAAAAAAAATCTCGACAACAGACTACCTTCCATAATGAAAAGGCTACCATCTATTGTAGTAACAAAAATCTCGACAAGAGACTACCTTCCATAATGACAAGGCTACCATCCAATGGAATAACAAAAATCTCGACAACATACTACCTTCCATAATGACAAGACTACCATCAATTGTAGTAAGGAAAATCTCGACAACAGACTACCTTCCATAATGACAAGGCTGCCATCCATTAGAGTAACAAAAATATCGACAACATAATACTTTCCATTATAACTAACCTATCATCCATTGAAGTAACAAAGATATCGACAACAGACTACCTTCCATAATGACAAGGATGCCATCCATTGTAGTAACAAAAATCTCGATAACAGATTACCTTCCATAATGAATATTCTACCATCCAATGGAATAACAAAAATCTCGACTACATACTACCTTCCATAATGATAAGACTACCATCATTTTTAGTAATGAAAATCTTGACAACAGACTACCTTCCATAATGACAAGGCTGTCATCCATTGGAGTAACAAAAATATCGACAATAGAATACCTTCCATTATGACTAGGCTACCATCCATTGAAGTAACAAAGATATCGACAACAAACTTCCTTCCATAATGGCAAGGCTACCATCTATAGGAATAAAATAAATCTCGAGAACAGACTGCCTTCCATAATGACAGGGTTGCCATCCATTGGAGTAACTAAAATCTCAAAAATAGACTACCTTCCATAATGACAAAGCTAAAATCCATGTGAATAAAAAAATCTCGAGAACATACTGCCTTACATAATGATAAGGCTACCATCCAATGGAATAACATCTATAGGAATAAAAAAATTTCGATAACTGACTGCCTTCCATAATGACAAGGCTACCATCCAATGGAATAACAAAAATCTCGACAACATACTACCTTCCATAATGAAAAGGCTACCATCAATTGTAGTAACGAAAATCTCGACAACATACTACCTTCCATAATGACAAGGATGCCATCCATTGTAGTAACAAAAATATCAACAACAGACTACCTTCCATAATGAAAATGCTACCATCCATTGGAGTAAAAAAAATCTCGACAACAGACTACCTTCCATAATGAAAAGGCTACCATCTATTGTAGTAACAAAAATCTCGACAAGAGACTACCTTCCATAATGACAAGGCTACCATCCAATGGAATAACAAAAATCTCGACAACATACTACCTTCCATAATGACAAGACTACCATCAATTGTAGTAAGGAAAATCTCGACAACAGACTACCTTCCATAATGACAAGGCTGCCATCCATTAGAGTAACAAAAATATCGACAACATAATACTTTCCATTATAACTAACCTATCATCCATTGAAGTAACAAAGATATCGACAACAGACTACCTTCCATAATGACAAGGCTACCATCTATAGGAATAACATAAATCTCGAGAACAGACTGCCTTCCATAATGACAAGGCTATCATCCAATGGAATAACAAAAATCTCGACAACATACTACCTTCCATAATGACAAGACTACCATCGATTGGACTAACGAAAATATCAACAAGAGACTACCTTCCATAACGATAAGGCTACCATCAATTAGAGTAACAAAATTCTCGACAACAGACTACCTTCCATAATGACAAGTCTACCATCCATTGTAATAACAAAAATCTCGACAACAGACTACCTTCCATAATGACAAGGCTACCATCCATTGGAGTAACAAAAATCTCGAAAACAGACTACCTTCCATAATGACAAGGCTAGCATCTATAGGAATAACATAAATCTCGAGAACAGACTGCCTTCCATAATGACAAGGCTATCATCCAATGGAATAACAAAAATCTCGACAACATACTACCTTCCATAATGACAAGACTACCATCCATTGTAGTAACAAAAATCTCGACAACAGACTACCTTCCATAATGACAATGCTACCATCCATTGGACTAGCAAAAATCTCGACAACAGACTACCTTCCATAATGACAAGGCTACCATCCATTGTAGTAACAAAAATCTCGACAACAGACTACCTTCCATAATGACAATGCTACCATCCATTGGAGTAACAAAAATCTCGACAAAAGACTACCTTCCATAATGACAAGGCTACCATCCATTGTAGTACCAAAAATCTCGACAACAGACTACCTTCCATAATGACAAGGCTACCATCCATTGGAGTAATAAAAATCTCGATAACAGACTACCTTACATAATGACAAGGCTACCATCCATTAGAGTCACAAAAATCTCGACAATACACTACCTTCCATAATGACTAGGCTACCATCCATTAGAGTAACAAAGATATCGACAACAGACTACCTTCTATAAGGACAAGGCTACCATACATTGTAATAACAAAAATCTCGAAAACAAACTACCTTCCACAATGGCAAGGCTACCATACATTGTAGTAACAAAAATCTCGACAATAGTCTACCTTCCATAATGACAAGGCTACCATCCATTGGAGTAACAAAAATCTCGAAAATAGACTACCTTCCATAATGACAAGGCTACCATCCATTGGAGTAAAAAAATATCGACAACAGACTACCTTCCATAATGACAAGGCTACCATCCATTAGAGTAACAAAAATCTCGACAACAGACTACCTTCCATAATGACAAGGCTACCATCTATAGGAATAAAAAAAATGTCGATAACAGAATGCCTTCCATAATGACAAGGCTACCATCATATGGAATAACAAAAATCTTGACAACATACTACCTTCCATAATGAAAAGGCTACCATCAATTGTAGTAACGAAAATCTCGACAACATACTACCTTCCATAATGACAAGGAAGCCATCCATTGTAGTAACGAAACTCTCTACAATAGACTACCTTCCATAATGAAAATGCTACCATCCATTGGAGTAACCAAAATCTCTATAATAGACTACCTTCCATAATGACAAGGCTACCATCTATTGGAATAACAAAAATCTCAAGAACAGACTACCGTCCATAAATACAAGGCTACCATCCAATGGAATAATAAAAATCTCGACAACATACTACCTTTCATAATGACAAGGCTACCATCAATTAGAGTCATAAAAAACTCGACAATAGACTACCTTCCATAATGACTCGGCTACCATCCATTAGAGTAACAAAGTTATCGACAATAGACTACCTTCTATAATGACAAGGCTACTATACATTGTAATAACAAAAATCTCGACAACAAACTACCTTTAACAGTGACAAGGCTACCATACATTATAGTAACAAAAATCTTGACAACAATCTACCTTCCATAATGACAAGGCTATCATCCATTGGAGTAACAAAAATCTCGACAATAGACTACCTTCCATAATGACAAGGCTACCATCCAATGGAATAAAAAAAATCTCGACAACATACTACCTTCCATAATGACAAGGCTATCATCCATTAGAGTGACAAAAATCTCGACAATAGACTACCTTCCATAATGACTAGGCTACCATCCATTAGAGTAACAAAGATATCGACAACAGACTACCTTCTACAATGGAAAGGCTACCATACATTGTAGTAACAAAAATCTCGACAACAGTCTACCTTCCATAATGATATGGCTACCATCCATTGGAATAACAAAAATATCGACAACAAACTACGTTCCATAATGACAAGACTACCATCCATTGGAGTAACAAAAATATCGACAACAGACTACCTTCCATAATGACAAGGCTACCATCCATTGGAGTAACAAAAATATAGACAACAAACTTCCTTCCATAATGACAAGGATACCATCCATTGGAGCCACCAAAATCTCGACAACAGACAACTTCCATAATGACAAGGCTACCATCTATTGGAATAACAAAAATCTCAAGAACAGACTACCTTCCATAAGGACATGGCTATAATCCAATGGAATAACAAAAATCTCGACAACATACTACCTTCCATAATGACAAGGCGACCATCCATTAGAGTGACAAAAATCTCGACAATAGACTACCTTCCATAATGACTAGGCTACCATCCATTGGAGTAACAAAAATCTCGACAACAAACTACCTTCCATAATGACAAGGCTACCAACCATTACAGTAACAAAAATCTCGACAACAAACTACCTTCCATAATGACAAGGCAACCATCCATTGGAGTAATGAAAATATCAACAAGAGACTACCTTCCATAATGACAAGGCTACCATGCATTGTAGTAATGAAAATATCAACAAGAGACTACCTTCCATAATGACAAGGCTACCATCCATTGGAGTAAAAAATAGCTCGCCAACAAACTACCTTCCATAATGACAAGGCTACCATCCATTGGAGGAACAAAATCTCGACAACATACTACCTTTCATTATGACATGGCTACTATCCATTGGAGTGACAAAAATCCCGACAACAAACTACCTACCAAAATGATAAGGAAACCATCCATTCGAATCACAAAAATATCGACAACAAACTACGTTCCATAATGACAGGGCTACCATCCATTGGAGTAACAAAAATATAAACAACAGACTGCTTTCCATAATGACAAGGCTACCATCCATTGGAGTAACAAAAATCTCGACAACAGACTACCTTCCATAATGACAAGGCTACCATCCATTGGAGTAACAAAAATCTCGATAACAGACTACCTTCCATAATGACAAGGCTACCATCCAATGGAATAAAAAAAATCTCGACAACATACTACCTTCCATAATGACAAGTCTATCATCCATTAGAGTGACAAAAATCTCGACAATAGACTACCTTCCATAATGACTAGGCTACCATCCATTAGAGTGACAAAAATATCGATAATAGACTACCTTCCATAATGACTAGTCTACCATCCATTAGAGTAACAAAGATATCGACAACAGACTACCTTCTACAATGGAAAGGCTACCCTACACTGTAGCAACAAAAATCTCGAAAACAGTCTACCTTCCATAATGACAAGGCTACCATCCATTGGAGTAACAAAAATCTCGACAACAGACTACCTTCCATAATGACAAGGCTACCATCCATTGGAGTAACAAAATTCTCGATAACAGACTACCTTCCATAATGACAAGGCTACCATCCAATGGAATAAAAAAAATCTCGACAACATACTACCTTCCATAATGACAAGGCTATCATCCATTAGAGTGACAAAAATCTCGACAATAGACTACCTTCCATAATGACTAGGCTACCATCCATTAGAGTGACAAAAATATCGATAATAGACTACCTTCCATAATGACTAGGCTACCATCCATTAGAGTAACAAAGATATCGACAACAGACTACCTTCTACAATGGAAAGGCTACCATACACTGTAGCAACAAAAATCTCGACAACAGTCTACCTTCCATAATGACAAGGCTACCATCCATTGGAGTAACAAAAATCTCGACAATAGACTACCTTCCATAATGAGAAGGCTACCATCCATTGGAGTAACAAAAATCTCGACAACAAACTACCTTCCATAATGACAAGGCTACCATCCATTAGAGTAACAAAAATCTCGACAACAGACTACCTTCCATAATGACAAGGCTACGATCCATTAGAGTAACAAAAATTTCGTCAACAGACTACCTTCCATAATTACAAGGCTACCATCTATAGGAATAAAAAAAATCTCGATAACAGACTGCCTTCCAAAATGACAAGGCTACCATCCAATGGAATAACATAAATCTCGACAACATACTACCTTCCATAATGAAAAGGCTACCATCAATTGTAGTAACAAAAATCTCGACAACAAACTACCTTCCATAATGACAAGGCTACCATCCATTGGAGTAACAAAAATCTCGACAATAGACTACCTTCCATAATGAGAAGGCTACCATCCATTGGAGTAACAAAAATCTCGACAACAAACTACCTTCCATAATGACAAGGCTACCATCCATTAGAGTAACAAAAATCTCGACAACAGACTACCTTCCATAATGACAAGGCTACGATCCATTAGAGTAACAAATATTTCGTCAACATACTACCTTCCATAATGACAAGGCTACCATCTATAGGAATAAAAAAATCTCGATAATAGACTGCCTTCCAAAATGACAAGGCTACCATCCAATGGAATAACAAAAATCTCGACAACAAACTACCTTCCATAATGACAAGGCTACCATCCATTGTAGTGACAAAAATATCGACAATAGACTACCTTCCATAATGACAAGGCTACCATCCAATGGAATAACAAAAATCTCGACAACATACTACCTTCCATAATGAGAAGGATGCCATCCATTGTAGTAACAAAAATCTCGACAACAGACTACCTTCCATAATGAAAATGCTACCATCCATTGGAATAATAAAATTATCGACAACAAACTACGTTCCATAATGACAACGTTACCATCCATTGGAGTAACAAAAATATCGACAACAAGCTACCTTCCATAATGACAATGCTACCATCCATTGGAGTAACAAAAATCTCGACAACAGACTACCTTCCATAATGACAAGGCTACCATCCATTGGAGTAACAAAAATCTCGATAACAGACTACCTTCCATAATGACAAGGCTACCATCCAATGGAATAAAAAAAATCTCGACAACATACTACCTTCCATAATGACAAGGCTATCATCCATTAGAGTGACAAAAATCTCGACAATAGACTACCTTCCATAATGACTAGGCTACCATCCATTAGAGTGACAAAAATATCGATAATAGACTACCTTCCATAATGACTAGGCTACCATCCATTAGAGTAACAAAGATATCGACAACAGACTACCTTCTACAATGGAAAGGCTACCATACACTGTAGCAACAAAAATCTCGACAACAGTCTACCTTCCATAATGACAAGGCTACCATCCATTGGAGTAACAAAAATCTCGACAACAGACTACCGTCCATAATGACAAGGCTACCATCCATTGGAGTAACAAAAATCTCGATAACAGACTACCTTCCATAATGACAAGGCTACCATCCAATGGAATAAAAAAAATCTCGACAACATACTACCTTCCATAATGACAAGGCTATCATCCATTAGAGTGACAAAAATCTCGACAATAGACTACCTTCCATAATGACTAGGCTACCATCCATTAGAGTGACAAAAATATCGATAATAGACTACCTTCCACAATGACTAGGCTACCATCCATTAGAGTAACAAAGATATTGACAACAGACTACCTTCTACAATGGAAAGGCTACCATACACTGTAGCAACAAAAATCTCGACAACAGTCTACCTTCCATAATGACAAGGCTACCATCCATTGGAGTAACAAAAATCTCGACAATAGACTACCTTCCATAATGAGAAGGCTACCATCCATTGGAGTAACAAAAATCTCGACAACAAACTACCTTCCATAATGACAAGGCTACCATCCATTAGAGTAACAAAAATCTCGACAACAGACTACCTTCCATAATGACAAGGCTATGATCCATTAGAGTAACAAAAATTTCGTCAACAGACTACCTTCCATAATGACAAGGCTACCATCTATAGGAATAAAAAAAATCTCGATAACAGACTGCCTTCCAAAATGACAAGGCTACCATCCAATGGAATAACATAAATCTCGACAACATACTACCTTCCATAATGAAAAGGCTACCATCAATTGTAGTAACGAAAATCTCGACAAGATACTACCTTCCATAATGACAAGGATGCCATCCATTGTAGTAATAAAAATATCAAAAACAGACTACCTTCCATAATGAAAATTCTACCATCCATTGGAGTAAAAAAATTTCGACAACAGACTACCTTCCATAATGAAAAGGCTCCATCCATTGTAGTAACAAAAATCTCGACAATAGACTACCTTCCATAATGACAAGGCTACCATCCAATGGAATAACAAAAATCTCGACAACATACTACCTTCCATAATGACAAGACTACCATCCAATCCAGTGATTAAAATATCAACAAGAGACTACCTTCCATAATGACAAGGCTACCATCCGATGGAATAACAAAAATCTCGACAACATACTACCTTCCATAATGACAAGAATGCCATCCATTGTAGTAAAAAAAATCTCGACAACAGACTACCTTCCATAATGATATGGCTACCATCCATTGGAATAACACAAATATCGACAACAAACTACGTTCCATAATGACAAGACTACCATCCATTGGAATAATAAAAATATCGACAACAAACTACGTTCCATAATGACAAGGCTACCATCCATTGGAGTAACAAAAATATCGACAACAAGCTACCTTCCATAATGACAATGCTACCATCCATTGGAGTAACAAAAATCTCGATAACAGACAACCTTCCATAATGACAAGTCTACCATCCATTGGAGTAACAAAAATCCCGATAACAGACTACCTTCCATAATGACAAGGCTACAATCCAATGGAATAAAAAAAATCTCGACAACATACTACCTTCCATAATGACAAGGCTATCATCCATTAGAGTGACAAAAATCTCGACAATAGACTACCTTCCATAATGACTGGGATACCATCCATTAGAGTGACAAAAATATCGATAATAGACTACCTTCCATAATGACTAGGCTACCATCCATTAGAGTAACAATGATATCGACAACAGACTACCTTGTACAATGGAAAGGCTACCATACACTGTAGTAACAAAAATATCGACAACAGTCTACCTTCCATAATGACAAGGCTACCATCCATTGGAGTAACAAAAATTCCGACAACAGACTACCTTCCATAATGACAAGGCTACGATCCATTAGAGTAACAAAAATTCCGTCAACAGACTACCTTTCATAATGATAAGGCTACCATCTATAGGAATAAAAAAAATCTCGATAACAGACTGCCTTCCAAAATGACAAGGCTACCATCCAATGGAATAACATAAATCTCGACAACAAACTACCTTCCATAATGAAAAGGCTACCATCAATTGTAGTAACAAAAATCTCGACAAGATACTACCTTCCATAATGACAAGGATGCCATCCATTGTAGTAACAAAAATATCAAAAACAGACTACCTTCCATAATGAAAATGCTACCATCCATTGGAGTAACAAAAATCTCGACAACAGACTACCTTCCATAATGACAAGGCTACCATCCATTGGAGTAACAAAAATCTCGATAACAGACTACCTTCCATAATGACAAGGCTACCATCCAATGGAATAAAAAAAATCTCGACAACATACTACCTTCCATAATGACAAGGCTATCATCCATTAGAGTGACAAAAATCTCGACAATAGACTACCTTCCATAATGACTAGGCTACCATCCATTAGAGTGACAAAAATATCGATAATAGACTACCTTCCACAATGACTAGGCTACCATCCATTAGAGTAACAAAGATATTGACAACAGACTACCTTCTACAATGGAAAGGCTACCATACACTGTAGCAACAAAAATCTCGACAATAGTCTACCTTCCATAATGACAAGGCTACCATCCATTGGAGTAACAAAAATCTCGACAATAGACTACCTTCCATAATGAGAAGGCTACCATCCATTGGAGTAACAAAAATCTCGACAACAAACTACCTTCCATAATGACAAGGCTACCATCCATTAGAGTAACAAAAATCTCGACAACAGACTACCTTCCATAATGACAAGGCTACGATCCATTAGAGTAACAAAAATTTCGTCAACAGACTACCTTCCATAATGACAAGGCTACCATCTATAGGAATAAAAAAAATCTCGATAACAGACTGCCTTCCAAAATGACAAGGCTACCATCCAATGGAATAACATAAATCTCGACAACATACTACCTTCCATAATGAAAAGGCTACCATCAATTGTAGTAACGAAAATCTCGACAAGATACTACCTTCCATAATGACAAGGATGCCATCCATTGTAGTAATAAAAATATCAAAAACAGACTACCTTCCATAATGAAAATGCTACCATCCATTGGAGTAAAAAAATTTCGACAACAGACTACCTTCCATAATGAAAAGGCTCCATCCATTGTAGTAACAAAAATCTCGACAATAGACTACCTTCCATAATGACAAGGCTACCATCCAATGGAATAACAAAAATCTCGACAACATACTACCTTCCATAATGACAAGACTACCATCCAATCCAGTGATTAAAATATCAACAAGAGACTACCTTCCATAATGACAAGGCTACCATCCGATGGAATAACAAAAATCTCGACAACATACTACCTTCCATAATGACAAGAATGCCATCCATTGTAGTAAAAAAAATCTCGACAACAGACTACCTTCCATAATGATATGGCTACCATCCATTGGAATAACACAAATATCGACAACAAACTACGTTCCATAATGACAAGACTACCATCCATTGGAATAATAAAAATATCGACAACAAACTACGTTCCATAATGACAAGGCTACCATCCATTGGAGTAACAAAAATATCGACAACAAGCTACCTTCCATAATGACAATGCTACCATCCATTGGAGTAACAAAAATCTCGATAACAGACAACCTTCCATAATGACAAGTCTACCATCCATTGGAGTAACAAAAATCCCGATAACAGACTACCTTCCATAATGACAAGGCTACCATCCAATGGAATAAAAAAAATCTCGACAACATACTACCTTCCATAATGACAAGGCTATCATCCATTAGAGTGACAAAAATCTCGACAATAGACTACCTTCCATAATGACTGGGATACCATCCATTAGAGTGACAAAAATATCGATAATAGACTACCTTCCATAATGACTAGGCTACCATCCATTAGAGTAACAATGATATCGACAACAGACTACCTTGTACAATGGAAAGGCTACCATACACTGTAGTAACAAAAATATCGACAACAGTCTACCTTCCATAATGACAAGGCTACCATCCATTGGAGTAACAAAAATTCCGACAACAGACTACCTTCCATAATGACAAGGCTACGATCCATTAGAGTAACAAAAATTCCGTCAACAGACTACCTTTCATAATGATAAGGCTACCATCTATAGGAATAAAAAAAATCTCGATAACAGACTGCCTTCCAAAATGACAAGGCTACCATCCATTGGAGTAACAAAAATCTCGATAACAGACTACCTTCCATAATGACAAGGCTACCATCCAATGGAATAAAAAAAATCTCGACAACATACTACCTTCCATAATGACAAGGCTATCATCCATTAGAGTGACAAAAATCTCGACAATAGACTACCTTCCATAATGACTAGGCTACCATCCATTAGAGTGACAAAAATATCGATAATAGACTACCTTCCATAATGACTAGGCTACCATCCATTAGAGTAACAAAGATAACGACAACAGACTACCTTCTACAATGGAAAGGCTACCATACACTGTAGCAACAAAAATCTCGACAACAGTCTACCTTCCATAATGACAAGGCTACCATCCATTGGAGTAACAAAAATCTCGACAACAGACTACCGTCCATAATGACAAGGCTACCATCCATCGGAGTAACAAAAATCTCGATAACAGACTACCTTCCATAATGACAAGGCTACCATCCAATGGAATAAAAAAAATCTCGACAACATACTACCTTCCATAATGACAAGGCTATCATCCATTAGAGTGACAAAAATCTCGACAATAGACTACCTTCCATAATGACTAGGCTACCATCCATTAGAGTGACAAAAATATCGATAATAGACTACCTTCCATAATGACTAGGCTACCATCCATTAGAGTAACAAAGATATCGACAACAGACTACCTTCTACAATGGAAAGGCTACCATACACTGTAGCAACAAAAATCTCGACAACAGTCTACCTTCCATAATGACAAGGCTACCATCCATTGGAGTAACAAAAATCTCGACAATAGACTACCTTCCATAATGAGAAGGCTACCATCCATTGGAGTAACAAAAATCTCGACAACAAACTACCTTCCATAATGACAAGGCTACCATCCATTAGAGTAACAAAAATCTCGACAACAGACTACCTTCCATAATGACAAGGCTACGATCCATTAGAGTAACAAAAATTTCGTCAACAGACTACCTTCCATAATGACAAGGCTACCATCTATAGGAATAAAAAAAATCTCGATAACAGACTGCCTTCCAAAATGACAAGGCTACCATCCAATGGAATAACATAAATCTCGACAACATACTACCTTCCATAATGAAAAGGCTACCATCAATTGTAGTAACGAAAATCTTGACAAGATACTACCTTCCATAATGACAAGGATGCCATCCATTGTAGTAACAAAAATATCAAAAACAGACTACCTTCCATAATGAAAATGCTACCATCCATTGGAGTAAAAAAATTTCGACAACAGACTACCTTCCGTAATGAAAAGGCTCCATCCATTGTAGTAACAAAAATCTCGACAATAGACTACCTTCCATAATGACAAGGCTACCATCCAATGGAATAACAAAAATCTCGATAACATACTACCTTCCATAATGACAAGACTAACATCCAATCCAGTGATTAAAATATCAACAAGAGACTACCTTCCATAATGACAAGGCTACCATCCGATGGAATAACAAAAATCTCGACAACATACTACCTTCCATAATGACAAGAATGCCATCCATTGTAGTAAAAAAAATCTCGACAACAGACTACCTTCCATAATGATATGGCTACCATCCATTGGAATAACACAAATATCGACAACAAACTACGTTCCATAATGACAAGACTACCATCCATTGGAATAATAAAAATATCGACAACAAACTACGTTCCATAATGACAAGGCTACCATCCATTGGAGTAACAAAAATATCGACAACAAGCTACCTTCCATAATGACAATGCTACCATCCATTGGAGTAACAAAAATCTCGACAACAGACTACCTTCCATAATGACAAGTCTACCATCCATTGGAGTAACAAAAATCTCGATAACAGACTACCTTCCATAATGACAAGGCTACCATCCATTAGAGTGACAAAAATCTCGACAATAGACTACCTTCCATAATGACTGGGATACCATCCATTAGAGTGACAAAAATATCGATAATAGACTACCTTCCATAATGACTAGGCTACCATCCATTAGAGTAACAAAGATATCGACAACAGACTACCTTGTACAATGGAAAGACTACCATACACTGTAGTAACAAAAATCTCGACAACAGTCTACCTTCCAGAATGACAAGACTACCTTCCATAATGACAAGGCTACCATCCGATGGAATAACAAAAATCTCGACAACATACTACCTTCCATAATGACAAGAATGCCATCCATTGTAGTAAAAAAAATCTCGACAACACACTACCTTCCATAATGATATGGCTACCATCCATTGGAATAACACAAATATCGACAACAAACTACGTTCCATAATGACAAGACTACCATCCATTGGAGTAACAAAAATATCGACAACAGACTACCTTCCATAATGACAAGGCTACCATCTATTGGAGTAACAAAAATATAGACAACAAACTTCCTTCCATAATGACAAGGCTACCATCCATTGGAGTCACCAAAATCTCGACAAGAGACAACTTCCATAATGAAAGGCTACCATCTATTGGAATAACAAAAATCTCGAGAACAGACTACCTTCCATAATGACTAGGCTACCATCCATTGGAGTAACAAAAATCTCGACAACAAACTACCTTCCATAATGACAAGGCTACCATCCATTACAGTAACAAAAATCTCGACAACAGACTACCTTCCATAATGACATGGCAACCATCCATTGGAGTAATGAAAATATCAACAAGAGACTACCTTCCATAATGACAAGGCTACCATGCATTGGAGTAATGAAAATATCAACAAGAGACTACCTTCCATAATGACAAGGCTACCATCCATTGGAGTAACAAATAGCTCGCCAACAAACTACCTTCCATAATGACAAAGCTACCATCCATTGGAGGAACAAAATCTCGACAACATACTACCTTTCATTATGACATGGCTATTATCCATTGGAGTGACAAAAATCCCGACAACAAACTACCTACCAACATAATGAAAGGCTACCATCTATTGGAATAACAAAAATCTCGAGAACAGACTACCTTCCATAATGACTAGGCTACCATCCATTGGAGTAACAAAAATCTCGACAGCAAACTACCTTCCATAATGACTAGGCTACCATCTATTGGAATAACAAAAATCTCGACAACAGACTACCTTCCATAATGACTAGGCTACCATTCATTGGAGTAACAAAAATTCCGACAACAGACTACCTTCCATAATGACAAGGCTACGATCCATTAGAGTAACAAAAATTTCATCAACAGACTACCTTTCATAATGACAAGGCTACCATCTAAAGGAATAAAAAAAATCTCGATAACAGACTGCCTTCCAAAATAACAAGGCTACCATCCAATGGAATAACATAAATCTCGACAACATACTACCTTCCATAATGAAAAGGCTACCATCAATTGTAGTAACGAAAATCTCGACAAGATACTACCTTCCATAATGAGAAGGCTACCATCCATTGGAGTAAAAAAATCTCGACAACAGACTACCTTCCATAATGAAAAGGCTCCATCCATTGTAGTAACAAAAATCTCGACAATAGACTACCTTCCATAATGACAAGGCTACCATCCAATGGAATAACAAAAATCTCGACAACATACTACCTTCCATAATGACAAGACTACCATCCATTCTAGTGATTAAAATATCAACAAGAGACTACCTTCCATAATGACAAGGCTACCATCCGATGGAATAACAAAAATCTCGACAACATACTACCTTCCATAATGACAAGAATGCCATCCATTGTAGTAAAAAAAATCTCGACAACAGACTACCTTCCATAATGATATGGCTACCATCCATTGGAATAACACAAATATCGACAACAAACTAGGTTCCATAATGACAAGACTACCATCCATTGGAGTAACAAAAATATCGACAACAGACTACCTTCCATAATGACAAGGCTACCATCCATTGGAGTAACAAAAATATAGACAACAGACTTCCTTCCATAATGACAAGGCTACCATCCATTGGAGTCACCAAAATCTCGACAACAGACAACTTCCATAATGACAAGGCTACCATCTATTAGAATAACAAAAATCTCGAGAACAGACTACCTTCCATAATGACAAGGCTATAATCCAATGGAATAACAAAAATCTCGACAACATACTACCTTCCATAATGACAAGGCGACCATCCATTAGAGTGACAAAAATCTCGACAATAGACTACCTTCCATAATGACTAGGCTACCATCCATTGGAGTAACAAAAATCTCGATAACAAACTACCTTCCATAATGACAAGGCTACCATCCATTAGAGTAACAAAAATCTCGACAACAGAGTACCTTCCATAATGACAAGGCAACCATCCATTGGAGTAATGAAAATATCAACAAGAGACTACCTTCCATAATGACAAGGCTTCCATGCATTGGAGTAATGAAAATATCAACAAGAGACTACCTTCCATAATGACAAGGCTACCATCCATTGGAGTAACAAATAGCTCGCCAACAAACTACCTTCCATAATGACAAGGCTACCATCCATTGGAGGAACAAAATCTCGACAACATACTACCTTTCATTATGACATGGCTACTATCCATTGGAGTGACAAAAATCCGGACAACAAACTACCTACCAAAATGATAAGGAAACCATCAATTCGAATCACAAAAATATCGAAAACAAACTACGTTCCATAATGACAGGGCTACCATCCATTGGAGTAACAAAAATATAGACAACAGACTACTTTCCATAATGACAAGGCTACCATCCAATGGAATAACAAAAATCTCGACAATAGACTACCTTCCTTAATGACAAGGCTAACACCAATTGGAGTAACAAAATCTGGACAACAGACTACCTTTCATTATGACATGGCTACTATCCATTGGAGTAACAAAAATCTCGACCACAAACTACCTTCCAAAATGATATGGCTACCATCCATTGGAATAACAAAAATATCGACAACAAACTACGTTCCATAATGACAAGGCTACCATCCATTGGAGTAACAAAAATATAGACAGCAAACTACCTTCCATAATGACAAGGCTACCATCTATTGGAATAACAAAAATCTCGACAACAGACTACCTTCCATAATGACTAAGCTACCATCCATTGGAGTAACAAAAATCTACACAACAAACTACCTTCCATAATGACAAGGCTACCATCCATTGGAGTAACAAAAATCTAGACAGCAAACTACCTTCCATAATGACTAGGCTACCATATATTGGAATAACAAAAATCTCGACAACAGACTACCTTCCATAATGACTCGGCTACCATCCATTGGAGTAACAAAAATCTCGACAACAAACTACCTTCCATAATGACAAGGCTACCATCAATTAGAGTAACAAAAATCTCAACAACAGACTACCTTCCATAATGACAAGGCTACGATCCATTAGAGTAACAAAAATTTCGTCAACAGACTACCTTCCATAATGACAAGGCTACCATCTATAGGAATAAAAAAAATCACGATAACAGACTGCCTTCCAAAATGACAAGGCTACCATCCAATGGAATAACATAAATCTCGACAACATACTACCTTCCATAATGAAAAGGCTACCATCAATTGTAGTAGCAAAAATCTCGACAAGATACTACCTTCCATAATGACAAGGATGCCATCCATTGTAGTAACAAAATATCAAAAACAGACTACCTTCCATAATGAAAATGCTACCATCCATTGGAGTAAAAAAATCTCGACAACAGACTACCTTCCATAATGAAAAGGCTACCATCCATTGTAGTAACAAAAATCTCGACAACAGACTACCTTCCATAATGACAAGGCTACCATCCAATGGAATAACAAAATTCTCGACAACATACTACCTTCCATAATGACAAGACTACCATCCATTGCAGTGACAAAAATATCGACAAGAGACTACATTCCATAATGACAAGGCTACCATCCGATGGAATAACAAAAATCTCGACAACATACACTACAACATTTGTTGTCTTTGGCAACACTTTTTTAGGTAACATGTAGAAATTGTTGCCTTAAATTCATATAGGCAACGATTTACGATTGTTGTCAAAAATATGTTTGCAACCCTTGATAATCGTTGCCTAAAATACTTTTGGGGACGTTTATGGAGCGATACTCTTTTATTTTTTTGCCAACGGTTGTTAATTGTGCCCTTAACTGCTTTTGGGGACGATTTTAGAGCGTTAAAATATTATTTCTTTAGCAACGTTTGACAATTGTCCTCTAAAATATTTTTGGGGACATTTTTAGATTGTTACATTAGTTCTAATAAAAGGCCACATTTCTGAAATGTTGTATAATTTTTTTTAGAATTATCAAATTTTTGATGGCAATCTTCCCTCCAAAACTTATACACTAAAAAACAAATATTTTTCTCTAAACATTATTAATATATATAAAAAAAAATTATTTTTCTAACACAAGAATTTAAAAATAAAAAATTTCAATTAAACAGAAAATAATAAATTATATATATATATATATATATATATATATATATATATATATATATATATATATATATATATATATATATATATATATATATATATATATATATATATATATATATATATATATATATATATATATATATATATAATATATATATATATATATATATATATATATATATATATATATATATATATATATATATATATATATATATATATATATATATATATATATATATATATATATATATATATATATATATATATATATATATATATATATATATATATATATATATATATATATATATATATATATATATATATATATATATATATATATATATATATATATATATATATATATATATATATATATATATATATATATATATATATATATATATATATATTAGTCTAATACTTATATATATTTCAATTAAACAGGAATTTTTCTAACACATTATTAATATTTCTCTAAAATTTATATATATATTAAAAAAAAATTTCATTAAACAGAAAATAAAAAATTTTCTAACACAAAAATTTAAAATATTTTTCATTACTAGTCCTCTCAATTATTGCCACGTCTTATTAAAAAGGGTACGCAGATAGCAATTGGGCCTGGCCCAAACATATTACCAGCAGGAAGAAAAAAAAAAGAGTAAATGAACAAGATGAGTGGGGCGGGTTTGTGGTGATTTAAAGCCTAGAACGAAAATTGAATAACAAAAAATCTAAAAGCCACACCGTCCATTATTCCCTTCCACATTTTT
The DNA here is from genome assembly GCA_948472305.1 of Vicia faba. Taxonomy (NCBI): domain Eukaryota; kingdom Viridiplantae; phylum Streptophyta; class Magnoliopsida; order Fabales; family Fabaceae; genus Vicia; species Vicia faba. The sequence continues at coordinate 763,416,303 of OX451738.1, forward strand.
TCTTCGTGTTCTCTCCCTCATCTTCTGTCTCTCTTACCTCACATCTAAAACAACAACAACATAATGAACCCTAGATCAAAACCCGATTCGGCGACGGTGTTGTCCTCCTATCTAGATTCTGGTGGCCTTGGGTGTGGCTATGTGATGAATAGATGGGGCTTCGCGGTGGGTTCGGTATCAATGGCACTTGGAGATGGTGTCGCGGATGAGAGATCGAGTCCCAGAGGTCTGGGTTTTGTGTCGTGGTTGAGTTGTCGGTGATGTCGTGCGATCTTGGGTTTGCGCAATCTGCCGAAGGCGATGATGACCGTTGCGTCTTTGCAAAAGCTGGTGGAGTGGAGGGTTGTTGCGGGAGACACAGTTCCGGGGGATGCAGGAAGTGCGGCGGAAAAGGTAAACTTATGTAACAATTCTTTACTGCATTTGTTTTTAGCTATTCTCACTATCTCCCATCCCTTTCTTAACTGTCTGTCTCTCGCTTTATAGCCTTAGAGAAATAGTTTTTTTAGGAAACATCTTAATGTGTTTGTAAATTGATTGTAGTTTTAAAGGTAATTGATTCTGTAGAGAGGTGTTCATAAAAAGGGAAGGACAAAAGAGAGCTTAGAAAGGGAAGGGACAAAAGAGAGCTTAGAAAGTGACAAGGAATTTACTTCGATCAAAAGGTATTGTCATTTATCATTTATCAGATATACTATACTATATTATAAAATATATAACAAAGTGTTTAATTAAATTATTAAATTTGAGAAAAAGGGTATGTATGTAATGTAATGTTTGTATTGTATGAAATGATATGATATATTGAAAGGAAAGAAAAAAGTAGATGTTACTGAATGAATGAAGGAATGAATGGTAATAGAAGAATGATGCTAGTGTGATTTGGGAGTTCAATAGGTTCTTCTTTTGATGGAGAAAATCAGACATGGCCCCTACATGAATATATTATTTTTCTATAGCTACTAAGATATTGTTGTACTAGAATTTAAAAAGTGAAGGGTAAAAATGTATTTCTGACTATGAACTTAGTATATGAATCTCATATGGGTCTCAATATTAGGGTTTTTTCCAAATATTCTAAAGTTGTATCAGAAAGTAGAGCTTTTAGAATTGTACTTTTGAAGCAGTGGTGGAATTGATGATATATGCTTGAGTTTGATGAGCAAAGAAGACTACATATTGTGGTTTTGTATGGTACAATTTCTAAATATGTGACATTTTTGAATTATATACAGTTTCTTGAGTTTTGAGAGAATAGGTTTTTCTCTAAATATATAATTCATAATTATATCTGCAAGAACTTGATTATGATCAGTACTGGGAAATGGCCAAAAATAGAAAATATAAAATGCAAACTAAGCCTCTTTTAGTTATACGTTCCTTTCAATATTATTGTTTATTATCAAAATTCATTTTGTTATAATTATTTGATCTTTCTTTCTCTCTGTCATGATTCTCTTTAATGTCACAGTTTTCTACATGTTGGTATAAAGTGGCTGAACTTTATGTGAAGAAAAGAAGATATACTAGAGTTGCGTTGCATTTCGTATCGTTGTGTTTGAGTTGAATCTAAGTGTTTTGTAAGTTTCATATTCTAGTATCTTCATTACAGTTCTTTAAATTCTGTTATCACCGTAGTGTCTAAATTGAATCTTACTTTGTTCAGATGCCTAGCACACAAAAGTCAATTCCCTTTCTTAAATGTTGTTTGTGAATACTGTCTGTCATTTGAAGTTGAGAGGAAGCTAGAAGCTTTGTATGATAAACTAGAGTAGAAGTTTGCAATGGTTTCTGTAGTCGGATTTTCCTAGTTCTCATATGTGAACATGTCCTATTAAAAGTTTCAAAACAGGAATTCATGGTTTAACAAACTTTATAGCTCATCTATTAAGTTTCCAATTGATTTAACAACTGGTTCCTCATCCACCGTTCTTTGAAGTTTTAACAATTTTAACAACCTGATTACTTGAGCGTTGTTCATTAGTCTATAAATTAGAAATCTTGTGACCATTATTCCCATTTCCCTACACATACTCGTCAAGTTTATTATTGTCAAATCTTTAAATAATGCCTCTGTATGAGTCTGCACACATGGGCCAAATACAACATTGGGATCTTGGTTGGTTCCTATTGAGCTTTCTGAAGCATTGCACTGGAGTTTGTTTGCTATCTAGCATGTTTGAGACTGTAAACCAATGAGTAACTGTGTGATTGATCTTTGACTGATAGCTATTCACTTAATGTATTTTTTGTTCTTAACAGGGAATCTGTTTGATGATAACAGTCTTGCAGCTGGCTCAATTACCCAATATTAAGGTAGCTAAATGGAATCCTTATATCTACAGATAATTAACCATTCTTCCTTTTCTTAATTTTTTATGTTTGTCATCAATTACAATTATTTTCATTTTCTTATTCATCTAATTTAATAGGTTGCGACTGTACTCCTCTCTTCTGCTTTTGCCTACGACATCTTTTGGGTGTTCATATCTCCGTTGATATTCCATGAAAGTGTCATGATTGCAGTAAGTATTCACCTGTACAAGTAATACTTTAGCTCTTCACTTTTATATTTTTAGTGCAGTTTGCATCTTCAAAGGAAATTTTGGTAGAAAATGAGGAGAAATTAGAAAATGTAGTGAGAGGACAAAGTATCCTTTTAGCATAGTGTTTCGTGCTATGTCCACCAAGTGTTCGGTAAAATTTCTGAACGAATATTTTTCTTATTGGGCATCCTAGAATCCAAGAGTTGCTCTTCAACCGCCGAGAATGGTGAGAATTTCTTACACCTTTCCCTCTTTTTCATTTTTCATTTTCGGTTTTTTAACTTCTCTTGTAGCATCTCTGAGGATGGGATTCCATCCAAATTTCCTCTCTCATTTCACACTAGATCAGAGCTTCACTTTGCACTTCAATTGTTCCATAAAGCGGTTTGTGTTTATGTATTCATATCGATGAAAGTTTGTAAATCTATTTACACTGTACATGCAATTCTGCATTTGGAAGATAATTCTGGATTTGCACTCATACCTCAAGTCATACACTTGTAATTAATCTATGAGTTTTTGTTAATGTTCGCTTCATAATCTTCGCCCAAGTATTTTTCTGAATCTGGTTTGCTTGCTTATATCATACTGGGGCTATGGATGTGTCAGAGTCAGGACGTGAATATGGGGCTAAAAACACTGACGACACCCCTGTGACGGGCACTTCTCAGAAAACTCGAGGGGGTAAGTTATTCACATTTAACTGGTTATCTCGTTTGTGCAATCTGTTGTGCTATTCTTGTAAATGTATGTTTTGATAGTTGATGATTTATTGAACTCTTGTGTCTCGATACATTATTACTAGCCAAGCTATAAATTGTTGCTTTAGGAAGGATGTGTGTCAAGTTTAACATCACTGTGAAAACTCTATTAAATTACATAGTCTCTTGTGTTAATGATAGTCATGCAAGTTTGATATTTAAGTGTACTAATGCTTACTCTCTAGAGCTTATATATCATTTAATGATTTCATGATTTGATTATGATGAACGGACACTTTTTGGCAGATGAAAACTAGACTTTTATTATGTTACCCTATTTATTTCACATACTATACAACCATCAGTGAATGTTAATAGATTTTAAACGGTGAATCCATGCATTTAGTTCCTTATAGGCATTTGTTTCACGTGTAGAAGTGTAAGAGAGCATCGTGTATTAACCTAAGTTTCATTGTTTTGGTTATGTATCATTTAGTTTTATTCTTATTATGATGGGGTTCCATAAATGATTCCTCATTGTCATATAATGCGCTGAATGTTTGGGATTAGTTGGGCATCTTTTCATATGATGCAATTTGCAAATACAATTTTGTGATTTCATGATGTTGGTTGGATACAAGTCACTCATTGGGCAATTTTTTCCCCTTCGTAACAGGTGCTGAATCTCGATTTCGGAAAAGAAGCAAATATTTATCTTACCCCTACACAAATAGTGAACCAAGACTTAAAAGTTTTCCAGCTGAAACAGAAGAATCAAAGACTCCAAGTTCCACCCCTAAAGCAAAAGCTTCAAGCAGAACCAGTAATCCTAAAAATAGATCTCTTTCATCAACTAAATTGGGTGGCACGAGGTTCCAAAATAACTGGTACAGAAAATTCATCAGCTGTAGTAAAATGTCTAGCAGTCCAAAATTCATCGGTGCATCTTCCAGTGACGTACTTTCAGGAGGTTTAATTCTTGTTGATTCTTGTTGATGTCTTAATTGTCCTTTGGACCAAAAATACTTATGGTTAATGTGTTTTATTTTATTTTCTTATGCAGCAATGTATCAATGAAGATGTTGAAAAGGACGATATAAATGATGAAATTCAAGAGGACGACATAAATGATAAAATTCAAGAGGACGACTTAAATGATAAAATTCAAGAGGACGACGTAGATGACGAATTTCAAGAGGACGACATAGATCTAGATGATGAATTTCAAGAGGAAGATATAGATGGTGAATTTCAAGAGGACGACGTAGATGAAGAATTTATGGAGGATGACATATCTAACGAATTTCAAGACGACGATCTGGATGCTTTACTCCTAGAAGACAAACTTGAATGAGTTGGATGATGTCTTTTTTTTGGCTTGTAGTTGAAAGCATTAAACTTGAAATATGATTTTTGTTCTTTTGCTTAACTATGTTTTTAGTTATTTTACTAGGGTCATACTTCAAAGTATTAAAAATAATATTGTTACGTTAGGCATTTTGTGTACTCTATATACTATATCTTGAATTAAAGTTTGAACTCGATTTTATTATATTACAATTTTTATGGATGTATGGTTTAAGTTATATAATCAATATTATTTTTGAAGCCAATTATTATTGACTATATTATTTTGATAATAATTGCAAAATTGTATATTTTATGTGGACAATATAAAACAACAACCTATAAGCTATGGCTACACTTCAAAAACGATCTTCCTGATTCAGGTTTAAGGCAACGATTGTTAATTGTAGTCGAATTTGGTAACGCAACGCTTAAAAAACATTGTCTCAGAGGCCGTAAATAATCGTCCCCTATTCCTTTACTATAGGAAACGTTTTTCAAAAGCGTTCCCAAAAAACATAAAAAAACGTCGCCTCAAACAATAGGCAACGCTCGCACAGGAGATGCCTAGAAAACGTCCCCTATTGTTTTAGGCAACGATTTTCAGAGTTCTGGCAACGTTTTTTAATTGTTGCTGGAGAGCCTAAATGTTGTAGTGATACTACCTTCCATAATGACAAGGATGCCATCCATTGTAGTAAAAAAAATCTCGACAACAGACAACCTTCCATAATGATATGGCTACCATCCATTGGAATAACAAAAATATCGTCAAAAAACTACGTTCCATAATGACAAGACTACCATCCATTGGAGTAACAAAAATATCGACAACAGACTACCTTCCATAATGACAAGGCTACCATCCATTGGAGTAACAAAAATATAGACAACAAACTTCTTCCATAATGACAAGGCTACCATCCATTGGAGTCACCAAAATCTCGACAACAGACAACTTCCATAATGACAAGGCTACCATCCAATGGAATAACAAAAATCTCGACAACATACTACCTTCCATAATCACAAGGCTACCATAAATTGTAGTAACCAAAATCTCGACAACATTCTACCTTCCATAATGACAAGGATGCCATCCATTGTAGTAACAAAAATCTCGACAACAGACTACCTTCCATAATGAAAATGCTACCATCCATTGGAATAACAAAAATCTCGACAACAAACTACCTTCGATAATGACAAGGCTACTATCTATTAGAGTGACAAAAATCTCGGCAATAGACTACCTTCCCTAATGACAAGGCTAACATCAATTGGAGTAACAAAATCTGGACAACAAACTACCTTTCATTATGAAATGGCTACTATCCATTGGAGTAACAAAAATCTCGACAACAAACTACCTTCCAAAATGATATGGCTACCATCCATTGGAATAACAAAAATATCGACAACAAACTACGTTCCATAATGACAAGGCTACCATCCATTGGAGTAACAAAAATATCGACAACAGACTACCTTTCATAATGACAAGGTACCCACCATTGGAGTAACAAAAATCTAGACAGCAAACTACGTTCCATAATGACAAGGCTACCATCTATTGGAATAACAAAAATCTCGACAACAGACTACCTTCCATAATGACTAGGCTACCATCCATTGGAGTAACAAAAATATCGACAACAAACTACCTTCCATAATGACAAGGCTACCATCAATTAGAGTAACAAAAATCTTGATAACAGACTACCTTCCATAATGACAAGGCTACGATCCATTAGAGTAACAAAAATTTCGTCAACAGACTACCTTCCATAATGACAAGGCTACCATCTATAGGAATAAAAAAAATCACGATAACAGACTGCCTTCCAAAATGACAAGGCTACCATCCAATGGAATAACATAAATCTCGACAACATACTACCTTCCATAATGAAAAGGCTACCATCAATTGTAGTAACGAAAATCTCGACAAGATACTACCTTCCATAATGACAAGGATGCCATCCATTGTAGTAACAAAAATATCAAAAACAGACTACCTTCCATAATGAAAATGCTACCATCCATTGGAGTAAAAAAATCTCGACAACAGAGTACCTTCCATAATGAAAAGGCTACCATCCATTGTAGTAAAAAAAATCTCGACAACAGACTACCTTCCATAATGACAAGGCTACCATCCAATGGAATAACAAAAATCTCGACAACATACTACCTTCCATAATGACAAGACTACCATCCATTGCAGTGACAAAAATATCGACAAGAGACTACATTCCATGATGACAAGGCTACCATCCGATTGAATAAAAAAAATCTCGACAACATACTACCTTCCATAATGACAAGGATGCCATCCATTGTAGTAAAAAACATCTCGACAACAGACTACCTTCCATAATGATATGGCTACCATCCATTGGAATAACAAAAATATCGACAACAAACTAAGTCCCATAATGACAAGACTACCATCCATTGGAGTAACAAAAATATCGACAACAGACTACCTTCCATAATGACAAGGCTACCATCCATTGGAGTAACAAAAACACAGACAACAAACTTCCTTCCATAATGACAAGGCTACCATCCATTGGAGTCACCAAAATCTCGACAACAGACAACTTCCATAATGACAAGGCTACCATCTATTGGAATAACAAAAATCTCGAAAACATACTACCTTCCATAATGACAAGGCTATAATCCAATGGAATAACAAAAATCTCGACAACATACTACCTTCCATAATGACAAGGCGACCATCCATTAGAGTTACAAAAATCTCGACAATAGACTACCTTCCATAATGACAAGGCTACCATCCATTAGAGTAACAAAAATCTTGACAACAGACTACCTTCCATAATGACAAGGCAACCATCCATTGGAGTAATGAAAATATCAACAAGAGACTACCTTACATGATGACAAGGCTACCATGCATTGGAGTAATGAAAATATCCACAAGAGACTACCTTCCATAATGACAAGGCTACCATCCATTGGAGTAACAAATAGCTCGCCGACAAACTACCTTCCATAATGACAAGGCTACCATCCATTGGAGGAACAAAATCTCGATAACATACTACCTTTCATTATGACATGGCTACTATCCATTGGAGTGACAAAAATCCCGACAACAAACTACCTACCAAAATGATAAGGAAACCATCCATTCGAATCACAAAAATATCGACAACAAACTACGTTCCATAATGACAGGGCTACCATCCATTGGAGTAACAAAAATATAGACAACAGACTACTTTCCATAATTACAAGGCTACCATCCAATGGAATAACAAAAATCTCGACAACATACTACCTTCCATAATCACAAGGCTACCATAAATTGTAGTAACCAAAATCTCGACAACATACTACCTTCCATAATGACAAGGATGCCATCCATTGTAGTAACAAAAATCTCGACAACAGACTACCTTCCATAATGAAAATGCTACCATCCATTGGAATATCAAAAATCTCGACAACAAACTACCTTCGATAATGACAAGGCTACTATCTATTAGAGTGACAAAAATCTCGATAATAGACTACCTTCCCTAATGACAAGGCTAACATCAATTGGAGTAACAAAATATGGACAACAGACTACCTTTCATTATGACATGGCTACTATCCATTGGAGTAACAAAAATCTCGACAACAAACTACCTTCCAAAATGATATGGCTACCATCCATTGGAATAAAAAAAATATCGACAACAAATTACGTTCCATAATGACAAGGCTACCATCCATTGGAGTAACAAAAATATCGACAACAGACTACCTTTCATTATGACATGGCTACCATCCATTGGAGTAACAAAAATCTAGACACCAAACTACCTTCCATAATGACAAGGCTACCATCTATTGGAATAACAAAAATCTCAAAAACAGACTACCTTCCATAATGACTAGGCTACCATCCATTGGAGTAACAAAAATCTCGAGAACAAACTACCTTCCATAATGACAAGGCTACCATCAATTAGAGTAACAAAAATCTCGACAACAGACTACCTTCCATAATGACAAGGCAACCATCCATTGGAGTAATGAAAATATAAACAAGAGACTACCTTCCATAATGACAAGTCTACCATGCATTGGAGTAATGAAAATATCAACAAGAGACTACCTTCAATAATGACAAGGCTACCATCCATTGGAGTAACAAATAGCTCGCCAACAGACTACCTTCCATAATGACAAGGATGCCATCCATTGTAGTAACAAAAATCTCGACAACAAACTACCTTCCATAATGAAAATGCTACCATCCATTGGAATAATAAAAATATCGACAAGAAACTACGTTCCATAATGACAAGACTACCATCCATTGGAGTAACAAAAATATCGACAACAGACTACCTTCCATAATTACAATGCTACCATCGATTGGAGTAACAAAAATCTCGACAACAGACTACCTTCCATAATGACAAGGCTACCATCCATTGTAGTAACAAAAATCTCGATAACGGACTACCTTCCATAATGACAAGGCTACCTTCCATTGGAGTAACCAAAATCTCGATAACAGACTACCTTCCATAATGACAAGGCTACTATCTATTGTAGTAAAAAAAATCTCGACAACAGACTAGCTTCCATAATGACAAGGCTACCATCTAATGGAATAACAAAAATCTCGACAACATACTACCTTCCATAATGACAAGACTACCATCCATTGCAGTGACAAAAATATCGACAAGAGACTACCTTCCATAATGACAAGGATGCCATCCATTGTAGTAACAAAAATCTCGACAACAAACTACGTTCCATAATGAAAATGCCACCATCCATTGGAATAACAAAATTCTCGACAACAAACTACCTTCGATAATGACAAGGCTACTATCTATTAGAGTGACAAAAATCTCGACAATAGACTACATTCCATAATAATAAGGCTAACATCAATTGGAGTAACAAAATCTCGACAACAGACTACCTTTCATTATGACATGGCTACTATCCATTGGAGTAACAAAAATCTCGACAACAAATTACCTTCCAAAATGATATGGCTACCATCCATTGGAATAACAAAAATATCGACAACAAACTACGTTCCATAATGACAAGGCTACCATCCATTGTAGTAAAAAACATATCGACAACAGACTACCTTCCATAATGACAATGCTACCATCCATTGGAGTAACAAAAATCTCAACAACAGACTACCTTCCATAATGACAAGGCTACCATCCATTGTAGTAAAAAAAATCTCGACAACGGATTACCTTCCATAATGACAAGGCTAACATCCATTGGAGTAACCAAAATCTCGATAACAGACTTCCTTCCATAATGACAAGGCTACTATCTATTGGAATAACAAAAATCTCGAGAACAAACAATCGTCCATAAAGACAAGGCTACCATCCAATGGAATAAATAAAATCTCGACAACATACTACCTTCTATAATGACAAGGCTACCATCCATTAGAGTGACAGAAATCTCGACAATAGACTACCTTCCATAATGACTAGGCTACCATCCATTAGAGTAACAAAGATATCGACAACATACTACCTTCTATAATGGAAAGGCTACCACACATTGTAGTAACAAAAATCTCGACAACAGTCTACCTTCCATAATGACAAGGCTAACATCAATTGGAGTAACAAAATCTCGACAACAGACTACCTTTCATTATGACATGGCTACTATCCATTGGAGTAACAAAAATCTCGACAACAAATTACCTTCCAAAATGATATGGCTAACATCCATTAGAATAACAAAAATATCGACAACAAACTACGTTCCATAATGACAAGGCTACCATCCATTGTAGTAAAAAACATATCGACAACAGACTACCTTCCATAATGACAATGCTACCATCCATTGGAGTAACAAAAATCTCGACAACATACTACCTTCTACAATGGAAAGGCTACCATACATTGTAGTAACAAAAATCTCGACAACAGTCTACCTTCCATAATGACAAGGCTACCATCCATTGAAGTAACAAAAATCTCGACAATAGACTACCTTCCATAATGACAAGGGTACCATCCATTAGAGTAACAAAAATCTCGACAACAGACTACCTTCCATAATGACAAGGCTACGATCCATTAGAGTAACAAAAATTTCGACAACGGACTACCTTCAATAATGAAAAGGCTACCATCTATAGGAATAAAAAAAATCTTGATAACAGACTACCTTCCATAATGACAAGGCTACCATCCAATGGAATAACAAAAATCTCGACAACATACTACCTTCCATAATGAAAAGGCTACCATCAATTGTAGTAACAAAAATCTCGACAACATACTACCTTCCATAATGACATGGATGCCATCCATTGTAGTAACAAAAATATCAACAACATACTACCTTCCATAATGATAAGGCTACCTTCCATTGGAGTAATAAAAATCTCGACAACAGACTACCTTCCATAATGACAAGGCTACCATCCATTGTAGTAACAAAAATCTCGACAACAGACTACCTTCCATAATGACAAGGCTACCATCTATTGGAATAACAAAAATCTCGAGAACAGACTACCTTCCATAATGACAAGGCTATAATCCAATAGAATAACAAAAATCTCGACAACATACTACCTTCCATAATGACAAGGCGACCATCCATTAGAGTGACAAAAATCTCGACAATAGACTACCTTCTATAATGACTAGGCTACCATCCATTGGAGTAACAAAAATCTCGACAACACACTACCTTCTATAATGACAAGGCTACCATCCATTAGAGTAACAAAAATCTCGACAACAGACTACCTTCCATAATGACAAGGCAACCATCCATTGGAGTAATGAAAATATCAACAAGAGACTACCTTCCATAATGACAAGACTACCATCCATTGGAGTAACAAATAGCTCGCCAACAGACTACCTTCCATAATGACAAGGCTACCATCCATCGGAGGAACAAACTCTCGACAACATACTACCTTTCATTATGACATGGCTACTATCCATTGGAGTGACAAAAATCTCGACAACAAACTACCTACCAAAATGATAAGGAAACCATCCATTCGAATCACAAAAATATCGATTACAAACTAAGTTCCATAATGATAGGGCTACCATCCATTGGAGTAACAAAAATATAGACAACAAACTACTTTCCATAATGACAAGGCTACCATCCAATGTAATAACAAAAATCTCGACAACATACTACCTTCCATAATCACAAGGCTACCATAAATTGTAGTAACCAAAATCTCGACAATAGACTACCTTCCATAATGACAAGGCTGCCATCCATTGTAGTAACAAAAATCTCGACAACAGACTACCTTCCATAATGACAATGCTACCATCCATTGGAGTAACAAAAAATATCGACAACAGACTACCTTCCATAATGAGAAGGCTACCATCCATTGTAGTGACAAAAATATCGACAACATACTACCTTCCATAATGAAAAGGCTACCATCAATTGTAGTAACGAAAATCTCGACAACATACTACCTTCCATAGTGACAAGGATGCCATCCATTGTAGTAACAAAAATCTCGACAACAAACTACCTTCCATAATGAAAATGCTACCATCCATTGGAATAACAAAAACCTCGACAACAAACTACCTTCGATAATGACAAGGCTACCATCTATTGGAGTGACCAAAATCTCGACAACAGACAACTTCCATAATGACAAGGCTACCATCTATTGGAATAACAAAAATCTCGAGAACAGACTACCTTCCATAATGACAAGGCTATAATCCAATGGAATAACAAAAATCTCGACAACAGACTACCTTCTATAATGACAAGGCAACCATCCATTGGAGTAATGAAATCTTGAAAATAGACTACCTTCCATAATGACTAGGCTACCATCCATTGGAGTAACAAAAATCTCGAGAACAGACTACCTTCCATAATGACAAGGCTATAATCCAATGGAATAACAAAAATCTAGACAACATACTTCCTTCCATAATGACAAGGCGATCATCCATTAGAGTAATGAAAATATCAACAAGAGACTACCTTCCATAATGACAAGGCTACCATCCATTGGAGTAATGAAAATATCAACAAGAGACTACCTTCCCTAATGACAAGGCTACCGTTCATTGGAGTAACAAATAGCACGCCAACAGACTACCTTCCATAATGACAAGGCTACCATCCATTGGAGGAACAAAATCTCGACAACATACTACCTTTCATTATGACATGGCTACTATCCATTGGAGTGACAAAAATCTCGACAACAAACTACCTACCAAAATGATAAGGAAACCATCCATTCAAATCACAAAAATATCGACAATAAACTACGTTCCATAATGACAGGGCTACCATCCATTAGAGTAACAAAAATATGGACAACCGACTACTTTCGATAATGACAAGGCTACAATCCAATGGAATAACAAAAATATCGACAACATACTACCTTCCACAATGAAAAGGCTACCATAAATTGTAGTAACCAAAATCTCGACAATAGACTACCTTCCATAATGACAAGGCTGCCATCCATTGTAGTAACAAAAATCTCGACAACAGACTACCTTCCATAATGACAATGCTACCATCCATTAGAGTAACAAAAAATATCAACAACAAACTACCTTCCATAATGACAAGGCTACCATCCATTGCAGTGACAAAAATATCGACAACAGACTACCTTCCATAATGACAAGACTACCATCCAATGGAATAACAAAAATCTCGACAACATACTACCATTCATAATGAAAAGGCTACCATCAATTGTAGTAACGAAAATCTCGACAACATACTATCTTCCATAATGACAAGGATGCCATCCATTGTAGTAACAAAAATCTTGACAACAGACTACCTTCCATAATGAAAATACTACCATCCATTGGAATAACAAAAATCTCGACAACAAACTACCTTCGATAATGACAAGGCTACTATCTATTTGAGTGACAACAAACTACCTTCCATAATGACAAGGCTACCATCCATTGGAGTAACCAGAATCTCGATAACAGACAACTTCCATAATTACAAGGCTACAATCTATTGATATAACAAAAATCTCGACAATAAACTACCTTCCATAATGACAAGGCTATAATCCATTGGAATAACAAAAATATCGACAATAAACTACGTTCCATAATGACAAGGATACCATCCATTGGAGTAACAAAAATATCGATAACAGACTACCTTCCATAATGACAAGGATGGCATCCATTGGAGTAACAAAAATCTAGACAACAAACTACTTTCCATAATGACAAGGCTCCCATCCATTGGAGTAACCAAAATCTCGACAACAGACAACATCCATAATGACAAGGCTACCATCTATTGGAATAACAAAAATCTCGAGAACAGACTACCTTCCATAATGACAAGGCTATAATCCAATGGAATAACAAAAATCTAGACAACATACTTCCTTCCATAATGACAAGGCGACCATCCATTAGAGTGACAAAAATCTCGAAAATAGACTACCTTCCATAATGACTAGGCTACCATCCATTGGAGTAACAAAAATCTCGACAACAAACTACCTTCCATAATGACAAGGCTACCATCCATTAGAGTAACAAAAATCTCGACAACAGACTACCTTCTATAATGACAAGGCAACCATCCATTGGAGTAATGAAAATATCAACAAGAGACTACCTTCCATAATGACAAGGCTACCATCCATTGGAGTAATGAAAATATCAACAAGAGACTACCTTCCCTAATGACAAGGCTACCGTTCATTGGAGTAACAAATAGCTCGCCAACAGACTACCTTCCATAATGACAAGGCTACCATCCATTGGAGGAACAAAATCTCAAAAACATACTACCTTTCATTATGACATGGCTACTATCCATTGGAGTGACAAAAATCTCGACAACAAACTACCTACCAAAATGATAAGGAAACCATCCATTCGAATCACAAAAATATCGACAATAAACTACGTTCCATAATGACAGGGCTACCATCCATTAAAGTAACAAAAATATGGACAACAGACTACTTTCCATAATGACAAGGCTACAATCCAATGGAATAACAAATATATCGACAACATACTACCTTCCATAATGACAAGGCTACCATAAATTGTAGTAACCAAAATCTCGACAATAGACTACCTTCCATAATGACAAGGCTGCCATCCATTGTAGTAACAAAAATCTTGACAACAGACTACCTTCCATAATAACAATGCTACCATCCATTAGAGTAACAAAAAATATCCACAACAGACTACCTTCCATAACGACAAGGCTACCATCCATTGCCGTGACAAAAATATCGACAAGAGACTACCTTCCATAATGACAAGGCTACCATCCAATGGAATAACAAAAATCTCGACAACATACTACCTTTCATAATGAAAAGGCTACCATCAATTGTAGTAACGAAAATCTCGACAACATACTATCTTCCATAATGACAAGGATGCCATCCATTGTAGTAACAAAAATCTTGACAACAGACTACCTTCCATAATGAAAATACTACCATCCATTGGAATAACAAAAATCTGGACAACAAACTACCTTCGATAATGACAAGGCTACTATCTATTGGAGTGACAACAAACTACCTTCCATAATGACAAGGCTACCATCCATTGGAGTAACCAAAATCTCGATAACAGACAACTTCCATAATTACAAGGCTACCATCTATTGGAATAACAAAAATCTCGACAATAAACTACCTTCCATAATGACAAGGCTATAATCCATTGGAATAACAAAAATATCGACAATAAACTACGTTCCATAATGACAAGGCTACCATCCATTGGAGTAACAAAAATATCGATAACAGACTACCTTCCATAATGACAAGGATGGCATCCATTGGAGTAACAAAAATCTAGACAACAAACTACTTTCCATAATGACAAGGCTCCCATCCATTGGAGTAACCAAAATCTCGACAACAGACAACTTCCATAATGACAAGGCTACCATCTATTGGAATAACAAAAATCTCGAGAACAGACTACCTTCCATAATGACAAGGCTATAATCCAATGGAATAACAAAAATCTCGGCAACATAATACCTTCCATAATGACAAGGAGACCATCCATCAGAGTGACAAAAATCTCGACAATAGACTACCTTCCATAATGACTAGACTACCATCCAATGGAGTAACAAAAATCTCGACAACAAACTACCTTCCATAATGACAAGGCTACCATCCATTAGAGTAAAAAAAATCTCGACAACAGACTACCTTCCATATTGACAAGGCAACCATCCATTAGAGTAATGAAAATATCAACAAGAGACTACCTTCCATAATGACAAGGCTACCATCCATTGGAGTAATGAAAATATCAACAAGAGACTACCTTCCCTAATGACAAGGCTACCATACATTGGAGTAACAAATAGCTCGCCAACAGACTACCTTCCATAATGACAAGGCTACCATCCATTGGAAGAACAAAATCTCAACAACATACTACCTTTCATTATGACATGGCTACTATCCATTGGAGTGACAAAAATCTCGACAACAAACTACCTACCAAAATGATAAGGAAACCATCCATTCGAATCACAAAAATATCGACAACAAACTACGTTCCATAATGACAGGGCTACCATCCATTAGAGTAACAAAAATATGGACAACAGACTACTTTCCATAATGACAAGGCTACCATCCAATGGAATAACAAAAATATCGACAACATACTACCTTCCATAATGACAAGGCTACCATAAATTGTAGTAACCAAAATCTCAACAATAGACTACCTTCCATAATGACAAGGCTGCCATCCATTGTAGTAACAAAAATCTCGACAACAGACTACCTTCCATAATGACAATGCTACCATCCATTAGAGTAACAAAAAATATCGACAACAGACTACCTTCCATAATGACAAGGCTACCATCCAATGGAATAACAAAAATCTCGACAACATACTACCTTTCATAATGAAAAGGCTACCATCAATTGTAGTAACGAAAATCTCGACAACATACTATCTTCCATAATGACAAGGATGCCATCCATTGTAGTAACAAAAATCTTGATAACAGACTACCTTCCATAATGAAAATACTACCATCCATTGGAATAACAAAAATCTCGACAACAAACTACCTTTGATAATGACAAGGCTACTATCTATTGGAGTGACAACAAACTACCTTCCATAATGACAAGGCTACCATCCATCGGAGTAACCAAAATCTCGATAACAGACAACTTCCATAATTACAAGGCTACCATCTATTAGAATAACAAAAATCTCGACAACAAACTACCTTCCATAATGACAAGGCTATAATCCATTGGAATAATAAAAATATCGACAATAAACTACGTTCCATAATGACAAGGCTACCATCTATTGGAATAACAAAAATCTCGAGAACATACTACCTTCCATAAAGACAAGGCTATAATCCAATGGAATAACAAAAATCTCGGCAACATAATACCTTCCATAATGACAAGGAGACCATCCATCAGAGTGACAAAAATCTCGACAATAGACTACCTTCCATAATGACTAGACTACCATCCATTGGAGTAACAAAAATCTCGACAACAAACTACCTTCCATAATGATAAGGCTACCATCCATTAGAGTAAAAAAAATCTCGACAACAGACTACCTTCCATAATGACAAGGCAACCATCCATTAGAGTAATGAAAATATCAACAAGTGACTACCTTCCATAATGACAAGGCTACCATCCATTGGAGTAATGAAAATATCAACAAGAGACTACCTTCCCTAATGATAAGGCTACCATCCATTGGAGTAACAAATGGCTCGCCAACAGACTACCTTCCATAATGACAAGGCTACCATCCATTGGAGGAACAAAATCTCGACAACATACTACCTTTCATTATGACATGGCTACTATCCATTGGAGTGACAAAAATCTCGACAACAAACTACCTACCAAAATGATAAGTAAACCATCCATTCGAATCACAAAAATATCGACAACAAACTACGTTCCATAATGACAGGGATGCCATCCATTAGAGTAACAAAAATATGGACAACAAACTACTTTCCATAATGACAAGGCTACCATCCAATGGAATAACAAAAATATCGACAACATACTACCTTCCATAATGACAAGGCTACCATAAATTGTAGTAACCAAAATCTCGATAATAGACTACCTTCCATAATGACAAGGCTGCCATCCATTGTAGTAACAAAAATCTCGACAACAGACTACCTTCCATAATGACAATGCTACCATCCATTAGAGTAACAAAAAATATCGACAACAGACTACCTTCAATAATGACAAGGCTACCATCCATTGCAGTGACAAAAATATTGACAACAGACTACCTTCCATAATGACAAGGCTACCATCCAATGGAATAACAAAAATCTCGACAACATACTACCTTTCATAATGAAAAGGCTACCATCAATTGAAGTAACGAAAAGCTCGACAACATACTATCTTCCATAATGACAAGGATGCCATCCATTGTAGTAACAAAAATCTTGACAACAGACTACCTTCCATAATGAAAATACTACCATCCATTGGAATAACAAAAATCTCGACAACAAACTACCTTCGATAATGACAAGGCTACTATCTATTGGAGTGACAACAAACTACCTTCCATAATGACAAGGCTACCATCCATTGGAGCAACCAAAATCTCGATAACAGACAACTTCCATAATTACAAGGCTACCATCTATTGGAATAACAAAAATCTCGACAACAAACTACCTTCCATAATGACAAGGCTATAATCCATTGGAATAACAAAAATATCGACAATAAACTATGTTCCATAATGACAAGGCTACCATCCATTGGAGTAACAAAATTATCGATAACAGACTATCTTCCATAATGACAAGGATGGCATCCATTGGAGTAACAAAAATCTAGACAACAAACTACTTTCCATAATGACAAGGCTCCCATCCATTGGAGTAACCAAAATCTCGACAACAGACAACTTCCATAATGACAAGGCTACCATCTATTGGAATAACAAAAATCTCGAGAATAGACTACCTTCCATAATGACAAGGCTATAATCCAATGGAATAACAAAAATCTCGGCAACATAATACCTTCCATAATGACAAGGAGACCATCCATCAGAGTGACAAAAATCTCGACAATAGACTACCTTCCATAATGACTAGACTACCATCCATTGGAGTAACAAAAATCTCGACAACAAACTACCTTCCATAATGACAAGGCTACCATCCATTAGAGTAAAAAAAATCTCTACAATAGACTACCTTCCATAATGACAAGGCAACCATCCATTAGAGTAATGAAAATATCAACAAGAGACTACCTTCCATAATGACAAGGCTGCCATCCATTGGAGTAATGAAAATATCAACAAGAGACTACCTTCCCTAATGACAAGGCTACCATCCATTGGAGTAACAAATAGCTCGCCAACAAACTACCTTCCATAATGACAAGGCTACCATCCATTGGAGGAACAAAATCTCGACAACATACTACCTTTCATTATGACATGGCTACTATCCATTGGAGGGACAAAAATCTCGACAACAAACTACCTACCAAAATGATAAGGAAACCATCCATTCGAATCACAAAAATATCGACAACAAACAACGGTCCATAATGACAGGGCTACCATCAATTGGAGTAACAAAAATATGGACAACAAACTACTTTCCATAATGACAAGGCTACCGTCCAATGGAACAACAAAAATCTCGACAACATACTACCTTCCATAATGACAAGGCTACCATAAATTGTAGTAACCAAAATCTCGACAATAGACTACCTTCCATAATTACAAGGCTGCCATCCATTGTAGTAACAAAAATCTCGACAACAAACTACCTTCCATAATGATAATGCTACCATCCATTGGAGTAACAAAAAATATCGACAACAGACTACCTTCCATAATGACAAGGCTACCATCCATTGCAGTGACAAAAATATCGACAACAAACTACCTTCCATAATGACAAGGCTACCATCCAATGGAATAACAAAAATCTCGACAACATACTACCTTCCATAATGAAAAGGCTACCATCAATTGTAGTAACAAAAATCTCGACAACATACTATCTTCCATAATGACAAGGATGCCATCCATTGTAGTAACAAAAATCTCGACAACAGACTACCTTCCATAATGAAAATACTACCATCCATTGGAATAAGAAAAATCTCGACAACAAACTACCTTCGATAATGACAAGGCTACTATCTATTGGAGTGACAAAAATCTCGACAATAGACTACCTTCCATAATGACAAGGCTAACATCAATTGGAGTAACAAAATCTCGACAACATACTACCTTTCATTATGACATGGCTACTATCCATTGGAGTAACAAAAATCTCAACAACAAACTACCTTCAAAAATGATATGTCTACCATCCATTGGAATACCAAAAATATCGACAACAAACTACGTTCCATAATGACAAGGCTACCATCCATTAGAGTAACAAAAATATCGACAACAGACTACCTTCCATAATGACAAGGCTACCATCCATTGGAGGAACAAAATCTCGACAACATACTACCTTTCATTATGACATGGCTACTAATCATTGGAGTGACAAAAATCTCGACAACAAACTACCTACCAAAATGATAAGTAAACCATCCATTCGAATCACAAAAATATCGACAACAAACTACGTTCCATAATGACAGGGATGCCATCCATTAGAGTAACAAAAATATGGACAACATACTACTTTCCATAATGACAAGGCTACCATCCAATGGAATAACAAAAATATTGACAACATACTACCTTCCATAATGACAAGGCTACGATAAATTGTAGTAACCAAAATCTCGACAATAGACTACCTTCCATAATGACAAGGCTGCCATCCATTGTAGTAACAAAAATCTCGACAACAGACTACCTTCCATAATGACAATGCTACCATCCATTAGAGTAACAAAAAATATCGACAACAGACTACCTTCAATAATGACAAGGCTACCATCCATTGCAGTGACAAAAATATCGACAACAGACTACCTTCCATAATGACAAGGCTACCATCCAATGGAATAACAAAAATCTCGACAACATACTACCTTTCATAATGAAAAGGCTACCATTAATTGAAGTAACGAAAAGCTCGACAACATACTATCTTCCATAATGACAAGGATGCCATCCATTGTAGTAACAAAAATCTTGACAACAGACTACCTTCCATAATGAAAATACTACCATCCATTGGAATAACAAAAATCTCGACAACAAACTACCTTCGATAATGACAAGGCTACTATCTATTGGAGTGACAACAAACTACCTTGCATAATGACAAGGCTACCATCCATTGGAGTAACCAAAATCTCGATAACAGACAACTTCCATAATTACAAGGCTACCATCTATTGGAATAACAAAAATCTCGACAACAAACTACCTTCCATAATGACAAGGCTATAATCCATTGGAATAACAAAAATATCGACAATAAACTATGTTCCATAATGACAAGGCTACCATCCATTGGAGTAACAAAAATATCGATAACAGACTACCTTCCATAATGACAAGGATGGCATCCATTGGAGTAACATAAATCTAGACAACAAACTACTTTCCATAATGACAAGGCTCCCATCCATTGGAGTAACCAAAATCTCGACAACAGACAACTTCCATAATGACAAGGCTACCATCTATTGGAATAACAAAAATCTCGAGAACAGACTACCTTCCATAATGACAAGGCTATAATCCAATGGAATAACAAAAATCTCGGCAACATAATACCTTCCATAATGACAAGGTGACCATCCATCAGAGTGACAAAAATCTCGACAATAGACTACCTTCCATAATGACTAGACTACCATCCATTGGAGTAACAAAAATCTCGACAACAAACTACCTTCCATAATGACAAGGCTACCATCCATTAGAGTAAAAAAAATCTCGACAACAGACTACCTTCCATAATGACAAGGCAACCATCCATTAGAGTAATGAAAATATCAATAAGAGACTACCTTCCATAATGGCAAGGCTACCATCCATTGGAGTAATGAAAATATCAACAAGAGACTACCTTCCCTAATGACAAGGCTACCATCCATTGGAGTAACAAATAGCTCGCCAACAGACTACCTTCCATAATGACAAGGCTACCATCCATTGGAATAACAAAAATCTCGACAACAAACTACCTTCGATAATGACAAGGCTACTATCTATCGGAGTGACAACAAACTACCTTCCATAATGACAAGGCTACCATCCATTGGAGTAACCAAAATCTCGATAACAGACAACTTCCATAATTACAAGGCTACCATCTATTGGAATAACAAAAATCTCGACAACAAACTACCTTCCATAATGACAAGGCTATAATCCATTGGAATAACAAAAATATCGACAATAAACTACGTTCCATAATGACAAGGCTACCATCCATTGGAGTAACAAAAATATCGATAACAGACTACCTTCCATAATGACAAGGATGGCATCCATTGGAGTAACAAAAATCTAGACAACAAACTACTTTCCATATTGACAAGGCTCCCATCCATTGGAGTAACCAAAATCTCGACAACAAACAACTTCCATAATGACAAGGCTACCATCTATTGGAATAACAAAAATCTCGAGAACAGACTACCTTCCATAATGACAAGGCTATAATCCAATGGAATAACAAAAATCTCGGCAACATAATACCTTCCATAATGACAAGGAGACCATCCATCAGAGTGACAAAAATCTCGACAATAGACTACCTTCCATAATGACTAGACTACCATCCATTGGAGTAACAAAAATCTCGACAACAAACTACCTTCCATAATGACAAGGCTACCATCCATTAGAGTAAAAAAAATCTCGACAACAGACTACCTTCCATAATGACAAGGCAACAATCCATTAGAGTAATGAAAATATCAACAAGAGACTACCTTCCATAATGGCAAGGCTACCATCCATTGGAGTAATGAAAATATCAACAAGAGACTACCTTCCCTAATGACAAGGCTACCATCCATTGGAGTAACAAATAGCTCGCCAACAGACTACCTTCCATAATGACAAGGCTACCATCCATTGGAATAACAAAAATCTCGACAACAAACTACCTTCGATAATGACAAGGCTACTATCTATTGGAGTGACAACAAACTACCTTCCATAATGACAAGGCTACCATCCATTGGAGTAACCAAAATCTCGATAACAGACAACATCCATAATTACAAGGCTACCATCTATTGGAATAACAAAAATCTCGACAACAAACTACCTTCCATAATGACAAGGCTATAATCCATTGGAATAACAAAAATATCGACAATAAACTACGTTCCATAATGACAAGGCTACCATCCATTGGAGTAACAAAAATATCGATAACAGACTACCTTCCATAATGACAAGGATGGCATCCATTGGAGTAACAAAAATCTAGACAACAAACTACTTTCCATATTGACAAGGCTCCCATCCATTAGAGTAACCAAAATCTCGACAACAGACAACTTCCATAATGACAAGGCTACCATCTATTGGAATAACAAAAATCTCGAGAACAGACTACCTTCCATAATGACAAGGCTATAATCCAATGGAATAACAAAAATCTCGGCAACATAATAACTTCCATAATGACAAGGAGACCATCCATCAGAGTGACAAAAATCTCGACAATAGACTACCTTCCATAATGACTAGACTACCATCCATTGGAGTAACAAAAATCTCGACAACAAACTACCTTCCATAATGATAAGGCTACCATCCATTAGAGTAAAAAAAATCTCGACAACAGACTACCTTCCATAATGACAAGGCAACCATCCATTAGAGTAATGAAAATATCAACAAGAGACTACCTTCCATAATGACAAGGCTACCATCCATTGGAGTAATGAAAATATCAACAAGAGACTACCTTCCCTAATGACAAGGCTACCATCCATTGGAGTAACAAATAGCTCGCCAACAGACTACCTTCCATAATGACAAGGCTACCATCCATTGAAGGAACAAAATCTCGACAACATACTACCTTTTATTATGACATGGCTACTATACATTGGAGGGACAAAAATCTCGACAACAAACTACCTACCAAAATGATAAGGAAACCATCCATTCGAATCACAAAAATATCGACAACAAACTACGTTCCATAATGACAAGGCTACCATCAATTGGAGTAACAAAAATATGGACAACAGACTACTTTCCATAATGACAAGGCTATCGTCCAATGGAATAACAAAAATCTCGACAACATACTACCTTCCATAATGACAAGGCTACCATAAATTGTAGTAACCAAAATCTCGACAATAAACTACCTTCCATAATGACAAGGCTGCCATCCATTGTAGTAACAAAAATATCGACAACAAACTACCTTCCATAATGATAATGCTACCATCCATTGGAGTAACAAAAAATATCGACAACAGACTACCTTCCATAATGACAAGGCTACCATCCATTGCAGTGACAAAAATATCGACAACAGACTACCTTCCATAATGACAAGGCTACCATCCAATGGAATAACAAAAATCTCGACAACATACTACCTTCCATAATGAAAAGGCTACCATCAATTGTAGTAACAAAAATCTCGACAACATACTATCTTCCATATTGACAAGGATGCCATCTATTGTAGTAACAAAAATCTCGACAACAGACTACCTTCCATAATGAAAATACTACCATCCATTGGAATAAGAAAAATCTCGACAACAAACTACCTTCGATAATGACAAGGCTACTATCTATTGGAGTGACAAAAATCTCGACAATAGACTACCTTCCATAATGACAAGGCTAACATCAATTGGAGTAACAAAATCTCGACAACAGACTACCTTTCATTATGACATGGCTACTATCCATTGGAGTAACAAAAATCTCAACAACAAACTACCTTCAAAAATGATATGGCTACCATTCATTGGAATACCAAAAATATCGACAACAAACTACGTTCCATAATGACAAGGCTACCATCCATTAGAGTAACAAAAATATCGACAACAGACTACCTTCCATAATGACAAGGCTACCATCCATTGGAGTAACAAAAATCTAGACAGCAAACTACCTTCCATAATGACAAGGCTACCATCCATTGGAGTAACCAAAATCTCGACAACAGACAACTTCCATAATGACAAGGCTACCATCTATTGGAATAACAAAAATCTCGAGAACAGACTACCTTCCATAATGACAAGGCTATAATCTAATGGAATAACAAAAATCTCGACAACATACTAACTTCCATAATGACAAGGCGACCATCCATTAGAGTGACAAAAATCTCAACAATAGACTACCTTCCATAATGACTAGGCTACCATCCATTGGAGTAACAAAAATCTCGACAACAAACTACCTTCCATAATGACAAAGCTACCATTCATTGGAGTAATGAAAATATCAACAAGAGACTACCTTCCATAATGACAAGGCTACCATGCATTGGAGTAATGAAAATATCAACAAGAGACTACCTTCCATAATGACAAGGCTACCATCCATTGGAGTAACAAATAGATCGCCAACAGACTACCTTCCATAATGACAAGGCTACCATCCATTGGAGGAACAAAATATCGACAACATACTACCTACCAAAATGATAAGGAAACCATCCATTCGAATCACAAAAATATCGACAACAAACTACGTTCCATAATGACAGGGCTACCATCCATTGGAGTAACAAAAATATGGACAACAGACTACTTTCCATAATGACAAGGCTACCGTCCAATGGAATAACAAAAATCTCGACAACATACTACCTTCCATAATGACAAGGCTACCATAAATTGTAGTAACCAAAATCTCGACAATTGACTACCTTCCATAATGACAAGGCTGCCATCCATTGTAGTAACAAAAATCTCGACAACAAACTACCATCCATAATGACAATGCTACCATCCATTGGAGTAACAAAAAATATCGACAAAAGACTACCTTCCATAATGACAAGGCTACCATCCATTGCAGTGGCAAAAATATCGACAACAGACTACCTTCCATAATGACAAGGCTACCATCCAATGGAATAACAAAAATCTCGACAACATACTACCTTCCATAATGAAAAGGCTACCATCAATTGTAGTAACAAAAATCTCGACAACATACTATCTTCCATATTGACAAGGATGCCATCTATTGTAGTAACAAAAATCTCGACAACAGACTACCTTCCATAATGAAAATACTACCATCCATTGGAATAAGAAAAATCTCGACAACAAACTACCTTCGATAATGACAAGGCTACTATCTATTGGAGTGACAAAAATCTCGACAATAGACTACCTTCCATAATGACAAGGCTAACATCAATTGGAGTAACAAAATCTCGACAACAGACTACCTTTCATTATGACATGGCTACTATCCATTGGAGTAACAAAAATCTCAACAACAAACTACCTTCAAAAATGATATGGCTACCATTCATTGGAATACCAAAAATATCGACAACAAACTACGTTCCATAATGACAAGGCTACCATCCATTAGAGTAACAAAAATATCGACAACAGACTACCTTCCATAATGACAAGGCTACCATCCATTGGAGTAACAAAAATCTAGACAGCAAACTACCTTCCATAATGACAAGGCTACCATCCATTGGAGTAACCAAAATCTCGACAACAGACAACTTCCATAATGACAAGGCTAC
The DNA here is from genome assembly GCA_948472305.1 of Vicia faba. Lineage (NCBI taxonomy): Eukaryota > Viridiplantae > Streptophyta > Magnoliopsida > Fabales > Fabaceae > Vicia > Vicia faba. The sequence goes on from OX451738.1 coordinate 763,442,650, forward strand.
CATCTATTGGAATAACAAAAATCTCGAGAACAGACTACCTTCCATAATGACAAGGCTATAATCTAATGGAATAACAAAAATCTCGACAACATACTAACTTCCATAATGACAAGGCGACCATCCATTAGAGTGACAAAAATCTCAACAATAGACTACCTTCCATAATGACTAGGCTACCATCCATTGGAGTAACAAAAATCTCGACAACAAACTACCTTCCATAATGACAAAGCTACCATTCATTGGAGTAATGAAAATATCAACAAGAGACTACCTTCCATAATGACAAGGCTACCATGCATTGGAGTAATGAAAATATCAACAAGAGACTACCTTCCATAATGACAAGGCTACCATCCATTGGAGTAACAAATAGATCGCCAACAGACTACCTTCCATAATGACAAGGCTACCATCCATTGGAGGAACAAAATATCGACAACATACTACCTACCAAAATGATAAGGAAACCATCCATTCGAATCACAAAAATATCGACAACAAACTACGTTCCATAATGACAGGGCTACCATCCATTGGAGTAACAAAAATATGGACAACAGACTACTTTCCATAATGACAAGGCTACCGTCCAATGGAATAACAAAAATCTCGACAACATACTACCTTCCATAATGACAAGGCTACCATAAATTGTAGTAACCAAAATCTCGACAATTGACTACCTTCCATAATGACAAGGCTGCCATCCATTGTAGTAACAAAAATCTCGACAACAAACTACCTTCCATAATGACAATGCTACCATCCATTGGAGTAACAAAAAATATCGACAAAAGACTACCTTCCATAATGACAAGGCTACCATCCATTGCAGTGGCAAAAATATCGACAACAGACTACCTTCCATAATGACAAGGCTACCATCCAATGGAATAACAAAAATCTCGACAACATACTACCTTCCATAATGAAAAGGCTACCATCCATTGGAATAAGAAAAATCTCGACAACAAACTACCTTCGATAATGACAAGGCTACTATCTATTGGAGTGACAAAAATCTCGACAATAGACTACCTTCCATAATGACAAGGCTAACATCAATTGGAGTAACAAAATCTCGACAACAGACTACCTTTCATTATGACATGGCTACTATCCATTGGAGTAACAAAAATCTCGACAACAAACTACCTTTCAAAATGATATGGCTACCATCCATTGGAATACCAAAAATATCGACAACAAACTACGTTCCATAATGACAAGGCTACCATCCATTGGAGTAACAAAAATATCGACAACAGACTACTTCCATAATGACAAGGCTACCATCCATTGGAGTAACAAAAATCTAGACAGCAAACTACCTTCCATAATGACAAGGCTACAATCCATTGGAGTAACCAAAATCTCGACAACAGACAACTTCCATAATGACAAGGCTACCATCTATTGGAATAACAAAAATCTCGAGAACAGACTACCTTCCATAATGACAAGGCTATAATCAAATGGAATAACAAAAATCTCGACAACATACTACCTTCCATAATGACAAGGCGACCATCCATTAGAGTGACAAAAATCTCGACAATAGACTACCTTCCATAATGAAAAGGCTACCATCCATTGGAGTAACAAAAATATCGACAACAAACTACCTTCCATAATGATAAGGCTACCATCCATTAGAGTAACAAAAATCTCGACAACAGACTACCTTCCATAATGACAAGGCAACCATCAATTGGAGTAATGAAAATATCAACAAGAGACTACCTTCCATAATGACAAGGCTACCATGCATTGGAGTAATGAAAATATCAACAAGAGACTACCTTCCATAATGACAAGGCTACCATCCATTGGAGGAACAAAAAGCTCGCCAACAGACTACCTTCCATAATGACAAGGCTACCATCCATTGGAGGAACAAAATCTCGACAACATACTACCTTTCATTATGACATGGCTACTATCCATTGGAGTGACAAAAATCTCGACAACAAACTACCTTACAAAATGATAAGGCTACCATCCATTCGAATCACAAAAATATCAACAACAAACTACGTTCCATAATGACAGGGCTACCATCCATTAGAGTAACAAAAATTTCGACAACAGACTACCATCCATAATGACAAGGCTACCATCCAATGGAATAACAAAAATCTCGACAAGGTACTACATTCCAAAATGACAAGGCTACCATCAATTGTAGTAACCAAAATCTCGACAACAGACTACCTTCCATAATGACAACGCTACCGTCCATTGGAGTAACAAAAATGTCGAGAACAGACTACCGTCCATAATGACAAGGCTACCATCCAATGCAATAACAAAAATCTCGACAACATACTACATTCCATAATGAAAAGGCTACCATCCATTAGAGTTACAAAAATCACGACAATAGACTACCTTCTGTAATGACAAGGCTACTATCCATTAGAGTAACAAAGATATCGAAAACAGACTACCTTCTATAATGGCAAGGCTTCCATACATTGTAATAACAAAATTCTAGACAACAAACTACCTTCCACAATGACAAGGCTACCATACATTGTAGTAACAAAAATCTCGACAACAGTCTACCTTCCATAATGAAAAGGTTACAATCCATTGGAGTAACAAAAATCTTGACAATAGACTACGTTCCATAATTACAAGGCTACCATCCATTGGAGTAACAAAAATCTCGACAACAAACTACCTTCCATAATGACAAGGCTACAATCCATTAGAGTAACAAAAATCTCGACAACAGACTACATTCCATAATGACAAGGCTACAATCCATTAGAGTAACAAATATTTCGACAACAGACTACCTTCCATAATGACAAGGCTACCATGCATTAGAGTAATGAAAATATTAACAAGAGACTACCTTCCATAATGACAAGGCTACCATCCATAGTAGTAACAAAAAGCTCGCCAACAAACTACCTTCGATAATGACAAGGCTACTATCTATTGGAGTGACAAAAATCTCGACAATAGACTACCTTCCATAATGACAAGGCTACCATCAATTGGAGTAATGAAAATATCAACAAGAGACTACCTTCCATAATGACAAGGCTACCATGCAATGGAGTAATGAAAATATTAACAACAGAATACCTTCCATAATGACAAGGCTACCATCCATAGTAGTAACAAAAAGCTCGCCAGCAGACTACCTTCAATAATGACAAGGCTACTATCTATTAGAGTGACAAAAATCTCGACAATAGACTACCTTTTATAATGACAAGGCTACCATCAATTGGAGTAACAAAATATCGACAACAGACTACCTTTTATTATGACATGGCTATTATGCGTTGGAGTAACAAAAATCTCGACAATAAACTACCTTCCAAAATGACAAGGCTACCATCCATTGGAGTAACAAAAATATCGACAACAGACTACCTTCCATAATGACAAGGCTACCACCCATTGGAGTAACAAAAATCTAGACAACAAACTACCTTCCATAATGACAAGGCTACCATCCATTGGAGTAACGAAAATATCAACAAGAGACTACTTTCCATTATGACAAGGCTACCATCCATTAGAGTAACAAAAATCTCGACAACAGACTACCTTCCATAATGACAAGGCTACCATCCATTGGAGTAATGAAAATTTCAACAAGAGAATACCTTCCCTAATGACAAGGCTACCATACATTGGTAATGAAAATATAAACAAGAGACTACCTTCAATAATGACAAGGCTACCATCCATTGGAGGAACAAAATACTCGCCAACAGACTACCTTCCATAATGACAAGGCTACCATCCATTGGAGGAACAAAATCTCGACAACATACTATCTTTCATTATGACATGGCTACTATCCATTGGAGTGACAAAAATCTAGACAACAAACTACCTTACAAAATGATATGGCTACCATCCATTTGAATCACAAAAATATCGACAACAAACTACGTTCCATAATGACAAGGCTACCATCCATTAGAGTAAAAAAAATCTCTACAATAGACTACCTTCCATAATGACAAGGCAACCATCCATTAGAGTAATGAAAATATCAACAAGAGACTACCTTCCATAATGACTAGTCTACCATCCATTGGAGTAATGAAAATATCAACAAGAGACTACCTTCCCTAATGACAAGGCTACCATCCATTGGAGTAACAAATAGCTCGCCAACAAACTACCTTCCATAATGACAAGGCTACCATCCATTCGAGGAACAAAATCTCGACAACATACTACCTTTCATTATGACATGGCTACTATCCATTGGAGGGACAAAAATCTCGACAACAAACTACCTACCAAAATGATAAGGAAACCATCCATTCGAATCACAAAAATATCGACAACAAACAACGTTCCATAATGACAGGGCTACCATCAATTGGAGTAACAAAAATATGGACAACAGACTACTTTCCATAATGACAAGGCTACCGTCCAATGGAACAACAAAAATCTCGACAACATACTACCTTCCATAATGACAAGGCTACCATAAATTGTAGTAACCAAAATCTCGACAATAGACTACCTTCCATAATTACAAGGCTGCCATCCATTGTAGTAACAAAAATCTCGACAACAAACTACCTTCCATAATGATAATGCTACCATCCATTGGAGTAACAAAAAATATCGACAACAGACTACCTTCCATAATGACAAGGCTACCATCCATTGCAGTGACAAAAATATCGACAACAAACTACCTTCCATAATGACAAGGCTACCATCCAATGGAATAACAAAAATCTCGACAACATACTACCTTCCATAATGAAAAGGCTACCATCAATTGTAGTAACAAAAATCTCGACAACATACTATCTTCCATAATGACAAGGATGCCATCCATTGTAGTAACAAAAATCTCGTTAACAGACTACCTTCCATAATGAAAATACTACCATCCATTGGAATAAGAAAAATCTCGACAACAAACTACCTTCGATAATGACAAGGCTACTATCTATTGGAGTGACAAAAATCTCGACAATAGACTACCTTCCATAATGACAAGGCTAACATCAATTGGAGTAACAAAATCTCGACAACATACTACCTTTCATTATGACATGGCTACTATCCATTGGAGTAACAAAAATCTCAACAACAAACTACCTTCAAAAATGATATGTCTACCATCCATTGGAATACCAAAAATATCGACAACAAACTACGTTCCATAATGACAAGGCTACCATCCATTAGAGTAACAAAAATATCGACAACAGACTACCTTCCATAATGACAAGGCTACCATCCATTGGAGGAACAAAATCTCGACAACATACTACCTTTCATTATGACATGGCTACTAATCATTGGAGTGACAAAAATCTCGACAACAAACTACCTACCAAAATGATAAGTAAACCATCCATTCGAATCACAAAAATATCGACAACAAACTACGTTCCATAATGACAGGGATGCCATCCATTAGAGTAACAAAAATATGGACAACATACTACTTTCCATAATGACAAGGCTACCATCCAATGGAATAACAAAAATATCGACAACATACTACCTTCCATAATGACAAGGCTACGATAAATTGTAGTAACCAAAATCTCGACAATAGACTACCTTCCATAATGACAAGGCTGCCATCCATTGTAGTAACAAAAATCTCGACAACAGACTACCTTCCATAATGACAATGCTACCATCCATTAGAGTAACAAAAAATATCGACAACAGACTACCTTCAATATTGACAAGGCTACCATCCATTGCAGTGACAAAAATATCGACAACAGACTACCTTCCATAATGACAAGGCTACCATCCAATGGAATAACAAAAATCTCGACAACATACTACCTTTCATAATGAAAAGGCTACCATCAATTGAAGTAACGAAAAGCTCGACAACATACTATCTTCCATAATGACAAGGATGCCATCCATTGTAGTAACAAAAATCTTGACAACAGACTACCTTCCATAATGAAAATACTACCATCCATTGGAATAATAAAAATCTCGACAACAAACTACCTTCGATAATGACAAGGCTACTATCTATTGGAGTGACAACAAACTACCTTCCATAATGACAAGGCTACCATCCATTGGAGTAACCAAAATCTCGATAACAGACAACTTCCATAATTACAAGGCTACCATCTATTGGAATAACAAAAATCTCGACAACAAACTACCTTCCATAATGACAAGGCTATAATCCATTGGAATAACAAAAATATCGACAATAAACTATGTTCCATAATGACAAGGCTACCATCCATTGGAGTAACAAAAATATCGATAACAGACTACCTTCCATAATGACAAGGATGGCATCCATTGGAGTAACATAAATCTAGACAACAAACTACTTTCCATAATGACAAGGCTCCCATCCATTGGAGTAACCAAAATCTCGACAACAGACAACTTCCATAATGACAAGGCTACCATCTATTGGAATAACAAAAATCTCGAGAACAGACTACCTTCCATAATGACAAGGCTATAATCCAATGGAATAACAAAAATCTCGGCAACATAATACCTTCCATAATGACAAGGTGACCATCCATCAGAGTGACAAAAATCTCGACAATAGACTACCTTCCATAATGACTAGACTACCATCCATTGGAGTAACAAAAATCTCGACAACAAACTACCTTCCATAATGACAAGGCTACCATCCATTAGAGTAAAAAAAATCTCGACAACAGACTACCTTCCATAATGACAAGGCAACCATCCATTAGAGTAATGAAAATATCAACAAGAGACTACCTTCCATAATGGCAAGGCTACCATCCATTGGAGTAATGAAAATATCAACAAGAGACTACCTTCCCTAATGACAAGGCTACCATCCATTGGAGTAACAAATAGCTCGCCAACAGACTACCTTCCATAATGACAAGGCTACCATCCATTGGAATAACAAAAATCTCGACAACAAACTACCTTCGATAATGACAAGGCTACTATCTATCGGAGTGACAACAAACTACCTTCCATAATGACAAGGCTACCATCCATTGGAGTAACCAAAATCTCGATAACAGACAACTTCCATAATTACAAGGCTACCATCTATTGGAATAACAAAAATCTCGACAACAAACTACCTTCCATAATGACAAGGCTATAATCCATTGGAATAACAAAAATATCGACAATAAACTACGTTCCATAATGACAAGGCTACCATCCATTGGAGTAACAAAAATATCGATAACAGACTACCTTCCATAATGACAAGGATGGCATCCATTGGAGTAACAAAAATCTAGACAACAAACTACTTTCCATATTGACAAGGCTCCCATCCATTGGAGTAACCAAAATCTCGACAACAGACAACTTCCATAATGACAAGGCTACCATCTATTGGAATAACAAAAATCTCGAGAACAGACTACCTTCCATAATGACAAGGCTATAATCCAATGGAATAACAAAAATCTCGGCAACATAATACCTTCCATAATGACAAGGAGACCATCCATCAGAGTGACAAAAATCTCGACAATAGACTACCTTCCATAATGACTAGACTACCATCCATTGGAGTAACAAAAATCTCGACAACAAACTACCTTCCATAATGACAAGGCTACCATCCATTAGAGTAAAAAAAATCTCGACAACAGACTACCTTCCATAATGACAAGGCAACCATCCATTAGAGTAATGAAAATATTAACAAGAGACTACCTTCCATAATGGCAAGGCTACCATCCATTGGAGTAATGAAAATATCAACAAGAGACTACCTTCCCTAATGACAAGGCTACCATCCATTGGAGTAACAAATAGCTCGCCAACAGACTACCTTCCATAATGACAAGGCTACCATCCATTGGAATAACAAAAATCTCGACAACAAACTACCTTCGATAATGACAAGGCTACTATCTATTGGAGTGACAACAAACTACCTTCCATAATGACAAGGCTACCATCCATTGGAGTAACCAAAATCTCGATAACAGACAACATCCATAATTACAAGGCTACCATCTATTGGAATAACAAAAATCTCGACAACAAACTACCTTCCAGAATGACAAGGCTATAATCCATTGGAATAACAAAAATATCGACAATAAACTACGTTCCATAATGACAAGGCTACCATCCATTGGAGTAACAAAAATATCGATAACAGACTACCTTCCATAATGACAAGGATGGCATCCATTGGAGTAACAAAAATCTAGACAACAAACTACTTTCCATATTGACAAGGCTCCCATCCATTAGAGTAACCAAAATCTCGACAACAGACAACTTCCATAATGACAAGGCTACCATCTATTGGAATAACAAAAATCTCGAGAACAGACTACCTTCCATAATGACAAGGCTATAATCCAATGGAATAACAAAAATCTCGGCAACATACTAACTTCCATAATGACAAGGAGACCATCCATCAGAGTGACAAAATACTCGACAATAGACTACCTTCCATAATGACTAGACTACCATCCATTGGAGTAACAAAAATCTCGACAACAAACTACCTTCCATAATGACAAAGCTACCATTCATTGGAGTAATGAAAATCTCGACAACAGACTACCTTCCATAATGACAAGGCTACCATGCATTGGAGTAATGAAAATATCAACAAGAGACTACCTTCCATAATGACAAGGCTACCATCCATTGGAGTAACAAATAGATCGCCAACAGACTACCTTCCATAATGACAAGGCTACCATCCATTGGAGGAACAAAATATCGACAACATACTACCTACCAAAATGATAAGGAAACCATCCATTCGAATCACAAAAATATCGACAACAAACTACGTTCCATAATGACAGGGCTACCATCCATTGGAGTAACAAAAATATGGACAACAGACTACTTTCCATAATGACAAGGCTACCGTCCAATGGAATAACAAAAATCTCGACAACATACTACCTTCCATAATGACAAGGCTACCATAAATTGTAGTAACCAAAATCTCGACAATTGACTACCTTCCATAATGACAAGGCTGCCATCCATTGTAGTAACAAAAATCTCGACAACAAACTACCTTCCATAATGACAATGCTACCATCCATTGGAGTAACAAAAAATATCGACAAAAGACTACCTTCCATAATGACAAGGCTACCATCCATTGCAGTGGCAAAAATATCGACAACAGACTACCTTCCATAATGACAAGGCTACCATCCAATGGAATAACAAAAATCTCGACAACATACTACCTTCCATAATGAAAAGGCTACCATCCATTGGAATAAGAAAAATCTCGACAACAAACTACCTTGGATAATGACAAGGCTACTATCTATTGGAGTGACAAAAATCTCGACAATAGACTACCTTCCATAATGACAAGGCTAACATCAATTGGAGTAACAAAATCTCGACAACAGACTACCTTTCATTATGACATGGCTACTATCCATTGGAGTAACAAAAATCTCGACAACAAACTACCTTTCAAAATGATATGGCTACCATCCATTGGAATACCAAAAATATCGACAACAAACTACGTTCCATAATGACAAGGCTACCATCCATTGGAGTAACAAAAATATCGACAACAGACTACTTCCATAATGACAAGGCTACCATCCATTGGAGTAACAAAAATCTAGACAGCAAACTACCTTCCATAATGACAAGGCTACAATCCATTGGAGTAACCAAAATCTCGACAACAGACAACTTCCATAATGACAAGGCTACCATCTATTGGAATAACAAAAATCTCGAGAACAGACTACCTTCCATAATGACAAGGCTATAATCAAATGGAATAACAAAAATCTCGACAACATACTACCTTCCATAATGACAAGGCGACCATCCATTAGAGTGACAAAAATCTCGACAATAGACTACCTTCCATAATGACAAGGCTACCATCCATTGGAGTAACAAAAATATCGACAACAAACTACCTTCCATAATGATAAGGCTACCATCCATTAGAGTAACAAAAATCTCGACAACAGACTACCTTCCATAATGACAAGGCAACCATCAATTGGAGTAATGAAAATATCAACAAGAGACTACCTTCCATAATGACAAGGCTACCATGCATTGGAGTAATGAAAATATCAACAAGAGACTACCTTCCATAATGACAAGGCTACCATCCATTGGAGGAACAAAAAGCTCGCCAACAGACTACCTTCCATAATGACAAGGCTACCATCCATTGGAGGAACAAAATCTCGACAACATACTACCTTTCATTATGACATGGCTACTATCCATTGGAGTGACAAAAATCTCGACAACAAACTACCTTACAAAATGATAAGGCTACCATCCATTCGAATCACAAAAATATCAACAACAAACTACGTTCCATAATGACAGGGCTACCATCCATTAGAGTAACAAAAATTTCGACAACAGACTACCATCCATAATGACAAGGCTACCATCCAATGGAATAACAAAAATCTCGACAAGGTACTACATTCCAAAATGACAAGGCTACCATCAATTGTAGTAACCAAAATCTCGACAACAGACTACCTTCCATAATGACAACGCTACCGTCCATTGGAGTAACAAAAATGTCGAGAACAGACTACCGTCCATAATGACAAGGCTACCATCCAATGCAATAACAAAAATCTCGACAACATACTACATTCCATAATGAAAAGGCTACCATCCATTAAAGTTACAAAAATCACGACAATAGACTACCTTCTGTAATGACAAGGCTACTATCCATTAGAGTAACAAAGATATCGAAAACAGACTACCTTCTATAATGGCAAGGCTTCCATACATTGTAATAACAAAATTCTAGACAACAAACTACCTTCCACAATGACAAGGCTACCATACATTGTAGTAACAAAAATCTCGACAACAGTCTACCTTCCATAATGAAAAGGTTACAATCCATTGGAGTAACAAAAATCTTGACAATAGACTACGTTCCATAATTACAAGGCTACCATCCATTGGAGTAACAAAAATCTCGACAACAAACTACCTTCCATAATGACAAGGCTACAATCCATTAGAGTAACAAAAATCTCGACAACAGACTACATTCCATAATGACAAGGCTACAATCCATTAGAGTAACAAATATTTCGACAACAGACTACCTTCCATAATGACAAGGCTACCATGCATTAGAGTAATGAAAATATTAACAAGAGACTACCTTCCATAATGACAAGGCTACCATCCATAGTAGTAACAAAAAGCTCGCCAACAAACTACCTTCGATAATGACAAGGCTACTATCTATTGGAGTGACAAAAATCTCGACAATAGACTACCTTCCATAATGACAAGGCTACCATCAATTGGAGTAATGAAAATATCAACAAGAGACTACCTTCCATAATGACAAGGCTACCATGCAATGGAGTAATGAAAATATTAACAACAGAATACCTTCCATAATGACAAGGCTACCATCCATAGTAGTAACAAAAAGCTCGCCAGCAGACTACCTTCAATAATGACAAGGCTACTATCTATTAGAGTGACAAAAATCTCGACAATAGACTACCTTTTATAATGACAAGGCTACCATCAATTGGAGTAACAAAATATCGACAACAGACTACCTTTTATTATGACATGGCTATTATGCGTTGGAGTAACAAAAATCTCGACAATAAACTACCTTCCAAAATGACAAGGCTACCATCCATTGGAGTAACAAAAATATCGACAACAGACTATCTTCCATAATGACAAGGCTACCACCCATTGGAGTAACAAAAATCTAGACAACAAACTACCTTCCATAATGACAAGGCTACCATCCATTGGAGTAACGAAAATATCAACAAGAGACTACTTTCCATTATGACAAGGCTACCATCCATTAGAGTAACAAAAATCTCGACAACAGACTACCTTCCATAATGACAAGGCTACCATCCATTGGAGTAATGAAAATTTCAACAAGAGAATACCTTCCCTAATGACAAGGCTACCATACATTGGTAATGAAAATATAAACAAGAGACTACCTTCAATAATGACAAGGCTACCATCCATTGGAGGAACAAAATACTCGCCAACAGACTACCTTCCATAATGACAAGGCTACCATCCATTGGAGGAACAAAATCTCGACAACATACTACCTTTCATTATGACATGGCTACTATCCATTGGAGTGACAAAAATCTAGACAACAAACTACCTTACAAAATGATATGGCTACCATCCATTTGAATCACAAAAATATCGACAACAAACTACGATCCATAATGACAGGGCTACCATCCATTAGAGTAACAAAAATTTCGACAACAGACTACCATCCATAATGACAAGGCTACCATCCAATGGAATAACAAAAATCTCGACAAGGTACTACCTTCCATAATGACAAGGCTACCATCAATTGTAGTAACCAAAATCTCGACAACAGACTACCTTCCATAATGACAATGCTACCATCAATTGGAGTAACAAAAATCTCGAGAACAGACTACCGTCCATAATGACAAGGCTACCATCCAATGCAATAACAAAAATCTCGACAACATACTACATTCCATAATGAAAAGGCTACCATCCATTAGAGTTACAAAAATCACGACAATAGACTACCTTCTGTAATTACTAGGCTACCATCCATTAGAGTAACAAAGATATACCGAAAACCGACTACCTTCTATAATGGCAAGGCTTCCATACATTGTAATAACAAAATTCTAGACAACAAACTACCTTCCACAATGACAAGGCTACCATACATTGTAGTAACAAAAATCTCGACAACAATCTACCTTCCATAATGAAAAGGTTACAATCTATTGGAGTAACAAAAATCTTGACAATAGACTACGTTCCATAATGACAAGGCTACCATCCATTGGAGTAACAAAAATCTCGACAACAAACTACCTTCCATAATGACAAGGCTACAATCCATTAGAGTAAGAAAAATCTCGACAACAGACTACCTTCCATAATGACAAGGCTACAATCCATTAGAGTAACAAATATTTCGACAACAGACTACCTTCCATAATGACAAGGCTACCATGCATTAGAGTAATGAAAATATTAACAAGATACTACCTTCCATAATGACAAGGCTACCATCAATCGTAGTAACCAAAATCTCGACAACAGACTACCTTCCATAATGACAATGCTACCATCCATTGGAGTAACAAAAATCTCGAGAACAGACTACCGTCCATAATGACAAGGCTACCATCCAATGCAATAACAAAAATCTCGACAACATACTACATTCCATAATGAAAAGGCTACCATCCATTAGAGTTACAAAAATCACGACAATAGACTACCTTCTGTAATGACTAGGCTACCATCCATTAGAGTAACAAAGATATCGAAAACAGACTACCTTCTATAATGGCAAGGCTTCCATACATTGTAATAACAAAATTCTAGACAACAAACTACCTTCCACAATGACAAGGCTACCATACATTGTAGTAACAAAAATCTCGACAACAGTCTACCTTCCATAATGAAAAGGTTACAATCCATTGGAGTAACAAAAATCTTGACAATAGACTGCGTTCCATAATGACAAGGCTACCATCCATTGGAGTAACAAAAATCTCGACAACAGACTACCTTCCATAATGACAAGGCTACAATCCATTAGAGTAACAAATATTTCGACAACAGACTACCTTCCATAATGACAAGGCTACCATGCATTAGAGTAATGAAAATATTAACAAGATACTACCTTCCATAATGACAAGGCTACCATCCATAGTAGTAACAAAAAGCTCGCCAACAAACTACCTTCGATAATGACAAGGCTACTATCTATTGGAGTGACAAAAATCTCGACAATAGACTACCTTCCATAATGACAAGGCTACCATGCATTGGAGTAATGAAAATATCAACAAGAGACTACCTTCAATAATGACAAGGCTACCATCCATTTGAGTAACAAAAAGCTCGCCAACAGACTACCTTCCATAATTACAAGGCTACCATCCATTGGAGGAACAAAATCTCGACAACATACTACCTTTCATTATGACATGGCTACTATCCATTTGAGTGACAAAAATCTCGGCAACAAACTACCTTCCATAATGACAAGGCTACCATCCATTGGAATAACAAAAATATCGACAACAAACTATGTTCCATGATGACAAGGCTACCATCCATTGGAGATACAAAAATATCGACAACAGACTACCTTCCATAATGACAAAGCTACCATCCATTGGAGTAACAAAAATCTAGACAAAAAATTACCTTCCATAATGACAAGGCTACCATCCATTGGAGTAACGAAAATATCAACAAGAGACTACTTTCCATAATGACAAGGCTACCATCCATTAGAGTAACAAAAATCTCGACAACAGACTACCTGCCATAATGACAAGGCTACCATCCATTGGAGTAATGAAAATATCAACAAGGGACTACCTTCACTAATGACAAGGCTACCAATCATTGGAGTAATGAAAATATCAACAAGAGACTACCTTCAATAATGACAAGGCTACCATCCATTGGAGGAACAAAAAGCTCGCCAACAGACTACCTTCCATAATGACAAGGCTACCATCCTTTTGAGGAACAAAATCTCGACAACATACTACCTTTCATTATGACATGGCTACTATCCATTGGAGTGACAAAAATCTAGACAACAAACTACCTACCAAAATGATAAGGCTACCATCCATTCGAATCACAAATATATCGACAACAAACTACGTTCCATAATGACAGGGCTACCATCCATTGGAGTAACAAAAATATAGACAACAGACTACCTTCCATAATGACAAGGCTACCATCCAATGGAATAACAAAAATCTCGACAATATACTACCTTCCATAATAACAAGGCTACCATCAATTGTAGTAACCAAAATCTCGAAAACACACTACCTTCCATAATGACAAGGCTGCCATCCATTGTTGTAACAAAAATCTCGACAACAGACTACCTTCCATAATGACAATGCTACCATCCATTAGAGTAACAAAAATCTCGACAACAGACTACCTTCCATAATTACAAGGCTCCCATCCATTGGAGTAACCAAAATCTCGATAACAGACTACCTTCCATAATGAAAAGGCTACCATCTATTGGAGTAACAAAAATTTCGAGAACAGACTACCATCCATAATGACAAGGCTACCATGCAATGGAATAACAAAAATCTCGATAACATACTCCATTCCATAATGACAAGGCTACCATCCATTAGAGTTACAAAAATCAGGACAATAGACTACCTTCTGTAATGACTAGGCTACCATCCATTAGAGTAACAAAGATATCGAAAACAAACTACCTTCTATAATGAAAAGGCTACCATACATTGTAATAACAAAAATCTCGACAACAAACTACCTTCCACAATGACAAGGCTACCATACATTCTAGTAACAAAAATCTCGACAACAATCTACCTTCCATAATGACAAGGTTACAATCCATTGGAGTAACAAAAATCTTGACAATAGACTATGTTCCATAATGACAAGGCTACCATCCATTGGAGTAACAAAAATCTCGACAACAAACTACCTTCCATAATGACAAGGCTACCAACCATTAGAGTAACAAAAATCTCGACAACAGACTACCTTCCATAATGACAAGGCTACGATCCATTAGAGTAACAAATATTTCGACAACAGACTACCTTCCATAATGACAAGGCTACCATCTATAGTAGTAACAAAAAGCTCGCCAATAAACTACCTTCGATAATGACAAGGCTACTATCTATTGGAGTGACAAAAATCTCGACAATAGACTACCTTCCATAATGACAAGGCTACCATCAATTGGAGTAACAAAATCTCGACAACAGTCTACCTTTGATAATGACATGGCTACTATCCATTGGAGTAACAAAAATCTCGACAACAAACTACCTTAAAAAATGATAAGGCTACAATCCATTTGAATAACAAGAATATCGACAACAAACTACGTTCCATAATGATAAGGCTACCATCCATTAGAGTAACAAAAATTTCGACAACAGACTACCTTCCATAATGACAAAGCTACCATCCATTGGAGTAATGAAAATATCAACAAGAGACTACCTTCCATAATGACAAGGCTACCATGCATTGGAGTAATGAAAATATTAACAACAGACTACCTTCCATAATGACAAGGCTACCATCCATAGTAGTAACAAAAAGCTCGCCAGCAGACAACCTTCAATAATGACAAGGCTACTATCTATTGGAGTGACAAAAATCTCGACAATAGACTACCTTCTATAATGACAAGGCTACCATCAATTGGAGTAAAAAAATCTCGACAACAGACTACTTTTGATTATGACATGGCTACTATCCGTTGGAGTAACAAAAATCTCGACAACAAACTACATTCCAAAATGACAAGGCTACCATCCATTGGAGTAACAAAAATATCGACAACAGACTACCTTCCATAATGACAAGGCTACAATCCATTGGAGTAACAAAAATCTAGACAACAAACTACCTTCCATAATGACAACGCTACCATCCATTTGAGTAACGTAAATATCAACAAGAGACTACTTTCCATAATGACAAGGATACCATCCATTAGAGTAACAAAAATCTCGACAACAGACTACCTTCCATAATAACAAGGCTACAATCCATTGGAGTAATGAAAATATCAACAAGAGACTACCTTCCCTAATGACAAGGCTACATTGCATTGGAGTAATGAAAATAAAACAAGAGACTACCTTCAATAATGACAAGGCTACCATCCATTGGAGTAACAAAAAGCTCGCCAACAGACTACCTTCCATAATGACAAGGCTACCATCCATTGGAGGAACAAAATCACGACAACATACTACCATTCATTATGACATGGCTACTATCCATTGGAGTGACAAAAATATCGACAATAAACTACCTACCAAAATGATAAGGCTACCATCCATTCGAATCACAAATATATCGACAACAAACTACGTTCCATAATGACAGGGCTACCATCCATTGGAGTAACAAAAATATAGACAACAGACTACCTTCCATAATGACAAGGCTACCATCCAACGGAATAACAAAAATCTTGACAATATACTACCTTCCATAATGACAAGGCTACCATCAATTGTAGTAACCAAAACCTCGAAAACAGACTACCTTCCATAGTGACAAGGCTACCATCCATTGTAGTAACAAAAATCTCGACAACAGACTACCTTCCATAATGACAATGCTACAATCCACTAGAGTAACAAAAATATCGACAATAGACTACCTTCCATAATGACAAGGCTACAATCCATTGTAGTAACAAAAATCTTGACAACAGACTACCTTCCATAATGACAAGGCTACTATCCATTGTAGTAACCAAAATCTCGATAAAATACTACCTCCTATAATCAAAAGGCTACCATCTATTGGAATAACAAAAATTTCGAGAACAGACTACCGTCCATAATGACAAGGCTACCATCCAATGGAATAACAAAAATCTCGACAACATACTACATTCCATAATGACAAGGCTACCATCCATTAGAGTTACAAAAATCACGACAATAGACTACTTTCCGTAATGACTTGGCTACCATCCATTAGAGTAACAAAGATATCGACAATAGACTACCTTCTATAATGACAAGGCTACCATACATTGTAATAACAAAAATCTCGACAACAAACTACCTTCCACAATGACAAGGCTACCATACATTGTAGTAACAAAAATCTCGACAACAATCTACCTTCCATAATGACAAGGTTACAATCCAATGGAGTAACAAAAATCTTGACAATAGACTACCTTCCATAATGACAAGGCTACCATCCATTGGAGTAATAAAAATATCATGGAGAGACTACCTTCCATAATGACAAGGCTACCATGCATTGGAGTAATGAAAATTTTAACAAGAGACTACCTTCCATAATGACAAGGCTACCATCCATAGTAGTAACAAAAAGCTCGCCAGGAGACTACCTTCGATAATGACAAGGCTACTATCTATTGGAGTGACAAAAATCTCGACAATAGACTACCTTCCATAATGATAAGGCTACCATCAATTGGAGTAACAAAATGTCGACAACAGACTACCTTTGATTATGACATGGCTACTATCCGTTGGAGTAACAAAAATATCGAAAACAAACTACCTTCCAAAATGATAAGGCTACCATCCTTTGGAATAACAAAAATATCGACAACAAACTACGTTCCATAATGACAAGGCTACCATCCATTAGAGTAACAAAAATTTCGACAACAGACTACCTTCCATAATGACAAGGCAACCATACATTGGAGTAATGAAAATATAAACAAGATACTACCTTCCATAATGACAAGTCTACCATGCATTAGAGTAATAAAAATATTAACAACAGACTACCTTCCATAATGACAAGGCTACCATCCATAGTAGTAACAAAAAGCTCGCCAGCAGACTACCTTCAATAATGACAAGGCTACTATCTGTTGGAGTGACAAAAATCTCGACAATAGACTACCTTCTATAATGATAAGGCTACCATCAATTGGAGTAACAAAATCTCGACAATAGACTACCTTTGATTATGAAATGGGTACTATCTGTTGGAGTAACAAAAATCTCGACAACAAACTACCTTCCAAAATGACAAGGCTACCATCCATTGGTGTAACAAAAATATCGACAATAGACTACCTTCCATAATGACAAGGCTACCATCAATTAGAGTAACAAAAATATCAACAAGAGACTACCTTCCCTAATGACAAGGCTACATTGTATTGGAGTAATGAAAATATAAACAAGAGACTACCTTCAATAATGACAAGGCTACCATCCATTGGAGTAACAAAAAGCTCGCCAACAGACTACCTTCCATAATGACAAGGCTACCATCCATTGGAGGAACAAAATCTCGATAACATACTACCTTTCATTATGACATGGCTACTATCCATTGGAGTGGCAAAAATCTCGACAACAAACTACCTACCAAAATGATAAGGCTACCATCCATTCGAATCACAAAAATATCGACTACAAACTACGTTCCATAATGACAGGGCTACCATCCATTAGAGTAACAAAGATATCGACAACAGACTATCTTCTATAATGACAAGGCTACCATACATTGTAATAACAAAAATCTCGACAACAAACTACCTTCCATAATGACAAGGCTACCATACATTGTAGTAACAAGAATCTCGACAACAGTCTACCTTTCATAATGAAAAGGCTACCATCCATTGGAGTAACAAAAATCTTGACAATAGAATACCTTCCATAATGACAAGGCTACCATCCATTGGAGTAACAAAAATCTCGACAACAAACTACCTTCCATAATGACAAGGCTACCATCCATTAGAGTAACAAAAATCTCGACAACAGACTACCTTCCATAATGACAAGGCTACAATCCATTAGAGTAACAAATATTTCGACAACAGACTACCTTCCATAATGACAAGGCTACCATCCATTGGAGTAATAAAAATATCATGGAGAGACTACCTTCCATAATGACAAGGCTACCATGCATTGGAGTAATGAAAATTTTAACAAGAGACTACCTTCCATAATAACAAGGCTACCATCCATAGTTGTATCAAAAAGCTCGCCAGGAGACTACCTTCGATAATGACAAGGATACCATCCATTGGAGAAACAAAAAGCTCGCCAACAGACTACCTTCCATAATGAAAAGGCTACCATCAATTGGAGGAACAAAATCTCGATAACAAACTACCTTTTATTATGACATGGCTACTATCCATTGGAGTGGCTAAAATCTCGACAACAAACTACCTACCAAAATGATAAGGCTACCGTCCATTCGAATCACAAAAATATCGACAACAAACTACGTTCCATAATGACAGGGCTACCATCCATTGGAGTAACAAAAATATAGACAACAAACTACCTTCCATAATGACAAGGATACCATCCAATGGAATAACAAAAATCTCGACAACATACTACCTTTCATAATGACAATGCTACCATCAATTGTAGTAATCAAAATCTCGACACCAGACTACCTTCCATAATGACAAGGCTGCCATCCATTGTAGTAACAAAAATCTCGACAACAGACTACCTTCCATAATGACAATGCTAGCATCCAATAGAGTAACAAAAATATCGACAACTGACTACCATCCATAATGACAAGGCTACCATCCATTGTAGTAACAAAAATCTCGACAACAGACTACCTTCCATAATGACAAGGCTACAATCCATTGCAGTAACAAAAATATTGATAACAGATTACTTTCAATAATGACAAGGCTACCATGCATTGTAGTAACCAAAATCTCGATAATAGACTACCTTCCATAATCAAAAGTCTACCATCTATTGGAATAACAAAAATCTCGAGAACAGACTACCGTCCATAATGACAAGGCTACCATCCAATGGAATAACAAAAATCTCGACAACATACTACATTCCATAATGACAAGGCTACCATCCATTATAGTTACAGAAATCACGACAATAGACTACTTTCCATAATGACTAGGCTACCATCCATTAGAGTAACAAAGATATCGACAACATACTACCTTCTATAATGACAAGGCTACCATACATTGTAATAACAAAAATCTCGACAACAAACTACCTTCCATAATGACAAGGCTACCATACATTATAGTAACAAAAATCTCGACAATAGTCTACATTCCATAATGACAAGCCTACCATCCATTGGAGTAACAAAAATCTTGACAATAGAATACCTTCCATAATGACAAGGCTACCATCAATTGGAGTAACAAAAATATCGACAACAAACTACGTTCCATAATGACAGGGTTACCATCCATTGGAGTAACAAAAATATAGACAACAGACTACCTTCCATAATGACAAGGATACCATCCAATGGAATAACAAATATTTCGACAACATACTACCTTCCATAATGAAAAGGCTACCATCCATTGGAGTAATAAAAATATCATGGAGAGAATACCTTCCATAATGACAAGGCTACCATGCATTGGAGTAATGAAAATTTTAACAAGAGACTACCTTCCATAATGACAAGGCTACCATCCATAGTAGTATCAAAAAGCTCGCCAGGAGACTACCTTCGATAATGACAAGGATACCATCCATTGGAGAAACAAAAAGCTCGCCAACAGACTACCTTCCATAATGACAAGGCTACCATCCATTGGAGGAACAAAATCTCGATAACATACTACCTTTTATTATGACATGGCTACTATCCATTGGAGTGGAAAAAATCTTGACAACAAACTACCTACATAAATGATAAGGCTACCATCCATTCGAATCACAAAAATATCGACAACAAACTACGTTCCATAATGACAGGGCTACCATCCATTGGAGTAACAAAAATATAAACAACAGACTACCTTCCATAATGACAAGGATACCATCCAATGGAATAACAAAAATCTCGACAACATACTACCTTCCATAATGACAAGGCTACCATCAATTGTAGTAACCAAAATCTCGACACCAGACTACCTTCCATAATGACAAGGCTGCCATCCATTGTAGTAACAAAAATCTCGACAAACAGACTACCTTCTATAATGACAATGCTACCATCCAATAGAGTAACAAAAATATCGACAACTGACTACCTTCCATAATGACAAGGCTACCATCCATTGTAGTAACAAAAATCTCGACAACAGACTACCTTCCATAATGACAAGGCTACCATGCATTGTAGTAACCAAAATCTCGATAATAGACTACCTTCCATAATCAAAAGGCTACCATCTATTCGAATAACAAAAATCTCGAGAACAGACTACCGTCCATAATGACAAGGCTACCATCCAATGGAATAACAAAAATCTCGACAACATACTACATTCCATAATGACAAGGCTAGCATCCATTATAGTTATAAAAATCACGACAATAGACTACTTTCCGTAATGACTAGGCTACCATCCATTAGAGTAACAAAGATATCGACAACAGACTACCTTCTATAATGACAAGACTACCATACATTGTAATAACAAAAATCTCGAGAACAAACTACTTTCCATAATGACGAGGCTGCCATACATTGTAGTAACAAAAATCTCGACAACAGTCTACCTTCCATAATGACAAGGCCACAATCCATTGGAGTAACAAAAATCTTGACAATAGAATACCTTCCATAATGACAAGGCTACCATCCATTGGAGTAACAAAAATCTCGACAAAAAACTACCTTCCATAATGACAAGGCTACCATCATTTAGAGTAACAAAAATCTCGACAACAGACTACCTTACATAATGACAAGGCTATGATCCATTAGAGTAACAAATATTTCGACAACAGACTACCTTCCATAATGACATGGCTACCATCCATTGGAGTAATAAAAATATCATGGAGAGACTACCTTCAATAATGACAAGGCTACCATGCATTGGAGTAATGAAAATTTTAACAAGAGACTACCTTCCATAATGACAAGGCTACCATCCATAGTAGTAACAAAAAGCTCGCAAGGAGACTACCTTCGATAATGACAAGGCTACTATCTATTGGAGTGACAAAAATCTCGACAATAGACTACCTTGCATAATGACAAGGCTACCATCAATTGGAGTAACAAAATGTCGACAACAGACTACCTTTGATTATGACATGGCTACTATCCATTGGAGTAACAAAAATCTCGAAAAGAAACTACCTTCCAAAATGATAAGGCTACCATCCATTGGAATAACAAAAATATCGACAACAAACTACGTTCCATAATGACAGGGTTACCATCCATTGGAGTAACAAAAATATAGACAACAGACTACCTTCCATAATGACAAGGATTCCATCCAATGGAATAACAAAAATATCGACAACATACTACCTTCCATAATGAAAAGGCGACCATCAATTGTAGTAACCAAAATATTGACACCAGACTACCTTCCATAATGATAAGGTTGCCATCCATTATAGTAACAAAAATCTCGACAATAGACTACCTTCCATAATGACAACGCTACCATCCAATAGAGTAACAAAAATATCGACAACTGACTACCTTCCATAATGACAAGGCTACGATCCATTGTAGTAACAAAAATCTCGACAACATACTACCTTCCATAATGACAAGGCTACCATCCATTATAGTAACCAAAATCTCGATAACAGACTACCTTCCATAATCAAAAGGCTACCATCTATTGGAATAACAAAAATCTCGAGAACAGACTACCGTCCATAATGACAAGGCTACCATCCAATGGAATAACAAAAATCTTGACAACATACTACATTCCATAATGACAAGGCTACCATCCATTATAATTACAAAAATCACGACAATAGACTACTTTCCATAATGACTAGGCTACCATCCATTAGAGTAACAAAGATATCGACAACAGACTACCTTCTATAATGACAAGGCTACCATACACTGTAATAAAAAAAATATCGACAACAAACTACCTTCCATAATGGCAAGGCTACCATACATTGTAGTAACAAAAATCTCGACAACAACCTACCTTCCATAATGATAAGGCTACCATCCATTGGAGTAACAAAAATCTCGACAATAAACTACTTTCCATAATGACAAGGCTACCATCCATTGGAGAAAAAAAATCTCGACAACAAACTACCTTCTATAATGACAAGGCTACCATCCATTGGAGTAACAAAAATCTCGACAAAAGTCTACCTACCATAAAGAAAAGTCTACCATCCATTGGAGTTACAAAAATATCGAGAAAGACTACCTTCCATAATTACATGGCTACCATCCATTGGAGTAACAAAAATCTCGACAACAAACTACCTTACATAATGACAAGGCTACCATCCATTGGAGTAAAAAAATCTCGAGAATAGACTACCTTCCATAATGACAAGGCTACCATCCATTCAGTAACAAAGATCTCGACAATAGACTACCTTCCATTATGACAAGGCTACCACCCACTGGAGTAAAAAATATCTCGACAACAAACTACCTTCCATAATGACAAGGCTACCATCCATTGGAGTAACAAAAATCTCGACAACAGACTACCTTCCATAAAGACAAGGCTACCATCCATTGAGTAACAAAGATATCGACAACAGACTACCTTCCATAATGACAAGGGTACCATCCATTAGAGTAAAAAAAATCTTGAGAACAGACTACCTTCCATAATGACAAGGCTACCATCCATTGAAGTAAAAAAAAATCTCGACAACAGACTTCCTTACATAATGACAAGGCTACCATCCATTGGAGTAAAAAATATCTCAACAACAACTACCTTCCGTAATTACATGGCTACCATCCATTGGAGTAAAAAAAAATCTCAACAACTGACTACCTTCCATAAGGACAAGGCTACCATCCATTGGAGTAAAAAAATCTCGACAACAGACTACCTTCCATAATGACAAGGCTACCATCCATTGAGTAACAAAGATCTCAACAGACGACTTTCTATTTTGACAAGGCTACCATCCATTGGAGTAACAAAAATCTCGACAACAAACTACCTTCCATAATGACAAGGCTACCATCCA
This sequence comes from Vicia faba, assembly GCA_948472305.1. Classification (NCBI taxonomy): domain Eukaryota; kingdom Viridiplantae; phylum Streptophyta; class Magnoliopsida; order Fabales; family Fabaceae; genus Vicia; species Vicia faba. The sequence goes on from OX451738.1 coordinate 763,467,123, forward strand.
TTGGAGTAAAAAAATCTCGAAAACAAACTACCTTCCATAATGACAAGGCTACCATCCATTGAGTAACAAAGATCTCGACGACAGACTCCCTTCCATTATGACAAGGCTACCATCCATTGGAGTAAAAAATATCTCGACAACAGACTACCTTCCATAATTACATGGCTACCATCCATTGGAGTAACAAAAATCTCGACAATAAACTACTTTCCATAATGACAAGGCTACCATCCATTGGAGAAAAAAAATCTCGACAACAAACTACCTTCTATAATGACAAGGCTACCATCCATTAGAGTAACAAAAATCTCGACAAAAGTTTACCTTCCATAAAGAAAAGTCTACCATCCATTGGAGTAACCAAAATCTCGACAACAAACTACCTTCCATAATGACAAGGCTACCATCCATTAGAGTAACAAAAATCTCAACAACAGACTACCTTTCATAATGACAAGGCTACCATCCATTAGAGTAACAAATATTTTGACAACAAACTACCTTCCATAATCACAAGGCTACCATCCATTGGAGTAATAAAAATATCATGGAGAGACTACATTCCATAATGACAAGGCTACAATGCATTGGAGTAATGAAAATTTCAACAAGAGACTACCTTCCATAATGACAAGGCTACCCTCCATAGTAGTAACAAAAAGCTCGCCAGGAGACTACCTTCGATAATGACAAGGCTACAATCTATTGGAGTGACGAAAATCTCGACAATGGACTACCTTCCATAATGACAAGGCTACCATCAATTGGTGTAACAAAATGTCGACAACAGACTACCTTTGATTATGACATGGCTACTATCCGTTGGAGTAACAAAAATCTCGAAAACAAACTACCTTCCAAAATGATAAGGCTACCATCCATTGGAATAACAAAAATATCGACAACAAACTACGTTCCATAATGACAGGGTTACCATCCATTGGAGTAACAAAAATATAGACAACAGACTACCTTCCATAATGACAAGGATTCCATCCAATGGAATAACAAAAATATCGACAACATACTACCTTCCATAATGACAAGGCTACCATCCATTGGAGTAAAAAAAATCTAGACAACAAACTACCTTCTATAATGACAAGGCTACCATCCATTGGAGTAACGAAAATATCAACAAGAGACTACTTTCCATAATGACAAGGCTACCATCCATTAGAGTAAAAAAAATCTCGACAATAGACTACCTTCCATAATGACAAGGCTACCATCCATTGGAGTAATGAAAATATCAACAAGTGACTACCTTCCCTAATGACAAGGCTACATTGCATTGGAGTAATGAAAATATCAACAAGAGACTACCTTCAATAATGACAAGGCTACCATCCATTGGAGTAACAAAAAGCTCGCCAACAGACTACCATCCATAATGACAAGGCTACCATCCATTGGAGGAATAAAATCTCGACAACATACTACCTTTCATTATGACATGGCTACTATCCATTGGAGTGACAAAAATATCGACAACAAACTACCTACCAAAATGATAAGGCTACCATCCATTCGATTCACAAAAATATTGACAACAAACTACGTTCCATAATGACAGGGCTACCATCCATTGGAGTAACAAAAATATAGACAACAGACTACCTTCCATAATGACAAGGCTACCATCCAATGGAATAACAAAAATCTCGACAATATACTACCTTCCATAATGACAAGGTTACCATCAATTTTAGTAACCAAAATCTCGACAACATACTACCTTCCATAATGATAAGGCTGCCATCTATTGTAGTAACAAAAATCTCGACAACAGACTACCTTCCATAATGACAATGCTACAATCCACTAGAGTAACAAAAATATCGACAACAGACTACCTTCCATAATGACAAGGCTACAATCCATTATAGTAACAAAAATCTCGACAACAAACTACCTTCCATAATGACAAGGCTACCATCAATTGTAATAACCAAAATCTCGATAACAGACTACCTTCCATAATCAAAAGGCTACCATCTATTGGAATAACAAAAATCTTGAGAACAGACTACCGTCCATAATGACAAGGTTACATTCCAATGGAATAACAAAAATCTCGACAACATACTGCATTCCATAATGACATGGCTACCATCCATTAGAGTTACAAAAATCACGACAATAGACTACTTTCTGTAATGACTAGGCTACCATCCATTAGAGTAACAAAGATATCGACAACACACTACCTTCTATAATGACAAGGCTACCATACATTGTAATAACAAAAATCTCGACAACAAACTACCTTCCATAATGACAAGGCTACCATACATTGTAGTAACAAAAATCTCGACAATAGTCTACCTTCCATAATGACAAGGCTACCATCCATTGGATTAACAAAAATCTTGACAATAGACTACCTTCCATAATGACAAGGCTACCATCCATTGGAGTAACAAAAATCTCGACAACAAAGTACCTTCCATAATGACAAGGCTACCATCCATTAGAGTAACAAAAATCTCGACAACAGACTACCTTCCATAATGACAAGGCTACGATCCATTAGAGTAATAAATATTTCGACAACAGACTACCTTCCATAATGACAAGGCTACCATCCATTGGAGTAATAAAAATATCAACGAGAGACTACCTTCCATAATGACAAGGCTACCATGCATTGGAGTAATGAAAATATTAACAAGAGACTACCTTCCATAATGACAAGGCTACCATCCAAAGTAGTAAAAAAAAGCTCTCCAGCACACTACCTTCGATAATAACAAGGCTACTATCTATTGGAGTCATAAAAATATCGACAATAGACTACCTTCCATAATGACAAGGCTATCATCAATTGGAGTAACAAAATCTGGACAACAGACTACCTTTGATTATGACATGGCTTCTATCCATTGGAGTAACAAAAATCTCGACAACAAAATACCTTCCAAAATGATAAGGCTACTAACAATTGGAATAACAAAAATATCAATAACAAATACGTTCCATAATGACAAGGTTACCATCTATTGGAGTAACTAAAATATCGACAACAGACTACCTTCCATAATGACAAGGCTACCATCCATTAGAGTAACAAAAATCTCAACAACAGACTACCTTTCATAATGACAAGGCTACCATCCATTAGAGTAACAAATATTTTGACAACAAACTACCTTCCATAATCACAAGGCTACCATCCATTGGAGTAATAAAAATATCATGGAGAGACTACATTCCATAATGACAAGGCTACAATGCATTGGAGTAATGAAAATTTCAACAAGAGACTACCTTCCATAATGACAAGGCTACCCTCCATAGTAGTAACAAAAAGCTCGCCAGGAGACTACCTTCGATAATGACAAGGCTACAATCTATTGGAGTGACGAAAATCTCGACAATGGACTACCTTCCATAATGACAAGGCTACCATCAATTGGTGTAACAAAATGTCGACAACAGACTACCTTTGATTATGACATGGCTACTATCCGTTGGAGTAACAAAAATCTCGAAAACAAACTACCTTCCAAAATGATAAGGCTACCATCCATTGGAATAACAAAAATATCGACAACAAACTACGTTCTATAATGACAGGGTTACCATCCATTGGAGTAACAAAAATATAGACAACAGACTACCTTCCATAATGACAAGGATTCCATCCAATGGAATAACAAAAATATCGACAACATACTACCTTCCATAATGACAAGGCTACCATCCATTGGAGTAAAAAAAATCTAGACAACAAACTACCTTCTATAATGACAAGGCTACCATCCATTGGAGTAACGAAAATATCAACAAGAGACTACTTTCCATAATGACAAGGCTACCATCCATTAGAGTAAAAAAAATCTCGACAATAGACTACCTTCCATAATGACAAGGCTACCATCCATTGGAGTAATGAAAATATCAACAAGTGACTACCTTCCCTAATGACAAGGCTACATTGCATTGGAATAATGAAAATATCAACAAGAGACTACCTTCAATAATGACAAGGCTACCATCCATTGGAGTAACAAAAAGCTCGCCAACAGACTACCATCCATAATGACAAGGCTACCATCCATTGGAGGAATAAAATCTCGACAACATACTACCTTTCATTATGACATGGCTACTATCCATTGGAGTGACAAAAATATCGACAACAAACTACCTACCAAAATGATAAGGCTACCATCCATTCGATTCACAAAAATATTGACAACAAACTACGTTCCATAATGACAGGGCTACCATCCATTGGAGTAACAAAAATATAGACAACAGACTACCTTCCATAATGACAAGGCTACCATCCAATGGAATAACAAAAATCTCGACAATATACTACCTTCCATAATGACAAGGTTACCATCAATTTTAGTAACCAAAATCTCGACAACATACTACCTTCCATAATGATAAGGCTGCCATCTATTGTAGTAACAAAAATCTCGACAACAGACTACCTTCCATAATGACAATGCTACAATCCACTAGAGTAACAAAAATATCGACAACAGACTACCTTCCATAATGACAAGGCTACAATCCATTATAGTAACAAAAATCTCGACAACAAACTACCTTCCATAATGACAAGGCTACCATCAATTGTAATAACCAAAATCTCGATAACAGACTACCTTCCATAATCAAAAGGCTACCATCTATTGGAATAACAAAAATCTTGAGAATAGACTACCGTCCATAATGACAAGGTTACATTCCAATGGAATAACAAAAATCTCGACAACATACTGCATTCCATAATGACATGGCTACCATCCATTAGAGTTACAAAAATCACGACAATAGACTACTTTCTGTAATGACTAGGCTACCATCCATTAGAGTAACAAAGATATCGACAACACACTACCTTCTATAATGACAAGGATACCTTACATTGTAATAACAAAAATCTCGACAACAAACTACCTTCCATAATGACAAGGCTACCATACATTGTAGTAACAAAAATCTCGACAATAGTCTACCTTCCATAATGACAAGGCTACCATCCATTGGATTAACAAAAATCTTGACAATAGACTACCTTCCATAATGACAAGGCTACCATCCATTGGAGTAACAAAAATCTCGACAACAAAGTACCTTCCATAATGACAAGGCTACCATCCATTAGAGTAACAAAAATCTCGACAACAGACTACCTTCCATAATGACAAGGCTACGATCCATTAGAGTAATAAATATTTCGACAACAGACTACCTTCCATAATGACAAGGCTACCATCCATTGGAGTAATAAAAATATCAACGAGAGACTACCTTCCATAATGACAAGGCTACCATGCATTGGAGTAATGAAAATATTAACAAGAGACTACCTTCCATAATGACAAGGCTACCATCCAAAGTAGTAAAAAAAAGCTCTCCAGCAGACTACCTTCGATAATAACAAGGCTACTATCTATTGGAGTCATAAAAATATCGACAATAGACTACCTTCCATAATGACAAGGCTATCATCAATTGGAGTAACAAAATCTGGACAACAGACTACCTTTGATTATGACATGGCTTCTATCCATTGGAGTAACAAAAATCTCGACAACAAAATACCTTCCAAAATGATAAGGCTACTAACAATTGGAATAACAAAAATATCGATAACAAATACGTTCCATAATGACAAGGTTACCATCTATTGGAGTAACTAAAATATCGACAACAGACTACCTTCCATAATGACAAGGCTACCATCCATTAGAGTAACAAAATTCTAGACAACAAACTACCTTCCATAATGACAAGGCTAGCATCCATTGGAGTAACAAAAATATCCACAAGAGACTACTTTCCATAATGACAAGGCTACAATCCATTAGAGTAAAAAAAAATCTCGACAACAGACTACCTTCCATAATGACGAGGGTACCATCCATTGGAGTAATGAAAATATCAACAAGAGACTACCTTCCCTAATGACAATGCTACATTGCATTGGAGTAATGAAAATATCAACAAGAGACTACCTTCAATAATGACAAGGCTACCATCCATTGGAGTAACAAAAAGCTCGCCAACAGACTACCTTCCATAATGACAAGGCTACCATCCATTGGAGTAATAAAAATATCAACGAGAGACTACCTTCCATAATGACAAGGCTACCATGCATTGGAGTAATGAAAATATTAACAAGAGACTACCTTTCATAATGACAAGGCTACCATCCAAAGTAGTAAAAAAAAGCTCGCCAACAAACTACCTTCGATAATGACAAGGCTACTATCTATTGGAGTGACAAAAATATCGACAATGGACTACCTTCCATAATGACAAGGCTACCATCAATTGGAGTAACAAAATCACGACAACAGACTACCTTTGATTATGACATGGCTTCTATCCGTTGGAGTAACAAAAATCTCGACAACAAACTACCTTCCAAAATGATAAGGCTACCAACAATTGGAATAACAAAAATATCGACAACAAACTACGTTCCATAATGACAAGGCTGCCATCTATTGGAGTAACTAAAATATCGACAACAGACTACCTTCCATAATGACAAGGCTACCATCCATTAGAGTAACAAAATTCTAGACAACAAACTACCTTCCATAATGACAAGGCTACCATCCATTGGAGTAACGAAAATATCAACAAGAGACTACTTTCCATAATGACAAGGCTGCCATCCATTAGAGTAACAAAAATCTCGACAACAGACTACTTTCCGTAATGACTAGGCTACCATCCATTAGAGTAACAAAGATATCGACAACAGACTACCTTCTATAATGACAAGGCTACCATACATTGTAATAACAAAAATGTCGACAACAAACTACCTTCCACAATGACAAGGCTACCATACATTGTAGTAACAAAAATCTCGACAACAGTCTACATTCCATAATGACAAGGCTACCATCCATTGGAGGAACAAAATCTTGACAACATAATACCTTTCATTATGACATGGCTACTATTCATTGGAGTGACAATAATCTCGACAACAAACTACCTACCAAAAGGATAAGGCTACCATCCATTTGAATCACCAAAATATCGACAACAAACTACGTTCCATAATGACAGGGCTACCATCCATTGGAGTAACAAAAATATAGACAACAGACTACCTTCCATAATGACAAGGCTACCATCCAATGGAATAACAAAAATCTCGACAATATACTACCTTCCATAATGACAAGGCTACCATCAATTGTAGTAACCAAAATCTCGACAACAGACTACCTTCCATAATGACAAGGCTGCCATCCATTGTAGTAACAAAAATCTCGACAACAGACTACCTTCCATAATGACAATGCTACCATCCATTAGAGTAACAAAAATATCGACAACACAATACCCTCCATAATGACAAGGCTACCATCCATTATAGTTACAAAAATCTCGACAACAGACTACCTTCCATAATGACAAGGCTACCATCCATTGTAGTAACCAAAATCTCGATATTAGACTACCTTCCATAATCAAAAGGCTACCATCTATTGGAATAACAAAAATCTCGAGAACAGATTACTGTCCATAATGACAAGGCTACCATCCAATGGAATAACAAAAATCTCGACAACATACTACATTCCATAATGACAAGGCTACCATGCATTAGAGTTACAAAAATCACGATAATAGACTACTTTCCGTAATGACTAGGCTACCATCCATTAGAGTAACAAAGATATCGACAACAGACTACCTTCTATAATGACAAGGCTACCATACATTGTAATAACAAAAATCTCGACAACAAACTACCTTCCATAATGACAAGGCTACCATACATTGTAGTAACAAAAATCTCGACAACAGTCTACATTCCATAATGACAAGGCTACCATCCATTGGAGTAACAAAAATCTCGACAACAAACTACCTTCCATAATGACAAGGCTACCATCCATTAGAGTAACAAAAATCTAGACTACAGACTACCTTCCATAATGACAATGCTACGATCCATTAGAGTAACAAATATTTCGACAACAGACTACCTTCCATAATGACAAGGCTACCATCCATTGGAGTAATGAAAATATCAACGAGAGACTACCTTCCATAATGACAATGCTACCATGCATTGGAGTAACAAAAAGCTCACCAACAGACTACCTTCAATAATGACAAGGCTACCATCCATTGGAGGAATAAAATCTCGACAACATACTACCTTTCATTATGACATGGCTACTATCCATTCGAATCACAAAAATATCGACAACAAACTACCTTCCATAATGACAAGGCTACCATCCAATGGAATAACAAAAATCTCAACAATATACTACCTTCCATAATGACAAGGCTACCATTTATTAGAGTAACAAAAATCTCGACAACAGACTACCTTCCATAATGACAACGATACGATCCATTAGAGTAACAAATATTTCGACAACAGACTACCTTCCATAATGACAATGCTACCATCCATTAGAGTAACAAAAATATCGACAACAGACTACCTTCCATAATGACTAGTCTACCATACATTGTAGTAACAAAAATCTCGACAACAGACTACCATCCATAATGACAAGGCTACCATCCTTTATAGTAACCAAAATCTCGATAACAGACTACCTTCCATAATCAAAAGGCTACCATCTATTGGAATAAAAAAAATCTCGAGAACAGACTACCGTCCATAATGACAAGGCTACAATCCAATGGAATAACAAAAATCTTGACAACATACTACATTCCATAATGACAAGGCTACCATCCATTAGAGTTACAAAAATCACGACAATAGACTACATTCTGTAATGACTAGGCTACCATCCATTAGAGTAACAAAAATCTCGACAACAGTCTACCTTCCATAATGACAAGGCTACCATCCATTGGAGTAACAAAAATCTCGACAAGAAATTAACTTCCATAATGACAAGGCTACCATCCATTAGAGTAACAAAAATCTCGACAACAGACTACCTTCCATAATGACAAGGCTACCATCCATTGGAGTAATGAAAATATCAACGAGAGACTACCTTCCATAATGACAAGGTTACCATGCATTGGAGTTACAAAAAGCTCACCAACAAACTACCTTCCATAATGACAAGGCTACCATCCATTGGAGGAACAAAATCTCGACAATATACCACCTTTCATTATGACATGGCTACTATCCATTGGAGTGACAAAAATCTCAACCACAAACTACCTGCCAAATGACAGGGCCACCATCCATTGGAGTAACAAAAATATAGACAACAAACTACCTTCCATAATGACAAGGCTACCATCTAATGGAGTAACAAAAATCTCGACAACAAACTACCTTCCATAATGACAAGGCTACCATCCATTAGAGTAACAAAAATCTCGACAACAGACTACCTTCCATAATGACAAGGCTACCATCCATTGTAGTAACAAAAATTTCGACAACAAACTACCTTCCATAATGACAATGCTACCATCAATTAGAGTAACAAAAATATCGACAACAGACTACCTTCCATAATGACAAAGCTACCATACATTGTAGTAACAAAAATCTCGACAATAGACTACCTTCCATAATGACAAGGCTACCATCCATTATAGTAACCAAAACCTCGATAACAGACTACCTTCCATAATCAAAAGGCTACCATCTATTGGAATAAAAAAAATCTCGAGAATAGACTACCGTCCATAATGACAAGGCTACCATCCAATGGAATAACAAAAATCTCGACAACATACTACATTCCATAATGACAAGGCTACCATCCATTAGAGTTAAAAAAATCACGACAATAGACTACATTCCGTAATGACTAGGCTATCATCCATTAGAGTCACAAAGATATCGACAACAAACTACCTTCTATAATGACAAGGCTACCATACATTGTAATAACAAAAATCTCGACAATAAACTACCTTCTAGAATGACAAGGCTACCAGACATTATAGTAACAAAAATCTCGACAACAGTCTACCTTCCATAATGACAAGGCTACCATCCATTGGAGTAACAAAAATCTTGACAATAGACTACCTTCCATAATGACAAGGCTACCATCCATTGGAGTAACAAAAAACTCGACAACAAACTACCTTCCATAATGACAAGGCTATCATCCATTAGAGTAACAAAAATCTTGACAGCAGACTACCTTCCATAATGACAAGGCTACGATCCCTTAGAGTAACAAATATTTCGACAACAGACTACCTTCCATAATGACAAGGCTACCATCCATTGGAGTAACAAAAATCTCGACAACAGACTACTTTCCGTAATGACTAGGCTACCATCCATTAGAGTAACAAAGATATCGACAACAGACTGCCTTCTATAATGACAAGGCTACCATACATTGTAATAACAAAAATCTCGACAACAAACTACCTTCCACAATGACAAGGCTACCATACATTGTAGTAACAAAAATCTCGACAACAGTCTACATTCCATAATGACAAGGCTACCATCCATTGGAGGAACAAAATCTTGACAACATAATACCTTTCATTATGACATGGCTACTATTCATTGGAGTGACAATAATCTCGACAACAAACTACCTACCAAAAGGATAAGGCTACCATCCTTTCGAATCACAAAAATATCGACAACAAACTACGTTCCATAATGACAGGGCTACCATCCATTGGAGTAACAAAAATATAGACAACAGACTACCTTCCATAATGACAAGGCTACCATCCAATGGAATAACAAAAATCTCGACAATATACTACCTTCCATAATGACAAGGCTACCATCAATTGTAGTAACCAAAATCTCGACAACAGACTACCTTCCATAATGACAAGGCTGCCATCCATTGTAGTAACAAAAATCTCGACAACAGACTACCTTCCATAATGACAATGCTACCATCCATTAGAGTAACAAAAATATCGACAACACAATACCCTCCATAATGACAAGGCTACCATCCATTATAGTTACAAAAATCTCGACAACAGACTACCTTCCATAATGACAAGGCTACCATCCATTGTAGTAACCAAAATCTCGATATTAGACTACCTTCCATAATCAAAAGGCTACCATCTATTGGAATAACAAAAATCTCGAGAACAGATTACTGTCCATAATGACAAGGCTACCATCCAATGGAATAACAAAAATCTCGACAACATACTACATTCCATAATGACAAGGCTACCATGCATTAGAGTTACAAAAATCACGATAATAGACTACTTTCCGTAATGACTAGGCTACCATCCATTAGAGTAACAAAGATATCGACAACAGACTACCTTCTATAATGACAAGGCTACCATACATTGTAATAACAAAAATCTCGACAACAAACTACCTTCCATAATGACAAGGCTACCATACATTGTAGTAACAAAAATCTCGACAACAGTCTACATTCCATAATGACAAGGCTACCATCCATTGGAGTAACAAAAATCTCGACAACAAACTACCTTCCATAATGACAAGGCTACCATCCATTAGAGTAACAAAAATCTAGACTACAGACTACCTTCCATAATGACAATGCTACGATCCATTAGAGTAACAAATATTTCGACAACAGACTACCTTCCATAATGACAAGGCTACCATCCATTGGAGTAATGAAAATATCAACGAGAGACTACCTTCCATAATGACAATGCTACCATGCATTGGAGTAACAAAAAGCTCACCAACAGACTACCTTCAATAATGACAAGGCTACCATCCATTGGAGGAATAAAATCTCGACAACATACTACCTTTCATTATGACATGGCTACTATCCATTCGAATCACAAAAATATCGACAACAAACTACCTTCCATAATGACAAGGCTACCATCCAATGGAATAACAAAAATCTCAACAATATACTACCTTCCATAATGACAAGGCTACCATTTATTAGAGTAACAAAAATCTCGACAACAGACTACCTTCCATAATGACAACGATACGATCCATTAGAGTAACAAATATTTCGACAACAGACTACCTTCCATAATGACAATGCTACCATCCATTAGAGTAACAAAAATATCGACAACAGACTACCTTCCATAATGACTAGTCTACCATACATTGTAGTAACAAAAATCTCGACAACAGACTACCATCCATAATGACAAGGCTACCATCCTTTATAGTAACCAAAATCTCGATAACAGACTACCTTCCATAATCAAAAGGCTACCATCTATTGGAATAAAAAAAATCTCGAGAACAGACTACCGTCCATAATGACAAGGCTACAATCCAATGGAATAACAAAAATCTTGACAACATACTACATTCCATAATGACAAGGCTACCATCCATTAGAGTTACAAAAATCACGACAATAGACTACATTCTGTAATGACTAGGCTACCATCCATTAGAGTAACAAAAATCTCGACAACAGTCTACCTTCCATAATGACAAGGCTACCATCCATTGGAGTAACAAAAATCTCGACAAGAAATTAACTTCCATAATGACAAGGCTACCATCCATTAGAGTAACAAAAATCTCGACAACAGACTACCTTCCATAATGACAAGGCTACCATCCATTGGAGTAATGAAAATATCAACGAGAGACTACCTTCCATAATGACAAGGTTACCATGCATTGGAGTTACAAAAAGCTCACCAACAAACTACCTTCCATAATGACAAGGCTACCATCCATTGGAGGAACAAAATCTCGACAATATACCACCTTTCATTATGACATGGCTACTATCCATTGGAGTGACAAAAATCTCAACCACAAACTACCTGCCAAATGACAGGGCCACCATCCATTGGAGTAACAAAAATATAGACAACAAACTACCTTCCATAATGACAAGGCTACCATCTAATGGAGTAACAAAAATCTCGACAACAAACTACCTTCCATAATGACAAGGCTACCATCCATTAGAGTAACAAAAATCTCGACAACAGACTACCTTCCATAATGACAAGGCTACCATCCATTGTAGTAACAAAAATTTCGACAACAAACTACCTTCCATAATGACAATGCTACCATCAATTAGAGTAACAAAAATATCGACAACAGACTACCTTCCATAATGACAAAGCTACCATACATTGTAGTAACAAAAATCTCGACAATAGACTACCTTCCATAATGACAAGGCTACCATCCATTATAGTAACCAAAACCTCGATAACAGACTACCTTCCATAATCAAAAGGCTACCATCTATTGGAATAAAAAAAATCTCGAGAATAGACTACCGTCCATAATGACAAGGCTACCATCCAATGGAATAACAAAAATCTCGACAACATACTACATTCCATAATGACAAGGCTACCATCCATTAGAGTTAAAAAAATCACGACAATAGACTACATTCCGTAATGACTAGGCTATCATCCATTAGAGTCACAAAGATATCGACAACAAACTACCTTCTATAATGACAAGGCTACCATACATTGTAATAACAAAAATCTCGACAATAAACTACCTTCTAGAATGACAAGGCTACCAGACATTATAGTAACAAAAATCTCGACAACAGTCTACCTTCCATAATGACAAGGCTACCATCCATTGGAGTAACAAAAATCTTGACAATAGACTACCTTCCATAATGACAAGGCTACCATCCATTGGAGTAACAAAAAACTCGACAACAAACTACCTTCCATAATGACAAGGCTATCATCCATTAGAGTAACAAAAATCTTGACAGCAGACTACCTTCCATAATGACAAGGCTACGATCCCTTAGAGTAACAAATATTTCGACAACAGACTACCTTCCATAATGACAAGGCTACCATCCATTGGAGTAACAAAAATCTCGACAACAGACTACTTTCCGTAATGACTAGGCTACCATCCATTAGAGTAACAAAGATATCGACAACAGACTGCCTTCTATAATGACAAGGCTACCATACATTGTAATAACAAAAATCTCGACAACAAACTACCTTCCACAATGACAAGGCTACCATACATTGTAGTAACAAAAATCTCGACAACAGTCTACATTCCATAATGACAAGGCTACCATCCATTGGAGGAACAAAATCTTGACAACATAATACCTTTCATTATGACATGGCTACTATTCATTGGAGTGACAATAATCTCGACAACAAACTACCTACCAAAAGGATAAGGCTACCATCCTTTCGAATCACAAAAATATCGACAACAAACTACGTTCCATAATGACAGGGCTACCATCCATTGGAGTAACAAAAATATAGACAACAGACTACCTTCCATAATGACAAGGCTACCATCCAATGGAATAACAAAAATCTCGACAATATACTACCTTCCATAATGACAAGGCTACCATCAATTGTAGTAACCAAAATCTCGACAACAGACTACCTTCCATAATGACAAGGCTGCCATCCATTGTAGTAACAAAAATCTCGACAACAGACTACCTTCCATAATGACAATGCTACCATCCATTAGAGTAACAAAAATATCGACAACACAATACCTTCCATAATGACAAGGCTACCATCCATTATAGTTACAAAAATCTCGACAACAGACTACTTTCCATAATGATAAGGCTACCATCCATTGTAGTAACCAAAATCTCGATAACAGACTACCTTCCATAATCAAAAGGCTACCATCTATTGGAATAACAAAAATCTCAAGAACAAATTACCGTCCATAATGACAAGGCTACCATCCAATGGAATAACAAAAATCTCGACAACATACTACATTCCATAATGACAAGGCTACCATGCATTAGAGTTACAAAAATCACGATAATAGACTACTTTCCGTAATGACTAGGCTACCATCCATTAGAGTAACAAAGATATCGACAACAGACTACCTTCTATAATGACAAGGCTACCATACATTGTAATAACAAAAATCTCGACAACAAACTACCTTCCACAATGACAAGGCTACCATACATTGTAGTAACAAAAATCTCGACAACAGTCTACATTCCATAATGACAAGGCTACCATCCATTGGAGTAACAAAAATCTCGACAACAAACTACCTTCCATAATGACAAGGCTACCATCCATTAGAGTAACAAAAATCTAGACTACAGACTACCTTCCATAATGACAATGCTACGATCCATTAGAGTAACAAATATTTCGACAACAGACTTCCTTCCATAATGACAAGGCTACCATCCATTGGAGTAATGAAAATATCAACGAGAGACTACCTTCCATAATGACAATGCTACCATGCATTGGAGTAACAAAAAGCTCACCAACAGACTACCTTCAATAATGACAAGGCTACCATCCATTGGAGGAATAAAATCTCGACAACATACTACCTTTCATTATGACATGGCTACTATCCATTGGAGTGACAAAAATCTCTACAACAAACTACCTACCAAAATTATAAGGCTACCATCCATTCGAATCACAAAAATATCGACAACAAACTACGTTCCATAATGACAGGGCTGCCATCCATTGGAGTAACAAAAATATAGACAACAAACTACCTTCCATAATGACAAGGCTACCATCCAATGGAATAACAAAAATCTTAACAATATACTACCTTCCATAATGACAAGGCTACCATTTATTAGAGTAACAAAAATCTCGACAACAGACTACCTTCCATAATGACAACGATACGATCCATTAGAGTAACAAATATTTCGACAACAGACTACCTTCCATAATGACAATGCTACCATCCATTAGAGTAACAAAAATATCGACAACAGACTACCTTCCATAATGACTAGTCTACCATACATTGTAGTAACAAAAATCTCGACAACAGACTACCATCCATAATGACAAGGCTACCATCCTTTATAGTAACCAAAATCTCGATAACAGACTACCTTCCATAATCAAAAGGCTACCATCTATTGGAATAAAAAAAATCTCGAGAACAGACTACCGTCCATAATGACAAGGCTACAATCCAATGGAATAACAAAAATCTTGACAACATACTACATTCCATAATGACAAGGCTACCATCCATTAGAGTTACAAAAATCACGACAATAGACTACATTCTGTAATGACTAGGCTACCATCCATTAGAGTAACAAAAATCTCGACAACAGTCTACCTTCCATAATGACAAGGCTACCATCCATTGGAGTAACAAAAATCTCGACAAGAAATTAACTTCCATAATGACAAGGCTACCATCCATTAGAGTAACAAAAATCTCGACAACAGACTACCTTCCATAATGACAAGGCTACCATCCATTGGAGTAATGAAAATATCAACGAGAGACTACCTTCCTTAATGACAAGGTTACCATGCATTGGAGTAACAAAAAGCTCACCAACAGACTACCTTCCATAATGACAAGGATACCATCCATTGGAGGAACAAAATCTTGACAATATACCACCTTTCATTATGACATGGCTACTATCCATTGGAGTGACAAAAATCTCAACAACAAACTACCTGCCAAATGACAGGGCCACCATCCATTGGAGTAACAAAAATATAGACAACAGACTACCTTCCATAATGACAAGGCTACCATCTAATGGAGTAACAAAAATCTCGACAACAAACTACCTTCCATAATGACAAGGCTACCATCCATTAGAGTAACAAAAATCTCGACAACAGACTACCTTCCATAATGACAAGGCTACCATCCATTGTAGTAACAAAAATTTCGACAACAAACTACCTTCCATAATGACAATGCTACCATCAATTAGAGTAACAAAAATATCGACAACAGACTACCTTCCATAATGACAAAGCTACCATACATTGTAGTAACAAAAATCTCGACAACAGACTACCTTCCATAATGACAAGGCTACCATCCATTATAGTAACCAAAACCTCGATAACAGACTACCTTCCATAATCAAAAGGCTAAATCTATTGGAATAAAAAAAATCTCGAGAACAGACTACCGTCCATAATGACAAGGCTACCATCCAATGGAATAACAAAAATCTCGACAACATACTACATTCCACAATGACAAGGCTACCATCCATTAGAGTTACAAAAATCACGACAATAGACTACATTCCGTAATGACTAGGCTATCATCCATTAGAGTCACAAAGATATCGACAACAAACTACCTTCTATAATGACAAGGCTACCATACATTGTAATAACAAAAATCTCGACAATAAACTACCTTCTAGAATGACAAGGATACCAGACATTGTAGTAACAAAAATCTCGACAACATTCTACCTTCCATAATGACAAGGCTACCATCCATTGGAGTAACAAAAATCTTGACAATAGACTACCTTCCATAATGACAAGGCTACCATCCATTGGAGTAACAAAAAACTCGACAACAAACTACCTTCCATAATGACAAGGCTATCATCCATTAGAGTAACAAAAATCTTGACAGCAGACTACCTTCCATAATGACAAGGCTACGATCCATTAGAGTAACAAATATTTCGACAACAGACTACCTTCCAAAATGACAAGGCTACCATCCATTGGAGTAATGAAAATATCAACGAGAGACTACCTTCCATAATGACAAGGCTACCATGCATTGGAGTAATGAAAATATTAACAAGAGACTACCTTCCATAATGACAAGGCTACCATCCATAGTAGTAACAAAAAGCTCGCCAACAGAGTACCTTCGATAATGACAAGGCTACTATCTATTGGAGTGAAAAATATCTAGACAATAGACTACCTTCCATAATGAAAAGGCTACCATCAATTAGAGTAACAAAATCTCGACAATAGACTACCTTTGATTATGACATGGCTACTATCCATTGGCGTAACAAAAATCTCGACAACAAACTACCTTCCAAAATGATAAGGCTACCATCCATTAGAGTAACAAAAATATCGACAACAGACTACCTTCCATAATGATAAGGCTACGATCCATTAGAGTAACAAATATTTCGACAACAGACTACCTTCCATAATGACAAGGCTACCATCCATTGGAGTAATGAAAATTTCAACGAGAGACTACCTTCCATAATGAGAAGGCTACCATGCATTGGAGTAATGAAAATATTAACAAGAGACTACCTTCCATAATGACAAGGCTACCATCCATAGTAGTAACAAAATGCTCGCCAACAGACTACCTTTGATAATGACAAGGCTACTATCTATTGGAGTGATAAAAATCTCGACAATAGACTACCTTCCATAATGACAAGGCTACCATCAATTGGAGTAACAAAATCTCGACAATAGACTACCTTTGATTATGACATGGCTACTATCCATTGGAGTAACAAAAATCTCGACAACAGACTACCCTCCATAATGACAAGGCTGCCATCCATTGTAGTAACAAAAATCTCGACAACAGACTACCTTCCATAATGACAATGCTACCATCCATTTGAGTAACAAAAATATCGACAATAGACTACCTTCCACAATTACAAGGCTACCATCCATTGTAGTAACAAAAATCTCGACAACAGACTACCTTCCATAATGACAAGGCTACCATCCATTGTAGTAACCAAAATCTCGATAACAGACTACCTTCCATAATGACAAGGCTACCATCAATTGGAGTAAAAAAATCTCGACAACAGACTACCTTTGATTATGACATGGCTACTATCCATTAGAGTAACAAAAATCTCGACAACAAACTACCTTCCAAAATGATAAGGCTACCATCCATTGGAATAACAAAAATATCGACAACAAACTACGTTCCATAATGACAAGGCTCCGATCCATTAGAGTAACAAAAATTTCGACAACAGACTACGTTCCATAATGACAAGGCTACCATCCATTGGAGTAATGAAAATATCAACAAGAGACTACCTTCCATAATGACAAGGCTACCATCCATTGGAGTAACAAAAATATTAACAAGAGACTACCTTCCATAATGACAAGGATACCATCCATTAGAGTAACGAGAATATCAACAAGAGACTACTTTCCATAATGACAAGGCTACCATCCATTAGAGTAACAAAAATATCGACAACAAACTACCTTCCATAATGACAAGGCAACCATCCATTGGAGTAATGAAAATATCAACAAGAGACTACCTTCCCTAATGACAAGGCTACATTGCATTGGAGTAATCAAAATATCAATAAGAGACTACCTTTAATAATGACAAGGCTACCATCCATTAGAGTATCAAAAAGCTCGCAACCAGACTACCTTCCATAATGACAAGGCTGCCATCCATTGGAGGAACAAAATCTCGACAACATACTACCTTTCATTATGACATGGCTACTATCCATTGGATTGACAAAAATCTTGACAACAAACTACCTACCAAAATGGTAAGGCTACCATCCATTCGAATCACAAAAATATCGACAACAAACTACGTTCCATAATGACAGGGCTACCATCCATTGGAGTAACAAAAATATAAGACAACAGACTACCAGCCATAATGACAAGGCTACCATCCAACGGAATAACAAAAATCTCGACAACATACTATCTTCCATGATGACAAGGCTACCATCAATTGTAATAACCAAAATCTCGATAACAGACTACCTTCCATAATGACAATGCTACCATCCATTAGAGTAACAAAAATATCGACAACAGACTACCTTCCATAATGACAATGCTACCATCCATTAGAGTAACAAAAATATCGACAACAGACTACCTTCCATAATGACAAGGCTACCATCCATTGTAGTAACAAAAATCTCGACAACAGACTACCTTCCATAATGACAAGGCTACCATCCATTAGAGTAACCAAAATCTCGATAACAGACTACCATCCATAATGAAAAGGCTACCATCTATTGGAATAACAAAAATCTCGAGAACAGACTACCATCCATAATGACAAGTCTACCATCCAATGGAATAACAAAAATCTCGACAACATACTACATTCCATAATGACAAGGCTACCATCCATTAGAGTTACAAAAATCACGACAATAGACTACTTTCTGTAATGACTATGCTACCATTTATTAGAGTAACAAAGATATCGACAACAGACTACCTTCTATAATGACAAGGCTCCCATACATTGTAATAACAAAAATCTAGACAAAAAAGTACCTTCCATAATGACAAGGCTACCATACATGGTAGTAACAAAAATCTCGACAACAATCTACCTTCCATAATGACAAGGCTACCATCCATTGGAGTAACAAAAATCTTGACAATAGACTACTTTCCATAACGACAAGGCTACCATCCATTGGAGTAACAAAAATCTTGACAACAAACTACCTTCCATAATTACAAGGCTACCATCCATTAGAGTAACAAAAATCTCGACAACAGACTACCTTCCATAATGATAAGGCTACGATCCATTAGAGTAACAAATATTTCGACAACAGACTACCTTCCATAATGACAAGGCTACCATCCATTGGAGTAATGAAAATATCAACGAGAGACTACCTTCCATAATGACAAGGCTACCATGCATTGGAGTAATGGAAATAATAATAAGAGACTACCTTCCATAATGACAAGGCTACCATCCATAGTAGTAACAAAAATCTCGCCAACAGACTACCTTCGATAATGACAAGGCTACTATCTATTGGAGTGACAAAAATCTCGACAATAGACTAACTTCCATAATGACAAGGATACCATCAATTGGAGTACTGAAATCTCAACAACAGACTACCTTTGATTATGACATGGCTACTATCAATTGGAGTAACAAAAATCTCGAAAACAAACTACCTTCCAAAATGATAAGGCTACCATCCATTGAAATAACAAATATATCGACAACAAACTATGTTTTATAATGACAAGGCTACTTACCATTAGAGTAACAAAAATATCGACAATAGACTACCTTCCATAATGACAAGGCTACCATCCATTGTAGTAACCAAAATCTTGATAACAAACTACCTTCCATAATCAAAAGGCTACCATCTATTGGAATAACAAAAATCTCGAGAACAGACTACCGTCCATAATGGCAAGGCTACCTTCCAATGGAATAACAAAAATCTCGACAACATACTACATTCCATAATGACAAGGCTAACATCCATTAGAGTTACAAAAATCATGACAATAGACTACTTTCCGTAATGACAAGGCTACCATCCATTGGAGTAATGAAAATATCAACAAGAGACTACCTTCCATAATGACAAGGCTACCATCCATTGGAGTAACAAAAATATTAACAAGAGACTACCTTCCATAATGACAAGGATACCATCCATTAGAGTAACGAGAATATCAACAAGAGACTACTTTCCATAATGACAAGGCTACCATCCATTAGAGTAACAAAAATATCGACAACAAACTACCTTCCATAATGACAAGGCAACCATCCATTGGAGTAATGAAAATATCAACAAGAGACTACCTTCCCTAATGACAAGGCTACATTGCATTGGAGTAATCAAAATATCAATAAGAGACTACCTTTAATAATGACAAGGCTACCATCCATTAGAGTATCAAAAAGCTCGCAACCAGACTACCTTCCATAATGACAAGGCTGCCATCCATTGGAGGAACAAAATCTCGACAACATACTACCTTTCATTATGACATGGCTACTATCCCTTGGATTGACAAAAATCTTGACAACAAACTACCTACCAAAATGGTAAGGCTACCATCCATTCGAATCACAAAAATATCGACAACAAACTACGTTCCATAATGACAGGGCTACCATCCATTGGAGTAAAAAAAATATAAGACAACAGACTACCAGCCATAATGACAAGGCTACCATCCAATGGAATAACAAAAATCTCGACAACATACTATCTTCCATGATGACAAGGCTACCATCAATTGTAATAACCAAAATCTCGACAACAGACTACCTTCCATAATGACAAGACTGCCATCCATTGTAGTAACAAAAATCTCGACAACAGACTACCTTCCATAATGACAATGCTACCATCCATTAGAGTAACAAAAATATCGACAACAGAATACCTTCCATAATGACAAGGCTACCATCCATTGTAGTAACAAAAATCTCGACAACAGACTACCTTCCATAATGATAAGGCTACCATCCATTGGAGTAACCAAAATCTCGATAACAGACTACCTTCCATAATGAAAAGGCTACCATCTATTGGAATAACAAAAATCTCGAGAACAGACTACCATCCATAATGACAAGTCTACCATCCAATGGAATAACAAAAATCTCGACAACATACTACATTCCATAATGACAAGGCTACCATCCATTAGAGTTACAAAAATCACGACAATAGACTACTTTCTGTAATGACTATGCTACCATCTATTAGAGTAACAAAGATATCGACAACATACTACCTTCTATAATGACAAGGCTCCCATACATTGTAATAACAAAAATCTCGACAAAAAAGTACCTTCCACAATGACAAGGCTACCATACATTGTAGTAACAAAAATCTCGACAACATTCTACCTTCCATAATGACAAGGCTACCATCCATTAGAGTAACAAAAATCTTGACAATAGACTACTTTCCATAACGACAAGGCTACCATCCATTGGAGTAACAAAAATCTCGACAACAAACTACCTTGCATAATTACAAGGCTACCATCCATTAGAGTAACAAAAATCTCGACAACAGACTACCTTCCATAATGATAATGCTACGATCCATTAGAGTAACAAATATTTCGACAATAGAGTACCTTCCATAATGACAAGGCTACCATCCATTGGAGTAATGAAAATATCAACGAGAGACTACCTTCCATAATGACAAGGCTACCATGCATTGGAGTAATGGAAATAATAATAAGAGACTACCTTCCATAATGACAAGGCTACCATCCATAGTAGTAACAAAAAGCTCACCAACAGACTACCTTCGATAATGACAAGGCTACTATCTATTGGAGTGACAAAAATCTCGACAATAGACTACCTTCCATAATGACAAGGATACCATCAATTGGAGTACTGAAATCTCGACAACAGACTACCTTTGATTATGACATGGCTACTATCAATTGGAGTAACAAAAATCTCGAAAACAAACTACCTTCCAAAATGATCAGGCTACCATCCATTGGAATAACAAATATATCGACAACAAACTACGTTTTATAATGACAAGGCTACTTACAATTAGAGTAACAAAAATATCGACAATAGACTACCTTCCATAATGACAAGGCTACCATCCATTGTAGTAACCAAAATCTCGATAACAGACTACCTTCCATAATCAAAAGGCTACCATCTATTGGAATAACAAAAATCTCGAGAACAGACTATCGTCCATAATGGCAAGGCTACCTTCCAATGGAATAACAAAAATCTCGACAACATACTACGTTCCATAATAACAAGGCTAACATCCATTAGAGTTACAAAAATCACGACAATAGACTACTTTCTGTAATGACAAGGCTACCATCCATTGGAGTAATGAAAATATCAACAAGAGACTACCTTCCATAATGACAAGGCTACCATCCATTGGAGTAACAAAAATATTAACAAGAGACTACCTTCCATAATGACAAGGATACCATCCATTAGAGTAACGAGAATATCAACAAGAGACTACTTTCCATAATGACAAGGCTACCATCCATTAGAGTAACAAAAATATCGACAACAAACTACCTTCCATAATGACAAGGCAACCATCCATTGGAGTAATGAAAATATCAACAAGAGACTACCTTCCCTAATGACAAGGCTACATTGCATAGGAGTAATCAAAATATCAATAAGAGACTACCTTTAATAATGACAAGGCTACCATCCATTAGAGTATCAAAAAGCTCGCAACCAGACTACCTTCCATAATGACAAGGCTGCCATCCATTAGAGGAACAAAATCTCGACAACATACTACCTTTCATTATGACATGGCTACTATCCATTGGATTGACAAAAATCTTGACAACAAACTACCTACCAAATGGTAAGGCTACCATCCATTCGAATCACAAAAATATCGACAACAAACTACGTTCCATAATGACAGGGCTACCATCCATTGGAGTAACAAAAATATAAGACAACAGACTACCAGCCATAATGACAAGGCTACCATCCAATGGAATAACAAAAATCTCGACAACATACTATCTTCCATAATGACAAGGCTGCCATCAATTGTAATAACCAAAATCTCGACAACAGACTACCTTCCATAATGAAAATGCTACCATCCATTGGAGTAATGAAAATATCAAAAAGAGACTAGCTTCCATAATTATAAGGCTACCATCCATTGGAATAATGAAAATATTAACAAGAGACTACCTTCCATAATGACAAGGCTACCATCCATAGTAGTAACAAAAAGCTCACCAACAGACTACCTTCGATAATGACAAGGCTACTATCTATTGGAGTGACAAAAATCTCGACAATAGACTACCTTTGATTATGACATGGCTACTATCCATTGGAGTAACGAAAATATCGACAACAAACTACCTTCCAAAATGATAAGGCTACCATGTATTGGAATAACAAAAATATCGACAACAAACTACGTTCTATAATGACAAGGCTACGATCCATTAGAGTAACAAATATTTCGACAACAGACTACCTTCCATAATGACAAGGCTACCATCCATTGGAGTAATGAAAATATTAACAAGAGACTACCTTCCATAATGACAAGGCTACCATGAATTGGAGTAATGAAAATATTAACAATAAATTACCTTCCATAATGACAAGGCTACCATCCATAGTAGTAACAAAATGCTCGCCAGCAGACTACCTTCGATAATGACAAGGCTACTATCTATTGGAGTGACAAAAATCTTGACAATAGACTACCTTCCATAATGACAAGGCTACCATCAATTGGAGTAAAAAAATATCGACAACAGACTACCTTTGATTATGACATGGCTACTATCCATTGGAGTAACGAAAATATCGACAACAAACTACCTTCCAAAATGATAAGGCTACCATCCATTGGAATAACAAAAATATCGACAACAAACTACGTTCTATAATGACAAGGCTACGATCCATTAGAGTAACAAATATTTCGACAACAGACTACCTTCCATAATGACAAGGCTACCATCCATTGGAGTAATGAAAATATTAACAAGAGACTACCTTCCATAATGACAAGGCTACCATGAATTGGAGTAATGAAAATATTAACAATAAATTACCTTCCATAATGACAAGGCTACCATCCATAGTAGTAACAAAATGCTCGCCAGCAGACTACCTTCGATAATGACAAGGCTACTATCTATTGGAGTGACAAAAATCTCGACAATAGACTACCTTCCATAATGACAAGGCTACCATCAATTTGAGTAACAAAATCTCTACAACAGAGTACCTTTGATTATGACATGGCTACTATCCATTGGAGTAACAAAAATGACGACAACAAACTACCTTCCAAAACGATAAGGCTACCATCCATTGGAATAACAAAAATATCGACAACAAACTACGTTCCAAAATGACAAGGCTACCATCCATTGGGGTAACAAAAATATCGACAACCGGCTACCTTCCATAATGTCAAGGCTACCATCCATTGGAGTAATGAAAATATCAATAAGAGACTACCTTCCATAATGACAAGGGTACTATCCATTGGAGTAATGAAAATATTAACAACAGATTACCTTCCATAATGACAAGACTACCATCCATAGTAGTAACAAAATGCTCGCCAGCAGACTACCTTCGATAATGACAAGGCTACTATCTATTGGAGTGAAAAAAATCTCGACAATAGACTACCTTCCATAATGACAAGGCTACCATCAATTGGAGTAACAAAATCTCGACAACAGAGTACCTTTGATTATGACATGGCTACTATCCATTGGAGTAACAAAAATCTCAACAACAAACTACCTTCCAAAATGATAAGGCTACCATCCATTGGAATAAAAAAAATATCGACATCAAACTAAGTTCCATAATGACAAGGCTACCATCCATTGGGGTAACAAAAATCTCGACAACAGAATACTTTCTGTAATGACTAGGCTACCATCTATTAGAGTAACAAAGATATCGACAACAGACTACCTTCCATAATGACAAGGCTGCCATCCATAGTAGTAACAAAAAGCTCGCGAACAGACTACCTTCGATAATGACAAGGCTACTATCTATTGGAGTGACAAAAATCTCGACAATAGACTACCTTCCATAATGACAAGGCTACCATCAATTGGAGTAAAAGAATCTCGACAACAGACTACCTTTGATTATGACATGGCTACTATCGATTGGAGTAACGAAAATATCGACAACAAACTACCTTCCAAAATAATAAGGCTACCATCCATTGGAATAACAAAAATATCGACAACAAAGTACGTTCTATAATGACAAGGCTACCATCCATTAGAGTAACAAATATTTAGACAACAGACTACCATCCATAATGACAAGGCTACCATCCATTGGAGTAATGAAAATATCAACAAGAGACTACCTTCCATAATGACAAGGCTACCATGCATTGGAGTAATGAAAATATTAACAACAAATTACCTTCCATAATGACAAAGCTACCATCCATAGAAGTAACAAAATGCTCGCCAGTAGACTACCTTCGATAATGACAAGGCTATTATCTATTGGAGTTACAAAAATCTCGACAATAGACTAACTTCCATAATGACAAGGCTACCATCAATTGGAGTAACAAAATCTCGACAACAGAGTACCTTTGATCATGACATGGCTACTATCCATTGGAGTAACAAAAATCTCGACAACAAACTACCTTCCAAAATGATAAGGCTACCATGTATTGGAATAACAAAAATATCGACAACAAACTACGTTCTATAATGACAAGGCTACGATCCATTAGAGTAACAAATATTTCGACAACAGACTACCTTCCATAATGACAAGGCTACCATCCATTGGAGTAATGAAAATATTAACAAGAGACTACCTTCCATAATGACAAGGCTACCATGAATTGGAGTAATGAAAATATTAACAATAGATTACCTTCCATAATGACAAGGCTACCATCCATAGTAGTAACAAAATGCTCGCCAGCAGACTACCTTCGATAATGACAAGGCTACTATCTATTGGAGTGACAAAAATCTCGACAATAGACTACCTTCCATAATGACAAGGCTACCATCAATTTGAGTAACAAAATCTCTACAATAGAGTACCTTTGATTATGACATGGCTACTATCCATTGGAGTAACAAAAATGTCGACAACAAACTACCTTCCAAAACGATAAGGCTACCATCCATTGGAATAACAAAAATATCGACAACAAACTACGTTCCAAAATGACAAGGCTACCATCCATTGGGGTAACAAAAATATCGACAACCGGCTACCTTCCATAATGTCAAGGCTACCATCCATTGGAGTAATGAAAATATCAATAAGAGACTACCTTCCATAATGACAAGGGTACTATCCATTGGAGTAATGAAAATATTAACAACAGATTACCTTCCATAATGACAAGACTACCATCCATAGTAGTAAAAAAATGCTCCCCAGCAGACTAAATTCGATAATGACAAGGCTACTATCTATTGGAGTGAAAAAAATCTCGACAATAGACTACCTTCCATAATGACAAGGCTACCATCAATTGGAGTAACAAAATCTCGATAGCAGAGTACCTTTGATTATGACATGGCTACTATCCATTGGAGTAACAAAAATCTCAACAACAAACTACCTTCCAAAATGATAAGGCTACCATCCATTGGAATATAAAAAATATCGACATCAAACAAAGTTCCATAATGACAAGGCTACCATCCATTGGGGTAACAAAAATCTCGACAACAGAATACTTTCTGTAATGACTAGGCTACCATCTATTAGAGTAACAAAGATATCGACAACAGACTACCTTCCATAATGACAAGGCTGCCATCCATAGTAGTAACAAAAAGCTCGCGAACAGACTACCTTCGATAATGACAAGGCTACTATCTATTGGAGTGACAAAAATCTCGACAATAGACTACCTTCCATAATGACAAGGCTACCATCAATTGGAGTAAAAAAATCTCGACAACAGACTACCTTTGATTATGACATGGCTACTATCGATTGGAGTAACGAAAATATCGACAACAAACTACCTTCCAAAATGATAAGGCTACCATCCATTGGAATAACAAAAATATAGATAACAAACTACGTTCTATAATGACAAGGCTACCATCCATTAGAGTAACAAATATTTCGACAACAGACTACCTTCCATAATGACAAGGCTATCATCCATTGGAGTAATGAAAATATCAACAAGAGACTACCTTCCATAATGACAAGGCTACCATGCATTGGAGTAATGAAAATATTAACAACAAATTACCTTCCATAATGACAAGGCTACCATCCATAGAAGTAACAAAATGCTCGCCAGTAGACTACCTTCGATAATGACAAGGCTACTATCTATTGGAGTGACAAAAATCTCGACAATAGACTACCTTCCATAATGACAATACTACCATCAATTGGAGTAACAAAATCTCGACAACAGAGTACCTTTGATCATGACATGGCTACTATCCATTGGAGTAACAAAAATCTCGACAACAAACTACCTTCCAAAATGATAAGGCTACCATTCATTGGAATAAAAAAATATCGACAGCAAACTAAGTTCCATAATGACAAGGCTACCATCCATTGGGGTAACAAATATCTCGACAACAGACTACCTTCCATAATGACAAGGCTACCATCCATTAGAGTAACAAAAATCACGACATCAGACTACCTTCCATAATGACAAGGCTACGATCCATTAGAGTAACAAATGTTTCGACAACAGACTACCTTCCATAATGAAAATGCTACCATCCATTGGAGTAATGAAAATATCAAAAAGAGACTAGCTTCCATAATTATAAGGCTACCATCCATTGGAATAATGAAAATATTAACAAGAGACTACCTTCCATAATGACAAGGCTACCATCCATAGTAGTAACAAAAAGCTCACCAACAGACTACCTTCGATAATGACAAGGCTACTATCTATTGGAGTGACAAAAATCTCGACAATAGACTACCTTCCATAATGACAAGGCTACCATCAATTGGAGTAAAAAAATATCGACAACAGACTACCTTTGATTATGACATGGCTACTATCCATTGGAGTAACGAAAATATCGACAACAAACTACCTTCCAAAATGATAAGGCTACCATGTATTGGAATAACAAAAATATCGACAACAAACTACGTTCTATAATGACAAGGCTACGATCCATTAGAGTAACAAATATTTCGACAACAGACTACCTTCCATAATGACAAGGCTACCATCCATTGGAGTAATGAAAATATTAACAAGAGACTACCTTCCATAATGACAAGGCTACCATGAATTGGAGTAATGAAAATATTAACAATAAATTACCTTCCATAATGACAAGGCTACCATCCATAGTAGTAACAAAATGCTCGCCAGCAGACTACCTTCGATAATGACAAGGCTACTATCTATTGGAGTGACAAAAATCTCGACAATAGACTACCTTCCATAATGACAAGGCTACCATCAATTTGAGTAACAAAATCTCTACAACAGAGTACCTTTGATTATGACATGGCTACTATCCATTGGAGTAACAAAAATGACGACAACAAACTACCTTCCAAAACGATAAGGCTACCATCCATTGGAATAACAAAAATATCGACAACAAACTACGTTCCAAAATGACAAGGCTACCATCCATTGGGGTAACAAAAATATCGACAACCGGCTACCTTCCATAATGTCAAGGCTACCATCCATTGGAGTAATGAAAATATCAATAAGAGACTACCTTCCATAATGACAAGGGTACTATCCATTGGAGTAATGAAAATATTAACAACAGATTACCTTCCATAATGACAAGACTACCATCCATAGTAGTAACAAAATGCTCGCCAGCAGACTACCTTCGATAATGACAAGGCTACTATCTATTGGAGTGAAAAAAATCTCGACAATAGACTACCTTGCATAATGACAAGGCTACCATCAACTGGAGTAACAAAATCTCGACAACAGAGTACCTTTGATTATGACATGGCTACTATCCATTGGAGTAACAAAAATCTCAACAACAAACTACCTTCCAAAATGATAAGGCTAACATCCATTGGAATAAAAAAAATATCGACATCAAACTAAGTTCCATAATGACAAGGCTACCATCCATTGGGGTAACAAAAATCTCGACAACAGAATACTTTCTGTAATGACTAGGCTACCATCTATTAGAGTAACAAAGATATCGACAACAGACTACCTTCCATAATGACAAGGCTGCCATCCATAGTAGTAACAAAAAGCTCGCGAACAGACTACCTTCGATAATGACAAGGCTACTATCTATTGGAGTGACAAAAATCTCGACAATAGACTACCTTCCATAATGACAAGGCTACCATCAATTGGAGTAAAAGAATCTCGACAACAGACTACCTTTGATTATGACATGGCTACTATCGATTGGAGTAACGAAAATATCGATAACAAACTACCTTCCAAAATAATAAGGCTACCATCCATTGGAATAACAAAAATATCGACAACAAAGTACGTTCTATAATGACAAGGCTACCATCCATTAGAGTAACAAATATTTAGACAACAGACTACCTTCCATAATGACAAGGCTACCATCCATTGGAGTAATGAAAATATCAACAAGAGACTACCTTCCATAATGACAAGGCTACCATGCATTGGAGTAATGAAAATATTAACAACAAATTACCTTCCATAATGACAAAGCTACCATCCATAGAAGTAACAAAATGCTCGCCAGTAGACTACCTTCGATAATGACAAGGCTATTATCTATTGGAGTTACAAAAATCTCGACAATAGACTAACTTCCATAATGACAAGGCTACCATCAATTGGAGTAACAAAATCTCGACAACAGAGTACCTTTGATCATGACATGGCTACTATCCATTGGAGTAACAAAAATCTCGACAACAAACTACCTTCCAAAATGATAAGGCTACCATGTATTGGAATAAAAAAAATATCGACAACAAACTACGTTCTATAATGACAAGGCTACGATCCATTAGAGTAACAAATATTTCGACAACAGACTACCTTCCATAATGACAAGGCTACCATCCATTGGAGTAATGAAAATATTAACAAGAGACTACCTTCCATAATGACAAGGCTACCATGAATTGGAGTAATGAAAATATTAACAATAGATTACCTTCCATAATGACAAGGCTACCATCCATAGTAGTAACAAAATGCTCGCCAGCAGACTACCTTCGATAATGACAAGGCTACTATCTATTGGAGTGACAAAAATCTCGACAATAGACTACCTTCCATAATGACAAGGCTACCATCAATTTGAGTAACAAAATCTCTACAACAGAGTACCTTTGATTATGACATGGGTACTATCCATTGGAGTAACAAAAATGTCGACAACAAACTACCTTCCAAAACGATAAGGCTACCATCCATTGGAATAACAAAAATATCGACAACAAACTACGTTCCAAAATGACAAGGCTACCATCCATTGGGGTAACAAAAATATCGACAACCGGCTACCTTCCATAATGTCAAGGCTACCATCCATTGGAGTAATGAAAATATCAATAAGAGACTACCTTCCATAATGACAAGGGTACTATCCATTGGAGTAATGAAAATATTAACAATAGATTACCTTCCATAATGACAAGACTACCATCCATAGTAGTAACAAAATGCTCGCCAGCAGACTACCTTCGATAATGACAAGGCTACTATCTATTGGAGTGAAAAAAATCTCGACAATAGACTACCTTCCATAATGACAAGGCTACCATCAATTGGAGTAACAAAATCTCGACAACAGAGTACCTTTGATTATGACATGGCTACTATCCATTAGAGTAACAAAAATCTCAACAACAAACTCCCTTCCAAAATGATAAGGCTACCATCCATTGGAATAAAAAAAATATCGACATCAAACTAAGTTCCATAATGACAAGGCTACCATCCATTGGGGTAACAAAAATCTCGACAACAGAATACTTTCTGTAATGACTAGGCTACCATCTATTAGAGTAACAAAGATATCGACAACAGACTACCTTCCATAATGACAAGGCTGCCATCCAAAGTAGTAACAAAAAGCTCGCGAACAGACTACCTTCGATAATGACAAGGCTATTATCTATTGGAGTGACAAAAATCTCGACAATAGACTACCTTCCATAATGACAAGGCTACCATCAATTGGAGTAAAAGAATCTCGACAACAGACTACCTTTGATTATGACATGGCTACTATCGATTGGAGTAACGAAAATATCGACAACAAACTACCTTCCAAAATAATAAGGCTACCATCCATTGGAATAACAAAAATATCGACAACAAACTACGTTCTATAATGACAAGGCTACCATCCATTAGAGTAACAAATATTTAGACAACAGACTACCTTCCATAATGACAAGGCTACCATCCATTGGAGTAATGAAAATATCAACAAGAGACTACCTTCCATAATGACAAGGCTACCATGCATTGGAGTAATGAAAATATTAACAACAAATTACCTTCCATAATGACAAAGCTACCATCCATAGAACTAACAAAATGCTCGCCAGTAGACTACCTTCGATAATGACAAGGCTATTATCTATTGGAGTTACAAAAATCTCGACAATAGACTACCTTCCATAATGACAAGGCTACCATCAATTGGAGTAACAAAATCTCGACAACAGAGTACCTTTGATCATGACATGGCTACTATCCATTGGAGTAACAAAAATCTCGACAACAAACTACCTTCCAAAATGATAAGGCTACCATGTATTGGAATAACAAAAATATCGACAACAAACTACGTTCTATAATGACAAGGCTACGATCCATTAGAGTAACAAATATTTCGACAACAGACTACCTTCCATAATGACAAGGCTACCATCCATTGGAGTAATGAAAATATTAACAAGAGACTACCTTCCATAATGACAAGGCTACCATGAATTGGAGTAATGAAAATATTAACAATAGATTACCTTCCATAATGACAAGGCTTCCATCCATAGTAGTAACAAAATGCTCGCCAGCAGACTACCTTCGATAATGACAAGGCTACTATCTATTGGAGTGACAAAAATCTCGACAATAGACTACCTTCCATAATGACAAGGCTACCATCAATTTGAGTAACAAAATCTCTACAACAGAGTACCTTTGATTATGACATGGCTACTATCCATTGGAGTAACAAAAATGTCGACAACAAACTACCTTCCAAAACGATAAGGCTACCATCCATTGGAATAACAAAAATATCGACAACAAACTACGTTCCAAAATGACAAGGCTACCATCCATTGGGGTAACAAAAATATCGACAACCGGCTACCTTCCATAATGTCAAGGCTACCATCCATTGGAGTAATGAAAATATCAATAAGAGACTACCTTCCATAATGACAAGGGTACTATCCATTGGAGTAATGAAAATATTAACAACAGATTACCTTCCATAATGACAAGACTACCATCCATAGTAGTAACAAAATGCTCGCCAGCAGACTAGCTTCGATAATGACAAGGCTACTATCTATTGGAGTGAAAAAAATCTCGACAATAGACTACCTTCCATAATGACAAGGCTACCATCAATTGGAGTAACAAAATCTCGACAACAGAGTACCTTTGATTATGACATGGCTACTATCCATTGGAGTAACAAAAATCTCAACAACAAACTACCTTCCAAAATGATAAGGCTACCATCCATTGGAATAAAAAAAATATCGACATCAAACTAAGTTCCATAATGACAAGGCTACCATCCATTGGGGTAACAAAAATCTCGACAACAGAATACTTTCTGTAATGACTAGGCTACCATCTATTAGAGTAATAAAGATATCGACAACAGACTACCTTCCATAATGACAAGGCTACCGTCAATTGGAGTAAAAGAATCTCGACAACAGACTACCTTTGATTATGACATGGCTACTATCGATTGGAGTAACGAAAATATCGACAACAAACTACCTTCCAAAATAATAAGGCTACCATCCATTGGAATAACAAAAATATCGACAACAAACTACGTTCTATAATGACAAGGCTACCATCCATTAGAGTAACAAATATTTAGACAACAGACTACCTTCCATTATGACAAGGCTACCATCCATTGGAGTAATGAAAATATCAACAAGAGACTACCTTCCATAATGACAAGGCTACCATGCATTGGAGTAATGAAAATATTAACAACAAATTACCTTCCATAATGACAAGGCTACCATCCATAGAAGTAACAAAATGCTCGCCAATAGACTACCTTCGATAATGACAAGGCTATTATCTATTGGAGTTACAAAAATCTCGACAATAGACTACCTTCCATAATGACAAGGCTACCATCAATTGGAGTAACAAAATCTCGACAACAGAGTACCTTTGATCATGACATGGCTACTATCCATTGGAGTAACAAAAATCTCGACAACAAACTACCTTCCAAAATGATAAGGCTACCATTCATTGGAATAAAAAAATATCGACAGCAAACTAAGTTCCATAATGACAAGGCTACCATCCATTGGGGTAACAAATATCTCGACAATAGACTACCTTCCATAATGACAAGGCTACCATCCATTAGAGTAACAAAAATCACGACATCAGACTACCTTCTATAATGACAAGGCTACGATCCATTAGAGTAACAAATGTTTCGACAACAGACTACCTTCCATAATGAAAATGCTACCATCCATTGGAGTAATGAAAATATCAAAAAGAGACTAGCTTCCATAATTATAAGGCTACCATCCATTGGAATAATGAAAATATTAACCAGAGACTACCTTCCATAATGACAAGGCTACCATCCATAGTAGTAACAAAAAGCTCACCAACAGACTACCTTCGATAATGACAAGGCTACTATCTATTGGAGTGACAAAAATCTCGACAATAGACTACCTTCCATAATGACAAGGCTACCATCAATTGAAGTAAAAAAATATCGACAACAGACTACCTTTGATTATGACATGGCTACTATCCATTGGAGTAACGAAAATATCGACAACAAACTACCTTCCAAAATGATAAGGCTACCATGTATTGGAATAACAAAAATATCGACAACAAACTATGTTCTATAATGACAAGGCTACGATCCATTAGAGTAACAAATATTTCGACAACAGACTACCTTCCATAATGACAAGGCTACCATCCATTGGAGTAATGAAAATATTAACAAGAGACTACCTTCCATAATGAC
Source organism: Vicia faba (assembly GCA_948472305.1). Classification (NCBI taxonomy): domain Eukaryota; kingdom Viridiplantae; phylum Streptophyta; class Magnoliopsida; order Fabales; family Fabaceae; genus Vicia; species Vicia faba. The sequence continues at coordinate 763,502,277 of OX451738.1, forward strand.
AAGGCTACCATGAATTGGAGTAATGAAAATATTAACAATAGATTACCTTCCATAATGACAAGGCTACCATCCATAGTAGTAACAAAATGCTCGCCAGCAGACTACCTTCGATAATGACAAGGCTACTATCTATTAGAGTGACAAAAATCTCGACAATAGACTACCTTCCATAATGACAAGGCTACCATCAATTTGAGTAACAAAATCTCTACAACAGAGTACCTTTGATTATGACATGGCTACTATCCATTGGAGTAACAAAAATGTCGACAACAAACTACCTTCCAAAACGATAAGGCTACCATCCATTGGAATAACAAAAATATCGACAACAAACTACGTTCCAAAATGACAAGGCTACCATCCATTGGGGTAACAAAAATATCGACAACCGACTACCTTCCATAATGTCAAGGCTACCATCCATTGGAGTAATGAAAATATCAATAAGAGACTACCTTCCATAATGACAAGGGTACTATCCATTGGAGTAATGAAAATATTAACAACAGATTACCTTCCATAATGACAAGACTACCATCCATAGTAGTAACAAAATGCTCGCCAGCAGACTACCTTCGATAATGACAAGGCTACTATCTATTGGAGTGACAAAAATCTCGACAATAGACTACCTTCCATAATGACAAGGCTACCATCAATTGGAGTAACAAAATCTCGACAACAGACTACCTTTGATTATGACATGGCTACTATCCATTGGAGTAACAAAAATCTCAACAACAAACTACCTTCCAAAATGATAAGGCTACCATCCATTGGAATAAAAAAAATATCGACATCAAACTAAGTTCCATAATGACAAGGCTACCATCCATTGGGGTAACAAAAATCTCGACAACATACTACTTTCTGTAATGACTAGGCTACCATCTATTAGAGTAACAAAGATATCGACAACAGACTACCTTCCATAATGACAAGGCTGCCATCCATAGTAGTAACAAAAAGCTCGCGAACAGACTACCTTCGATAATGACAAGGCTACTATCTATTGGAGTGACAAAAATCTCGACAATAGACTACCTTCCATAATGACAAGGCTACCATCAATTAGAGTAAAAAAATCTCGACAATAGACTACCTTTGATTATGACATGGCTACTATCGATTGGAGTAACGAAAATATCGACAACAAACTACCTTCCAAAATGATAAGGCTACCATCCATTGGAATAACAAAAATATCGACAACAAACTACGTTCTATAATGACAAGGCTACCATCCATTAGAGTAACAAATATTTCGACAACAGACTACCTTCCATAATGACAAGGCTACCATCCATTGGAGTAATAAAAATATCAACAAGAGACTACCTTCCATAATGACAAGGCTACCATGCATTGGAGTAATGAAAATATTAACAACAAATTACCTTCCATAATGACAAGGCTACCATCCATAGAAGTAACAAAATGCTCGCCAGCAGACTACCTTCGATAATGACAAGGCTACTATCTATTGGAGTGACAAAAATCTCGACAATAGACTACCTTCCATAATGACAAGGCTACCATCAATTGGAGTAACAAAATCTCGACAACAGAGTACCTTTGATCATGACATGGCTACTATCCATTGGAGTAACAAAAATCTCGACAACTAACTACCTTCCAAAATGATAAGGCTACCATTCATTGGAATAAAAAAATATCGACAGCAAACTAAGTTCCATAATGACAAGGCTACCATCCATTGGGGTAACAAAAATCTCGACAACAGACTACCTTCCATACTGACAAGGCTACCATCCATTAGAGTAACAAAAATCTCGACATCAGACTACCTTCCATAATGACAAGGCTATGATCCATTAGAGTAACAAATGTTTCGACAACAGACTACCTTCCATAATGAAAATGCTACCATCCATTGGAGTAATGAAAATATCAGAAAGAGACTAGCTTCCATAATTATAAGGCTACCATCCATTGGAGTAATGAAAATATTAACAAGAGACTACCTTCCATAATGACAAGGCTACCATCCATAGTAGTAACAAAAAGCTCACCAACAGACTACCTTCGATAATGACAAGGCTACTATCTATTGGAGTGACAAAAATCTCGACAATAGACTACCTACCATAATGACAAGGCTACCATCAATTGGAGTAAAAAAATATCGACAACAGACTACCTTTGATTATGACATGGCTACTATCCATTAGAGTAACGAAAATATCGACAACAAACTACCTTCCAAAATGATAACTCTACCATGTATTGAAAAAAAAAAAATATCGACAACAAACTACGTTCTATAATGACAAGGCTACGATCCATTAGAGTAACAAATATTTCGACAACAGACTACCTTCCATAATGACAAGGCTACCATCCATTGGAGTAATGAAAATATTAACAAGAGACTACCTTCCATAATGACAAGGCTACCATGAATTGGAGTAATGAAAATATTAACAATAGATTACCTTCCATAATGACAAGGCTACCATCCATAGTAGTAACAAAATGCTCGCCAGCAGACTACCTTCGATAATGACAAGGCTACTATCTATTTGAGTGACAAAAATCTCGACAATAGACTACCTTCCATAATGACAAGGCTACCATCAATTTGAGTAACAAAATCTCGACAACAGAGTACCTTTGATTATGACATGGCTACTATCCATTGGAGTAACAAAAATGTCGACAACAAACTACCTTCCAAAATGATAAGGCTACCATCCATTGGAATAAAAAAAATATCGACATCAAACTAAGTTCCATAATGACAAGGCTACCATCCATTGGGGTAACAAAAATCTCGACAACAGACTACTTTCTGTAATGACTAGGCTACCATCTATTAGAGTAACAAAGATATCGAAAACAAACTACCTTCCATAATGACAAGGCTGCCATCCATAGTAGTAACAAAAAGCTCGCGAACAGACTACCTTCGATAATGACAAGGCTACTATCTATTGGAGTGACAAAAATCTCGACAATAGACTACCTTCCATAATGACAAGGCTACCATCAATTGGAGTAAAAAAATCTCGACAATAGACTACCTTTGATTATGACATGGCTACTATCGATTGGAGTAACGAAAATATCGACAACAAACTACCTTCCAAAATGATAAGGCTACCATCCATTGGAATAACAAAAATATCGACAACAAAGTACGTTCTATAATGACAAGGCTACCATCCATTAGAGTAACAAATATCGACAACAAACTACCTTCCATAATGACAAGGCAACCATCCATTGGAGTAATGAAAATATCAATAAGAGACTACCTTCCATAATGACAAGGCTACCATGCATTGGAGTAATGAAAATATTAACAACAAATTACCTTCCATAATGATAAGGCTACCATCCATAGTAGTAACAAAATGCTCGCCAGCAGACTACCTTCGATAATGACAAGGCTACTATCTATTGGAGTGACAAAAATCTAGACAATAGACTACCTTCCATAATGACAAGGCTACCATCAATTTGAGTAACAAAATCTCTACAACAGAGCACCTTTGATTATGACATGGCTACTATCCATTGGAGTAACAAAAATCTCGACAACTAACTACCTTCCAAAATGATAAGGCTACCATCCATTGGAATAACAAAAATATCGACAACAAACTACGTTCCATAATGACAAGGCTACCATCCATTGGGGTAACAAAAATCTCGACAACAGACTACCTTCCATAATGACAAGGCTACCATCCATTAGAGTAACAAAAATCTCGACATCAGACTACCTTCCATAATGACAAGGCTACCATGAATTGGAGTAATGAAAATATTAACAAGAGACTACCTTCCATAATGACAAGGCTACCATGAATTGGAGTAATGAAAATATTAACAATAGATTACCTTCCATAATGACAAGGCTACCATCCATAGTAGTAACAAAATGCTCGCCAGCAGACTACCTTCGATAATGACAAGGCTACTATCTATTTGAGTGACAAAAATCTCGACAATAGAGTACCTTCCATAATGACAAGGCTACCATCAATTTGAGTAACAAAATCTCGACAACAGAGTACCTTTGATTATGACATGGCTACTATCCATTGGAGTAACAAAAATGTCGACAACAAACTACCTTCCAAAACGATAAGGCTACCATCCATTGGAATAAAAAAAATATCGACATCAAACTAAGTTCCATAATGACAAGGCTACCATCCATTGGGGTAACAAAAATCTCGACATCAAACTACTTTCTGTAATGACTAGGCTACCATCTATTAGAGTAAAAAAGATATCGACAACAGACTACCTTCCATAATGACAAGGCTGCCATCCATAGTAGTAACAAAAAGCTTGCGAACAGACTACCTTCGATAATGACAAGGCTACTATCTATTGGAGTGACAAAAATCTAGACAATAGACTACCTTCCATAATGACAAGGCTACCATCAATTTGAGTAACAAAATCTCTACAACAGAGCACCTTTGATTATGACATGGCTACTATCCATTGGAGTAACAAAAATCTCGACAACTAACTACCTTCCAAAATGATAAGGCTACCATCCATTGGAATAACAAAAATATCGACAACAAACTACGTTCCATAATGACAAGGCTACCATCCATTGGGGTAACAAAAATCTCGACAACAGACTACTTTCCATAATGACAAGGCTACCATCCATTGGAGTAATGAAAATATCAACAAGAGACTACCTTCCATAATGACAAGGCTACTATGCATTGGAGTAATGAAAATATTAACAACAGATTACCTTCCATAATGACAAGACTACCATCCATAGTAGTAACAAAATGCTCGCCAGCAGACTACCTTCGATAATGATAAGGCTACTATCTATTTGAGTGACAAAAATCTCGACAATAGAGTACCTTCCATAATGACAAGGCTACCATCAATTTGAGTAACAAAATCTCGACAACAGAGTACCTTTGATTATGACATGGCTACTATCCATTGGAGTAACAAAAATGTCGACAACAAACTACCTTCCAAAACGATAAGGCTACCATCCATTGGAATAAAAAAAATATCGACATCAAACTAAGTTCCATAATGACAAGGCTACCATCCATTGGGGTAACAAAAATCTCGACATCAAACTACTTTCTGTAATGACTAGGCTACCATCTATTAGAGTAAAAAAGATATCGACAACAGACTACCTTCCATAATGACAAGGCTGCCATCCATAGTAGTAACAAAAAGCTTGCGAACAGACTACCTTCGATAATGACAAGGCTACTATCTATTGGAGTGACAAAAATCTAGACAATAGACTACCTTCCATAATGACAAGGCTACCATCAATTTGAGTAACAAAATCTCTACAACAGAGCACCTTTGATTATGACATGGCTACTATCCATTGGAGTAACAAAAATCTCGACAACTAACTACCTTCCAAAATGATAAGGCTACCATCCATTGGAATAACAAAAATATCGACAACAAACTACGTTCCATAATGACAAGGCTACCATCCATTGGGGTAACAAAAATCTCGACAACAGACTACTTTCCATAATGACAAGGCTACCATCCATTGGAGTAATGAAAATATCAACAAGAGACTACCTTCCATAATGACAAGGCTACTATGCATTGGAGTAATGAAAATATTAACAACAGATTACCTTCCATAATGACAAGACTACCATCCATAGTAGTAACAAAATGCTCGCCAGCAGACTACCTTCGATAATGATAAGGCTACTATCTATTGGAGTGACAAAAATCTCGACAATAGACTACCTTCCATAATGACAAGGCTACCATCAATTGGAGTAACAAAATCTCGACAACAGAGTACCTTTGATTATGACATGGCTACTATCCATTGGAGTAACAAAAATCTCGACAACAAACTACCTTCCAAAATGATAAGGCTACCATCCATTGGAATAAAAAAAATATCGACATCAAACTAAGTTCCATAATGACAAGGCTACCATCCATTGGGGTAACAAAAATCTCGACATCAAACTACTTTCTGTAATGACTAGGCTACCATCTATTAGAGTAAAAAAGATATCGACAACAGACTACCTTCCATAATGACAAGGCTTCCATCCATAGTAGTAACAAAAAGCTTGCGAACAGACTACCTTCGATAATGACAAGGCTACTATCTATTGGAGTGACAAAAATCTAGACAATAGACTACCTTCCATAATGACAAGGCTACCATCAATTTGAGTAACAAAATCTCTACAACAGAGCACCTTTGATTATGACATGGCTACTATCCATTGGAGTAACAAAAATCTAGACAACTAACTACCTTCCAAAATGATAAGGCTACCATCCATTGGAATAACAAAAATATCGACAACAAACTACGTTCCATAATGACAAGGCTACCATCCATTGGGGTAACAAAAATCTCGACAACAGACTACTTTCCATAATGACAAGGCTACCATCCATTGGAGTAATGAAAATATCAACAAGAGACTACCTTCCATAATGACAAGGCTACTATGCATTGGAGTAATGAAAATATTAACAACAGATTACCTTCCATAATGACAAGACTACCATCCATAGTAGTAACAAAATGCTCGCCAGCAGACTACCTTCGATAATGATAAGGCTACTATCTATTGGAGTGACAAAAATCTCGACAATAGACTACCTTCCATAATGACAAGGCTACCATCAATTGGAGTAACAAAATCTCGACAACAGAGTACCTTTGATTATGACATGGCTACTATCCATTGGAGTAACAAAAATCTCGACAACAAACTACCTTCCAAAATGATAAGGCTACCATCCATTGGAATAAAAAAAATATCGACATCAAACTAAGTTCCATAATGACAAGGCTACCATCCATTGGGGTAACAAAAATCTCGACAACAAACTATTTTCTGTAATGACTAGGCTACCATCTATTAGAGTAACAAAGATATCGACAACAGACTACCTTCCATAATGACAAGGCTACGATCCATTAAAGTAACAAATATTTCGACAACAGACTACCTTCCATAATGAAAACGCTACCATCCATTGGAGTAATGAAAATATCAAAAAGAGACTAGCTTCCATAATTACAAGGCTACCATCCATTGGAGTAATGAAAATATTATCAAGAGACTACCTTCCATAATGACAAGGGTACCATCCATAGTAGTAACAAAAAGCTCGCCAACAGACTACCTTCGATAATGACAAGGCTACTATCTATTGGAGTGAAAAAAATCTCGACAATAGACTACCTTCCATAATGACAAGGCTACCATCAATTGGAGTAAAAAAATCTCGACATTAGACAACCTTTGATTATGACATGGCTACTATCCATTGGAGTAACGAAAATATCGACAACAAACTACCTTCCAAAATGATAAGGCTACCATCCATTGGAATAACAAAAATATCGACAACAAACTACATTCTATAATGACAAGGCTACGATCCATTAGAGTAACAAATATTTCGACAACAGACTACCTTCCATAATGGCAAGGCTACCATCCATTGGAGTAATGAAAATATCAACAAGAGACTACCTTCCATAATGACAAGGCTACCATGCATTGGAGTAATGAAAATATTAACAACAGATTAGCTTCCATAATGACAAGGCTACCATCCATAGTAGTAACAAAATGCTCGCCAGCAGACTACCTTCGATAATGACAAGGCTACTATCTATTGGAGTGACAAAAATCTCGACAATAGACTACCTTCCGTAATGACAAGGCTACCATCAATTTGAGTAACAAAATCTCTACAATAGAGCACCTTTGATTATGACATGGCTACTATCCATTGGAGTAACAAAAATGTCGACAACAAACTACCTTCCAAAATGATAAGGCTACCATCGATTGGAATAACAAAAATATCGACAACAAACTACGTTCCATAATGACAAGGCTACCATCCATTGGGGTAACAAAAATCTCGAAAACCGACTACTTTCCATAATGACAAGGCTACCATCCATTGGAGTAGTGAAAATATCAACAAGAGACTACCTTCCATAATGACAAGGCTACTATGCATTGGAGTAATGAAAATATTAACAACAGATTACCTTCCATAATGACAAGACTACCATCCATAGTAGTAACAAAATGCTCGCCAGCAGACTACCTTCGATAATGATAAGGCTACTATCTATTGGAGTGACAAAAATCTCGACAATAGACTACCTTCCATAATGACAAGGCTACCATCAATTGGAGTAACAAAATCTCGACAACAGAGTACCTTTGATTATGACATGGCTACTATCCATTGGAGTAACAAAAATCTCGACAACAAACTACCTTCCAAAATGATAAGGCTACCGTCCATTGGAATAAAAAAAATATCGACATCAAACTAAGTTCCATAATGACAAGGCTACCATCCATTGGGGTAACAAAAATCTCGACAACAGACTACTTTCTGTAATGACTAGGCTACCATCTATTAGAGTAACAAAGATATCGACAACAGACTACCTTCCATAATGACAAGGCTACGATCCATTAGAGTAATAAATATTTCGACAACAGACTACCTTCCATAATGAAAACGCTACCATCCATTGGAGTAATGAAAATATCAAAAAGAGACTAGCTTCCATAATTACAAGGCTACCATCCATTGGAGTAATGAAAATATTATCAAGAGACTACCTTCCATAATGACAAGGGTACCATCCATAGTAGTAACAAAAAGCTCGCCAACAGACTACCTTCGATAATGACAAGGCTACTATCTATTGGAGTGAAAAAAATCTCGACAATAGACTACCTTCCATAATGACAAGGCTACCATAAATTGGAGTAAAAAAATCTCGACATTAGACAACCTTTGATTATGACATGGCTACTATCCATTGGAGTAACGAAAATATCGACAACAAACTACCTTCCAAAATGATAAGGCTACCATCCATTGGAATAACAAAAATATCGACAACAAACTACATTCTATAATGACAAGGCTACGATCCATTAGAGTAACAAATATTTCGACAACAGACTACCTTCCATAATGGCAAGGCTACCATCCATTGGAGTAATGAAAATATCAACAAGAGACTACCTTCCATAATGACAAGGCTACCATGCATTGGAGTAATGAAAATATTAACAACATATTAGCTTCCATAATGACAAGGCTACCATCCATAGTAGTAACAAAATGCTCGCCAGCAGACTACCTTCGATATTGACAAGGCTACTATCTATTGGAGTGACAAAAATCTCGACAATAGACTACCTTCTGTAATGACAAGGCTACCATCAATTTGAGTAACAAAATCTTTACAACAGAGTACCTTTGATTATGACATGGCTACTATCCATTGGAGTAACAAAAATGTCAATAACAAACTACCTTCCAAAATGATAAGGCTACCATCCATTGGAATAACAAAAATATCGACAACAAACTACGTTCCATAATGACAAGGCTACCATCCATTGGGGTAACAAAAATCTCGACAACCGACTACCTTCCATAATGACAAGGCTACCATCCATTGGAGTAAGGAAAATATCAACAAGAGACTACCTTCCATAATGACAAGGCTACTATGCATTGGAGTAATGAAAATATTAACAACAGATTACCTTCCATAATGATAAGACTACCATCCATAGAAGTAACAAAATGCTCGCCAGCAGACTACCTTCGATAATGACAAGGCTACTATCTATTGGAGTGACAAAAATCTCGACAATAGACTACCTTCCATAATGACAAGGCTACCATAAATTGGAGTAACAAAATCTCGACAACAGAGTACCTTTGATTATGACATGGCTACTATCCATTGGAGTAACAAAAATCTCGACAACAAACTACCTTCCAAAATGATAAGGCTACCATTCATTGGAATAAAAAAATATCGACAGCAAACTAAGTTCCATAATGACAAGGCTACCATCCATTGGAATAAAAAAAATATCGACATCAAACTAAGTTCCATAATGACAAGGCTACATCCATTGGGGTAACAAAAATCTCGACAACAGACTACTTTCTGTAATGACTAGGCTACCATCTATTAGAGTAACAAAGATATCGACAACAGACTACCTTCCATAATGACAAGGTTACGATCCATTAGAGTAACAAATATTTCGACAACAGACTACCTTCCGTAATGAAAACGCTACCATCCATTGGAGTAATGAAAATATCAAAAAGAGACTAGCTTCCATAATTACAAGGCTACCATCCATTGGAGTAATGAAAATATTAACAAGAGACTACCTTCCATAATGACAAGGCTACCATCCATAGTAGTAACAAAAAGCTCGCCAACAGACTACCTTCGATAATGACAAGGCTACTATCTATTGGAGTGACAAAAATCTCGACAATAGACTACCTTCCATAATGACAAGGCTACCATCAATTGGAGTAAAAAAATCTCGACAACAGACTACCTTTGATTATGACATGGCTACTATCCATTGGAGTAACGAAAATATTGACAACAAACTACCTTCCAAAATGATAAGGCTACCATCCATTGGAATAACAAAAATATCGACAACAAACTACATTCTATAATGACAAGGCTACGATCCATTAGAGTAACAAATATTTTGAAAACAGACTACCTTCCATAATGACAAGGCTACCATCCATTGGAGTAATGAAAATATCAACAAGAGACTACCTTCCATAATGACAAGGCTACCATCCATAGTAGTAACAAAATGCTCGCCAGCAGACTACCTTCGATAATGACAAGGCTACTATCTATTGGAGTGACAAAAATCTCGACAATAGACTACCTTCCATAATGACAAGGCTACCATCAATTTGAGTAACAAAATCTCGACAACAGAGTACCTTTGATTATGACATGGCTACTATCCATTGGAGTAACAAAAATCTCGACAACAAACTACCTTCCAAAATGCTAAAGCTACCATCCATTGGAATAAAAAAAATATCGACATCAAACTAAGTTCCATAAGGACAAGGCTACCATCCATTGAGGTAACAAAAATCTCGACAACAGACTACTTTCTGTAATGACTAGGCTACCATCTATTAGAGTAACAATGATATCGACAACAGACTACCTTCCATAATGACAAGGCTACCATCCATAGTAGTAACAAAAAGCTCTCCAACAGACTACCTTCGATAATGACAAGGCTACTATCTATTGGAGTGACAAAAATCTCGACAATAGACTACCTTCCATAAGGACAAGGCTACCATTAATTGGACTAAGAAAATCTCGACAACAAACTACCTTTGATTATGACATGGCTACTATCCATTGGAGTAACAATAATCTCGACAACAAACTACCTTCCAAAATGATAAGGCTACCATCCATTGGAATAACAAAAATATCGACAACAAACTACATTCTACAATGACAAGGCTACGATCCATTAGAGTACCAAAAATTTCGACAACAGACTACCTTCCATAATGAGAAGGCTACCATCCATTGGAGTAATGAAAATATCAACAAGAGACTACCTTCCATAATGACAAGGCTACCATGCATTGGAGTAATGAAAATATTAACAACAGATTACCTTCCATAATGACAAGGCTACCATCCATAGAAGTAACAAAATGCTCGCCAGCAGACTACATTCGATAATGACAAGGCTACTATCTATTGGAGTGACAAAAATCTCGACAATAGACTACCTTCCATAATGACAAGGCTATCATCAATTGGAGTAACAAAATCTCGACAACAGAGTACCTTTGATTTTGACATGGCTACTATCCATTGGAGTAATAAAAATCTCGACAACAAACTACCTTCCAAAATGATAAGGCTACCATCCATTGGAATAAAAAAATATCGACAACAAGCTAAGTTCAATAATGACAAAGCTACCATCCATTGGGGTAACAAAAATCTCGACAACAGACTACCTTCCATAATGACATGGCTATGATCCATTAGAGTAACAAATATTTCGACAACAGACTACCTTCCATAATGAAAACGCTACCATCCATTGGATTAATGAAAATATCAAAAAGAGACTAGCTTCCATAATTACAAGGCTACCATCCATTGGAGCAATGAAAATATTAACAAGAGACTACCTTCCATAATGACAAGGCTACCATCCATAGTAGTAACAAAAAGATCGCCAACAGACTACCTTCGATAATGACAAGGCTACTATCTATTGGAGTGACAAAAATCTCGACAATAGACTACCTTCCATAATGACAAGGCTACCATCAATTGAAGTAAAAAAATCTCGACAACAGACTACCTTTGATTATGAAATGGCTACTATCCATTGGAGTAATGAAAATATCGGCAACAAACTACCTTCCAAAATGATAAGGCTACCATCCATTGGAATAACAAAAATATCGACAACAAACTACATTCTATAATGACAAGGCTACGATCCATTAGAGTAACAAAAATTTCGACAATAGAATACCTTCCATAATGACAAGGCTACCATCCATTGGAGTAATGAAAATATCAACAAGAGACTACCTTCCATAATGACAAGGCTACCATGCATTGGAGTAATGAAAATCTTAACAACAGATTACCTTCCATAATGATAAGGCTACCATCCATAATGGTAATAAAATGCTCGCCAGCTGACTACCTTCGATAATGACAAGGCTACTATCTATTGGAGTGACAAAAATCTCGACAATAGACTACCTTCCATAATGACAAGGCTACCATCAATTTGAGTAACAAAATCTCTATAACATAGTACCTTTGATTATGACATGGCTACGATCCATTGAAGTAACAAAAACGTCGACAACAAACTACCTTCCAAAATGATAAGGCTACCATCCATTAGAATAACAAAAATATCGACAACAAACTACGTTCCATAATGACAAGGCTACCATCCATTGGGGTAACAAAAATCTCGACAACCGACTACCTTCCATAATGACAAGGCTACCATCCATTGGAGTAATGAAAATATCAACAACAGACTACCTTCCATAATGACAAGGCTACTATGCATTGGAGTAATGAAAATATTAACAACAAATTACCTTCCATAATGACAAGACTACCATCCATAGTAGTAACAAAATGCTCGCCAGCAGACTACCTTTGATAATGACAAGGCTACTATCTATTGCAGTGACAAAAATCTCGACAATAGACTACCTTCCATAATGACAAGGCTACCATCAATTGGAGTAACAAAATCTCGACAACAGAGTACCTTTGATCATGACATGGCTACTATCCATTGGAGTAACAAAAATCTCGACAACAAACTACCTTCCAAAATGATAAGGCTACCATCCATTGGAATATAAAAAATATCGACAACAAACTATGTTCCATAATTACAAGGCTACCATACATTGGGGTAACAAAAATCTCGACAAAAGACTACCCTCCATAATGACAAGGCTATCATCCATTAGAGTAACAAAAATCTCGACAACAGACTACCTTCCATAATGTCACGGCTACGATCCATTAGAGTAACAAAAATCTCGACATCAGACTACCTTCCATAATGACAAGGCTACCATCCATTGGAGCAATGAAAATATTAACAAGAGACTACCTTCCATAATGACAAGGCTACCATCAATTTGAGTAACAAAATCTCTACAACAGAGTACCTTTGATTATGACATGGCTACTATTCATTGGAGTAAAAAAAATCTTGACAACAAACTACCTTCCAAAATGATAAGGCTACCATTCATTGGAATAACAAAAATATCGACAACAAACTACGTTCCATAATGACAAGGCTACCATCCATTGGGGTAACAAAAATCTCGACAACAGACTACCCTCCATAATGACACGGCTACCATCCATTAGAGTAACAAATATCTCGACAACAGACTACCTTCCATAATGACAAGGCTACAATCTATTAGAGTAACAAATATTTCGACAAGAGACTACCTTCCATAATGACAACGCTACCATCCATTGGAGTAATGAATATATCAAAAAGAGACTAGCTTCCATAATTACAAGGCTACCATCCATTGGAGTAATGAAAATATTAACAAGAGACTACCTTCCATAATGACACGGCTACCATCCATAGTAGTAACAAATAGCTCGCCAATAGACTACCTTCCATAATGACAAGGCTATGATCCATTAGAGTAAAAAATATTTCGACAACAGACTACCTTCCATAATGACAACGCTACCATCCATTGGAGTAATAAATATATCAAAAAGAGACTAGCTTCCATAATTACAAGGCTACCATCCATTGGAGTAATGAAAATATTAACAACAGACTACCTTCCATAATGACAACAAACTACCTTTGATTATGACAAGGCTACTATCCATTGGAGTAACGAAAATCTCGACAACAGACTACCTTTGATTATGACATGGCTACTATCCATTGGATTAATGAAAATATCTACAACAAACTACCTTCCAAAATGATAAGGCTACCATCCATTGGAATAACAAAAATATCGACAACAAACTACATTCTATAATGACAAGGCTACGATCCATTAGAGTAACAAATATTTCGACAACAGACTACTTTCCATTATGACAAGGCTACCATCCATTGGAGTAATGAAAATATCAACAAGAGACTACCTTCCATAATGACAAGTCTACCATGCATTGGAGTAATGAAAATATTAACAACAGATTAGCTTCCATAATGACAAGGCTACCATCCATACTAGTAACAAAATGCTCGCCAGCAGACTACCTTCCATAATGACAAGGCTACTATCTATTGGAGTGACAAAAATCTCGACAATAGACTACCTTCCATAATGACAAGGCTACCATCATTTTGAGTAACAAAATCTCTACAACAGAGTACCTTTGATTATGACATGGCTACTATCCATTGGAGTAACAAAAATGTCAATAACAAACTACCTTCCAAAATGATAAGGCTACCATCCATTGGAATAACAAAAATATCGACAACAAACTACGTTCCATAATGACAAGGCTACCATCCATTGGGGTAACAAAAATCTCGACAACCGACTACCTTCCATAATGACAAGGCTACCATCCATTGGAGTAATGAAAATATCAACAAGAGACTACCTTCCATAATGACAAGGCTACTATGCATTGGAGTAATGAAAATATTAACAACAGATTACCTTCCATAATGACAAGACTACCATCCATAGTAGTAACAAAATGCTCGCCAGCAGACTACCTTCGATAATGACAAGGCTACTATCTATTGGAGTGACAAAAATCTTGACAATAGACAACCTTCCATAATGACAAGGCTACCATCAATTGGAGTAACAAAATCTCGACAACAGAGTACCTTTGATTATGACATGGCTACTATCCATTGGAGTAACAAAAATCTCGACAACAAACTACCTTCCAAAATGATAAGGCTACCATCCATTGGAATAAAAAAAATATCGACATCAAACTAAGTTCCATAATGACAAGGCTACATCCATTGGGGTAACAAAAATCTCGACAACAGACTACTTTCTGTAATTACTAGGCTACCATCTATTAGAGTAACAAAGATATCGACAACAGACTACCTTCCATAATGACAAGGTTACGATCCATTAGAGTAACAAATATTTCGACAACAGACTACCTTCCGTAATGAAAACGCTACCATCCATTGGAGTAATGAAAATATCAAAAAGAGACTAGCTTCCATAATTACAAGGCTACCATCCATTGGAGTAATGAAAATATTAACAAGAGACTACCTTCCATAATGACAAGGCTACCATCCATAGTAGTAACAAAAAGCTCGCCAACAGACTACCTTCCATAATGACAAGGCTACCATCAATTGGAGTAAAAAATTCTCGACAACAGACTACCTTTGATTATGACATGGCTACTATCCATTGGAGTAACGAAAATATTGACAAAAAACTACCTTCCAAAATGATAAGGCTACCATCCATTGGAATAACAAAAATATCGACAACAAACTACATTCTATAATGACAAGGCTACCATCCATTGGAGTAATGAAAATTTTAACAAGAGACTACCTTCCATAATGACAAGGCTACCATGCATTGGAGTAATGAAAATATTAACAACAGATTACCTTCCATAATGACAAGGCTACCATCCATAGTAGTAACAAAATGCTCGCCAGCAGACTACCTTCGATAATGACAAGGCTACTATCTATTGGAGTGACAAAAATCTCGACAATAGACTACCTTCAATAATGACAAGGCTACCATCAATTTGAGTAACAAAATCTCGACAACAGAGTACCTTTGATTATGACATGGCTACCATCCATTGGAATAACAAAAATATCGACAACAGACTACCTTCCATAATGACAAGGCTACCATCCATTGGAGTAATGAAAATTTTAACAAGAGACTACCTTCCATAATGACAAGGCTACCATGCATTGGAGTAATGAAAATATTAACAACAGATTACCTTCCATAATGACAAGGCTACCATCCATAGTAGTAACAAAATGCTCGCCAGCAGACTACCTTCGATAATGACAAGGCTACTATCTATTGGAGTGACAAAAATCTCGACAATAGACTACCTTCCATAATGACAAGGCTACCATCAATTTGAGTAACAAAATCTCGACAACAGAGTACCTTTGATTATGACATGGCTACTATCCATTGGAGTAACAAAAATCTCGACAACAAACTACCTTCCAAAATGATAAAGCTACCATCCATTGGAATAAAAAAAATATCGACATCAAACTAAGTTCCATAATGACAAGGCTACCATCCATTGGGGTAACAAAAATCTCGACAACAGACTACTTTCTGTAATGACTAGGCTACCATCTATTAGAGTAACAATGATATCGACAACAGACTACCTTCCATAATGACAAGGCTACCATCCATAGTAGTAACAAAAAGCTCTCCAACAGACTACCTTCGATAATGACAAGGCTACTATCTATTGGAGTGACAAAAATCTCGACAATAGACTACCTTCCATAATGACAAGGCTACCATTAATTGGAGTAACAAAATCTCGACAACAAACTACCTTTGATTATGACATGGCTACTATCCATTGGAGTAACAATAATCTCGACAACAAACTACCTTCCAAAATGATAAGGCTACCATCCATTGGAATAACAAAAATATCGACAACAAACTACATTCTACAATGTCAAGGCTATGATCCATTAGAGTACCAAAAATTTCGACAACAGACTACCTTCCATAATGACAAGGCTACCATCCATTGGAGTAATGAAAATATCAACAAGAGACTACCTTCCATAATGACAAGGCTACCATGCATT
The DNA here is from genome assembly GCA_948472305.1 of Vicia faba. Classification (NCBI taxonomy): domain Eukaryota; kingdom Viridiplantae; phylum Streptophyta; class Magnoliopsida; order Fabales; family Fabaceae; genus Vicia; species Vicia faba. Next base: position 763,519,502 of record OX451738.1, read on the forward strand.
GGAGTAATGAAAATATTAACAATAGATTACCTTCCATAATGACAAGGCTACCATCCATAGAAGTAGCAAAATGCTCGCCAGCAGACTACCTTCGATAATGACAAGGCTACTATCTATTGGAGTGACAAAAATCTCGACAATAGACTACCTTCCATAATGACAAGGCTACCATCAATTGGAGTAACAAAATCTCGACAACAGAGTACCTTTGATTTTGACATGGCTACTATTCATTGGAGTAACAAAAATCTAGACAACAAACTACCTTCCAAAATGATAAGGCTACCATCCATTGGAATAAAAAAATATCGACAACAAGCTAAGTTCCATAATGACAAGGCTACCATCCATTGGGGTAACAAAAATCTCGACAACAGACTACCTTCCATAATGACATGGCTACGATCCATTAGAGTAACAAATATTTCGACAACATACTACCTTCCATAATGAAAACGCTACCATCCATTGGATTAATGAAAATATCAAAAAGAGACTAGCTTCCATAATTACAAGGCTACCATCCATTGGAGCAATGAAAATATTAACAAGAGACTACCTTCCATAATGACAAGGCTACCATCCATAGTAGTAACAAAAAGCTCGCCAACAGACTACCTTCGATAATGACAAGGCTACTATCTATTGGAGTGACAAAAATCTCGACAATAGACTACCTTCCATAATGACAAGGCTACCATCAATTGAAGTAAAAAAATCTCGACAACAGACTACCTTTGATTATGACATGGCTACTATCCATTGGAGTAATGAAAATATCGGCAACAAACTACCTTCCAAAATGATAAGGCTACCATCCATTGGAGTAACAGAAATATCGACAACAAACTACGTTCTATAATGACAAGGCTACGATCCATTAGAGTAACAAAAATTTCGACAATAGAATACCTTCCATAATGACAAGGCTACCATCCATTGGAGTAATGAAAATATCAACAAGAGACTACCTTCCATAATGACAAGGCTACCATGCATTGGAGTAATGAAAATATTAACAACAGATTACCTTCCATAATGACAAGGCTACCATCCATAGTGGTAACAAAATGCTCGCCAGCAGACTACCTTCGATAATGACAAGGCTACTATCTATTGGAGTGACAAAAATCTCGACAATAGACTACCTTCCATAATGACAAGGCTACCATCAATTTGAGTAACAAAATCTCTACAACAGAGTACCTTTGATTATGACATGGCTACTATCCATTGGAGTAACAAAAATGTCGACAACAAACTACCTTCCAAAATGATAAGGCTACCATCCATTAGAATAACAAAAATATCGACAACAAACTACGTTCCATAATGACAAGGCTACCATCCATTGGGGTAACAAAAATCTCGACAACCGACTACCTTCCATAATGACAAGGCTACCATCCATTGGAGTAATGAAAATATCAACAAGAGACTACCTTCCATAATGACAAGGCTATTATGCATTGGAGTAATGAAAATATTAACAACAGATTACCTTCCATAATGACAAGACTACCATCCATAGTAGTAACAAAATGCTCGCCAGCAGACTACCTTTGATAATGACAAGGCTACTATCTATTGCAGTGACAAAAATCTCGACAATAGACTACCTTCCATAATGACAAGGCTACCATCAATTGGAGTAACAAAATCTCGACAACAGAGTACCTTTGATTATGACATGGCTACTATCCATTGGGGTAACAAAAATCTCGACAACAAACTACCTTCCAAAATGATAAGGCTACCATCTATTGGAATATAAAAAATATCGACAACAAACTATGTTCCATAATTACAAGGCTACCATACATTGGGGTAACAAAAATCTCGACAACAGACTACCCTCCATAATGACAAGGCTACCATCCATTAGAGTAACAAAAATCTCGACAACAGACTACCTTCCATAATGTCACGGCTACGATCCATTAGAGTAACAAAAATCTCGCTATCAGACTACCTTCCATAATGACAAGGCTACCATCCATTGGAGTAATGAAAATATCAACAAGAGACTACCTTCCATAATGACAAGGCTACCATCCATAGTAGTAACAAAATGCTCGTCAGTAGACTACCTTCGATAATGACAAGGCTACTATCTATTGGAGTGACAAAAATATCGACAATAGACTACCTTCCATAATGACAAGGCTACCATCAATTTGAGTAACAAAATCTCTACAACAGAGTACCTTTGATTATGACATGGCTACTATCCATTGGAGTAACAAAAATGTCGACAACAAACTACCTTCCAAAATGATAAGGCTACCATCCATTGGAATAACAAAAATATCGACAACAAACTACGTTCCATAATGACAAGGCTACCATCCATTGGGGTAACTAAAATCTCGACAACCGACTACCTTCCATAATGACAAGGCTACCAACCATTGGAGTAATGAAAATATCAACAAGAGACTACCTTCCATAATGACAAGGCTACTATGCATTGGAGTAATGAAAATATTAACAACAGATTACCTTCCATAATGACAAGGCTACCATCCATAGTGGTAACAAAATGCTCGCCAGCAGACTACCTTCGATAATGACAAGGCTACTATCTATTGGAGTGACAAAAATCTCGACAATAGACTACCTTCCATAATGACAAGGCTACCATCAATTTGAGTAACAAAATCTCTACAACAGAGTACCTTTGATTATGACATGGCTACTATGCATTGGAGTAACAAAAATCTCGACAACAAACTACCTTCCAAAATGATAAGGCTACCATCCATTGGAATAACAAAAATATCGACAACAAACTACGTTCCATAATGACAAGGCTACCATCCATTGGGGTAACTAAAATCTCGACAACCGACTACCTTCCATAATGACAAGGCTACCATCCATTGGAGTAATGAAAATATCAACAAGAGACTACCTTCCATAATGACAAGGCTACCATGCATTGGAGTAATGAAAATATTAACAACAGATTACCTTCCATAATGACAAGGCTACCATCCATAGTGGTAACAAAATGCTCGCCACCAGACTACCTTCGATATTGACAAGGCTACTATCTATTGGAGTGACAAAAATCTCGACAATAGACTACCTTCCATAATGACAAGGCTACCATCAATTTGAGTAACAAAATCTCTACAACAGAGTACCTTTGATTATGACATGGCTACTATCCATTGGAGTAACAAAAATGTCGACAACAAACTACCTTCCAAAATGATAAGGCTACCATCCATTAGAATAACAAAAATATCGACAACAAACTACGTTCCATAATGACAAGGCTACCATCCATTGGGGTAACAAAAATCTCGACAACCGACTACCTTCCATAATGACAAGGCTACCATCCATTGGAGTAATGAAAATATCGATGACAGACTACCTTCCATAATTACACGGCTACGATCCATTAGAGTAATAAATATTTCGACAACAGACTATCTTCCATAATAACAAGGCTACCATCCATTGGAGTAATGAAAATATCAACAAGAGACTACCTTCCATAATTACAAGGCTACCATCCATTGGAGGAATGAAAATATTAACAAGAGACTACCTTCCATAATGACAAGGCTACCATCCATAGTAGTAAGAAAAAGCTCGCCAACAGACTACCTTCGATAATGACAAGGCTACTATCTATTGGAGTGACAAAAATCTCGACAATAGAATACCTTCCATAATGACAAGGCTACCATCAATTTGAGTAACAAAATCTCTACAACAGAGTACCTTTGATTATGACATGGCTACTATGCATTGGAGTAACAAAAATCTTGACAACAAACTACCTTCCAAAATGATAAGGCTACCATCCATTGGAATAACAAAAATATCGACAACAAACTACGTTCCATAATGACAAAGCTACCATCCATTGGGGTAACAAAAATCTCGACAACAGACTACCCTCCATAATGACACGGCTACCATCCATTAGAGTAACAAATATATCGACAACAGACTACCTTCCATAATGACAAGGCTACGATCCATTAGAGTAACAAATATTTCGACAAGAGACTACCTTCCATAATGACAACGCTACCATCCATTGGAGTAATGAATAAATCAAAAAGAGACTAGCTTCCATAATTACAAGGCTACCATCCATTGGAGTAATGAAAATATTAACAAGAGACTACCTTCCATAATGACACGGCTACCATCCATAGTAGTAACAAAAAGCTCGCCAACAGACTACCTTCCATAATGACAAGGCTATGATCCATTAGAGTAACAAATATTTCGACAACAGACTACCTTCCATAATGACAACGCTACCATCCATTGGAGTAATGAATATATCAAAAAGAGACTAGCTTCCATAATTACAAGGCTACCATCCATTGGAGTAATGAAAATATTAACAAGAGACTACCTTCCATAATGACAAGGCAAACATCCATAGTAGTAACAAAAAGCTCGCCAACAGACTACCTTCGTTAATGACAAGGCTACCATCTATTGGAGTGACAAAAATCTCGACAATAGACTACCTTCCATAATGACAAGGCTACCATCAATTAGAGTAACAAAATCTCGACAACATACTACCTTTGATTATGACATGGCTACTATCCATTGGAGTAACGAAAATATCGAGAACAAACTACCTTCCATAATGAAAAGGCTACCATCCATTGGAGTAACAAAAATATCGACGACAAACTACGTTCTATAATGACAAGGCTACGATCCATTAGAGTAATAAAAATTTCGACAACAAACTACCTTCCATAATGACAAGGCTACCATCCATTGGAGTAATGAAAATATCAACAAGAGACTACCTTCCATAATTACAAGGCTACCATCCATTGGAGGAATGAAAATATTAACAAGAGACTACCTTCCATAATTACAAGGCTACCATCCATAGTAGTAACAAAATACTCGCCAGCAGACTACCTTCGATAATGACAAGGCTACTATCTATTGGAGTGACAAAAATCTCGACAATAGACTACCTTCCATAATGACAAGGCTACCATCAATTTGAGTAACAAAATCTCTACAACAGAGTACCTTTGATTATGACATGGCTACTATGCATTGGAGTAACAAAAATCTTGACAACAAACTACCTTCCAAAATGATAAGGCTACCATCCATTGGAATAACAAAAATATCGACAACAAACTACGTTCCATAATGACAAGGCTACCATCCATTGGGGTAACAAAAATCTCGACAACAGACTACCCTCCATAATGACACGGCTACCATCCATTAGTGTAACAAATATATCGACAACAGACTACCTTCCATAAAGACAAGGCTACGATCCATTAGAGTAACAAATATTTCGACAAGAGACTACCTTCCATAATGACAACGCTACCATCCATTGGAGTAATGAATATATCAAAAAGAGACTAGCTTCCATAATTACAAGGCTACCATCCATTGGAGTAATGAAAATATTAACAAGAGACTACCTTCCATAATGACACGGCTACCATCCATAGTAGTAACAAAAAGCTCGCCAACAGACTACCTTCCATAATGACAAGGCTATGATCCATTAGAGTAACAAATATTTCGACAACAGACTACCTTCCATAATGACAACGCTACCATCCATTGGAGTAATGAATATATTAAAAAGAGACTAGCTTCCATAATTACAAGGCTACCATCCATTGGAGTAATGAAAATATTAACAAGAGACTACCTTCCATAATGACAAGGCAACCATCCATAGTAGTAACAAAAAGCTCGCCAACAGACTACCTTCGATAATGACAAGGCTACTATCTGTTGGAGTGACAAAAATCTCGACAATAGACTACCTTCCATAATGACAAGGCTACCATCAATTAGAGTAACAAAATCTCGACAACATACTACCTTTGATTATGACATGGCTACTATCCATTGGAGTAACGAAAATATCGAGAACAAACTACCTTCCAAAATGATAAGGCTACCATCCATTGGAATAACAAAAATATCGACAACAAACTACGTTCTATAATGACAAGGCTACGATCCATTAGAGTAACAAAAATTTCGACAACAGACTACCTTCCATAATGACAAGGCTACCATCCATTGGAGTAATGAAAATATCAACAAGAGACTACCTTCCATAATGACAAGGCTACCATGCATTGGAGTAATGAAAATATTAACAACAGATTACCTTCCATAATGACAAGGCTACCATCCATAGTAGTAACAAAATACTCGCCAGCAGACTACCTTCGATAATGACAAGGCTACTATCTATTGGAGTGACAAAAATCTCGACATTAGACTACCTTCCATAATGACAAGGCTAACATCAATTTGAGTAACAAAATCTCTACAACAGAGTACCTTTGATTATGACATGGCTACTATCCATTGGAGTAACATAAATCTCGATAACAAACTACCTTCCAAAATGATAAGGCTACCATCCATTGGAATAACAAAAATATCGACAACAAACTACGTTCCATAATGACAAGGCTACCATCCATTGGGGTAACAAAAATCTCGACAACAGACTACCTTCCATAATGAAAAGGCTACCATCCATTAGAGTAACAAAAATATCGACGACAGACTACCTTCCATAATGACACGGCTACGATCCATTAGAGTAATAAATATTTCGACAACAGACTATCTTCCATAATAACAAGGCTACCATCCATTGGAGTAATGAAAATATCAACAAGAGACTACCTTCCATAATTACAAGGCTACCATCCATTGGAGGAATGAAAATATTAACAAGAGACTACCTTCCATAATGACAAGGCTACCATCCATAGTAGTAAGAAAAAGCTCGCCAACAGACTACCTTCGATAATGACAAGGCTACTATCTATTGGAGTGACAAAAATCTCGACAATAGAATACCTTCCATAATGACAAGGCTACCATCAATTTGAGTAACAAAATCTCTACAACAGAGTACCTTTGATTATGACATGGCTACTATGCATTGGAGTAACAAAAATCTTGACAACAAACTACCTTCCAAAATGATAAGGCTACCATCCATTGGAATAACAAAAATATCGACAACAAACTACGTTCCATAATGACAAAGCTACCATCCATTGGGGTAACAAAAATCTCGACAACAAACTACCCTCCATAATGACACGGCTACCATCCATTAGAGTAACAAATATATCGACAACAGACTACCTTCCATAATGACAAGGCTACGATCCATTAGAGTAACAAATATTTCGACAAGAGACTACCTTCCATAATGACAACGCTACCATCCATTGGAGTAATGAATAAATCAAAAAGAGACTAGCTTCCATAATTACAAGGCTACCATCCATTGGAGTAATGAAAATATTAACAAGAGACTACCTTCCATAATGACACGGCTACCATCCATAGTAGTAACAAAAAGCTCGCCAACAGACTACCTTCCATAATGACAAGGCTATGATCCATTAGAGTAACAAATATTTCGACAACAGACTACCTTCCATAATGACAACGCTACCATCCATTGGAGTAATGAATATATCAAAAAGAGACTAGCTTCCATAATTACAAGGCTACCATCCATTGGAGTAATGAAAATATTAACAAGAGACTACCTTCCATAATGACAAGGCAAACATCCATAGTAGTAACAAAAAGCTCGCCAACAGACTACCTTCGTTAATGACAAGGCTACCATCTATTGGAGTGACAAAAATCTCGACAATAGACTACCTTCCATAATGACAAGGCTACCATCAATTAGAGTAACAAAATCTCGACAACATACTACCTTTGATTATGACATGGCTACTATCCATTGGAGTAACGAAAATATCGAGAACAAACTACCTTCCATAATGAAAAGGCTACCATCCATTGGAGTAACAAAAATATCGACGACAAACTACGTTCTATAATGACAAGGCTACGATCCATTAGAGTAATAAAAATTTCGACAACAAACTACCTTCCATAATGACAAGGCTACCATCCATTGGAGTAATGAAAATATCAACAAGAGACTACCTTCCATAATTACAAGGCTACCATCCATTGGAGGAATGAAAATATTAACAAGAGACTACCTTCCATAATGACAAGGCTACCATCCATAGTAGTAACAAAATACTCGCCAGCAGACTACCTTCGATAATGACAAGGCTACTATCTATTGGAGTGACAAAAATCTCGACAATAGACTACCTTCCATAATGACAAGGCTACCATCAATTTGAGTAACAAAATCTCTACAACAAAGTACCTTTGATTATGACATGGCTACTATGCATTGGAGTAACAAAAATCTTGACAACAAACTACCTTCCAAAATGATAAGGCTACCATCCATTGGAATAACAAAAATATCGACAACAAACTACGTTCCATAATGACAAGGCTACCATCCATTGGGGTAACAAAAATCTCGACAACAGACTACCCTCCATAATGACACGGCTACCATCCATTAGTGTAACAAATATATCGACAACAGACTACCTTCCATAATGACAAGGCTACGATCCATTAGAGTAACAAATATTTTGACAAGAGACTACCTTCCATAATGACAACGCTACCATCCATTGGAGTAATGAATAAATCAAAAAGAGACTAGCTTCCATAATTACAAGGCTACCATCCATTGGAGTAATGAAAATATTAACAAGAGACTACCTTCCATAATGACACGACTACCATCCATAGTAGTAACAAAAAGCTCGCGAACAGACTACCTTCCATAATGACAAGGCTATGATCCATTAGAGTAACAAATATTTCGACAACAGACTACCTTCCATAATGACAACGCTACCATCCATTGGAGTAATGAATATATCAAAAAGAGACTAGCTTCCATAATTACAAGGCTACCATCCATTGGAGTAATGAAAATATTAACAAGAGACTACCTTCCATAATGACAAGGCAACCATCCATAGTAGTAACAAAAAGCTCGCCAACAGACTACCTTCGATAATGACAAGGCTACCATCTATTGGAGTGATAAAAATCTCGACAATAGACTACCTTCCATAATGACAAGGCTACCATCAATTAGAGTAACAAAATCTCGACAACATACTACCTTTGATTATGACATGGCTACTATCCATTGGAGTAACGAAAATATCGAGAACAAACTACCTTCCAAAATGATAAGGCTACCATCCATTGGAATAACAAAAATATCGACAACAAACTACGTTCTATAATGACAAGGCTACGATCCATTAGAGTAACAAAAATTTCGACAACAGACTACCTTCCATAATGACAAGGCTACCATCCATTGGAGTAATGAAAATATCAACAAGAGACTACCTTCCATAATGACAAGGCTACCATGCATTGGAGTAATGAAAATATTAACAACAGATTACCTTCCATAATGACAAGGCTACCATCCATAGTAGTAACAAAATACTCGCCAGCAGACTACCTTCGATAATGACAAGGCTACTATCTATTGGAGTGACAAAAATCTCGACAATAGACTACCTTCCATAATGACAAGGCTAACATCAATTTGAGTAACAAAATCTCTACAACAGAGTACCTTTGATTATGACATGGCTACTATCCATTGGAGTAACATAAATCTCGATAACAAACTACCTTCCAAAATGATAAGGCTACCATCCATTGGATTAACAAAAATATCGACAACAAACTACGTTCCATAATGACAAGGCTACCATCCATTGGGGTAACAAAAATCTCGACAACAGACTACCTTCCATAATGAAAAGGCTACCATCCATTAGAGTAACAAAAATATCGACGACAGACTACCTTCCATAATGACACGGCTACGATCCAGTAGAGTAATAAATATTTCGACAACAGACTATCTTCCATAATAACAAGGCTATCATCCATTGGAGTAATGAAAATATCAACAAGAGACTACCTTCCATAATTACAAGGCTACCATCCATTGGAGGAATGAAAATATTAACAAGAGACTACCTTCCATAATGACAAGGCTACCATCCATAGTAGTAACAAAAAGCTCGCCAACAGACTACCTTCGATAATGACAAGGCTACTATCTATTGGAGTGACAAAAATCTCGACAATAGAATACCTTCCATAATGACAACGCTACCATCCATTGGAGTAATGAATAAATCAAAAAGAGACTAGCTTCCATAATTACAAGGCTACCATCCATTGGAGTAATGAAAATATTAACAAGAGACTACCTTCCATAATGACACGACTACCATCCATAGTAGTAACAAAAAGCTCGCCAACAGACTACCTTCCTTAATGACAAGGCTATGATCCATTAGAGTAACAAATATTTCGACAAGAGACTACCTTCCATAATGACAACGCTACCATCCATTGGAGTAATGAATAAATCAAAAAGAGACTAGCTTCCATAATTACAAGGCTACCATCCATTGGAGTAATGAAAATATTAACAAGAGACTACCTTCCATAATGACAAGGCAACCATCCATAGTAGTAACAAAAAGCTCGCCAACAGACTACCTTCGATAATGACAAGGCTACCATCTATTGGAGTGACAAAAATCTCGACAATAGACTACCTTCCATAATGACAAGGCTACCATCAATTAGAGTAACAAAATCTCGACAACATACTACCTTTGATTATGACATGGCTACTATCCATTGGAGTAACGAAAATATCGAGAACAAACTACCTTCCAAAATGATAAGGCTACCATCCATTGGAATAACAAAAATATCGACAACAAACTACGTTCTATAATGACAAGGCTACGATCCATTAGAGTAACAAAAATTTCGACAACAGACTACCTTCCATAATGACAAGGCTACCATCCATTGGAGTAATGAAAATATCAACAAGAGACTACCTTCCATAATGACAAGGCTACCATGCATTGGAGTAATGAAAATATTAACAACAGATTACCTTCCATAATGACAAGGCTACCATCCATAGTAGTAACAAAATACTCGCCAGCAGACTACCTTCGATAATGACAAGGCTACTATCTATTGGAGTGACAAAAATCTCGACAATAGACTACCTTCCATAATGACAAGGCTAACATCAATTTGTGTAACAAAATCTCTACAACAGAGTACCTTTGATTATGACATGGCTACTATCCATTGGAGTAACATAAATCTCGATAACAAACTACCTTCCAAAATGATAAGGCTACCATCCATTGGAATAACAAAAATATCGATAACAAACTATGTTCCATAATGACAAGGCTACCATCCATTGGGGTAACAAAAATCTCGACAACAGACTACCTTCCATAATGAAAAGGCTACCATCCATTAGAGTAACAAAAATATCGACGACAGACTACCTTCCATAATGACACGGCTACGATCTAGTAGAGTAATAAATATTTCGACAACAGACTATCTTCCATAATAACAAGGCTACCATCCATTGGAGTAATGAAAATATCAACAAGAGACTACCTTCCATAATTACAAGGCTACCATCCATTAGAGGAATGAAAATATTAACAAGAGACTACCTTCCATAATGACAAGGCTACCATCCATAGTAGTAACAAAAAGCTCGCCAACAGACTACCTTCGATAATGACAAGGCTACTATCTATTGGAGTGACAAAAATCTCGACAATAGAATACCTTCCATAATGACAAGGCTACCATCAATTTGAGTAACAAAATCTCTACAACAGAGTACCTTTGATTATGAAATGGCTACTATGCATTGGAGTAACAAAAATCTTGACAACAAACTACCTTCCAAAATGATAAGGCTACCATCCATTGGAATAACAAAAATATCGACAACAAACTACGTTCCATAATGACAAGGCTACCATCCATTGGGGTAACAAAAATCTCGACAACAGACTACCCTCCATAATGACACGACTACCATCCATTAGAGTAACAAATATATCGACAACAGACTACCTTCCATAATGACAAGGCTACGATCCATTAGAGTAACAAATATTTCGACAAGAGACTACCTTCCATAATGACAACGCTACCATCCATTGGAGTAATGAATAAATCAAAAAGAGACTAGCTTCCATAATTACAAGGCTACCATCCATTGGAGTAATGAAAATATTAACAAGAGACTACCTTCCATAATGACACGCTACCATCCATAGTAGTAACAAAAAGCTCGCCAACAGACTACCTTCCATAATGACAAGGCTATGATCCATTAGAGTAACAAATATTTCGACAACAGACTACCTTCCATAATGACAACGCTACCATCCATTGGAGTAATGAATATATCAAAAAGAGACTAGCTTCCATAATTACAAGGCTACCATCCATTGGAGTAATGAAAATATTAACAAGAGACTACCTTCCATAATGACAAGGCAACCATCCATAGTAGTAAGAAAAAGCTAGCCAACAGACTACCTTCGATAATGACAAGGCTACCATCTATTGGAGTGACAAAAATCTCGACAATAGACTACCTTCCATAATGACAAGGCTACCATCAATTAGAGTAACAAAATCTCGACAACATACTACCTTTGATTATGACATGGCTACTATCCATTGGAGTAACGAAAATATCGAGAACAAACTACCTTCCAAAATGATAAGGCTACGATCCATTAGAGTAACAAAAATTTCGACAACAGACTACCTTCCATAATTACAAGGCTACCATCCATTGGAGTAATGAAAATATCAACAAGAGACTACCTTCCATAATGACAAGGCTACCATGCATTGGAGTAATGAAAATATTAACAACAGATTACCTTCCATAATGACAAGGCTACCATCCATAGTAGTAACAAAATACTCGCCAGCAGACTACCTTCGATAATGACAAGGCTACTATCTATTGGAGTGACAAAAATCTCGACAATAGACTACCTTCCATAATGACAAGGCTAACATCAATTTGTGTAACAAAATCTCTACAACAGAGTACCTTTGATTATGACATGGCTACTATCCATTGGAGTAACATAAATCTCGATAACAAACTACCTTCCAAAATGATAAGGCTACCATCCATTGGAATAACAAAAATATCGATAACAAACTATGTTCCATAATGACAAGGCTACCATCCATTGGGGTAACAAAAATCTCGACAACAGACTACCTTCCATAATGAAAAGGCTACCATCCATTAGAGTAACAAAAATATCGACGACAGACTACCTTCCATAATGACACGGCTACGATCTAGTAGAGTAATAAATATTTCGACAACAGACTATCTTCCATAATAACAAGGCTACCATCCATTGGAGTAATGAAAATATCAACAAGAGACTACCTTCCATAATTACAAGGCTACCATCCATTAGAGGAATGAAAATATTAACAAGAGACTACCTTCCATAATGACAAGGCTACCATCCATAGTAGTAACAAAAAGCTCGCCAACAGACTACCTTCGATAATGACAAGGCTACTATCTATTGGAGTGACAAAAATCTCGACAATAGAATACCTTCCATAATGACAAGGCTACCATCAATTTGAGTAACAAAATCTCTACAACAGAGTACCTTTGATTATGAAATGGCTACTATGCATTGGAGTAACAAAAATCTTGACAACAAACTACCTTCCAAAATGATAAGGCTACCATCCATTGGAATAACAAAAATATCGACAACAAACTACGTTCCATAATGACAAGGCTACCATCCATTGGGGTAACAAAAATCTCGACAACAGACTACCCTCCATAATGACACGACTACCATCCATTAGAGTAACAAATATATCGACAACAGACTACCTTCCATAATGACAAGGCTACGATCCATTAGAGTAACAAATATTTCGACAAGAGACTACCTTCCATAATGACAACGCTACCATCCATTGGAGTAATGAATAAATCAAAAAGAGACTAGCTTCCATAATTACAAGGCTACCATCCATTGGAGTAATGAAAATATTAACAAGAGACTACCTTCCATAATGACACGCTACCATCCATAGTAGTAACAAAAAGCTCGCCAACAGACTACCTTCCATAATGACAAGGCTATGATCCATTAGAGTAACAAATATTTCGACAACAGACTACCTTCCATAATGACAACGCTACCATCCATTGGAGTAATGAATATATCAAAAAGAGACTAGCTTCCATAATTACAAGGCTACCATCCATTGGAGTAATGAAAATATTAACAAGAGACTACCTTCCATAATGACAAGGCAACCATCCATAGTAGTAAGAAAAAGCTAGCCAACAGACTACCTTCGATAATGACAAGGCTACCATCTATTGGAGTGACAAAAATCTCGACAATAGACTACCTTCCATAATGACAAGGCTACCATCAATTAGAGTAACAAAATCTCGACAACATACTACCTTTGATTATGACATGGCTACTATCCATTGGAGTAACGAAAATATCGAGAACAAACTACCTTCCAAAATGATAAGGCTACGATCCATTAGAGTAACAAAAATTTCGACAACAGACTACCTTCCATAATTACAAGGCTACCATCCATTGGAGTAATGAAAATATCAACAAGAGACTACCTTCCATAATGACAAGGCTACCATGCATTGGAGTAATGAAAATATTAACAACAGATTACCTTCCATAATGACAAGGCTACCATCCATAGTAGTAACAAAATACTCGCCAGCAGACTACCTTCGATAATGACAAGGCTACTATCTATTGGAGTGACAAAAATCTCGACAATAGACTACCTTCCATAATGACAAGGCTAACATCAATTTGAGTAACAAAATCTCTACAACAGAGTACCTTTGATTATGACATGGCTACTATCCATTGGAGTAACATAAATCTCGATAACAAACTACCTTCCAAAATGATAAGGCTACCATCCATTGGAATAACAAAAATATCGACAACAAACTATGTTCCATAATGACAAGGCTATCATCCATTGGGGTAACAAAAATCTCGACAACAGACTACCTTCCATAATGAAAAGGCTACCATCCATTAGAGTAACAAAAATATCGACGACAGACTACCTTCCATAATGACACTGCTACGATCCAGTAGAGTAATAAATATTTCGACAACAGACTATCTTCCATAATAACAAGGCTACCATCCATTGGAGTAATGAAAATATCAACAAGAGACTACCTTCCATAATGACAAGGCTACCATGCATTAGAGTAATGAAAATATTAACAACAGATTACCTTCCATAATGACAAGGCTACCATCCATAGTAGTAACAAAATACTCGCCAGCAGACTACCTTCGATAATGACAAGGCTACTATCTATTGGAGTGACAAAAATCTCGACAATAGACTACCTTCCATAATGACAAGGCTAACATCAATTTGTGTAACAAAATCTCTACAACAGAGTACCTTTGATTATGACATGGCTACTATCCATTGGAGTAACATAAATCTCGATAACAAACTACCTTCCAAAATGATAAGGCTACCATCCATTGGAATAACAAAAATATCGATAACAAACTATGTTCCATAATGACAAGGCTACCATCCATTGGGGTAACAAAAATCTCGACAACAGACTACCTTCCATAATGAAAAGGCTACCATCCATTAGAGTAACAAAAATATCGACGACAGACTACCTTCCATAATGACACGGCTACGATCTAGTAGAGTAATAAATATTTCGACAACAGACTATCTTCCATAATAACAAGGCTACCATCCATTGGAGTAATGAAAATATCAACAAGAGACTACCTTCCATAATTACAAGGCTACCATCCATTAGAGGAATGAAAATATTAACAAGAGACTACCTTCCATAATGACAAGGCTACCATCCATAGTAGTAACAAAAAGCTCGCCAACAGACTACCTTCGATAATGACAAGGCTACTATCTATTGGAGTGACAAAAATCTCGACAATAGAATACCTTCCATAATGACAAGGCTACCATTAATTTGAGTAACAAAATCTCTACAACAGAGTACCTTTGATTATGAAATGGCTACTATGCATTGGAGTAACAAAAATCTTGACAACAAACTACCTTCCAAAATGATAAGGCTACCATCCATTGGAATAACAAAAATATCGACAACAAACTACGTTCCATAATGACAAGGCTACCATCCATTGGGGTAACAAAAATCTCGACAACAGACTACCCTCCATAATGACACGACTACCATCCATTAGAGTAACAAATATATCGACAACAGACTACCTTCCATAATGACAAGGCTACGATCCATTATAGTAACAAATATTTCGACAAGAGACTACCTTCCATAATGACAACGCTACCATCCATTGGAGTAATGAATAAATCAAAAAGAGACTAGCTTCCATAATTACAAGGCTACCATCCATTGGAGTAATGAAAATATTAACAAGAGACTACCTTCCATAATGACACGACTACCATCCATAGTAGTAACAAAAAGCTCGCCAATAGACTACCTTCCATAATGACAAGGCTATGATCCATTAGAGTAACAAATATTTGGACAACAGACTACCTTCCATAATGACAACGCTACCATCCATTGGAGTAATGAATATATCAAAAAGAGACTAGCTTCCATAATTACAAGGCTACCATCCATTGGAGTAATGAAAATATTAACAAGAGACTACCTTCCATAATGACAAGGCAACCATCCGTAGTAGTAACAAAAAGCTCGCCAACAGACTACCTTCGATAATGACAAGGCTACTATCTATTGGAGTGACAAAAATCTCGACAATAGACTACCTTCCATAATGACAAGGCTACCATCAATTAGAGTAACAAAATCTCGACAACATACTACCTTTGATTATGACATGGCTACTATCCATTGGAGTAACGAAAATATCGACAACAAACTACCTTCCAAAATGATAAGGCTACCATCCATTGAAATAACAAAAATATCGACAACAAACTACGTTCTATAATGACAAGGCTACGATCCATTAGAGTAACAAAAATTTCGACAACAGACTACCTTCCATAATGACAAGGTTACCATCCATTGGGGTAATGAAAATATCAACAAGAGACTACCTTCCATAATGACAAGGCTACCATGCATTGGAGTAATGAAAATATTAACAACAGATTACCTTCCATAATGACAAGGCTACCATCCATAGTAGTAACAAAATGCTCACCAGCAGACTACCTTCGATAATGACAAGGCTACTATCTTTTGGAGTGACAAAAATCTCGACAATAGACTACCTTCCATAATGACAAGGCTACCATCAATTTGAGTAACAAAATCTCTACAACAGAGTACCTTTGATTATGACATGGCTACTATCCATTGGAGTAACAAAAATCTCGATAACAAACTACCTCCCAAAATGATAAGGCTACCATCCATTGGAATAACAAAAATATCGACAATAAACTACGTTCTATAATGACAAGGCTACCATCCATTGGGGTAACAAAAATCTCGACAACAAACTACCTTCCATAATGAAAAGGCTACCATCCATTAGAGTAACAAAAATATCGACGACAGACTACCTTCCATAATGACACGGCTACGATCCATTAGAGTAATAAATATTTCGACAACAGACTATCTTCCATAATAACAAGGCTACCATCCATTGGAGTAATGAAAATATCAACAAGAGACTACCTTCCATAATTACAAGGCTACCATCCATTGGAGTAATGAAAATATTAACAAGAGACTACCTTCCATAATGACAAGGCTACCATCCATAGTAGTAACAAAAAGCTCGCCAACAGACTACCTTCGATAATGACAAGGCTACTATCTATTGGAGTGACAAAAATCTCGACAATAGACTACCTTCCATAATGACAAGGCTACCATCAATTTGAGTAACAAAATCTCTACAACAGAGTACCTTTGATTATGACATGGCTACTATGCATTGGAGTAACAAAAATCTTGACAACAAACTACCTTCCAAAATGATAAGGCTACCATCCATTGGAATAACAAAAATATCGAAAACAAACTACGTTCCATAATGACAAGGCTACCATCCATTGGGGTAACAAAAATCTCGACAACAGACTACCCTCCATAATGACAAGGCTACCATCCATTAGAGTAACAAATATCTGGACAACAGACTACCTTCCATAATGACACGGCTACGATCCATTAGAGTAACAAAAATCTCGACATCAGACAACCTTCCATAATGACAAGGCTACGATCTATTAGAGTAACAAATATTTCGACAACAGACTACCTTCCATAATGACAACGCTACCATCCATTGGAGTAATGAATATATCAAAAAGAGACTAGCTTTCATAATTACAAGGCTACCATCCATTGGAGTAATGAAAATATTAACAAGAGACTACCTTCCATAATGACAAGGTAACCATCCATAGTAGTAACAAAAAGCTCGCCAACAGACTACCTTCGATGATGACAAGGCTACTATCTATTGGAGTGACAAAAATCTCGACAATAGACTACCTTCCATAATGACTAGGCTACCATCAATTAGAGTAACAAAATCCCGACAACAGACTACCTTTGATTATGACATGGCTACTATCCATTGGAGTAACGAAAATATCGACAACAAACTACCTTCCAAAATGATAAGGCTACCATCCATTGGAATAACAAAAATATCGACAACAAACTACATTCTATAATGACAAGGCTACGATCCATTAGAGTAACAAAAATTTCGACAACAGACTACCTTCCATAATGACAAGGCTACCATCCATAGTAGTAACAAAATGCTCACCAGCAGACTACCTTCGATAATGACAAGGCTACTATCTATTGGAGTGACAAAAATCTCGACAATAGACTACCTTCCATAATGACAAGGCTAACATCAATTTGAGTAACAAAATCTCTACAACAGAGTACCTTTGATTATGACATGGCTACTATCCATTGGAGTAACATAAATCTCGATAACAAACTACCTTCCAAAATGATAAGGCTACCATCCATTGAAATAACAAAAATATCGACAACAAACTATGTTCCATAATGACAAGGCTACCATCCATTGGGGTAACAAAAATCTCGACAACAGACTACCTTCCATAATGAAAAGGCTACCATCCATTAGAGTAACAAAAATATTGACGACAGACTACCTTCCATAATGACACTGCTACGATCCAGTAGAGTAATAAATATTTCGACAACAGACTATCTTCCATAATAACAAGGCTACCATCCATTGGAGTAATGAAAATATCAACAAGAGACTACCTTCCATAATTACAAGGCTACCATCCATTGGAGGAATGAAAATATTAACAAGAGACTACCTTCCATAATGACAAGGCTACCATCCATAGTAGTAACAAAAAGCTCGCCAACAGACTACCTTCGATAATGACAAGGCTACTATCTATTGGAGTGACAAAAATCTCGACAATAGAATACCTTCCATAATGACAAGGCTACCATCAATTTGAGTAACAAAATCTCTACAACATAGTACCTTTGATTATGAAATGGCTACTATGCATTGGAGTAACAAAAATCTTGACAACAAACTACCTTCCAAAATGATAAGGCTACCATCCATTGGAATAACAAAAATATCGACAACAAACTACGTTCCATAATGACAAGGCTACCATCCATTGGGGTAACAAAAATCTCGACAACAGACTACCCTCCATAATGACACGACTACCATCCATTAGAGTAACAAATATATCGACAACAGACTACCTTCCATAATGACAAGGCTACGATCCATTAGAGTAACAAATATTTCGACAAGAGACTACCTTCCATAATGACAACGCTACCATCCATTGGAGTAATGAATAAATCAAAAAGAGACTAGCTTCCATAATTACAAGGCTACCATCCATTGGAGTAATGAAAATATTAACAAGAGACTACCTTCCATAATGACACGGCTACCATCCATAGTAGTAACAAAAAGCTCGCCAACAGACTACCTTCCATAATGACAAGGCTATGATCCATTAGAGTAACAAATATTTGGACAACAGACTACCTTCCATAATGACAACGCTACCATCCATTGGAGTAATGAATATATCAAAAAGAGACTAGCTTCCATAATTACAAGGCTACCATCCATTGGAGTAATGAAAATATTAACAAGAGACTACCTTCCATAATGACAAGGCAACCATCCGTAGTAGTAACAAAAAGCTCGCCAACAGACTACCTTCGATAATGACAAGGCTACTATCTATTGGAGTGACAAAAATCTCGACAATAGAATACCTTCCATAATGACAAGGCTACCATCAATTTGAGTAACAAAATCTCTACAACATAGTACCTTTGATTATGAAATGGCTACTATGCATTGGAGTAACAAAAATCTTGACAACAAACTACCTTCCAAAATGATAAGGCTACCATCCATTGGAATAACAAAAATATCGACAACAAACTACGTTCCATAATGACAAGGCTACCATCCATTGGGGTAACAAAAATCTCGACAACAGACTACCCTCCATAATGACACGACTACCATCCATTAGAGTAACAAATAATCGACAACAGACTACCTTCCATAATGACAAGGCTACGATCCATTAGAGTAACAAATATTTCGACAAGAGACTACCTTCCATAATGACAACGCTACCATCCATTGGAGTAATGAATAAATCAAAAAGAGACTAGCTTCCATAATTACAAGGCTACCATCCATTGGAGTAATGAAAATATTAACAAGAGACTACCTTCCATAATGACACGGCTACCATCCATAGTAGTAACAAAAAGCTCGCCAACAGACTACCTTCCATAATGACAAGGCTATGATCCATTAGAGTAACAAATATTTGGACAACAGACTACCTTCCATAATGACAACGCTACCATCCATTGGAGTAATGAATATATCAAAAAGAGACTAGCTTCCATAATTACAAGGCTACCATCCATTGGAGTAATGAAAATATTAACAAGAGACTACCTTCCATAATGACAAGGCAACCATCCGTAGTAGTAACAAAAAGCTCGCCAACAGACTACCTTCGATAATGACAAGGCTACTATCTATTGGAGTGACAAAAATCTCGACAATAGACTACCTTCCATAATGACAAGGCTACCATCAATTAGAGTAACAAAATCTCGACAACATACTACCTTTGATTATGACATGGCTACTATCCATTGGAGTAACGAAAATATCGACAACAAACTACCTTCCAAAATGATAAGGCTACCATCCATTGGAATAACAAAAATATCGACAACAAACTACGTTCTATAATGACAAGGCTACGATCCATTAGAGTAACAAAAATTTCGACAACAGACTACCTTCCATAATGACAAGGCTACCATCCATTGGAGTAATGAAAATATCAACAAGAGACTACCTTCCATAATGACAAGGCTACCATGCATTGGAGTAATGAAAATATTAACAACAGATTACCTTCCATAATGACAAGGCTACCATCCATAGTAGTAACAAAATGCTCACCAGCAGACTACCTTCGATAATGACAAGGCTACTATCTTTTGGAGTGACAAAAATCTCGACAATAGACTACCTTCCATAATGACAAGGCTACCATCAATTTGAGTAACAAAATCTCTACAACAGAGTACCTTTGATTATGACATGGCTACTATCCATTGGAGTAACAAAAATCTCGATAACAAACTACCTCCCAAAATGATAAGGCTACCATCCATTGGAATAACAAAAATATCGACAATAAACTACGTTCTATAATGACAAGGCTACCATCCATTGGGGTAACAAAAATCTCGACAACAAACTACCTTCCATAATGAAAAGGCTACCATCCATTAGAGTAACAAAAATATCGACGACAGACTACCTTCCATAATGACACGGCTACGATCCATTAGAGTAATAAATATTTCGACAACAGACTATCTTCCATAATAACAAGGCTACCATCCATTGGAGTAATGAAAATATCGACAAGAGACTACCTTCCATAATTACAAGGCTACCATCCATTGGAGTAATGAAAATATTAACAAGAGACTACCTTCCATAATGACAAGGCTACCATCCATAGTAGTAACAAAAAGCTCGCCAACAGACTACCTTCGATAATGACAAGGCTACTATCTATTGGAGTGACAAAAATCTCGACAATAGACTACCTTCCATAATGACAAGGCTACCATCTATTTGAGTAACAAAATCTCTACAACAGAGTACCTTTGATTATGACATGGCTACTATGCATTGGAGTAACAAAAATCTTGACAACAAACTACCTTCCAAAATGATAAGGCTACCATCCATTGGAATAACAAAAATATCGAAAACAAACTACGTTCCATAATGACAAGGCTACCATCCATTGGGGTAACAAAAATCTCGACAACAGACTACCCTCCATAATGACAAGGCTACCATCCATTAGAGTAACAAATATCTGGACAACAGACTACCTTCCATAATGACACGGCTACGATCCATTAGAGTAACAAAAATCTCGACATCAGACTACCTTCCATAATGACAAGGCTACGATCCATTAGAGTAACAAATATTTCGACAACAGACTACCTTCCATAATGACAACGCTACCATCCATTGGAGTAATGAATATATCAAAAAGAGACTAGCTTCCATAATTACAAGGCTACCATCCATTGGAGTAATGAAAATATTAACAAGAGACTACCTTCCATAATGACAAGGTAACCATCCATAGTAGTAACAAAAAGCTCGCCAACAGACTACCTTCGATAATGACAAGGCTACTATCTATTGGAGTGACAAAAATCTCGACAATAGACTACCTTCCATAATGACAAGGCTACCATCAATTAGAGTAACAAAATCTCGACAACAGACTACCTTTGATTATGACATGGCTACTATCCATTGGAGTAACGTAAATATCGACAACAAACTACCTTCCAAAATGATAAGGCTACCATCCATTGGAATAACAAAAATATCGACAACAAACTACATTCTATAATGACAAGGCTACGATCCATTAGAGTAACAAAAATTTCGACAACAGACTACCTTCCATAATGACAAGGCTACCATCCATTGGAGTAATGAAAATATCAACAAGAGACTACCATCCATAATGACAAGGCTACCATGCATTGGAGCAATGAAAATATTAACAACAGATTACCTTCTATAAGACAAGGCTACCATCCATAGTAGTAACAAAATGCTCGCCAGCAGACTACCTTCGATAATGACAAGGCTACTATCTATTGGAGTGACAAAAATCTCGACAATAGACTACCTTCCATAATGACAAGGCTACCATCAATTTGAGTAACAAAATCTCTACAACAGAGTATCTTTGATTATGACAAGGCTACTATCCATTGGAGTAACAAAAATCTCGATAACAAACTAGCTTCCAAAATGATAAGGCTACCATCCATTGGAATAACAAAAATATAGAAAACAAACTACGTTCCATAATGACAAGGCTACCATCCATTGGGGTAACAAAAATCTCGACAACAGACTACCTTCCATAATGAAAAGGCTACCATCCATTAGAGTAACAAAAATATTGATGATAGACTACCTTCCATAATTACACGGCTACGATCCATTAGAGTAACAAATATTTCGACAACAGACTATCTTCCATAATGACAACGCTACCATCCATTGGAGTAATGAATATATCAAAAAGAGACTAGCTTCCATAATTACAAGGCTACCATCCATTGGAGTAATGAAAATATTAACAAGAGACTACCTTCCATAATGACAAGGCAACCATCCATAGTAGTAACAAAAAGTTCGCCAACAGACTACCTTCGATGATGACAAGGCTACTATCTATTGGAGTGACAAAAATCTCGACAATAGACTACCTTCCATAATGACAAGGCTACCATCAATTAGAGTAACAAAATCTCGACAACAGACTACCTTTGATTATGACATGGCTACTATCCATTGGAGTAACGAAAATATCGACAACAAACTACCTTCCAAAATGATAAGGCTACCATCCATTGGAATAACAAAAATATCGACAACAAACTACATTCTATAATGACAAGGCTACGATCCATTAGAGTAACAAAAATTTCGACAACAGACTACCTTCCATAATGACAAGGCTACCATCCATTGGAGTAATGAAAATATCAACAAGAGACTACCATCCATAATGACAAGGCTACCATGCATTGGAGTAATGAAAATATTAACAACAGATTATCTTCTATAATGACAAGGCTACCATCCATAGTAGTAACAAAATGCTCGCCAGCAGACTACCTTCGATAATGACAAGGCTACTATCTATTGGAGTGACAAAAATCTCGACAATAGACTACCTTCCATAATGACAAGGCTACCATCAATTTGAGTAACAAAATCTCTACAACAGAGTACCTTTGATTATGACATGGCTACTATCCATTGGAGTAACAAAAATCTCGATAACAAACTAGGTTCCAAAATGATAAGGCTACCATCCATTGGAATAACAAAAATATAGACAACAAACTACGTTCCATAATGACAAGGCTACCATCCATTGGGGTAACAAAAATCTCGACAACAGACTATCTTCCATAATGAAAAGGCTACCATCCATTAGAGTAACAAAAATATCGATGATAGACTACCTTCCATAATTACACGGCTACGATCCATTAGAGTAACAAATATTTCGACAACAGACTATCTTCCATAATGACAACGCTACCATCCATTGGAGTAATGAATATATCAAAAAGAGACTAGCTTCCATAATTACAAGGCTACCATCCATTGGAGTAATGAAAATATTAACAAGAGACTACCTTCCATAATGACAAGGCAACCATCCATAGTAGTAACAAAAAGTTCGCCAACAGACTACCTTCGATGATGACAAGGCTACTATCTATTGGAGTGACAAAAATCTCGACAATAGACTACCTTCCATAATGACAAGGCTACCATCAATTAGAGTAACAAAATCTCGACAACAGACTACCTTTGATTATGACATGGCTACTATCCATTGGAGTAACGAAAATATCGACAACAAACTACCTTCCAAAATGATAAGGCTACCATCCATTGGAATAACAAAAATATCGACAACAAACTACATTTTATAATGACAAGGCTACGATCCATTAGAGTAACAAAAATTTCGACAACAGACTACCTTCCATAATGACAAGGCTACCATCCATTGGAGTAATGAAAATATCAACAAGAGACTACCATCCATAATGACAAGGCTACCATGCATTCGAGTAATGAAAATATTAACAACAGATTACCTTCTATAATGACAAGGCTACCATCCATAGTAGTAACAAAATGCTCGCCAGCAGACTACCTTCGATAATGACAAGGCTACTATCTATTGGAGTGACAAAAATCTCGACAATAGACTACCTTCCATAATGACAACGCTACCATCAATTTGAGTAACAAAATCTCTACAACAGAGTACCTTTGATTATGACATGGCTACTATCCATTGGAGTAACAAAAATCTCGATAACAAACTAGCTTCCAAAATGATAAGGCTACCATCCATTGGAATAACAAAAATATAGACAACAAACTACGTTCCATAATGACAAGGCTACCATCCATTGGGGTAACAAAAATCTCGACAACAGACTACCTTCCATAATGAAAAGGCTACCATCCATTAGAGTAACAAAAATATCGATGATAGACTACCTTCTATAATTACACGGCTACGATCCATTAGAGTAACAAATATTTCGACAACAGACTATCTTCCATAATGACAAGGCTACCATCCATTGGAGTAATGAAAATATCAACAAGAGACTACCTTCCATAATTACAAGGCTACCATCCATTGGAGTAATGAAAATATTAACAAGAGACTACCTTCCATAATGACAAGGCTAATATCTATTGGAGTGACAAAAATCTCGACAATAGACTACCTTCCATAATGACAAGGCTACCATCAATTGGAGTAACAAAATCTCGACAATAGACTACCTTTGATTATGACATGGCTACTATCCATTGGAGTAATAAAAATCTCGACAACAAACTACCTTCCAAAATGATAAGGCTACCATCCAGTAGAATAACAAAAATATCGACAACAAACTACGTTCTATAATGACAAGGAAACGATCCATTAGAGTAACAAAAATTTCGACAACAAACTACCTTCCATAATGACAAGGCTACCATCCATTGGAGTAATGAAAATATCAACAAGAGACTACCTTCCATAATCACAAGACTACCATCCATAGTAGTAACAAAATGCTCGCCAGCAGACTACCTTTGATAATGACAAGGCTACTATCTATTGGAGTGACAAAAATCTCGACAATAGACTACCTTCCATAATGACAAGGCTACCATAAATTGGAGTAACAAAATCTCGAAACCAGAGTACCTTTGATTATGACATGGCTACTATCCATTGGAGTAACAAAAATCTCGACAACAAACTACCTTCCAAAATGATAAGGCTACCATCCATTGGAATAAAAAAAATATCGACAACAAACTAAGTTCCATAATGACAAGGCTACCATCCATTAGAGTAACAAAAATCTCGACATCAGACTACCTTCCATAATGACAAGGCAAAGATCCATTAGAGTAACAAATATTTCGACAACAGACTACCTTCCATAATGACAACGCTAACATCCATTGGAGTAATGAAAATATCAAAAAGAGACTAGCTTCCATAATTACAAGGCTACCATCCATTGGAGTAATGAAAATATTAACAAGAGATTACCTTCCATAATGACAAGGCTACCATCCATAGTAGTAACAAAAAGCTTGCCAACAGACTACCTTCGATAATGACAAGGCTACTATCTATTGGAGTGACAAGAATCTCGACAATAGACTACCTTCCATAATGACAGGGCTACCATCAATTGGAGTAACAAAATCTCGACAACAGACTACCTTTGATTATGACATGGCTACTATCCATTGGAGTAACGAAAATATCGACAACAAACTACCTTCCAAAATGATAAGGCTACCATCCATTGGAATAACAAAAATATCGACAACAAACTATGTTCTATAATGACAAGGCTACGATCCATTAGAGTAACAAAAATTTCGACAATAGACTACCTTCCATAATGACAAGGCTACCATCCATTGGAGTAATGAAAATATCAACAAGAGACTACCTTCCATAATGACAAGGCTACCATGCATTGGAGTAATAAAAATATTAACAACAGATTACCTTCCATAATGACAAGGCTACCATCCATAGTAGAAACAAAAAGCTTGCCAACAGACTACCTTCGATAATGACAAGGCTACTATCTATTGGAGTGACAAAAATCTCGACAATAGACTACCTTCCATAATGACAAGGCTACCATCAATTGGAGTAACAAAATCTCGACAACAGACTACCTTTGATTATGACATGGCTGCTATCCATTGGAGTAATAAAAATCTCGACAACAATCTACCTTCCAAAATGATAAGGCTATCATCCATTGGAATAACAAAAATATCGACAACAAACTACGTCCTATAATGATAAGGCAACGATCCATTAGAGTAACAAAATTTTTGACAACAAACTACCTTCCATAATGACAAGGCTACCATCCATTGGAGTAATGAAAATATCAACAAGAGACTACCTTCCATAATGACAAGGCTACTATGCATTGGAGTAATGAAAATATTAACAACAGATTACCTTCCATAATGACAAGACTACCATCCATAGTAGTAACAAAATGCTCGCCAGCAGACTACCTTTGATAATGACAAGGCTACTATCTATTGGAGTGACAAAAATCTCGACAATAGACTACCTTCCATAATGACAAGGCTACCATCAATTGGAGTAACAAAATCTCTACAACAGAGTACCTTTGATTAAGACATGGCTACTATCCATTGGAGTAACAAAAATCTCGACATTAAACTACCTTCCAAAATTATAAGGCTACCATCCATTGGAATATAAAAAATATAGACAATAAACTAAGTTCCATAATGACAAGGCTACGATCCATTAGAGTAACAAATATTTCGACAACAGACTACCATCCATAATGACAACGCTACCATCCATTGGAGTAATGAAAATATCAAAAAGAGACTAGCTTCCATAATTACAAGGCTACCATCCATTGGAGTAATGAAAATATTAACAAGAGACTACCTTCCATAATGACAAGGCTACCATCCATAGTAGTAAGAAAAAGTTCGACAACAGACTACCTTCGATAATGACAAGGCTACTATCTATTGGAGTGACAAAAATCTCGACAATAGACTATCTTCCATAATGACAAGGCTACCATCATTTGGAGTAACAAAATCTCGACAACAGACTACCTTTGATTATGACTTGGCTATTATCCATTGGAGTAACGAAAATATCGACAACAAACTACCTTCCAAAATAATAAGGCTACCATCCATTGGAATAACAAAAATATCGACAACAAACTACGTTATATAATGACAAGGCTACGATCCATTAGAGTAACAAAAATTTCGACAACAGACTACCTTCCATAATGACAAGGCTACACACATTGGAGTAATGAAAATATCAACAAGAGACTACCTTCCATAATGACAAGGCTACCATGCATTGGAGTAATGAAAATATTAACAACAGATTACCTTCCATAATGACAAGGCTACCATCCATAGTAGTAACAAAATGCTCGCCAGCAGACTACCTTTGATAATGACAAGGCTACTATCTATTGGAGTGACAAAAATCTCGACAATAGACTACCTTCCATAATGACAAGGCTACAATCAATTAGAGTAACAAAATCTCGACAACAGACTACCTTTGATTATGACATGGCTACTATCCATTGGAGTAATAAAAATCTCGACACAAACTACCTTCCAAAATGATAAGGCTACCATCCATTGGAATAACAAAAATATCGACAACAAACTACGTTCTATAATGACAAGGCAACGATCCATTACAGTAACAAAAATTTCGATAACAAACTACCTTCCATAATGACAAGGCTACTATGCATTGGAGTAATGAAAATATTAACAACATATTACCTTCCATAATGACAAGACTACCATCCATATTAGTAACAAAATGCTCTCCAGCAGACTACCTTCGATAATGACAAGGTTACTATCTATTGGAGTGACAAAAATCTCGACCATAGACTACCTTCCATAATCACAAGGCTACCATCAATTGGAGTAACAAAATCTCGACAACAGAGTACCTTTGATTATGACATGGCTACTATCCATTGGAGTAACAAAAATCTCGACAACAAACTACCTTCCAAAATGATAAGGCTACCATCCATTGGAATAAAAAAATATCGACAACAAACTACGTTCTATAATGACAAGGCTACGATCCATTAGAGTAACAAAAATTTCGACAACAGACTACCTTCCATAATGACAAGGCTACCATCCATTGGAGTAATGAAAATATCAACAAGAGACTACCTTCCATAATGACAAGGCTACCATGCATTGGAGTAATGAAAATATTAACAACAGATTACCTTCCATAATGACAAGGCTACCATCCATAGTAGTAACAAAATGCTCTCCAGCAGACTACCTTCGATAATGACAAGGTTACTATCTATTGGAGTGACAAAAATCTCGACCATAGACTACCTTCCATAATGACAAGGCTACCATCAATTGGAGTAACAAAATCTCGACAACAGAGTACCTTTGATTATGACATGGCTAATATCCATTGGAGTAACAAAAATCTCGACAACAAACTACCTTCCAAAATGATAAGGCTACCATCCATTGGAATAAAAAAATATCGACAACAAACTACGTTCTATAATGACAAGGCTACGATCCATTAGAGTAACAAAAATTTCGACAACAGACTACCTTCCATAATGACAAGGCTACCATCCATTGGAGTAATGAAAATATCAACAAGAGACTACCTTCCATAATGACAAGGCTACCATGCATTGGAGTAATGAAAATATTAACAACAGATTACCTTCCATAATGACAAGGCTACCATCCAAAGTAGTAACAAAAAGCTCGCCAACATACTACCTTCGATAATGACAAGGCTACTATCTATTGGAGTGACAAAAATCTCGACAATAGACTACCTTCCATAATGACAAGGCTACCATCAATTGGAGTAACAAAATCTCGACAACAGAGTACCTTTGATTATGACATGGCTACTATCCATTGGAGTAACAAAAATCTCGACAACAAACTACCTTCCAAAATGATAAGGCTACCATCCATTGGAATAAAAAAATATCGACAACAAACTACGTTCTATAATGACAAGGCTACGATCCATTAGAGTAACAAAAATTTCGACAACAGACTACCTTCCATAATGACAAGGCTACCATCCATTGGAGTAATGAAAATATCAACAAGAGACTACCTTCCATAATGACAAGGCTACCATGCATTGGAGTAATGAAAATATTAACAACAAATTACCTTCCATAATGACAAGGCTACCATCCATAGTAGTAACAAAATGCTCGCCAGCAGACTACCTTCGATAATGACAAGGCTATTATCTATTGGAGTGACAAAAATCTCGACAATAGACTACCTTCCATAATGACAAGGCTACCATCAATTGGAGTAACAAAATCTCTACAACAGAGTACCTTTGATTATGACATGGTTACTATCATTTGGAGTAACAAAAATCTCGACAACAAACTACATTCCAAAATGATAAGGCTACCATCCATTGGAATAAAAAAAATATCGACAACAAACTAAGTTCCATAATGACAAGGCTACCATCCATTGGGGTAACAAAAATCTCGACAACAGACTACCTTCCATAATGACAAGGCTACCATCCATTAGAGTAACAAAAATCTCGACAACAGACTACCTTCCATAATGACAACGCTACCATCCATTGGAGTAATGAAAATATCAAAAAGAGACTAGCTTCCATAATTACAAGGCTACCATCCATTGGAGTAATGAAAATATTAACAAGAGACTAGCTTCCATAATGACAAGGCTACCATCCATAGTAGTAACAAAAAGCTCGCCAACAGACTACCTTCGATAATGACAAGGCTACTATCTATTGGAGTGACAAAAATCTCAACAATAGACTACCTTCCATAATGACAAGGCTACCATCATATGGAGTAACAAAATCTCGACAACAGACTACCTTTGATTATGACATGGCTACTATCCATTGGAGTAACGAAAATATCGACAACAAACTACCTTCCAAAATGATAAGGCTACCATCCATTGGAATAACAAAAATATCGACAACAAACTACGTTCTATAATGACAAGGCTACGATCCATTAGAGTAACAAAAATTTCGACAACAGACTACCTTCCATAATGACAAGGCTACCATCCATTGGAGTAATGAAAATATCAACAAGAGACTACCTTCCATAATGACAAGGCTGCCATGCATTGGAGTAATGAAAATATTAACAACAGATTACCTTCCATAATGACAAGGCTACCATCCATTGTAGTAACAAAATGCTCGCCAGCAGACTACCTTCGATAATGACAAGGCTACTATCTATTGGAGTGACAAAAATCTCGACAATAGACTACCTTCCATAATGACAAGGCTACCATCAATTGGAGTAACAAAATCTCTACAACAGAGTACCTTTGATTATGACATGGCTACTATCATTTGGAGTAACAAAAATCTCGACAACAAACTACCTTCCAAAATGATAAGGCTACCATCCATTGGAATAAAAAAAATATCGACAACAAACTAAGTTCCATAATGACAAGGCTACCATCCATTGGGGTAACAAAAATCTCGACAACAGACTACCTTCCATAATGACAAGGCGACCATCCATTAGAGTAACAAAAATCTCGACAATAGACTACCTTCCATAATGACAACGCTACCATCCATTGGAGTAATGAAAATATCAAAAAGAGACTAGCTTCCATAATTACAAGGCTACCATCCATTGGAGTAATGAAAATATTAACAAGAGACTAGCTTCCATAATGACAAGGCTACCATCCATAGTAGTAACAAAAAGCTCGCCAACAAACTACCTTCGATAATGACAAGGCTACTATCTATTGGAGTGACAAAAATCTCAATAATAGACTACCTTCCATAATGACAAGGCTAACATCAATTGGAGTAACAAAATCTCGACAACAGACTACCTTTGATTATGACATGGCTACAATCCATTGGAGTAACGAAAATATCGACAACAAACTACCTTCCAAAATGATAAGGCTACCATCCATTGGAATAACAAAAATATCGACAACAAACTACGTTCTATAATGACAAGGCTACGATCCATTAGAGTAACAAAAATTTCGACAACAGACTACCTTCCATAATGACAAGGCTACCATCCATTGGAGTAATGAAAATATCAACAAGAGACTACCTTCCATAATGACAAGGCTACCATGCATTGGAGTAATGAAAATATTAACAACAGATTACCTTCCATAATGACAAGGCTACCATCCAAAGTAGTAACAAAAAGCTCGCCAACATACTACCTTCGATAATGACAAGGCTACTATCTATTGGAGTGACAAAAATCTCGACAATAGACTACCTTCCATAATGACAAGGCTACCATCAATTGGAGTAACAAAATCTCGACAACAGAGTACCTTTGATTATGACATGGCTACTATCCATTGGAGTAACAAAAATCTCGACAACAAACTACCTTCCAAAATGATAAGGCTACCATCCATTGGAATAAAAAAATATCGACAACAAACTACGTTCTATAATGACAAGGCTACGATCCATTAGAGTAACAAAAATTTCGACAACAGACTACCTTCCATAATGACAAGGCTACCATCCATTGGAGTAATGAAAATATCAACAAGAGACTACCTTCCATAATGACAAGGCTACCATGCATTGGAGTAATGAAAATATTAACAACAAATTACCTTCCATAATGACAAGGCTACCATCCATAGTAGTAACAAAATGCTCGCCAGCAGACTACCTTCGATAATGACAAGGCTATTATCTATTGGAGTGACAAAAATCTCGACAATAGACTACCTTCCATAATGACAAGGCTACCATCAATTGGAGTAACAAAATCTCTACAACAGAGTACCTTTGATTATGACATGGTTACTATCATTTGGAGTAACAAAAATCTCGACAACAAACTACATTCCAAAATGATAAGGCTACCATCCATTGGAATAAAAAAAATATCGACAACAAACTAAGTTCCATAATGACAAGGCTACCATCCATTGGGGTAACAAAAATCTCGACAACAGACTACCTTCCATAATGACAAGGCTACCATCCATTAGAGTAACAAAAATCTCGACAACAGACTACCTTCCATAATGACAACGCTACCATCCATTGGAGTAATGAAAATATCAAAAAGAGACTAGCTTCCATAATTACAAGGCTACCATCCATTGGAGTAATGAAAATATTAACAAGAGACTAGCTTCCATAATGACAAGGCTACCATCCATAGTAGTAACAAAAAGCTCGCCAACAGACTACCTTCGATAATGACAAGGCTACTATCTATTGGAGTGACAAAAATCTCAACAATAGACTACCTTCCATAATGACAAGGCTACCATCATATGGAGTAACAAAATCTCGACAACAGACTACCTTTGATTATGACATGGCTACTATCCATTGGAGTAACGAAAATATCGACAATAAACTACCTTCCAAAATGATAAGGCTACCATCCATTGGAATAACAAAAATATCGACAACAAACTACGTTCTATAATGACAAGGCTACGATCCATTAGAGTAACAAAAATTTCGACAACAGACTACCTTCCATAATGACAAGGCTACCATCCATTGGAGTAATGAAAATATCAACAAGAGACTACCTTCCATAATGACAAGGCTGCCATGCATTGGAGTAATGAAAATATTAACAACAGATTACCTTCCATAATGACAAGGCTACCATCCATTGTAGTAACAAAATGCTCGCCAGCAGACTACCTTCGATAATGACAAGGCTACTATCTATTGGAGTGACAAAAATCTCGACAATAGACTACCTTCCATAATGACAAGGCTACCATCAATTGGAGTAACAAAATCTCTACAACAGAGTACCTTTGATTATGACATGGCTACTATCATTTGGAGTAACAAAAATCTCGACAACAAACTACCTTCCAAAATGATAAGGCTACCATCCATTGGAATAAAAAAAATATCGACAACAAACTAAGTTCCATAATGACAAGGCTACCATCCATTGGGGTAACAAAAATCTCGACAACAGACTACCTTCCATAATGACAAGGCGACCATCCATTAGAGTAACAAAAATCTCGACAATAGACTACCTTCCATAATGACAACGCTACCATCCATTGGAGTAATGAAAATATCAAAAAGAGACTACCTTCCATAATGACAAGGCTACCATCCATTGGAGTAATGAAAATATCAACAAGAGACTACCTTCCATAATGACAAGGCTGCCATGCATTGGAGTAATGAAAATATTAACAACAGATTACCTTCCATAATGACAAGGCTACCATCCATTGTAGTAACAAAATGCTCGCCAGCAGACTACCTTCGATAATGACAAGGCTACTATCTATTGGAGTGACAAAAATCTCGACAATAGACTACCTTCCATAATGACAAGGCTACCATCAATTGGAGTAACAAAATCTCTACAACAGAGTACCTTTGATTATGACATGGCTACTATCATTTGGAGTAACAAAAATCTCGACAACAAACTACCTTCCAAAATGATAAGGCTACCATCCATTGGAATAAAAAAAATATCGACAACAAACTAAGTTCCATAATGACAAGGCTACCATCCATTGGGGTAACAAAAATCTCGACAATAGACTACCTTCCATAATGACAAGGCTACCATCAATTGGAGTAACAAAATCTCGACAACAGACTACCTTTGATTATGACATGGCTACTATCCATTGGAGTAACGAAAATATCGACAACAAACTACCTTCCAAAATGATAAGGCTACCATCCATTGGAATAACAAAAATATCGACAACAAACTACGTTCTATAATGACAAGGCTACGATCCATTAGAGTAACAAAAATTTCGACAACAGACTACCTTCCATAATGACAAGGCTACCATCCATTGGAGTAATGAAAATATCAACAAGAGACTACCTTCCATAATGACAAGGCTGCCATGCATTGGAGTAATGAAAATATTAACAACAGATTACCTTCCATAATGACAAGGCTACCATCCATTGTAGTAACAAAATGCTCGCCAGCAGACTACCTTCGATAATGACAAGGCTACTATCTATTGGAGTGACAAAAATCTCGACAATAGACTACCTTCCATAATGACAAGGCTACCATCAATTGGAGTAACAAAATCTCTACAACAGAGTACCTTTGATTATGACATGGCTACTATCATTTGGAGTAACAAAAATCTCGACAACAAACTACCTTCCAAAATGATAAGGCTTCCATCCATTGGAATAAAAAAAATATCGACAACAAACTAAGTTCCATAATGACAAGGCTACCATCCATTGGGTTAACAAAAATCTCGACAATAGACTTCCTTCCATAATGACAAGGCTACCATCCATTAGAGTAACAAAAATCTCGACAACAGACTACCTTCCATAATGACACGGCTACGATCCATTAGAGTAACAAATATTTCGACAACATACTATCTTCCATAATGACAACGCTACCATCCATTGGAGTAATGAAAATACCAACAAGAGACTACCTTCCATAATTACAAGGCTACCATCCATTGGAGTAATGAAAATATTAACAACAAATTACCTTCCATAATGACAAGGATACCATCCATAGTAGTAAAAAAATGCTCGCCATCAGACTACCTTCGATAATGACA
This sequence comes from Vicia faba, assembly GCA_948472305.1. Taxonomy (NCBI): domain Eukaryota; kingdom Viridiplantae; phylum Streptophyta; class Magnoliopsida; order Fabales; family Fabaceae; genus Vicia; species Vicia faba. The sequence continues at coordinate 763,555,225 of OX451738.1, forward strand.
AGGCTACTATCTATTGGAGTGACAAAAATCTCGACAATAGACTACCTTCCATAATGACAAGGCTACCATCAATTGGAGTAACAAAATCTCGACAACAGACTACCTTTGATTATGACATGGCTACTATCCATTGGAGTAACGAAAATATCGACAACAAACTACCTTCCAAAATGATAAGGGTACCATCCATTGGAATAACAAAAATATCGACAACAAACTACGTTCTATAATGATAAGGCTACGATCCATTAGAGTAACAAAAATTTCGACAACAGACTACCTTCCATAATGACAAGGCTACAATCCATTGGAGTAATGAAAACATCAACAAGAGACTACCTTCCATAATGACAAGGCTACCATGCATTGGAGTAATGAAAATATTAACAACAAATTACCTTCCATAATGACAAGGCTACCATCCATAGTAGTAACAAAATGCTCGCCAGCAGACTACCTTCCATAATGACAAGGCTACTATCTATTAGAGTGACAAAAATCTCGACAATAGACTACCTTCCATAATGACAAGGCTACCATCAATTGGAGTAACAAAATCTCTACAACAGAGTACCTTTGATTATGACATGGCTACTATCATTTGGAGTAACAAAAATCTCGACAACAAACTACCTTCCAAAATGATAAGGCTTCCATCCATTAGAATAAAAAAAATATCGACAACAAACTAAGTTCCATAATGACAAGGCTACCATCCATTGGGGTAACAAAAATCTCGACAATAGACTTCCTTCCATAATGACAAGGCTACCATCCATTAGACTAACAAAAATCTCGACAACAGACTACCTTCCATAATGACACGGCTACGATCCATTAGAGTAACAAATATTTCGACAGCATACTATCTTCCATAATGACAACGCTACCATCCATTGGAGTAATGAAAATACCAACAAGAGACTACCTTCCATAATTACAAGGCTACCATCCATTGGAGTAATGAAAATATTAACAAGAGACTACCTTCCAAAATGACAAGACTACCATCCATAGTAGTAACAAAATGCTCGCCAGCAGACTACCTTCGATAATGACAAGGCTACTATCAATTGGAGTGACAAAAATCTCGACAATAGACTACCTTCCATAATGACAAGGCTACCATCAATTGGAGTAAAAAAATCTCGACAACAGACTACCTTTGATTATGACATGGCTACTATCCATTGGAGTAACAAAAATCTCGACAATAAACTACCTTCCAAAATGATAAGGCTACCATCCATTGGAATAACAAAAATATCGACATTAAACTACGTTCCATAATGACAAGGCAACCATCCATTGGGGTAACAAAAATCTCGACAACAGACTACCTTCCATAATGACATGGCTACCATCCATTAGAGTAACAAAAATATCGACATCAGACTACCTTCCATAATGACAAGGCTACGATCCATTAGAGTAACAAATATTTCAACAACAGACTACCTTCCATAATGACAACGCTACCATCCATTGGAGTAATGAAAATATCAAAAAGAGACTACCTTCCATAATTACAAGGCTACCATCCATTGGAGTAATGAAAATATTAACAAGAGACTACCTTCAATAATGACAAGGCTACCATCCATAGTAGTAACAAAAAGCTCGCCAACAAACTACCTTCGATAATGACAAGGCTAATATCTATTGGAGTGACAAAAATCTCGACAATAGACTACCTTTCATAATGACAAGGCTACCATCAATTGGAGTAAAACAATCTCGACAACAGACTACCTTTGATTATGACATAGCTACTATCCATTGGAGTAATGAAAATATCGACAACAAACTACCTTCCAAAATGATAAGGCTACCATCCATTGGAATAACAAAAATCTCGACAACAGACTACCTTCCATAATGACATGGCTACCATCCATTAGAGTAACAAAAATCTCAACATCAGACTACCTTCCATAATAACAAGGCTACCATCCATTGGAGTAATGAAAATATCAACAAGAGACTACCTTCCATAATGACAAGGCTACCATGCATTGGAGTAATGAAAATATTAACAACAGATTACCTTCCATAATGACAAGGCTACCATCCATAGTAGTAACAAAATTCTCGCCAGCAGACTACCTTCGATAATGACAAGGCTACTATCTATTGGAGTGAGAAAAATCTCGACAATAGACTACCTTCCATAACGACAAGGCTACCATTAATTTGAGTAACAAAATCTCTACAATAGAGTACCTTTGATTATGACATGGCTACTATCCATTGGAGTAACAAAAATCTCGACAAATAACTACCTTCCAAAATGATAAAGCTACCATCCATTGGAATAATAAAAATATCGACAACAAACTACGTTGCATAATGACAAGGCTAAGATTCATTAGAGTAACAAATATTTCGACAATAGACTATCTTCAATAATGACAAGGCTACCATCCATTGGAGTAATGAAAATATCAACAAGAGACTACCTTCCATAATTACAAGGCTACCATGCATTAGAGTAATGAAAATATTAACAAGAGACTACCTTCCATAATGACAAGGCTACCATCCATAGTAGTAACAAAAAGCTCACCAACCGACTACCTTCGATATTGACAAGGCTACTATCTATTGGAGTGACAAAAATATCGACAATAGACTACCTTCCATAATGACAAGGCTACCATAAATTGGAGTAACAAAATCTCGACAACATACTACCTTTGATTATGACATTGGCTACTATCCATTGGAGTAATAAAAATCTCGACAACAAACTACCTTCCAAAATGATAAGGATACCATCCATTGGAATAAAAAAAATATCGACAACAAACTACGTTCTATAATGACAAGACCACGATCCATTAGAGTAACAAAAATTTTGACAACAAACTACCTTCCATAATGACAAGGCTACCATCCATTGGAGTAATGAAAATATCAACAAGAGACTACCTTCCATAATGACAAGGCTACTATGCATTGGAATAATGAAAATATTAACAACAGATTACCTTCCATAATTACAAGACTACCATCCATAGTAGTAACAAAATGCTCGCCAGCAGACTACCTTCGATAATGACAAGGGTACTATCTATTGGAGTAACAAAAATCTCGACAATAGACTTCCTTCCATAATGACAAGGCTACCATCCATTAGAGTAACAAAAATCTCGACAACAGACTACCTTCCATAATGACACGGCTACGATCCATTAGAGTAACAAAAATCTCGACAACATACTATCTTCCATAATGACAACGCTACCATCCATTGGAGTAATGAAAATACCAACAAGAGACTACCTTCCATAATTACAAGGCTACCATCCATTGGAGTAATGAAAATATTAACAAGAGACTACCTTCCAAAATGACAAGACTACCATCCATAGTAGTAACAAAATGCTCGCCAGCAGACTACCTTCGATAATGACAAGGCTACTATCAATTGGAGTGACAAAAATCTCGACAATAGACTACCTTCCATAATGACAAGGCTACCATCAATTGGAGTAAAAAAATCTCGACAACAGACTACCTTTGATTTTGACATGGCTACTATCCATTGGAGTAACAAAAATCTCGACAATAAACTACCTTCCAAAATGATAAGGCTACCATCCATTGGAATAACAAAAATATCGACATTAAACTACGTTCCATAATGACAAGGCAACCATCCATTGGGGTAACAAAAATCTCGATAACAGACTACCTTCCATAATGACATGGCTACCATCCATTAGAGTAACAAAAATCTCGACATCAGACTACCTTCCATAATGACAAGGCTACAATCCATTAGAGTAACAAATATTTCAACAACATACTACCTTCCATAATGACAACGCTACCATCCATTGGAGTAATGAAAATATCAAAAAGAGACTACTTTCCATAATTACAAGGCTACCATCCATTGGAGTAATGAAAATATTAACAAGAGACTACCTTCAATAATGACAAGGCTACCATCCATAGTAGTAACAAAAAGCTCGCCAACAGACTACCTTCGATAATGACAAGGCTACTATCTATTGGAGTGACAAAAATCTCGACAATAGGCTACCTTCCATAATGACAAGGCTACCATCAATTGGAGTAACAAAATCTCGACAACAGACTACCGTTGATTATGACATGGCTACTATCCATTGGAGTAACAAAAATATCTACAACAAACTACCTTCCAAAATGATAAGGCTACCATCCATTGGAATAACAAAAATATCGACAACAAACTACGTTCTATAATGACAAGGCTACGATCCATTAGAGTAACAAAAATTTCGACAACAGACTACCTTCCAATATGACAAGGCTACCATCCATCGGAGTAATGAAAATATCAACAAGAGACTACCTTCCATAATGTTAAGGCTACCATGCATTGGAGTAATGAAAATATTAACAACAGATTACCTTCCATAATGAAAAGGCTACCATCCATAGTAGTAACAAAATGCTTGCCAGCAGACTATATTCGATGATGACAAGGCTACTATCTATTGGAGTGACAAAAATCTCGACAATAGACTACCTTCCATAGTGACAAGGCTACCATCAATTTGAGTAACAAAATCTCTACAACAGAGTACCTTCGATTATGAAATGGCTACTATCCATTGTAGTAAAAAAAATCTCGACAACAAACTACCTTCCAAAATGATAAAGCTACCATCCATTGGAATAACAAAAATATCGACAACAAACTACGTTCCATAATGACAAGGCTACCATCCATTGGGGTAACAAAAATCTCGACAACAGACTACCTTCCATAATGACATGGCTACCATCCATTAGAGTAACAAAAATCTCGACATCAGACTACCTTCCATAATGACAAGGCTACGATCCATTAGAGTAACAAATATTTCAACAACAGACTACCTTCCATAATGACAACGCTACCATCCATTGGAGTAATGAAAATATCAAAAAGAGACTACCTTCCATAATTACAAGGCTACCATCCATTGGAGTAATGAAAATATTAACAAGAGACTACCTTCAATAATGACAAGGCTACCATCCATAGTAGTAACAAAAAGCTCGCCAACAAACTACCTTCGATAATGACAAGGCTACTATCTATTGGAGTGACAAAAATCTCTACAATAGACTACCTTTCATAATGACAAGGCTACCATAAATTGGAGTAAAAAAATCTCGACAACAGACTACCTTTGATTATGACATGGCTACTATCCATTTGAGTAATGAAAATATCGACAACAAACTACCTTCCAAAATGATAAGGCTACCATTCATTGGAATAACAAAAATCTCAACAACAGACTACCTTCCATAATGACATGGCTACCATCCATTAGAGTAACAAAAATATCGACATCAGACTACCTTCCATAATGACAAGGCTACCATCCATTGGAGTAATGAAAATATCAACAAGAGACTACCTTCCATAATGACAAGGCTACAATCCATTAGAGTAACAAATATTTCGACAACAGACTATCTTCCATAATGACAAGGCTACCATCCATTGGAGTAATGAAAATATCAACAAGAGACTACCTTCCATAATTACAAGGCTACCATGCATTGGAGTAATGAAAATATTAACAAGAGACTACCTTCCATAATGACAAGGCTAACATCCATAGTAGTAACAAAAAGCTCACAAACAGACTACCTTCGATAATGACAAGGCTACTATCTATTGGAGTGACAAAAATATCAACAATAGACTACCTTCCATAATGACAAGGCTACCATCAATTGGAGTAACAAAATCTTTACAACAGACTACCTTTGATTATGACATTGGCTACTATCCATTGGAGTAATAAAAATCTCGACAACAAACTACCTTCCAAAATGATAAGGCTACCATCCATTGGAATAACAAAAATATCGACAACAAACTACGTTCTATAATGACAAGACAACGATCAATTAGAGTAACAAAAATTTCGACAACAGACTACCTTCCATAATGACAAGGCTACCATCCATTGGAGTAATGAAAATATCAACAAGAGACTACCTTCCATAATGACAAGGCTACTATGCATTGGAGTAATGAAAATATTAACAACAGATTACCTTCCATAATGACAAGACTACCATCCATAGTAGTAACAAAATGCTCGCTAGCAGACTACCCTCGATAATGACAAGGCTACTATCTATTGGAGTGACAAAAATCTTGACAATAGACTACCTTCCATAATGACAAGGCTACCATCAATTGGAGTAACAAAATCTCGACAACAGACTACCTTGGATTATGACATGGCTACTATCCATTGGAATAACAAAAATATCGACATTAAACTACGTTCCATAATGACAAGGCTACCATCCATTGGGGTAACAAAAATCTCGACAACAGACTACCTTCCATAATGACATGGCTACCATCCATTAGAGTAACAAAAATCTCGACATCAGACTACCTTCCATAATGACAAGGCTACGATCCATTAGAGTAACAAATATTTCAACAACAGACTACCTTCCATAATGACAACGCTACCATCCATTGGCGTAATGAAAATATCAAAAAGAGACTACCTTCCATAATTACAAGGCTACCATCCATTGAAGTAATGAAAATATTAACAAGAGACTACCTTCCATAATGACAAGGCTACCATCCATAGTAGTAACAAAAAGCTCGCCAACAGACTACCTTCGATAATGACAAGGCTACTATCTATTGGAGTGACAAAAATCTCGACAATAGACTACCTTCCATAATGACAAGGCTACCATCAATTGGAGTAACAAAATCTCGACAACATACTACCTTTGATTATGACATTGGCTACTATCCATTGGAGTAATAAAAATCTCGACAACAAACTACCTTCCAAAATGATAAGGCTACCATCCATTGGAATAACAAAAATATCGACAACAAACTACGTTCCATAATGACAAGGCAACGATCCATTAGAGTAACAAAAATTTCGACAACAAACTACCTTCCATAATGACAAGGCTACCATCCATTGGAGTAATGAAAATATCAACAAGAGACTACCTTCCATAATTACAAGGCTACCATGCATTGGAGTAATGAAAATATTAACAAGAGACAACCTTCCATAATGACAAGGCTACCATCCATAGTAGTAACAAAAAGCTCGCCAACAGACTACGTTCGATAATGACAAGGCTACTATCTATTGGAGTGACAAAAATATCGACAATAGACTACCTTCCATAATGACAAGGCTACCATCAATTGGAGTAACAAAATCTCGACAACAGAATACCTTTGATTATGACATTAGCTACTATCCATTGGAGTAATAAAAATCTCGACAACAAACTACCTTCCAAAATGATAAGGCTACCATCCATTGGAATAACAAAAATATCGACAACAAACTACGTTCTATAATGACAAGACAACGATCCATTAGAGTAACAAAAATTTCGAGAACAGACTACCTTCCATAATGACAAGGCTACCATCCATTGGAGTAATGAAAATATCAACAAGAGACTACCTTCCATAATTACAAGGCTACCATCCATTGGAGTAATGAAAATATTAACAAGAGACTACCTTCCAAAATGACAAGACTACCATCCATAGTAGTAACAAAATGCTCGCCAGCAGACTACCTTCGATAATGACAAGGCTACTATCAATTGGAGTGACAAAAATCTCGACAATAGACTACCTTCCATAATGACAAGGCTACCATCAATTGGAGTAAAAAAATCTCGACAACAGACTACCTTTGATTTTGACATGGCTACTATCCATTGGAGTAACAAAAATCTCGACAATAAACTACCTTCCAAAATGATAAGGCTACCATCCATTGGAATAACAAAAATATCGACATTAAACTACGTTCCATAATGACAAGGCAACCATCCATTGGGGTAACAAAAATCTCGATAACAGACTACCTTCCATAATGACATGGCTACCATCCATTAGAGTAACAAAAATCTCGACATCAGACTACCTTCCATAATGACAAGGCTACAATCCATTAGAGTAACAAATATTTCAACAACATACTACCTTCCATAATGACAACGCTACCATCCATTGGAGTAATGAAAATATCAAAAAGAGACTACTTTCCATAATTACAAGGCTACCATCCATTGGAGTAATGAAAATATTAACAAGAGACTACCTTCAATAATGACAAGGCTACCATCCATAGTAGTAACAAAAAGCTCGCCAACAGACTACCTTCGATAATGACAAGGCTACTATCTATTGGAGTGACAAAAATCTCGACAATAGGCTACCTTCCATAATGACAAGGCTACCATCAATTGGAGTAACAAAATCTCGACAACAGACTACCGTTGATTATGACATGGCTACTATCCATTGGAGTAACAAAAATATCTACAACAAACTACCTTCCAAAATGATAAGGCTACCATCCATTGGAATAACAAAAATATCGACAACAAACTACGTTCTATAATGACAAGGCTACGATCCATTAGAGTAACAAAAATTTCGACAACAGACTACCTTCCAATATGACAAGGCTACCATCCATCGGAGTAATGAAAATATCAACAAGAGACTACCTTCCATAATGTTAAGGCTACCATGCATTGGAGTAATGAAAATATTAACAACAGATTACCTTCCATAATGAAAAGGCTACCATCCATAGTAGTAACAAAATGCTTGCCAGCAGACTATATTCGATGATGACAAGGCTACTATCTATTGGAGTGACAAAAATCTCGACAATAGACTACCTTCCATAGTGACAAGGCTACCATCAATTTGAGTAACAAAATCTCTACAACAGAGTACCTTCGATTATGAAATGGCTACTATCCATTGTAGTAAAAAAAATCTCGACAACAAACTACCTTCCAAAATGATAAAGCTACCATCCATTGGAATAACAAAAATATCGACAACAAACTACGTTCCATAATGACAAGGCTACCATCCATTGGGGTAACAAAAATCTCGACAACAGACTACCTTCCATAATGACATGGCTACCATCCATTAGAGTAACAAAAATCTCGACATCAGACTACCTTCCATAATGACAAGGCTACGATCCATTAGAGTAACAAATATTTCAACAACAGACTACCTTCCATAATGACAACGCTACCATCCATTGGAGTAATGAAAATATCAAAAAGAGACTACCTTCCATAATTACAAGGCTACCATCCATTGGAGTAATGAAAATATTAACAAGAGACTACCTTCAATAATGACAAGGCTACCATCCATAGTAGTAACAAAAAGCTCGCCAACAAACTACCTTCGATAATGACAAGGCTACTATCTATTGGAGTGACAAAAATCTCTACAATAGACTACCTTTCATAATGACAAGGCTACCATAAATTGGAGTAAAAAAATCTCGACAACAGACTACCTTTGATTATGACATGGCTACTATCCATTTGAGTAATGAAAATATCGACAACAAACTACCTTCCAAAATGATAAGGCTACCATTCATTGGAATAACAAAAATCTCAACAACAGACTACCTTCCATAATGACATGGCTACCATCCATTAGAGTAACAAAAATATCGACATCAGACTACCTTCCATAATGACAAGGCTACCATCCATTGGAGTAATGAAAATATCAACAAGAGACTACCTTCCATAATGACAAGGCTACAATCCATTAGAGTAACAAATATTTCGACAACAGACTATCTTCCATAATGACAAGGCTACCATCCATTGGAGTAATGAAAATATCAACAAGAGACTACCTTCCATAATTACAAGGCTACCATGCATTGGAGTAATGAAAATATTAACAAGAGACTACCTTCCATAATGACAAGGCTAACATCCATAGTAGTAACAAAAAGCTCACAAACAGACTACCTTCGATAATGACAAGGCTACTATCTATTGGAGTGACAAAAATATCAACAATAGACTACCTTCCATAATGACAAGGCTACCATCAATTGGAGTAACAAAATCTTTACAACAGACTACCTTTGATTATGACATTGGCTACTATCCATTGGAGTAATAAAAATCTCGACAACAAACTACCTTCCAAAATGATAAGGCTACCATCCATTGGAATAACAAAAATATCGACAACAAACTACGTTCTATAATGACAAGACAACGATCAATTAGAGTAACAAAAATTTCGACAACAGACTACCTTCCATAATGACAAGGCTACCATCCATTGGAGTAATGAAAATATCAACAAGAGACTACCTTCCATAATGACAAGGCTACTATGCATTGGAGTAATGAAAATATTAACAACAGATTACCTTCCATAATGACAAGACTACCATCCATAGTAGTAACAAAATGCTCGCTAGCAGACTACCCTCGATAATGACAAGGCTACTATCTATTGGAGTGACAAAAATCTTGACAATAGACTACCTTCCATAATGACAAGGCTACCATCAATTGGAGTAACAAAATCTCGACAACAGACTACCTTGGATTATGACATGGCTACTATCCATTGGAATAACAAAAATATCGACATTAAACTACGTTCCATAATGACAAGGCTACCATCCATTGGGGTAACAAAAATCTCGACAACAGACTACCTTCCATAATGACATGGCTACCATCCATTAGAGTAACAAAAATCTCGACATCAGACTACCTTCCATAATGACAAGGCTACGATCCATTAGAGTAACAAATATTTCAACAACAGACTACCTTCCATAATGACAACGCTACCATCCATTGGCGTAATGAAAATATCAAAAAGAGACTACCTTCCATAATTACAAGGCTACCATCCATTGAAGTAATGAAAATATTAACAAGAGACTACCTTCCATAATGACAAGGCTACCATCCATAGTAGTAACAAAAAGCTCGCCAACAGACTACCTTCGATAATGACAAGGCTACTATCTATTGGAGTGACAAAAATCTCGACAATAGACTACCTTCCATAATGACAAGGCTACCATCAATTGGAGTAACAAAATCTCGACAACATACTACCTTTGATTATGACATTGGCTACTATCCATTGGAGTAATAAAAATCTCGACAACAAACTACCTTCCAAAATGATAAGGCTACCATCCATTGGAATAACAAAAATATCGACAACAAACTACGTTCCATAATGACAAGGCAACGATCCATTAGAGTAACAAAAATTTCGACAACAAACTACCTTCCATAATGACAAGGCTACCATCCATTGGAGTAATGAAAATATCAACAAGAGACTACCTTCCATAATTACAAGGCTACCATGCATTGGAGTAATGAAAATATTAACAAGAGACAACCTTCCATAATGACAAGGCTACCATCCATAGTAGTAACAAAAAGCTCGCCAACAGACTACGTTCGATAATGACAAGGCTACTATCTATTGGAGTGACAAAAATATCGACAATAGACTACCTTCCATAATGACAAGGCTACCATCAATTGGAGTAACAAAATCTCGACAACAGAATACCTTTGATTATGACATTAGCTACTATCCATTGGAGTAATAAAAATCTCGACAACAAACTACCTTCCAAAATGATAAGGCTACCATCCATTGGAATAACAAAAATATCGACAACAAACTACGTTCTATAATGACAAGACAACGATCCATTAGAGTAACAAAAATTTCGAGAACAGACTACCTTCCATAATGACAAGGCTACCATCCATTGGAGTAATGAAAATATCAACAAGAGACTAACTTCCATAATGACAAGGCTACCATGCATTGGAGTAATGAAAATATTAACAACAGATTACCTTCCATAATGAAAAGGCTACCATCCATAGTAGAAACAAAAAGCTCGCCAACAGACTACCTTCGATAATGACAAGGCTACTATCTATTGGAGTGACAAAAATCTCGACAATAGACTACCTTCCATAATGACAAGGCTACCATCAATTGGAGTAACAAAATCTCGACAGCAGACTACCTTTTATTATGACATTGGCTACTATCCATTGGAGTAATAAAAATCTCGACAACAAACTACCTTCCAAAATGATAAGGCTACCATCTATTGGAATAACAAAAATATCGACAACAAACTACGTTCCATAATGACAAGGCAACGATCCATTAGAGTAACAAAAATTTCGACAACAAACTACCTTCCATAATGACAAGGCTACCATCCATTGGAGTAATGAAAATATCGACAATAGACTTCCTTCCATAATGACAAGGCTACCATCAATTGGAGTAACAAAATCTCGACAACAGACTACCTTTGATTATGACATGGCTACTATCCATTGGAGTAACGAAAATATCTACAACAAACTACCTTCCAAAATGATAAGGCAACCATCCATTGGAATAACAAAAATATCGACAACAAACTACGTTCTATAATGACAAGGCTATGATCCATTAGAGTAACAAAAATTTCGACAACAGACTACCTTCCATAATTACAAGGCTACCATCCATTGGAGTAATGAAAATATCAACAAGAGACTACCTTCCATAATGACAAGGCTACCATGCATTGGAGTAATGAAAATATTAACAACAGATTACCTTCCATAATGAAAAGGCTACCATCCATAGTAGAAACAAAATGCTCGCCAGCAGACTACCTTCGATAATGACAAGGCTACTATCTATTGGAGTGATTAAAATCTCGACAATAGACTACCTTCCATAATGACAAGGCTACCATCAATTGGAGTAACAAAATCTCGACAATAGACTACCTTTGATTATGACATTGGCTACGATCCATTAGAGTAACAAAAATTTCGAAAACAAACTACCTTCCATAATGACAAGGCTACCATCCATTGGAGTAATGAAAATATCAACAAGAGACTACCTTCCATAATGACAAGGCTACGATCCATTAGAGTAACAAATATTTTGACAACAGACTATCTTCCATAATGACAAGGCTACCATCCATTGGAGTAATGAAAATATCAACAAGAGACTACCTTCCATAATTACAAGGCTACCATGCATTGGAGTAATGAAAATATTAACAAGAGACTACCTTCCATAATGACAAGGCTACCATCCTTAGTAGTAACAAAAATCTCGCCAACAGACTACCTTCCATAATGACAAGGCTAATATCTATTGGAGTGACAAAAATATCGACAATAGACTACCTTCCATAATGACAAGGTTACCATCAATTGGAGTAACAAAATCTCGACAATAGACTACCTTTGATTATGACATTGGCTACTATCCATTGGAGTAATAAAAATCTCGACAACAAACTACCTTCCAAAATGATAAGGCTACCATCCATTGGAATAAAAAAAATAACGACAACAAACTAGGTTCTATAATGACAAGACAACGATACATTAGAGTAGCAAAAATTTCGACAACAGACTACCTTCCATAATGACAAGGCTACCATCCATTGGAGTAATGAAAATATCAACAAGAGACTACCTTCCATAATGACAAGGCTACTATGCATTGGAGTAATGAAAATATTAACAACAGATTACCTTCGATAATGACAAGACTACCATCCATAGTAGTAACAAAATGCTCGCCAGCAGACTAATTTCGATAATGACAAGGCTAGTATCTATTGGAGTGACAAAAATCTCGATAATAGACTACCTTTGATTATGACATGGCTACTATCCATTGGAATAACAAAAATATCGACATTAAACTATGTTCCATAATGACAAGGCTACCATCCATTGGGGTAACAAAAATCTCGACAACAGACTACCTTCCATAATGACATGGCTACCATCCATTAGAGTAACAAAAATCTCGACATCAGACTACCTTCCATAATGACAAGGCTACGATCCATTAGAGTAACAAATATTTCAACAACAGACTACCTTCCATAATGACAAGGCTACCATCCATTGGAGTAATGAAAATATCAACAAGAGACTACCTTCCATAATTACAAGGCTACCATCCATTGGAGTAATGAAAACATTAACAAGAGACTACCTTCCATAATGACAAGGCTACCATCCATAGTAGTAACAAAATGCTTGCCAGTAGACTACCTTCGATAATGACAAGGCTACTATCTATTGGAGTGACCAAAATCTCGACAATAGACTACCTTCCATAATGACAAGGCTACCATCAACTGGAGTAACAAAATCTCGACAAGAGACTACCTTTGATTATGACATGGCTACTATCCATTGGAGTAACGAAAATATCGACAACAAACTACCTTCCAAAATGATAAGGCTACCATGCATTGGAATAACAAAAATATCGACAACAAACTACGTTCCATAATGACAAGGCTACCATCCATTGGAGTAACAAAAATATCGAAAATAGACTACCTTCCATAATGACAAGGCTACCATCCATTGGAGTAACAAAAATCTAGACAACAAACTACCTTCCATAATGACAAGGCTACCATGCATTGGAGTAACAAAGATATCGACAAAAGACTACCTTCAATAATGACAAGGCTACCATCCATTGCAGTAAAAAAAATCTCGACAACAGACTACCTTCCATAATTACACGGCTACAATACATTGGGGTAACCAAAACCTCGACAACAGACTACCTTCCATAATGACAAGGCTTCCATCCATTAGAGTAACAAAAATCTCGACAATAAACTACCTTCCATAATGACACGGCTACGATCCATTAGAGTAACAAATATTTCGACAAAAGACTATCTTCCATAATGACAAGGCTACCATCCATTGGAGTAATGAAAATATCAACGAGAGACTACCTTCCATATTTACAAGGCTACCATTCATTGGAGTAATGAAAATATTAACAAGAGACTACCTTCAGTAATGACAAGGCTACCATCCATAGTAGTAACAAAAAGCTCGCCAACAAACTACCTTCGATAATGACAAGGCTACTATCTATTGGAGTGACAAAAATCTCGACAATAGACTACCTTCCATAATGACAAGGCTACCATCAATTGGAGTAACAAAATATCGACAACAGACTACCTTTGGTTATGACATGGCTACTATCCATTGGAGTAACAAAAATCTCGACAGGAAACTACCTTCCGAAATAATAAGGCTACCATCCATTGGAATAACAAAAATATCGACAACAAACTACGTTCTATAATGACAAGGCTACGATCCATTAGAGTAACAAAAATTTCGACAACAGACTACCTTGCATAATGACAAGGCTACCATCCATTGTAGTAATGAAAATATCAACAAGAGACTACCTTCCATAATGACAAGGCTACGATGCATTGGAGTAATGAAAACATTAACAACAAATTACCTTCCATAATGACAAGGATACCATCCATAGTAGTGACAAAATGCTCGCCAGCAGACTACCTTCGATAATGACAAGGCTACTATCTATTAGAGTGACAAAAATCTCGACAATAGACTACCTTCCATAATGACAAGGCTAACATCAATTGGAGTAACAAAATCTCGACAACAGACTACCTTTGATTATGACATGGCTACTATCCATTGGAGTAAAAAAAATCTCGACAACAAACTACCTTCCAAAATGATAAGGCTACCATCCATTGGAATAACAAAAATATCGACAACAAACTACGTTCCATAATGACAAGGCTACCATCCATTGGGGTAACAAAAATCTCGACAACAGACTACCTTCCATAATGAGAAGGCTACCATCCATTAGAGTAACAAAAATCTCGACAACAGACTACCTTCCATAATGACACGGCTACGATCCATTAGAGTAACAAATATTTCGACCACAGACTATCTTCCATAATGACAAGGCTACCATCCATTGGAGTAATGAAAATATCAACGAGAGACTACCTTCCATATTTACAAGGCTACCGTTCATTGGAGTAATGAAAATATTAACAAGAGAGTACCTTCCATAATGACAAGGCTACCATCCATAGTAGTAACAAAAAGCTCGCCAACAGACTACCTTCAATAATGACAAGGCTACTATCTATTGGAGTGACAAAAATCTCGACAATAGACTACCTTCCATAATGACAAGGCTACCATCAATTGGAGTAACAAAATATCGACAACAGACTACCTTTGATTATGACATGGCTACTATCCATTGGAGTAACAAAAATCTCGACAAGAAACTACCTTCCGAAATGATAAGGCTACCATCCATTGGAATAACAAAAATATCGACAACAAACTACGTTCTATAATGACAAGGCTATGATCCATTAGAGTAACAAAAATTTCGACAACAGACTACCTTGCATAATGACAAGGCTACCATCCATTGGAGTAATGAAAATATCAACAACAAACTACGTTCCATAATGACAAGGCTACCATCCATTGGTGTAACAAAAATCTCGACAACAGACTACCTTCCATAATGAGAAGGCTACCATCCATTAGAGTAACAAAAATCTCGACAACATACTACCTTCCATAATGACAAGGCTACGATCCATTAGAGTAAAAAATATTTTGACAACATACTACCTTCAATAATGACAAGGCTACCATCCTTTGGAGTAATGAAAATACAACCAAGAGACTACCTTCCATAACTACAAGGCTACCAACCATAGGAGTAATGAAAATATTATCAAGAGACTACCTTCCATAATGACAAGGCTACCATCCATAGTAGTAATAAAAAGCTCGCCAACAGACTACCTTCGATAATGACAAGGCTACTATCTATTGGAGTGACAAAAATCTCGACAATAGACTACCTTCCATAATTACAAGGCTACCATCAAGTCGAGTAACAAAATCTCGACAACAGACTACCTTTGATTATGACATGGCTACTATCCATTGGAGTAACAAAAATCTCGACAACAAACTACCTTCCAAAATGATAAGGCTACCATCCATTGGAATAACAAAAATATCGACAACAAACTACGTTATATAATGACAAGGCTACGATCCATTAGAGTAACAAAAATTTCGACAACAAAATACCTTCCATAATGACAAGGCTACCATCCATTGGAGTAATGAAAATATCAACAAGAGACTACCTTCCATAATTACAAGGCTACCATGCATTGGAGTAATGAAAATATTAACAACAGATTACCTTCCATAATGATAAGGCTACCATCCATAGTAGTAACAAAATGCTCGCCAGCAGACTACCTTCGATAATGACAAGTCTACTATCTATTGGAGTGACAAAAATCTCGACAATAGACTACCTTCCATAATGACAAGGCTACCATAAATTAAAGTGACAAAATCTTGACAACAGACTACCTTTGATTATGACATGGCTATTATCCATTGGAGTAACAAAAATCTCGACAACAAACTACCTTCCAAAATGATAAGGCTACCATCCATTGGAATAACAAAAATATCGACAAAAAAACTACGATCCATAATGACAAGGCTACCATCCATTGGGGTAACAAAAATCTCAACAACAGACTACCTTCCATAATGACAAGGCTACCATCAATTAGAGTAACAAAAATCTCGACAACAGACTACCTTCCATAATGACACGGCTACGATCCATTAGAGTAACAAATATTTCGACAATAGACTATCTTCCATAATGACAAGGCTACCATCCGTTGGAGTAATGAAAATATCAACGAGAGACTACCTTCCATATTTACAAGGCTACCATTCATTGGAGTAATGAAAATATTAACAAGAGACTACCTTCCATAATGACAAGGCTACCATCCATAGTAGTAATAAAAAGCTCGCCAACAGACTACCTTCGATAATGACAAGGCTACTATCTATTGGAGTGACAAAAATCTCGACAATAGACTACCTTCCATAATGACAAGGCTACCATGAATTGGAGTAACAAAATATCGACAACAGACTACCTTTGATTATGACATGGCTACTATCCATTGGAGTAACAAAAATCTCGAGAAGAAACTACCTTCCGAAATGATAAGGCTACCATCCATTGGAATAACAAAAATATCGACAACAAACTACGTTCTATAATGAAAAGGCTACGATCCATTAGAGTAACAAAAATTTCGACAACAGACTACCTTGCATAATGACAAGGCTACCATCCATTGGAGTAATGAAAATATCAACAAGAGACTACCTTCCATAATGACAAGGCTACCATGCATTGGAGTAATGAAAATATTAACAACAAATTACCTTCCATAATGACAAGGATACCATCCATAGTAGTAACAAAATGCTCGCCATCAGACTACCTTCGATAATGACAAGGCTACTATCTATTGGAGTGACAAAAATCTCGACAATAGACTACCTTCCATAATGACAAGGCTACCATCAATTGGAGTAACAAAATATCGACCACAGACTACCTTTGATTATGACATGGCTACTATCCATTGGAGTAACAAAAATCTCGACAACAAACTACCTTCCAAAATGATAAGGCTACCATCCATTGGAATAACAAAAATATCGAAAACAAACTTCGTTCCATAATGACAAGGCTACCATCCATTGGGGTAACAAAAATCTCGACAATAGACTACCTTCCATAATGAGAAGGCTAAAATCCATTAGAGTAACAAAAATATCGACAACAGACTACCTTCCATAATGATAAGGCTACGATCCATTAGAGTAAAAAATATTTCGACAACAGACTACCTTCCATAATGACAAGGCTACCATCCATTGGAGTAATGAAAATACAAACAAGAGACTACCTTCCATAATTACAAGGCTACCAACCATTGGGATAATGAAAATATTAACAAGAGACTACCTTCCATAATGACAAGGCTACCATCCATAGTAATAACAAAAAGCTCGCCAACATACTACCTTCGATAATGACAAGGCTACTATCTATTGGAGTGACAAAAATCTCGACAATAGACTACCTTCCATAATGACAAGGCTACCATTAATTAGAGTAACAAAATCTAGACAACAGACTACCTTTGATTATGACATGGCTACTATCCTTTGGAGTAACAAAAATCTCGACAACAAACTACCTTCCAAAATGATAAGGCTACCATCCATTGGAATAACAAAAATATCGACAACAAACTATGTTATATAATGACAAGGCTACCATCAATTGGGGTAACAAAAATATCGACAACAGACTACCTTCCATAATGACAAGGCTACCATCCATTAGAGTAACAAAAATCTCGACAACAGACTACCTTCCATAATCACAAGGCTACGATCCATTAGAGTAACAAATATTTCACCAATAGACTACCTTCCATAATGACAAGGCTACCATCCATTGGAGTAATGAAAATATCAACAAGAGACTACCTTCCATAATTACAAGGCTACCATGCATTGGAGTAATGAAAATATTAACAACAGATTACCTTCCATAATGACAAGGCTACCATCCATAGTACTAACAAAATGCTCGCCAGCAGACTACCTTCGATAATGATAAGGCTACTATCTATTGGAGAGACAAAAATCTCGACAATATACTACCTTCCATAATGACAAGGCTACAATCAATTGGAGTAACAAAATCTCGACAACAGACTACCTTTGATTATGACATGGCTACTATCCATTGGAGTAACAAAAATCTCGACAACAAACTACCTTCCAAAATGATTAGGCTACCATCCATTGGAATAACAAAAATATCGACAACAAACTACGTTATATAATGACAAGGCTACGATGCATTAGAGTAACAAAAATTTTGAAAACAAACTACCTTCCATAATGACAAGGCTACCATCCATTGGAGTAATGAAAATATCAACAAGAGACTACCTTCCATAATGACAAGGCTACCATGCATTGGAGTAATGAAAATATTAACAACAGATTACCTTCCATAATGACAAGGCTACCATCCATAGTAGTAAGAAAATGCTCGCCAGCAGACTACCTTCGATAATGACAAGGCTACTATCTATTGGAGTGACAAAAATCTCGACAATAGACTACCTTCCATAATGACAAGGCTACCATCAATTAGAATAACAAAATCTCGACAACAGACTACCTTTGATTATGACATGGCTACTATCCATTGGAGTAACAAAAATCTCGACAACAAACTACCTTCCAAAATGATAAGGCTACCATCCATTGGAATAACAAAAATATCGACAAAAAAACTACGATCCATAATGACAAGGCTACCATCCATTGGGGTAACAAAAATCTCAACAACAGACTACCTTCCATAATGACAAGGCTACCATCAATTAGAGTAACAAAAATCTCGACAACAGACTACCTTCCATAATGACACGGCTACGATCCATTAGAGTAACAAATATTTCGACAATAGACTATCTTCCATAATGACAAGGCTACCATCCGTTGGAGTAATGAAAATATCAACGAGAGACTACCTTCCATATTTGCAAGGCTACCATTCATTGGAGTAATGAAAATATTAACAAGAGACTACCTTCCATAATGACAAGGCTACCATCCATAGTAGTAATAAAAAGCTCGCCAACAGACTACCTTCGATAATGACAAGGCTACTATCTATTGGAGTGACAAAAATCTCGACAATAGACTACCTTCCATAATGACAAGGCTACCATGAATTGGAGTAACAAAATATCGACAACAGACTACCTTTGATTATGACATGGCTACTATCCATTGGAGTAACAAAAATCTCGAGAAGAAACTACCTTCCGAAATGATAAGGCTACCATCCATTGGAATAACAAAAATATCGACAACAAACTACGTTCTATAATGAAAAGGCTACGATCCATTAGAGTAACAAAAATTTCGACAACAGACTACCTTGCATAATGACAAGGCTACCATCCATTGGAGTAATGAAAATATCAACAAGAGACTACCTTCCATAATGACAAGGCTACCATGCATTGGAGTAATGAAAATATTAACAACAAATTACCTTCCATAATGACAAGGATACCATCCATAGTAGTAACAAAATGCTCGCCATCAGACTACCTTCGATAATGACAAGGCTACTATCTATTGGAGTGACAAAAATCTCGACAATAGACTACCTTCCATAATGACAAGGCTACCATCAATTGGAGTAACAAAATATCGACCACAGACTACCTTTGATTATGACATGGCTACTATCCATTGGAGTAACAAAAATCTCGACAACAAACTACCTTCCAAAATGATAAGGCTACCATCCATTGGAATAACAAAAATATCGAAAACAAACTTCGTTCCATAATGACAAGGCTACCATCCATTGGGGTAACAAAAATCTCGACAATAGACTACCTTCCATAATGAGAAGGCTAAAATCCATTAGAGTAACAAAAATATCGACAACAGACTACCTTCCATAATGATAAGGCTACGATCCATTAGAGTAAAAAATATTTCGACAACAGACTACCTTCCATAATGACAAGGCTACCATCCATTGGAGTAATGAAAATACAAACAAGAGACTACCTTCCATAATTACAAGGCTACCAACCATTGGGATAATGAAAATATTAACAAGAGACTACCTTCCATAATGACAAGGCTACCATCCATAGTAATAACAAAAAGCTCGCCAACATACTACCTTCGATAATGACAAGGCTACTATCTATTGGAGTGACAAAAATCTCGACAATAGACTACCTTCCATAATGACAAGGCTACCATTAATTAGAGTAACAAAATCTAGACAACAGACTACCTTTGATTATGACATGGCTACTATCCTTTGGAGTAACAAAAATCTCGACAACAAACTACCTTCCAAAATGATAAGGCTACCATCCATTGGAATAAAAAAAATATCGACAACAAACTATGTTATATAATGACAAGGCTACCATCAATTGGGGTAACAAAAATATCGACAACAGACTACCTTCCATAATGACAAGGCTACCATCCATTAGAGTAACAAAAATCTCGACAACAGACTACCTTCCATAATCACAAGGCTACGATCCATTAGAGTAACAAATATTTCACCAATAGACTACCTTCCATAATGACAAGGCTACCATCCATTGGAGTAATGAAAATATCAACAAGAGACTACCTTCCATAATTACAAGGCTACCATGCATTGGAGTAATGAAAATATTAACAACAGATTACCTTCCATAATGACAAGGCTACCATCCATAGTAGTAACAAAATGCTCGCCAGCAGACTACCTTCGATAATGATAAGGCTACTATCTATTGGAGAGACAAAAATCTCGACAATATACTACCTTCCATAATGACAAGGCTACAATCAATTGGAGTAACAAAATCTCGACAACAGACTACCTTTGATTATGACATGGCTACTATCCATTGGAGTAACAAAAATCTCGACAACAAACTACCTTCCAAAATGATAAGGCTACCATCCATTGGAATAACAAAAATATCGACAACAAACTACGTTATATAATGACAAGGCTACGATGCATTAGAGTAACAAAAATTTCGAAAACAAACTACCTTCCATAATGACAAGGCTACCATCCATTGGAGTAATGAAAATATCAACAAGAGACTACCTTCCATAATGACAAGGCTACCATGCATTGGAGTAATGAAAATATTAACAACAGATTACCTTCCATAATGACAAGGCTACCATCCATAGTAGTAAGAAAATGCTCGCCAGCAGACTACCTTCGATAATGACAAGGCTACTATCTATTGGAGTGACAAAAATCTCGACAATAGACTACCTTCCATAATGACAAGGCTACCATCAATTAGAATAACAAAATCTCGACAACAGACTACCTTTGATTATGACATGGCTACTATCCATTGGAGTAACAAAAATCTCGACAATAAACTACCTTCCAAAATGATAAGGCTACCATCCATTGGAATAACAAAAATATCGACAACAAACTACGTTCCATAATGACAAGGCTACCATTCGTTGGTGTAACAAAAATATCGACAACAGACTACCTTCCATAATGACAAGGCTACCATCACTTAGAGTAACAAAAATCTCGACAACAGACTACCTTCCATAATCACAAGGCTACGATCCATTAGAGTAACAAATATTTCAACAATAGACTACCTTCCATAATGACAAGGCTACCATCCATTGGAGTAATGAAAATATCAACAAGAGACTACCTTCCATAATTACAAGGCTACCATGCATTGGAGTAATGAAAATATTAACAACAGATTACCTTCCATAATGACAAGGCTACCATCCATAGTAGTAACAAAATGCTCGCCAGCAGACTACCTTTGATAATGACAAGGCTACTATCTATTGGAGTGACAAAAATCTCGACAATAGACTACCTTCCTTAATGACAAGGCTACAATCAATTGGAGTAACAAAATCTCGACAACAAACTACCTTTGATTATGACATGGCTACTATCCATTGGAGTAACAAAAATCTCGACAACAAACTACTCTCCAAAATGATAAGGCTACCATCCATTGGAATAAAAAAAATATCGACAACAAACTACATTATATAATGACAAGGCTACGATCCATTAGAGTAACAAAAATTTCGTCAACAGACTACCTTCCATAATGACAAGGCTACCATCCATTAGAGTAATGAAAATATCAACAAGAGACTACCTTCCATAATTACAAGGCTACCATGCATTGGAGTAATGAAAATATTAACAACAGATTACCTTCCATAATGACCAGGCTACCATCAATTGTAGTAACCAAAATCTCGACAACAGACTACCTTTCATAATGACAAGGCTACCGTCCATTGTAGTAACAAAAATCTCTACAACAAACTACCTTCCATAATGACAATGCTACCATCAATTGGAGTAATAAAAATCTCGACAATAGGCTACATTCCATAATGACAAGGCTACCATCCATTGTAGTAACAAAAATATCGACAACAGACTACTTTCCATAATGACAAGGCTACCATCCATTGGAGTAACCAAAATCTCGGCAACAGACAACTTCTATAATGAGAAGGCTACCATCTAGTGGAATAACAAAAATCTCGAGAACAGACTATCTTCCATAATGGCAAGGCTACCATCCAATGGAATAACAAAAATATCGACAACATACTACCTTCAATAATGACAAGGCTACCATCAATTGTAGTAACCAAAATCTCGACAACAGACTACCTTCCATAATGACAAGGCTACCATCAATTGGAGTAACAAAAATCTCGACAAGAGACTACCTTTCATAATGACAAGGCTACCATCCATTGTAGTAACAAAAATCTCGACAACAGACTACCTTCCATAATGACAAGGCTACCATCAATTGTAGTAACCAAAATCTCGACAACAAACAACTTCCATAATGACAAGGCTACCATCCTATCGAATAACAAAAATATCGATAACATACTACCTTCCATAATGACAAGGCTACCATCAATTGTAGTAACCAAAATCTCGCCAACAGACTACCTTCCATAATGACAAGGCTACCGTCCATTGTAGTAACAAAAATATCGACAATAGACTACCTTCCATAATGACAATGCTACCATCAATTGGAGTAACAAAAATATCGAGAATAGACTACCTTCCATAATGAAAAGCCTACCATGCATTGGAGTAACAAAAATCTCGACAACATAATACCTTCCATAATGACTAGTATACCATCCATTAGAGTAACAAAGATATCGACAACAAACTACCTTCCATAATGACAAGGCTACCATCCATTGGAGTGACAAAAATCTCGACAACAGACTACCTTCCATAATGACAAGGCTACCATCCATTGGAGTCACAAAAATCTTGAAAACATAATACCTTCCATAATGACAAGGCTAAAATCTATTGGAGTAACAAAAATCTCGACAACATACTACCTTCCATAATGACAAGGCTACCATTCATGGGAATAAAAAATATCTCGAGAACAGACTGCCTTCCATAATGACAAGGCAACCATCCATTGGAGTAACAAAAATCTCGAAAACAGACTACCTTCAATAATGACAAGGCTACAACCAATTGAAGTAATAAAAATCTCGACAATAGGCTACCTTCCATAATGACAAGGCTACCATCCAATGGAATAACAAAGATATCGACAACATACTACCTTCCATAATGACCAGGCTACCATCAATTGTAGTAACCAAAATCTCGACAACAGACTACCTTCCATAATGACAAGGCTACCGTCCATTGTAGTAACAAAACTATCTACAACAAACTACCTTCCATAATTACAATGCTACCATCAATTGGAGTAATAAAAATCTCGACAATAGGCTACATTCCATAATGACAAGGCTACCATCCATTGTAGTAACAAAAATCTCGACAACAGACTACCTTCCATAATGATAAGGCTACCATCCATTGGAGTAACCAAAATCTCGACAACAGACAACTTCTATAATGAGAAGGCTACCATCTATTGGAATAACAAAAATCTCGAGAACAGACTATCTTCCATAATGACAAGGCTACCATCCATTGGAGTAACAAAAATCTCGAAAACAGACTACCTTCCATAATGACAAGGCTACTATCCAATGGAATAACAAAAATATCGACAACATACTACCTTCCATAATGACAAGGCTACCATCCATTGTAGTAACCAAAATCTCGACAAAAGACTACCTTCCAAAATGACAAGGCTACCGTCCATTGTAGTAACAAAAATCTCGACAGCAAACTACCTTCCATAATGACAATGCTACCATCAAATGGAGTAATAAAAATATCGACAATAGGCTACCTTCTATAATGACAAGGCTACCATCCATTGTAGTAACAAAAATATCGACAACAGACTACCTTCCTTAATGACAAGGCTACGATCTATAGGAATAAATAAAATCTCGAGAACAGACTGCCTTTCATAATGACAAGGCTACCATATAATGGAATAACAAAAATATCGACAACATACTACTTTCCATAATGACCAGGCTACCATCAATTGTAGTAACCAAAATCTCGACAACATACTACCTTCCATAATGACAAGGCTACCGTCCATTGTAGTAACAAAAATCTCTACAACAAACTACCTTCCATAATGACAATGCTACCATCCATTGGAGTAATAAAAATATCGACAATAGGCTACCTTCCATAATGACAAGGCTACCATCCAATGGAATAACAAAAATATGGACAACATACTACCTTCCATAATGACCAAGGCTACCATCCATTGGAGTAACAAAAATATCGACAACATACTACCTTCCATAATGACCATGCTACCATCAATTGTAGTAACCAAAATCTCGACAACAGACTACCTTCCATAATGACAAGGCTACCATCCAATGGAATAACAAAGATATCGACAACAGACTACCTTCCATAATGACAATGCTACCATCAATTGGAGTGACAAAAATCTCAACAACAGACTACCTTGAATAATGACAAGGCTACAATCCATTGGAGTAACAAAAATCTCGAAAACAGACTACCTTCCATAATGACAAGGCTACCGTCCATTGTAGTAACAAAACTATCTACAACAAACTACCTTCCATAATTACAATGCTACCATCAATTGGAGTAATAAAAATCTCGACAATAGGCTACATTCCATAATGACAAGGCTACCATCCATTGTAGTAACAAAAATCTCGACAACAGACTACCTTCCATAATGACAAGGCTACCATCCATCGGAGTAACCAAAATCTCGACAACAGACAACTTCTATAATGAGAAGGCTACCATCTATTGGAATAACAAAAATCTCGAGAACAGACTTCCTTCCATAATGACAAGGCTACCATCCATTGGAGTAACAAAAATCTCGACAACAAACTACCTTCCATAATGACAAGGCTACTATCCAATGGAATAACAAAAATATCGACAACATACTACCTTCCATAATGACAAGGCTACCATCCATTGTAGTAACCAAAATCTCGACAACAGACTACCTTCCAAAATGACAAGGCTACCGTCCATTGTAGTAACAAAAATCTCGACAACAAACTACCTTCCATAATGACAATGCTACCATCAAATGGAGTAATAAAAATATCGACAATAGGCTACCTTCTATAATGACAAGGCTACCATCCATTGTAGTAACAAAAATATCGACAACAGACTACCTTCCTTAATGACAAGGCTACCATCTATAGGAATAAATAAAATCTCGAGAACAGACTGCCTTTCATAATGACAAGGCTACCATATAATGGAATAACAAAAATATCGACAACATACTACTTTCCATAATGACCAGGCTACCATCAATTGTAGTAACCAAAATCTCGACAACATACTACCTTCCATAATGACAAGGCTACCGTCCATTGTAGTAACAAAAATCTCTACAACAAACTACCTTCCATAATGACAATGCTACCATCCATTGGAGTAATAAAAATATCGACAATAGGCTACCTTCCATAATGACAAGGCTACCATCCAATGGAATAACAAAAATATGGACAACATACTACCTTCCATAATGACCAAGGCTACCATCCATTGGAGTAACAAAAATATCGACAACATACTACCTTCCATAATGACCATGCTACCATCAATTGTAGTAACCAAAATCTCGACAACAGACTACCTTCCATAATGACAAGGCTACCATCCAATGGAATAACAAAGATATCGACAACAGACTACCTTCCATAATGACAATGCTACCATCCATTGGAGTGACAAAAATCTCAACAACAGACTACCTTGAATAATGACAAGGCTACAATCCATTGGAGTAACAAAAATCTCGACAACAGACAACCTTCCATAATGACAAGGCTACCATTTATAGAAATAAAAAAATATCGAGAACAGACTGCCTTCCATAATTACAAGGCTACCATCCATTGGAGTAACAAAAATCTCAAAAACAGACTACCTTACATAATGACAAGGCTACCATCCAATGGAATAACAAAAATATCGACAACATACTACCTTCCATAATGAGCAGGCTACCATCAATTGTAGTAACCAAAATCTCGACAACAGACTACCTTCCATAATGACACGGCTACCGTCCATTGTAGTAACAAAAATCTCGACAACAGACTACCTTCCAAAATGATAATGCTACCATCAATTAGAGTAACAAAAATCTTGACAATAGGGTACCTTCCATAATTACAAGGCTACCATCCAATGGAATAACAAAAATCTCGAAAACATACTACCTTCCATAATGACAATGCTACCATCCATTAGAGTGACAAAAATCTCGACAATAGACTACCTTCCATAATGACTAGGCTACCATCCATTAGAGTAACAAAGATATCGACAACAAACTACCTTCCATAATGACAAGGCTACCATCCATTGGAGTAACAAAAATCTTGACAATAGACTACCTTCCATAATGATAAGGCTACCATCCATCGGAGTAACAAAAAATGCGACAACAGACTACCTTCCATAATGACAAGGCTACAATCCATTGGAGTAACAAAAATATCAACAAGAGACTACCTTCCATAATGACAAGGCTACCATCCATTGGAGGAACAAAAATCTCGACAACAGACTACCTTCCATAATGACAAGGCTACCATCCATTGGAGTAACAAAAATATCGACAACAGACTACCTTCCATAATGACAAGGCTACCATCTATAGGAATAAAAAAAATCTCGAGAACAGACTGCCTTCCATAATGACAAGGCTACCATCCATTGGAGTAACAAAAATCTCGACAACAAACTACCTTCCATAATGACAAGGCTACCATCTATAGGAATAAAAAAAATCTCGAGAACAGACTGCCTTCCATAATGACAAGGCTACTATCCAATGGAATAAAAAAAATATCGACAACATACTACCTTCCATAATGACAAGGCTAAAATCCATTGGAGTAACAAAAATTTCGACAACAGACTACCTTCCATAATGACTAGGTTACCATCTATAGGAATAAAAAAAATCTCGAGAACAGACTGCCTTCCATAATGACAAGGCTACCATCCAATGGAATAACAAAAATATCGACAACATACTACCTTTCATAATGACAAGGCTACCATCAATTGTAGTAACCAAAATCTCGACAACAGACTACCTTCGATAATGAAAAGGCTACCATCAATTGGAATAACAAAAATCTCGACAATAGACTACATCTCATAATGACAAGGCTACCATCCATTATAGTAACAAAAATCTCGACAACAGACTACCTTCCAAAATCTTGACAACAGACAACTTCTATAAGGACAAGGCTACCGTCTATTGGAATAACAAAAATCTCGAGAACAAACTACCTTGCATAATGACAAGGCTACCATCCAATGCAATAACAAAAATACGACAACATACTACCATCCATAATGACAAGGCTACCATCAATTGTAGTAACCAAAATCTCGCCAACAGACTACCTTCCATAATGAAAAGGCTACCATCCATTGGAGTAACAAAAATATCGACAACAAACTACGTTCCATAATGACTAGTCTACCATCAATTGGAGTAACAAATATATTGACAACAGACTACCTTCAATAATGACAAGGCTACCATCCATAGGAGTGACAAAAATCTCGAAAACAGACTACCTTCCATAATGACAAGGCTACCATCCATTAGAGTAACAAAAATCTAGAAAACAGACTACCTTCCATAATGACAAGGCTAAAATCCATTGGAGTAACAAAAATCTCGACAACAGACTACCTTCCATAATGATAAGGCTACCATTTATAGGAATAAAAAAAATCTCGAGAACAGACTGCCTTCCATAATGACAAGGCTACCATCCATTGGAGTAACAAAAATCACGAAAACAGACTACCTTCCATAATGACAAGGCTACAATCCATTGGAGTAACAAAAATCTCGAAAACAGACTACCTTCCATAATGACAAGGCTAAAATCCATATGAGTAACAAAAATCTCGACAACAGACTACCTTCCATAATGACAAGGCTACCATTTATAGAAATAAAAAAATATCGAGAACAGACTGCCTTCCATAATTACAAGGCTACCATCCATTGGAGTAACAAAAATCTCAAAAATAGACTACCTTCCATAATGACAAGGCTACCATCCAATGGAATAACAAAAATATCGACAACATACTACCTTCCATAATGACCAGGCTACCATCAATTATAGTAACCAAAATCTCGACAACAGACTACCTTCCATAATGACACGGCTACCGTCCATTGTAGTAACAAAAATCTCGACAACAGACTACCTTCCATAATGATAATGCTACCATCAATTAGAGTAACAAAAATCTTGACAATAGGGTACCTTCCATAATTACAAGGCTACCATCCAATGGAATAACAAAAATCTCGAAAACATACTACCTTCCATAATGACAATGCTACCATCCATTAGAGTGACAAAAATCTCGACAATAGACTACCTTCCATAATGACTAGGCTACCATCCATTAGAGTAACAAAGATATCGACAACAAACTACCTTCCATAATGACAAGGCTACCATCCATTGGAGTAACAAAAATCTTGACAATAGACTACCTTCCATAATGACAAGGCTACCATTCATTGGAATAACAAAAATATCAACAAGAGACTACCTTCCATAATGATAAGGCTACCATCCATCGGAGTAACAAAAAATGCGACAACAGACTACCTTCCATAATGACAAGGCTACAATCCATTGGAGTAACAAAAATATCAACAAGAGACTACCTTCCATAATGACAAGGCTACCATCCATTGGAGGAACAAAAATCTCGACAACAGACTACCTTCCATAATGACAAGGCTACCATCCATTGGAGTAACAAAAATATCGACAACAGACTACCTTCCATAATGACAAGGCTACCATCTATAGGAATAAAAAAAATCTCGAGAACAGACTGCCTTCCATAATGACAAGGCTACCATCCATTGGAGTAACAAAAATCTCGACAACAAACTACCTTCCATAATGACAAGGCTACCATCTATAGGAATAAAAAAAATCTCGAGAACAGACTGCCTTCCATAATGACAAGGCTACATTCCAATGGAATAAAAAAAATATCGACAACATACTACCTTCCATAATGACAAGGCTAAAATCCATTGGAGTAACAAAAATTTCGACAACAGACTACCTTCCATAATGACTAGGTTACCATCTATAGGAATAAAAAAAATCTCTAGAACAGACTGCCTTCCATAATGACAAGGCTACCATCCAATGGAATAACAAAAATATCGACAACATACTACCTTTCATAATGACAAGGCTACCATCAATTGTAGTAACCAAAATCTCGACAACAGACTACCTTCGATAATGAAAAGGCTACCATCAATTGGAATAACAAAAATCTCGACAATAGACTCCATCTCATAATGACAAGGCTACCATCCATTATAGTAACAAAAATCTCGATAATAGACTACCTTCCAAAATCTTGACAACAGACAACTTCTATAAGGACAAGGCTACCGTCTATTGGAATAACAAAAATCTCGAGAACAGACTACCTTGCATAATGACAAGGCTACCATCCAATGGAATAAAAAAAATACGACAACATACTACCATCCATAATGACAAGGCTACCATCAATTGTAGTAACCAAAATCTCGCCAACAGACTACCTTCCATAATGAAAAGGCTACCATCAATTGGAATAACAAAAATCTCGACAATAGACTCCATCTCATAATGACAAGGCTACCATCCATTATAGTAACAAAAATCTCGATAACAGACTACCTTCCAAAATCTTGACAACAGACAACTTCTATAAGGACAAGGCTACCGTCTATTGGAATAACAAAAATCTCGAGAACAGACTACCTTGCATAATGACAAGGCTACCATCCAATGGAATAAAAAAAATACGACAACATACTACCATCCATAATGACAAGGCTACCATCAATTGTAGTAACCAAAATCTCGCCAACAGACTACCTTCCATAATGAAAAGGCTACCATCC
Organism: Vicia faba; assembly: GCA_948472305.1. Lineage (NCBI taxonomy): Eukaryota > Viridiplantae > Streptophyta > Magnoliopsida > Fabales > Fabaceae > Vicia > Vicia faba. Next base: position 763,586,898 of record OX451738.1, read on the forward strand.
ATTGGAGTAACAAAAATATCGACAACAAACTACGTTCCATAATGACTAGTCTACCATCCATTGGAGTAACAAATATATTGACAACAGACTACCTTCAATAATGACAAGGCTACCATCCATAGGAGTGACAAAAATCTCGAAAACAGACTACCTTCCATAATGACAAGGCTACCATCCATTAGAGTAACAAAAATCTAGAAAACAGACTACCTTCCATAATGACAAGGCTAAAATCCATTGGAGTAACAAAAATCTCGACAACAGACTACCTTCCATAATGATAAGGCTACCATTTATAGGAATAAAAAAAATCTCGAGAACAGACTGCCTTCCATAATGACAAGGCTACCATCCATTGGAGTAACAAAAATCACCAAAACAGACTACCTTCCATAATGACAAGGCTACAATCCATTGGAGTAACAAAAATCTCGAAAACAGACTACCTTACATAATGACAAGGCTAAAATCCATATGAGTAACAAAAATCTCGACAACAGACTACCTTCCATAATGACAAGGCTACCATTTATAGAAATAAAAAAATATCGAGAACAGACTGCCTTCCATAATTACAAGGCTACCATCCATTGGAGTAACAAAAATCTCAAAAATAGACTACCTTCCATAATGACAAGGCTACCATCCAATGGAATAACAAAAATATCGACAACATACTACCTTCCATAATGACCAGGCTACCATCAATTGTAGTAACCAAAATCTCGACAACAGACTACCTTCCATAATGACACGGCTACCGTCCATTGTAGTAACAAAAATCTCGACAACAGACTACCTTCCATAATGATAATGCTACCATCAATTAGAGTAACAAAAATATTGAAAATAGGGTACCTTCCATAATTACAAGGCTACCATCCAATGGAATAACAAAAATCTCGAAAACATACTACCTTCCATAATGACAATGCTACCATCCATTAGAGTGACAAAAATCTCGACAATAGACTACCTTCCATAATGACTAGGCTACCATCCATTAGAGTAACAAAGATATCGACAACAAACTACCTTCCATAATGACAAGGCTACCATCCATTGGAGTAACAAAAATCTTGACAATAGACTACCTTCCATAATGACAAGGCTACCATTCATTGGAATAACAAAAATATCAACAAGAGACTACCTTCCATAATGATAAGGCTACCATCCATCGGAGTAACAAAAAATGCGACAACAGACTACCTTCCATAATGACAAGGCTACAATCCATTGGAGTAACAAAAATATCAACAAGAGACTACCTTCCATAATGACAAGGCTACCATCCATTGGAGGAACAAAAATCTCGACAACAGACTACCTTCCATAATGACAAGGCTACCATCCATTGGAGTAACAAAAATATCGACAACAGACTACCTTCCATAATGACAAGGCTACCATCTATAGGAATAAAAAAAATCTCGAGAACAGACTGCCTTCCATAATGACAAGGCTACCATCCATTGGAGTAACAAAAATCTCGACAACAAACTACCTTCCATAATGACAAGGCTACCATCTATAGGAATAAAAAAAATCTCGAGAACAGACTGCCTTCCATAATGACAAGGCTACATTCCAATGGAATAAAAAAAATATCGACAACATACTACCTTCCATAATGACAAGGCTAAAATCCATTGGAGTAACAAAAATTTCGACAACAGACTACCTTCCATAATGACTAGGTTACCATCTATAGGAATAAAAAAAATCTCGAGAACAGACTGCCTTCCATAATGACAAGGCTACCATCCAATGGAATAACAAAAATATCGACAACATACTACCTTTCATAATGACAAGGCTACCATCAATTGTAGTAACCAAAATCTCGACAACAGACTACCTTCGATAATGAAAAGGCTACCATCAATTGGAATAACAAAAATCTCGACAATAGACTCCATCTCATAATGACAAGGCTACCATCCATTATAGTAACAAAAATCTCGATAACAGACTACCTTCCAAAATCTTGACAACAGACAACTTCTATAAGGACAAGGCTACCGTCTATTGGAATAACAAAAATCTCGAGAACAGACTACCTTGCATAATGACAAGGCTACCATCCAATGGAATAAAAAAAATACGACAACATACTACCATCCATAATGACAAGGCTACCATCAATTGTAGTAACCAAAATCTCGCCAACAGACTACCTTCCATAATGAAAAGGCTACCATCAATTGGAATAACAAAAATCTCGACAATAGACTCCATCTCATAATGACAAGGCTACCATCCATTATAGTAACAAAAATCTCGATAACAGACTACCTTCCAAAATCTTGACAACAGACAACTTCTATAAGGACAAGGCTACCGTCTATTGGAATAACAAAAATCTCGAGAACAGACTACCTTGCATAATGACAAGGCTACCATCCAATGGAATAAAAAAAATACGACAACATACTACCATCCATAATGACAAGGCTACCATCAATTGTAGTAACCAAAATCTCGCCAACAGACTACCTTCCATAATGAAAAGGCTACCATCCATTGGAGTAACAAAAATATCGACAACAAACTACGTTCCATAATGACTAGTCTACCATCCATTGGAGTAACAAATATATTGACAACAGACTACCTTCAATAATGACAAGGCTACCATCCATAGGAGTGACAAAAATCTCGAAAACAGACTACCTTCCATAATGACAAGGCTACCATCCATTAGAGTAACAAAAATCTCGAAAACAGACTACCTTCCATAATGACAAGGCTAAAATCCATTGGAGTAACAAAAATCTCGACAACAGACTACCTTCCATAATGATAAGGCTACCATTTATAGGAATAAAAAAAATCTCGAGAACAAACTGCCTTCCATAATGACAAGGCTACCATCCATTGGAGTAACAAAAATCACGAAAACAGACTACCTTCCATAATGACAAGGCTACTATCCAATGGAATAACAAAAATCTCGACAACAGACTACCTTTCATAATGACAAGGCTACCGTCCATTGTAGTAACAAAAATATCGACAACAAACTACCTCCCATAATCACAATGCTACCATCAAATGGAGTAATAAAAATCTTGACAATAGGCTACCTTCTATAATGACAAGGCTACCATCCATTGTAGTAACAAAAATCTCGACAACAGACTACCTTCCTTAATGACAAGGCTACCATCTATAGGAATAAAAAAAATCTCGAGAACAGACTGCCTTCCATAATGACAAGGCTACCATCCATTGGAGTAACAAAAATCTCGAAAACAGACTACCTTCCATAATGACAAGGCTACCATTAATTGGAGTAATAAAAATCTCGATAATAGGCTACCTTCCATAATGACAAGGCTACCATCCATTCGAATAACAAAAATATCGACAACAAACTACGTTCCATAATGACAAGGCTACCATCCATTGGAGTAACAAAAATGTCGACAAAAGACTACCTTCCACAATGACAAGGCTAACATCCATTGGAGTAACAAAAATATCGAGAATAGACTACCTTCCATAATGAAAAGCCTACCATGCATTGGAGTAACAAAAATCTCGATAACATAATACCTTCCATAATGACTAGTCTACCTTCCATTAGAGTAACAAAGATATCGACAACAGACTACCTTCCATAATGACAAGGCTACCATCCATTGGAGTGAGAAAAATCTCGACAACAGACTACCTTCCATAATGACAAGTCTACCATTCATTGGAGTCACAAAAATCTCGAAAACAGACTACCTTCCATAATGACAAGGCTAAAATCCATTGGAGTAACAAAAATCTTGACAACATACTACCTTCCATAATGACAAGGCTACCATTCATGGGAATAAAAAAAATCTCGAGAACAGATTGCCTTCAATAATGACAAGGCTACCATCCATTGGAGTAACAAAAATCTCGAAAATAGACTACCTTCCATAATGACAAGGCTACCATCAATTGGAGTAATAAAAATCTCGACAATAGGCTACCTTCCATAATGACAAGGCTACCATCCATTTGAATAACAAAAATATCGACAACAAACTACGTTCCATAATGACAAGGCTACCATCCAAAGGAGTAACAAAAATATCGACAAAAGACTACCTTCCATAATGACAAGGCTACCATCCATTGGAGTAACAAAAATATCGAGAATAGACTACCTTCCATAATGAAAAGCATACCATGCATTGGGGTAACAAAAATCTCGACAACGTAATACCTTCCATAATGACTAGTCTACCATCCATTAAAGTAACAAAGATATCGATAACAGACTACCTTCCATAATGACAAGGCTACCATCCATTGGAGTGACAAAAATCTCGACAACAGACTACCTTCCATAATGACAAGGCTACCATCCATTGGAGTAACAAAAATATCGAAAATAGACTACCTTCCATAATGACAAGGCTACCATCAATTGGAGTAATAAAAATATCGACAATAGACTACCTTCCATAATGACAAGGCTACCATCCAATGGAATAACAAAAATATTGATAACATACTACCTTCCATAATGACCAGGTTACCATCAATTGTAGTAACCAAAATCTCGACAACAGACTACCTTCCATAATGACAAGGCTACCGTCCATTGTAGTAACAAAAATCTCTACAACAAACTACCTTCCATAATGATATTGCTACCATCAATTGGAGTAACAAAAATCTCGACAACAGACTACTTTCCATAATGAAAAGGGTACCATCCATTGGAGTAACCAAAATCTCGACAACAGACAACTTCTATAATGAGAAGGCTACCATCTATTGGAATAACAAAAATCTCGAGAACATACTATCTTCCATAATGACAAGGCTACCATCCAATGGAATAACAAAAATATCGACAACATACTACCTTCCATAATGACAAGGCTACCATCAATTGTAGTAACCAAAATCTCGACAACAGACTACCTTCCATAATGACAAGGCTACCATCAATTGGAGTAACAAAAATCTCGACAAGAGACTACCTTTCATAATGACAAGGCTACCATCCATTGTAGTAACAAAAATCTCGACAACAGACTACCTTCCATAATGACAAGGCTACCATCCATTGGAGTAACCAAAATCTCGACAACAGACAACTTCTAAAATGACAACGCTACCGTCTATTGGAATAACAAAAATCTCGAGAACAGACTACCTTCCATAATGACAAGGCTACACTCCAATGGAATAACAAAAATATCGACAACATACTACCTTCCATAATGACAAGGCTACCATCAATTGTAGTAACCAAAATCTCGCCAACAGACTACCTTCCATAATGAAAAGGCTACCATCCATTGGAATAACAAAAATATCGACAACAAACTACCTTCCATAATGACAAGGTTACCATCCATTAGAGTAACAAAAATATTGACAACAGACTACCTTCAATAATGACAAGGCTACCATCCATAGGAGTGACAAAAATCTCGAAAACAGACTATCTTCCATAATGACAAGGCTACCATCCATTAGAGTAACAAAAATCTAGAAAACAGACTACCTTCCATAATGACAAGGCTAAAATCCATTGGAGTAACAAAAATCTCGACAACAGACTACCTTCCATAATGATAAGGCTACCATTTATAGGAATAAAAAAAATCTCGAGAACAGACTGCCTTCCATAATGACAAGGCTACCATCCATTGGAGTAACAAAAATCACGAAAACAGACTACCTTCCATAATGAAAAGGCTACAATCCATTGGAGTAACAAAAATCTCGAAAACAGACTACCTTCCATAATGACAAGGCTAAAATCCATATGAGTAACAAAAATCTCGACAACAGACTACCTTCCATAATGACAAGGCTACCATTTATAGAAATAAAAAAATATCGAGAACAGACTGCCTTCCATAATTACAAGGCTACCATCCATTGGAGTAACAAAAATCTCAAAAATAGACTACCTTCCATAATGACAAGGCTACCATCCAATGGAATAACAAAAATATCGACAACATACTACCTTCCATAATGACCAGGCTACCATCAATTGTAGTAACCAAAATCTCGACAACAGACTACCTTCCATAATGACACGGCTACCGTCCATTGTAGTAACAAAAATCTCGACAACAGACTACCTTCCATAATGATAATGCTACCATCAATTAGAGTAACAAAAATCTTGAAAATAGGGTACCTTCCATAATTACAAGGCTACCATCCAATGGAATAACAAAAATCTCGAAAACATACTACCTTCCATAATGACAATGCTACCATCCATTAGAGTGACAAAAATCTCGACAATAGACTACCTTCCATAATGACTAGGCTACCATCCATTAGAGTAACAAAGATATCGACAACAAACTACCTTCCATAATGACAAGGCTACCATCCATTGGAGTAACAAAAATCTTGACAATAGACTACCTTCCATAATGACAAGGCTACCATTCATTGGAATAACAAAAATATCAACAAGAGACTACCTTCCATAATGATAAGGCTACCATCCATCGGAGTAACAAAAAATGCGACAACAGACTACCTTCCATAATGACAAGGCTACAATCCATTGGAGTAACAAAAATATCAACAAGAGACTACCTTCCATAATGACAAGGCTACCATCCATTGGAGGAACAAAAATCTCGACAACAGACTACCTTCCATAATGACAAGGCTACCATCCATTGGAGTAACAAAAATATCGACAACAGACTACCTTCCATAATGACAAGGCTACCATCTATAGGAATAAAAAAAATCTCGAGAACAGACTGCCTTCCATAATGACAAGGCTACCATCCATTGGAGTAACAAAAATCTCGACAACAAACTACCTTCCATAATGACAAGGCTACCATCTATAGGAATAAAAAAAATCTCGAGAACAGACTGCCTTCCATAATGACAAGGCTACATTCCAATGGAATAAAAAAAATATCGACAACATACTACCTTCCATAATGACAAGGCTAAAATCCATTGGAGTAACAAAAATTTCGACAACAGACTACCTTCCATAATGACTAGGTTACCATCTATAGGAATAAAAAAAATCTCGAGAACAGACTGCCTTCCATAATGACAAGGCTACCATCCAATGGAATAACAAAAATATCGACAACATACTACCTTTCATAATGACAAGGCTACCATCAATTGTAGTAACCAAAATCTCGACAACAGACTACCTTCGATAATGAAAAGGCTACCATCAATTGGAATAACAAAAATCTCGACAATAGACTCCATCTCATAATGACAAGGCTACCATCCATTATAGTAACAAAAATCTCGATAACAGACTACCTTCCAAAATCTTGACAACAGACAACTTCTATAAGGACAAGGCTACCGTCTATTGGAATAACAAAAATCTCGAGAACAGACTACCTTGCATAATGACAAGGCTACCATCCAATGGAATAAAAAAAATACGACAACATACTACCATCCATAATGACAAGGCTACCATCAATTGTAGTAACCAAAATCTCGCCAACAGACTACCTTCCATAATGAAAAGGCTACCATCAATTGGAATAACAAAAATCTCGACAATAGACTCCATCTCATAATGACAAGGCTACCATCCATTATAGTAACAAAAATCTCGATAACAGACTACCTTCCAAAATCTTGACAACAGACAACTTCTATAAGGACAAGGCTACCGTCTATTGGAATAACAAAAATCTCGAGAACAGACTACCTTGCATAATGACAAGGCTACCATCCAATGGAATAAAAAAAATACGACAACATACTACCATCCATAATGACAAGGCTACCATCAATTGTAGTAACCAAAATCTCGCCAACAGACTACCTTCCATAATGAAAAGGCTACCATCCATTGGAGTAACAAAAATATCGACAACAAACTACGTTCCATAATGACTAGTCTACCATCCATTGGAGTAACAAATATATTGACAACAGACTACCTTCAATAATGACAAGGCTACCATCCATAGGAGTGACAAAAATCTCGAAAACAGACTACCTTCCATAATGACAAGGCTACCATCCATTAGAGTAACAAAAATCTCGAAAACAGACTACCTTCCATAATGACAAGGCTAAAATCCATTGGAGTAACAAAAATCTCGACAACAGACTACCTTCCATAATGATAAGGCTACCATTTATAGGAATAAAAAAAATCTCGAGAACAAACTGCCTTCCATAATGACAAGGCTACCATCCATTGGAGTAACAAAAATCACGAAAACAGACTACCTTCCATAATGACAAGGCTACTATCCAATGGAATAACAAAAATCTCGACAACAGACTACCTTTCATAATGACAAGGCTACCGTCCATTGTAGTAACAAAAATATCGACAACAAACTACCTCCCATAATCACAATGCTACCATCAAATGGAGTAATAAAAATCTTGACAATAGGCTACCTTCTATAATGACAAGGCTACCATCCATTGTAGTAACAAAAATCTCGACAACAGACTACCTTCCTTAATGACAAGGCTACCATCTATAGGAATAAAAAAAATCTCGAGAACAGACTGCCTTCCATAATGACAAGGCTACCATCCATTGGAGTAACAAAAATCTCGAAACAGACTACCTTCCATAATGACAAGGCTACCATTAATTGGAGTAATAAAAATCTCGATAATAGGCTACCTTCCATAATGACAAGGCTACCATCCATTCGAATAACAAAAATATCGACAACAAACTACGTTCCATAATGACAAGGCTACCATCCATTGGAGTAACAAAAATGTCGACAAAAGACTACCTTCCATAATGACAAGGCTAACATCCATTGGAGTAACAAAAATATCGAGAATAGACTACCTTCCATAATGAAAAGCCTACCATGCATTGGAGTAACAAAAATCTCGATAACATAATACCTTCCATAATGACTAGTCTACCTTCCATTAGAGTAACAAAGATATCGACAACAGACTACCTTCCATAATGACAAGGCTACCATCCATTGGAGTGAGAAAAATCTCGACAACAGACTACCTTCCATAATGACAAGTCTACCATTCATTGGAGTCACAAAAATCTCGAAAACAGACTACCTTCCATAATGACAAGGCTAAAATCCATTGGAGTAACAAAAATCTTGACAACATACTACCTTCCATAATGACAAGGCTACCATTCATGGGAATAAAAAAAATCTCGAGAACAGATTGCCTTCAATAATGACAAGGCTACCATCCATTGGAGTAACAAAAATCTCGAAAATAGACTACCTTCCATAATGACAAGGCTACCATCAATTGGAGTAATAAAAATCTCGACAATAGGCTACCTTCCATAATGACAAGGCTACCATCCATTTGAATAACAAAAATATCGACAACAAACTACGTTCCATAATGACAAGGCTACCATCCAAAGGAGTAACAAAAATATCGACAAAAGACTACCTTCCATAATGACAAGGCTACCATCCATTGGAGTAACAAAAATATCGAGAATAGACTACCTTCCATAATGAAAAGCATACCATGCATTGGGGTAACAAAAATCTCGACAACGTAATACCTTCCATAATGACTAGTCTACCATCCATTAAAGTAACAAAGATATCGATAACAGACTACCTTCCATAATGACAAGGCTACCATCCATTGGAGTGACAAAAATCTCGACAACAGACTACCTTCCATAATGACAAGGCTACCATCCATTGGAGTAACAAAAATATCGAAAATAGACTACCTTCCATAATGACAAGGCTACCATCAATTGGAGTAATAAAAATATCGACAATAGACTACCTTCCATAATGACAAGGCTACCATCCAATGGAATAACAAAAATATTGATAACATACTACCTTCCATAATGACCAGGTTACCATCAATTGTAGTAACCAAAATCTCGACAACAGACTACCTTCCATAATGACAAGGCTACCGTCCATTGTAGTAACAAAAATCTCTACAACAAACTACCTTCCATAATGATATTGCTACCATCAATTGGAGTAACAAAAATCTCGACAACAGACTACTTTCCATAATGAAAAGGGTACCATCCATTGGAGTAACCAAAATCTCGACAACAGACAACTTCTATAATGAGAAGGCTACCATCTATTGGAATAACAAAAATCTCGAGAACATACTATCTTCCATAATGACAAGGCTACCATCCAATGGAATAACAAAAATATCGACAACATACTACCTTCCATAATGACAAGGCTACCATCAATTGTAGTAACCAAAATCTCGACAACAGACTACCTTCCATAATGACAAGGCTACCATCAATTGGAGTAACAAAAATCTCGACAAGAGACTACCTTTCATAATGACAAGGCTACCATCCATTGTAGTAAGAAAAATCTCGACAACAGACTACCTTCCATAATGACAAGGCTACCATCCATTGGAGTAACCAAAATCTCGACAACAGACAACTTCTAAAATGACAACGCTACCGTCTATTGGAATAACAAAAATCTCGAGAACAGACTACCTTCCATAATGACAAGGCTACACTCCAATGGAATAACAAAAATATCGACAACATACTACCTTCCATAATGACAAGGCTACCATCAATTGTAGTAACCAAAATCTCCCCAACAGACTACCTTCCATAATGACAAGCCTACCATCCATTGGAATAACAAAAATATCGACAACAAACTACCTTCCATAATGACAAGGTTACCATCCATTAGAGTAACAAAAATATCGATAATAGACTACCTTCCATAATGAAAAGCCAACCATCCATTGGAGTAACAAAATCTCGACAACATAATACCTTCCATAATGACTAGGCTACCATCCATTGGAGTAACAAAGATATCGACAACAGACTACCTTCCATAATGACAAGGCTACCATCCATTGGAGTGACAAAAATCTCAACAACAGACTACCTTCCATAATGACAAGGCTACAATCCATTGGAGTAACAAAAATCTCGAAAGCAGACTACCTTCCATAATGACAAGGCTAAAATCCATTAGAGTAACAAAAATCTCGACAACAGACTACCTTCCATAATGACAAGGCTACCATTTATAGGAATAAAAAAAATCTCGAGAACAGACTGCCTTCCATAATTACAAGGCTAACATCCATTGGAGTAACAAAAATCTCAAAAACAGAATACCTTCCATAATGACAAGGCTACCATCCAATGGAATAACAAAAATATCGACAACATACTACCTTCCATAATGACCAGGCTACCATCAATTGTAGTAACCAAAATCTCGACAATAGACTACCTTCCATAATGACAAGGCTACCGTCCATTTTAGTAACAAAAATCTCGACAACAGACTACCTTCCATAATGACAATGCTACCATCAATTAGAGTAATAAAAATCTTGAAAATAGGGTACCTTCCATAATGACAAGGCTACCATCTATTGGAATAACAAAAATCTCGAGAACAGACTACCTTCCATAATTACAAGGCTACCATCCAATGGAATAACAAAAATATCGACAACATACTACCTTCCATAATGACAATGCTACCATCCATTAGAGTGAAAAAAATCTCGACAATAGACTACCTTCCATAATGACTAGGCTACCATCCATTAGAGTAACAAAGATATCGACAACAAACTACCTTCTATAATGACAAGGCTACCATACATTGTAATAACAAAAATCTCGACAACAAACTACCTTCCATAATGACAAGGCTACCATCCATTGGAGTAACAAAAATCTTGACAATAGACTACCTTCCATAATGTCAAGGCTACCATCCATTGGAATAACAAAAATATCAACAAGAGACTACCTTCCATAATGACAAGGCTACAATCCATTGGAGTAACAAAAATATCAACAAGAGACTACCTTCCATAATGACAAGGCTACCATCCATTGGAGGAACAAAAATCTCGACAACAGACTACCTTCCATAATGACAAGGCTACCATCCATTGGAGTAACAAAAATATCGACAACAGACTACCTTCCATAATGACAAGGCTACCATCTATAGGAATAATAAATATCTCGAGAACAGACTGCCTTCCATAATGACAAGGCTACCATCCATTGGAGTAACAAAAATCTCGACAACAGACTACCTTCCATAATGACAAGGCTACCATCTATAGGAATAAAAAAAATCTCGAGAACAGACTGCCTTCCATAATGACAAGGCTACCATCCAATGGAATAAAAAAAATATCGACAACATACTACCTTCCATAATGACAAGGCTAAAATCCATTGGAGTAACAAAAATCTCGACAACAGACTACCTTCCATAATGACTAGGTTACCATCTATAGGAATAAAAAAAATCTCGAGAACAGACTGCCTTCCATAATGACAAGGCTACCATCCAATGGAATAACAAAAATATCGACAACATACTACCTTTCATAATGACAAGGCTACCATCAATTGTAGTAACCAAAATCTCGACAACAGACTACCTTCTATAATGAAAAGGCTACCATCAATTGGAATAACAAAAATCTCGACAATAGACTACATCTCATAATGACAAGGTTACCATCCATTATAGTAACAAAAATCTCGACAACAGACTACCTTCCAAAATCTTGACAACAGACAACTTCTATAAGGACAAGGTTACCGTCTATTGGAATAACAAAAATCTCGAGAACAGACTACCTTGCATAATGACAAGGCTACCATCCAATGGAATAACAAAAATACGACAACATACTACCTTCTATAATGACAAGGCTACCATCAATTGTAGTAACCAAAATCTCGCCAATAGACTACCTTCCATAATGAAAAGGCTACCATCCATTGGAGTAACAAAAATATCGACAACAAACTACGTTCCATAATGACTAGTCTACCATCCATTGGAGTAACAAATATATTGACAACAGACTACCTTTAATAATGACAAGGCTACCATCCATAGGAGTGACAAAAATCTCGAAAACAGACTACCTTCCATAATGACAAGGCTACCATCCATTGGAGTAACAAAAATCTCGAAAACAGACTACCTTCCATAATGACAAGGCTAAAATCCATTGGAGTAACAAAAATCTCGACAACAGACTACCTTCCATAATGACAAGGCTACCATTTATAGGAATAAAAAAAATCTCGAGAACAGACTGCCTTCCATAATGACAAGGCTACCATCCATTGGAGTAACAAAAATCACGCAAACAGACTACCTTCCATAATGACAAAGCTACGATCCAATGGAATAACAAAAATATCGACAACATACTACCTTCCATAATGACAAGGCTACCATCCATTGTAGTAACCAAAATCTCGACAACAGACTACCTTCCATAATGACAAGGCTACCGTCCATTGTAGTAACAAAAATCTCGACAACAAACTACCTCCCATAATCACAATGCTACCATCAAACGGAGTAATAAAAATCTTGACAATAGGCTACCTTCTATAATGACAAGGCTACCATCCATTGTAGTAACAAAAATCTCGACAACAGACTACCTTCCTTAATGACAAGGATACCATCTATAGGAATAAAAAAAATCTCGAGAACAGACTGCCTTCCATAATGACAAGGCTACCATCCATTGGAGTAACAAAAATCTCGAAAACAGACTACCTTCCATAATGACAAGGCTACCATCAATTGGAGTAATAAAAATCTCGATAATAGGCTACCTTCCATAATGACAAGGCTACCATCCATTGGAATAACAAAAATATCGACAACAAACTACGTTCCATAATGACAAGGCTACCATCCATTGGAGTAACAAAAATATCGACAAAAGACTACCTTCCATAATGACAAGGCTAACATCCATTGGAGTAACAAAAATATCGAGAATATACTACCTTCCATAATGAAAAGCCTACCATGCATTGGAGTAACAAAAATCTCGATAACATAATACCTTCCATAATGACTAGTCTACCATCCATTAGAGTAACAAAGATATCGACAACAGACTACCTTCCATAATGACAAGGCTACCATCCATTGGAGTGACAAAATCTCGACAACAGACTACCTTCCATAATGACAAGTCAACCATTCATTGGAGTCACAAAAATCTCGAAAACAGACTACCTTACATAATGACAAGGCTAAAATCCATTGGAGTAACAAAAATCTCGACAACATACTACCTTCCATAATGACAAGGCTACCATTCATGGGAATAAAAAAAATCTCGAGAACAGATTGCCTTCCATAATGACAAGGCTACCATCCATTGGAGTAACAAAAATCTCGAAAACAGACTACCTTCCATAATGACAAGGCTACCATCAATTGGAGTAATAAAAATCTCGACAATAGGCTACCTTCCATAATGACAAGGCTACCATCCATTGGAATAACAAAACTATCGACAACAAACTACGTTCCATAATGACAAGGCTACCATCCATTGGAGTAATAAAAATATCGACAAAAGACTACCTTCCATAATGACAAGGCTAACATCCATTGGAGTAACAAAAATATCGAGAATAGACTACCTTCCATAATGAAAAGCCTACCATGCATTGGAGTAACAAAAATCTCGATAACATAATACCTTCCATAATGACTAGTCTACCATCCATTAGAGTAACAAATATATCGACAACAGACTACCTTCCATAATGACAAGGCTACCATCCATTGGAGTGAGAAAAATCTCGACAACAGACTACCTTCCATAATGACAAGTCTACCATTCATTGGAGCCACAAAAATCTCGAAAACAGACTACCTTCCATAATGACAAGGCTAAAATCCATTGGAGTAACAAAAATCTCGAAAACATACTACCTTCCATAATGACAAGGCTACCATTCATGGGAGTAAAAAAAATCTCGAGAACAGATTGCCTTCAGTAATGACAAGGCTACCATCCATTGGAGTAACAAAAATCTCGAAAATAGACTACCTTCCATAATGACAAGGCTACCATCAATTGGAGTAATAAAAATCTCGACAATAGGCTACCTTCCATAATGACAAGGCTACCATCCAAAGGAGTAACAAAAATATCGACAAAAGACTACCTTCCATAATGACAAGGCTACCATCCATTGGAGTAACAAAAATATCGAGAATAGACTACCTTCCATAATGAAAAGCATACCATGCATTGGGGTAACAAAAATCTCGACAACATAATACCTTCCATAATGACTAGTCTACCATCCATTAGAGTAACAAAGATATCGATAACAGACTACCTTCCATAATGACAAGGCTACCATCCATTGGAGTGACAAAAATCTCGACAACAAACTACCGTCCATAATGACAAGGCTACCATCCATTGGAGTAACAAAAATCTCGAAAATAGACTACATTCCATAATGAGAAGGCTACCATCAATTGGAGTAATAAAAATATCGATAATAGACTACCTTCCATAATGACAAGGCTACCATCCAATGGAATAACAAAAATATCGACAACATACTACCTTCCATAATGACCAGGCTACCATCAATTGTAGTAACCAAAATCTCGACAACAGACTACCTTCCATATTGACAAGGCTACCGTCCATTGTAGTAACAAAAATCTCTACAACAAACTACCTTCCATAATGATATTGCTACCATCAATTGGAGTAACAAAAATCTCGACAACAGACTACTTTCCATAATGAAAAGGCTACCATCCATTGGAGTAACCAAAATCTCGACAACAGACAACTTCTATAATGAGAAGGCTACCATCTATTGGAATAACAAAAATCTCGAGAACATACTATCTTCCATAATGACAAGGCTACCATCCAATGGAATAACAAAAATATCGACAACATACTACCTTCCATAATGAGAAGGCTACCATCAATTGTAGTAACCAAAATCTCGACAACAGACTACCTTCCATAATGACAAGGCTACCATCAATTGGAGTAACAAAAATCTCGACAAGAGACTACCTTTCATAATGACAAGGCTACCATCCATTGTAGTAACAAAAATCTCGACAACAGACTACCTTCCATAATGACAAGGCTACCATCCATTGGAGTAACCAAAATCTCGACAACAGACAACTTCTAAAATGACAACGCTACCGTCTATTGGAATAACAAAAATCTCGAGAACAGACTACCTTCCATAATGACAAGGCTACACTCCAATGGAATAACAAAAATATCGACAACATACTACCTTCCATAATGACAAAGCTACCATCAATTGTAGTAACCAAAATCTCCCCAACAGACTACCTTCCATAATGACAAGCCTACCATCCATTGGAATAACAAAAATATCGACAACAAACTACCTTCCATAATGACAAGGCTACCATCCATTAGAGTAACAAAAATATCGATAATAGACTACCTTCCATAATGAAAAGCCAACCATCCATTGGAGTAACAAAATCTCGACAACATAATACCTTCCATAATGACTAGGCTACCATCCATTGGAGTAACAAAGATATCGACAACAGACTACCTTCCATAATGACAAGGCTACCATCCATTGGAGTGACAAAAATCTCAACAACAGACTACCTTCCATAATGACAAGGCTACAATCCACTGGAGTAACAAAAATCTCGAAAACAGACTACCTTCCATAATGACAAGGCTAAAATCCATTGGAGTAACAAAAATTTCGACAACAGACTACCTTCCATAATGACTAGGTTACCATCTATAGGAATAAAAAAAATCTCGAGAACAGACTGCCTTCCATAATGACAAGGCTACCATCCAATGGAATAACAAAAATATCGACAACATACTACCTTTCATAATGACAAGGCTACCATCAATTGTAGTAACCAAAATCTCGACAACAGACTACCTTCTATAATGAAAAGGCTACCATCAATTGGAATAACAAAAATCACGACAATAGACTACATCTCATAATGACAAGGTTACCATCCATTATAGTAACAAAAATCTCGACAACAGACTACCTTCCAAAATCTTGACAACAGACAACTTCTATAAGGACAAGGTTACCGTCTATTGGAATAACAAAAATCTCGAGAACAGACTACCTTGCATAATGACAAGGCTACCATCCAATGGAATAACAAAAATACGACAACATACTACCTTCTATAATGACAAGGCTACCATCAATTGTAGTAACCAAAATCTCGCCAACAGACTACCTTCCATAATGAAAAGGCTACCATCCATTGGAGTAACAAAAATATCGACAACAAACTACGTTCCATAATGACTAGTCTACCATCCATTGGAGTAACAAATATATTGACAACAGACTACCTTCAATAATGACAAGGCTACCATCCATAGGAGTGACAAAAATCTCGAAAACAGACTACCTTCCATAATGACAAGGCTACCATCCATTGGAGTAACAAAAATCTCGAAAACAGACTACCTTCCATAATGACAAGGCTAAAATCCATTGGAGTAACAAAAATCTCGACAACAGACTACCTTCCATAATGACAAGGCTACCATTTATAGGAATAAAAAAAATCTCGAGAACAAACTGCCTTCCATAATGACAAGGCTACCATCCATTGGAGTAACAAAAATCACGCAAACAGACTACCTTCCATAATGACAAGGCTACGATCCAATGGAATAACAAAAATATCGACAACATACTACCTTCCATAATGACAAGGCTACCATCCATTGTAGTAAACAAAATCTCGACAACAGACTACCTTCCATAATGACAAGGCTACCGTCCATTGTAGTAACAAAAATCTCGACAACAAACTACCTCCCATAATCACAATGCTACCATCAAATGGAGTAATAAAAATCTTGACAATAGGCTACCTTCTATAATGACAAGGCTACCATCCATTGTAGTACCAAAAATCTCGACAACAGACTACCTTCCTTAATGACAAGGATACCATCTATAGGAATAAAAAAAATCTCGAGAACAGACTGCCTTCCATAATGACAAGGCTACCATCCATTGGAGTAACAAAAATCTCGAAAACAGACTACCTTCCATAATGACAAGGCTACCATCAATTGGAGTAATAAAAATCTCGATAATAGGCTACCTTCCATAATGACAAGGCTACCATCCATTGGAATAACAAAAATATCGACAACAAACTACGTTCCATAATGACAAGGCTACCATCCATTGGAGTAACAAAAATATCGACAAAAGACTACCTTCCATAATGACAAGGCTAACATCCATTGGAGTAACAAAAATATCGAGAATAGACTACCTTCCATAATGAAAAGCCTACCATGCATTGGAGTAACAAAAATCTCGATAACATAATACCTTCCATAATGACTAGTCTACCATCCATTAGAGTAACAAAGATATCGACAACAGACTACCTTCCATAATGACAAGGCTACCATCCATTGGAGTGACAAAATCTCGACAACAGACTACCTTCCATAATGACAAGTCAACCATTCATTGGAGTCACAAAAATCTCGAAAACAGACTACCTTACATAATGACAAGGCTAAAATCCATTGGAGTAACAAAAATCTCGACAACATACTACCTTCCATAATGACAAGGCTACCATTCATGGGAATAAAAAAAATCTCGAGAACAGATTGCCTTCCATAATGACAAGGCTACCATCCATTGGAGTAACAAAAATCTCGAAAACAGACTACCTTCCATAATGACAAGGCTACCATCAATTGGAGTAATAAAAATCTCGACAATAGGCTACCTTCCATAATGACAAGGCTACCATCCATTGGAATAACAAAAATATCGACAACAAACTACGTTCCATAATGACAAGGCTACCATCCATTGGAGTAATAAAAATATCGACAAAAGACTACCTTCCATAATGACAAGGCTAACATCCATTGGAGTAACAAAAATATCGAGAATAGACTACCTTCCATAATGAAAAGCCTACCATGCATTGGAGTAACAAAAATCTCGATAACATAATACCTTCCATAATGACTAGTCTACCATCCATTAGAGTAACAAATATATCGACAACAGACTACCTTCCATAATGACAAGGCTACCATCCATTGGAGTGAGAAAAATCTCGACAACAGACTACCTTCCATAATGACAAGTCTACCATTCATTGGAGCCACAAAAATCTCGAAAACAGACTACCTTCCATAATGACAAGGCTAAAATCCATTGGAGTAACAAAAATCTCGAAAACATACTACCTTCCATAATGACAAGGCTACCATTCATGGGAATAAAAAAAATCTCGAGAACAGATTGCCTTCAGTAATGACAAGGCTACCATCCATTGGAGTAACAAAAATCTCGAAAATAGACTACCTTCCATAATAATAAGGCTACCATCAATTGGAGTAATAAAAATCTCGACAATAGGCTACCTTCCATAATGACAAGGCTACCATCCATTGGAATAACAAAAATACCGACAACAAACTACGTTCCATAATGACAAGGCTACCATCCAAAGGAGTAACAAAAATATCGACAAAAGACTACCTTCCATAATGACAAGGCTACCATCCATTGGAGTAACAAAAATATCGAGAATAGACTACCTTCCATAATGAAAAGCGTACCATGCATTGGGGTAACAAAAATCTCGACAACATAATACCTTCCATAATGACTAGTCTACCATCCATTAGAGTAACAAAGATATCGATAACAGACTACCTTCCATAATGACAAGGCTACCATCCATTGGAGTGACAAAAATCTCGACAACAAACTACCGTCCATAATGACAAGGCTACCATCCATTGGAGTAACAAAAATCTCGAAAATAGACTACATTCCATAATGAGAAGGCTACCATCAATTGGAGTAATAAAAATATCGATAATAGACGACCTTCCATAATGACAAGGCTACCATCCATTGGAGGAACAAAAATCTCGACAACAGACTACCTTCCATAATGACAAGGCTACCATCCATTGGAGTAACAAAAATATCGACAACAGACTACCTTCCATAATGACAAGGCTACCATCTATAGGAATAATAAAAATCTAGAGAACAGACTGCCTTCCATAATGACAAGGCTACCATCCATTGGAGTAACAAAAATCTCGACAACAGACTACCTTCCATAATGACAAGGCTACCATCTATAGGAATAAAAAAAATCTCGAGAACAGACTGCCTTCCATAATGACAAGGCTACCATCCAATGGAATAAAAAAAATATCGACAACATACTACCTTCCATAATGACAAGGCTAAAATCCATTGGAGTAACAAAAATCTCGACAACAGACTACCTTCCATAATGACTAGGTTACCATCTATAGGAATAAAAAAAATCTCGAGAACAGACTGCCTTCCATAATGACAAGGCTACCATCCAATGGAATAACAAAAATATCGACAACATACTACCTTTCATAATGACAAGGCTACCATCAATTGTAGTAACCAAAATCTCGACAACAGACTACCTTCTATAATGAAAAGGCTACCATCAATTGGAATAACAAAAATCTCGACAATAGACTACATCTCATAATGACAAGGTTACCATCCATTATAGTAACAAAAATCTCGACAACAGACTACCTTCCAAAATCTTGACAACAGACAACTTCTATAAGGACAAGGTTACCGTCTATTGGAATAACAAAAATCTCGAGAACAGACTACCTTGCATAATGACAAGGCTACCATCCAATGGAATAACAAAAATACGACAACATACTACCTTCTATAATGACAAGGCTACCATCAATTGTAGTAACCAAAATCTCGCCAATAGACTACCTTCCATAATGAAAAGGCTACCATCCATTGGAGTAACAAAAATATCGACAACAAACTACGTTCCATAATGACTAGTCTACCATCCATTGGAGTAACAAATATATTGACAACAGACTACCTTCAATAATGACAAGGCTACCATCCATAGGAGTGACAAAAATCTCGAAAACAGACTACCTTCCATAATGACAAGGCTACCATCCATTGGAGTAACAAAAATCTCGAAAACAGACTACCTTCCATAATGACAAGGCTAAAATCCATTGGAGTAACAAAAATCTCGACAACAGACTACCTTCCATAATGACAAGGCTACCATTTATAGGAATAAAAAAATCTCGAGAACAGACTGCCTTCCATAATGACAAGGCTACCATCCATTGGAGTAACAAAAATCACGCAAACAGACTACCTTCCATAATGACAAAGCTACGATCCAATGGAATAACAAAAATATCGACAACATACTACCTTCCATAATGACAAGGCTACCATCCATTGTAGTAACCAAAATCTCGACAACAGACTACCTTCCATAATGACAAGGCTACCGTCCATTGTAGTAACAAAAATCTCGACAACAAACTACCTCCCATAATCACAATGCTACCATCAAACGGAGTAATAAAAATCTTGACAATAGGCTACCTTCTATAATGACAAGGCTACCATCCATTGTAGTAACAAAAATCTCGACAACAGACTACCTTCCTTAATGACAAGGATACCATCTATAGGAATAAAAAAAATCTCGAGAACAGACTGCCTTCCATAATGACAAGGCTACCATCCATTGGAGTAACAAAAATCTCGAAAACAGACTACCTTCCATAATGACAAGGCTACCATCAATTGGAGTAATAAAAATCTCGACAATAGGCTACCTTCCATAATGACAAGGCTACCATCCATTGGAATAACAAAACTATCGACAACAAACTACGTTCCATAATGACAAGGCTACCATCCATTGGAGTAATAAAAATATCGACAAAAGACTACCTTCCATAATGACAAGGCTAACATCCATTGGAGTAACAAAAATATCGAGAATAGACTACCTTCCATAATGAAAAGCCTACCATGCATTGGAGTAACAAAAATCTCGATAACATAATACCTTCCATAATGACTAGTCTACCATCCATTAGAGTAACAAATATATCGACAACAGACTACCTTCCATAATGACAAGGCTACCATCCATTGGAGTGAGAAAAATCTCGACAACAGACTACCTTCCATAATGACAAGTCTACCATTCATTGGAGCCACAAAAATCTCGAAAACAGACTACCTTCCATAATGACAAGGCTAAAATCCATTGGAGTAACAAAAATCTCGAAAACATACTACCTTCCATAATGACAAGGCTACCATTCATGGGAGTAAAAAAAATCTCGAGAACAGATTGCCTTCAGTAATGACAAGGCTACCATCCATTGGAGTAACAAAAATCTCGAAAATAGACTACCTTCCATAATGACAAGGCTACCATCAATTGGAGTAATAAAAATCTCGACAATAGGCTACCTTCCATAATGACAAGGCTACCATCCAAAGGAGTAACAAAAATATCGACAAAAGACTACCTTCCATAATGACAAGGCTACCATCCATTGGAGTAACAAAAATATCGAGAATAGACTACCTTCCATAATGAAAAGCATACCATGCATTGGGGTAACAAAAATCTCGACAACATAATACCTTCCATAATGACTAGTCTACCATCCATTAGAGTAACAAAGATATCGATAACAGACTACCTTCCATAATGACAAGGCTACCATCCATTGGAGTGACAAAAATCTCGACAACAAACTACCGTCCATAATGACAAGGCTACCATCCATTGGAGTAACAAAAATCTCGAAAATAGACTACATTCCATAATGAGAAGGCTACCATCAATTGGAGTAATAAAAATATCGATAATAGACTACCTTCCATAATGACAAGGCTACCATCCAATGGAATAACAAAAATATCGACAACATACTACCTTCCATAATGACCAGGCTACCATCAATTGTAGTAACCAAAATCTCGACAACAGACTACCTTCCATATTGACAAGGCTACCGTCCATTGTAGTAACAAAAATCTCTACAACAAACTACCTTCCATAATGATATTGCTACCATCAATTGGAGTAACAAAAATCTCGACAACAGACTACTTTCCATAATGAAAAGGCTACCATCCATTGGAGTAACCAAAATCTCGACAACAGACAACTTCTATAATGAGAAGGCTACCATCTATTGGAATAACAAAAATCTCGAGAACATACTATCTTCCATAATGACAAGGCTACCATCCAATGGAATAACAAAAATATCGACAACATACTACCTTCCATAATGACAAGGCTACCATCAATTGTAGTAACCAAAATCTCGACAACAGACTACCTTCCATAATGACAAGGCTACCATCAATTGGAGTAACAAAAATCTCGACAAGAGACTACCTTTCATAATGACAAGGCTACCATCCATTGTAGTAACAAAAATCTCGACAACAGACTACCTTCCATAATGACAAGGCTACCATCCATTGGAGTAACCAAAATCTCGACAACAGACAACTTCTAAAATGACAACGCTACCGTCTATTGGAATAACAAAAATCTCGAGAACAGACTACCTTCCATAATGACAAGGCTACACTCCAATGGAATAACAAAAATATCGACAACATACTACCTTCCATAATGACAAAGCTACCATCAATTGTAGTAACCAAAATCTCCCCAACAGACTACCTTCCATAATGACAAGCCTACCATCCATTGGAATAAAAAAAATATCGACAACAAACTACCTTCCATAATGACAAGGCTACCATCCATTAGAGTAACAAAAATATCGATAATAGACTACCTTCCATAATGAAAAGCCAACCATCCATTGGAGTAACAAAATCTCGACAACATAATACCTTCCATAATGACTAGGCTACCATCCATTGGAGTAACAAAGATATCGACAACAGACTACCTTCCATAATGACAAGGCTACCATCCATTGGAGTGACAAAAATCTCAACAACAGACTACCTTCCATAATGACAAGGCTACAATCCACTGGAGTAACAAAAATCTCGAAAACAGACTACCTTCCATAATGACAAGGCTAAAATCCATTGGAGTAACAAAAATTTCGACAACAGACTACCTTCCATAATGACTAGGTTACCATCTATAGGAATAAAAAAAATCTCGAGAACAGACTGCCTTCCATAATGACAAGGCTACCATCCAATGGAATAACAAAAATATCGACAACATACTACCTTTCATAATGACAAGGCTACCATCAATTGTAGTAACCAAAATCTCGACAACAGACTACCTTCTATAATGAAAAGGCTACCATCAATTGGAATAACAAAAATCACGACAATAGACTACATCTCATAATGACAAGGTTACCATCCATTATAGTAACAAAAATCTCGACAACAGACTACCTTCCAAAATCTTGACAACAGACAACTTCTATAAGGACAAGGTTACCGTCTATTGGAATAACAAAAATCTCGAGAACAGACTACCTTGCATAATGACAAGGCTACCATCCAATGGAATAACAAAAATACGACAACATACTACCTTCTATAATGACAAGGCTACCATCAATTGTAGTAACCAAAATCTCGCCAACATACTACCTTCCATAATGAAAAGGCTACCATCCATTGGAGTAACAAAAATATCGACAACAAACTACGTTCCATAATGACTAGTCTACCATCCATTGGAGTAACAAATATATTGACAACAGACTACCTTCAATAATGACAAGGCTACCATCCATAGGACTGACAAAAATCTCGAAAACAGACTACCTTCCATAATGACAAGGCTACCATCCATTGGAGTAACAAAAATCTCGAAAACAGACTACCTTCCATAATGACAAGGCTAAAATCCATTGGAGTAACAAAAATCTCGACAACAGACTACCTTCCATAATGACAAGGCTACCATTTATAGGAATAAAAAAAATCTCGAGAACAGACTGCCTTCCATAATGACAAGGCTACCATCCATTGGAGTAACAAAAATCACGCAAACAGACTACCTTCCATAATGACAAGGCTACGATCCAATGGAATAACAAAAATATCGACAACATACTACCTTCCATAATGACAAGGCTACCATCCATTGTAGTAAACAAAATCTCGACAACAGACTACCTTCCATAATGACAAGGCTACCGTCCATTGTAGTAACAAAAATCTCGACAACAAACTACCTCCCATAATCACAATGCTACCATCAAATGGAGTAATAAAAATCTTGACAATAGGCTACCTTCTATAATGACAAGGCTACCATCCATTGTAGTACCAAAAATCTCGACAACAGACTACCTTCCTTAATGACAAGGATACCATCTATAGGAATAAAAAAAATCTCGAGAACAGACTGCCTTCCATAATGACAAGGCTACCATCCATTGGAGTAACAAAAATCTCGAAAATAGACTACATTCCATAATGAGAAGGCTACCATCAATTGGAGTAATAAAAATATCGATAATAGACTACCTTCCATAATGACAAGGCTACCATCCAATGGAATAACAAAAATATCGACAACATACTACCTTCCATAATGACCAGGCTACCATCAATTGTAGTAACCAAAATCTCGACAACAGACTACCTTCCATATTGACAAGGCTACCGTCCATTGTAGTAACAAAAATCTCTACAACAAACTACCTTCCATAATGATATTGCTACCATCAATTGGAGTAACAAAAATCTCGACAACAGACTACTTTCCATAATGAAAAGGCTACCATCCATTGGAGTAACCAAAATCTCGACAACAGACAACTTCTATAATGAGAAGGCTACCATCTATTGGAATAACAAAAATCTCGAGAACATACTATCTTCCATAATGACAAGGCTACCATCCAATGGAATAACAAAAATATCGACAACATACTACCTTCCATAATGACAAGGCTACCATCAATTGTAGTAACCAAAATCTCGACAACAGACTACCTTCCATAATGACAAGGCTACCATCAATTGGAGTAACAAAAATCTCGACAAGAGACTACCTTTCATAATGACAAGGCTACCATCCATTGTAGTAACAAAAATCTCGACAACAGACTACCTTCCATAATGACAAGGCTACCATCCATTGGAGTAACCAAAATCTCGACAACAGACAACTTCTAAAATGACAACGCTACCGTCTATTGGAATAACAAAAATCTCGAGAACAGACTACCTTCCATAATGACAAGGCTACACTCCAATGGAATAACAAAAATATCGACAACATACTACCTTCCATAATGACAAAGCTACCATCAATTGTAGTAACCAAAATCTCCCCAACAGACTACCTTCCATAATGACAAGCCTACCATCCATTGGAATAAAAAAAATATCGACAACAAACTACCTTCCATAATGACAAGGCTACCATCCATTAGAGTAACAAAAATATCGATAATAGACTACCTTCCATAATGAAAAGCCAACCATCCATTGGAGTAACAAAATCTCGACAACATAATACCTTCCATAATGACTAGGCTACCATCCATTGGAGTAACAAAGATATCGACAACAGACTACCTTCCATAATGACAAGGCTACCATCCATTGGAGTGACAAAAATCTCAACAACAGACTACCTTCCATAATGACAAGGCTACAATCCACTGGAGTAACAAAAATCTCGAAAACAGACTACCTTCCATAATGACAAGGCTAAAATCCATTGGAGTAACAAAAATTTCGACAACAGACTACCTTCCATAATGACTAGGTTACCATCTATAGGAATAAAAAAAATCTCGAGAACAGACTGCCTTCCATAATGACAAGGCTACCATCCAATGGAATAACAAAAATATCGACAACATACTACCTTTCATAATGACAAGGCTACCATCAATTGTAGTAACCAAAATCTCGACAACAGACTACCTTCTATAATGAAAAGGCTACCATCAATTGGAATAACAAAAATCACGACAATAGACTACATCTCATAATGACAAGGTTACCATCCATTATAGTAACAAAAATCTCGACAACAGACTACCTTCCAAAATCTTGACAACAGACAACTTCTATAAGGACAAGGTTACCGTCTATTGGAATAACAAAAATCTCGAGAACAGACTACCTTGCATAATGACAAGGCTACCATCCAATGGAATAACAAAAATACGACAACATACTACCTTCTATAATGACAAGGCTACCATCAATTGTAGTAACCAAAATCTCGCCAACATACTACCTTCCATAATGAAAAGGCTACCATCCATTGGAGTAACAAAAATATCGACAACAAACTACGTTCCATAATGACTAGTCTACCATCCATTGGAGTAACAAATATATTGACAACAGACTACCTTCAATAATGACAAGGCTACCATCCATAGGACTGACAAAAATCTCGAAAACAGACTACCTTCCATAATGACAAGGCTACCATCCATTGGAGTAACAAAAATCTCGAAAACAGACTACCTTCCATAATGACAAGGCTAAAATCCATTGGAGTAACAAAAATCTCGACAACAGACTACCTTCCATAATGACAAGGCTACCATTTATAGGAATAAAAAAAATCTCGAGAACAGACTGCCTTCCATAATGACAAGGCTACCATCCATTGGAGTAACAAAAATCACGCAAACAGACTACCTTCCATAATGACAAGGCTACGATCCAATGGAATAACAAAAATATCGACAACATACTACCTTCCATAATGACAAGGCTACCATCCATTGTAGTAAACAAAATCTCGACAACAGACTACCTTCCATAATGACAAGGCTACCGTCCATTGTAGTAACAAAAATCTCGACAACAAACTACCTCCCATAATCACAATGCTACCATCAAATGGAGTAATAAAAATCTTGACAATAGGCTACCTTCTATAATGACAAGGCTACCATCCATTGTAGTACCAAAAATCTCGACAACAGACTACCTTCCTTAATGACAAGGATACCATCTATAGGAATAAAAAAAATCTCGAGAACAGACTGCCTTCCATAATGACAAGGCTACCATCCATTGGAGTAACAAAAATCTCGAAAACAGACTACCTTCCATAATGACAAGGCTACCATCAATTGGAGTAATAAAAATCTCGATAATAGGCTACCTTCCATAATGACAAGGCTACCATCCATTGGAATAACAAAAATATCGACAACAAACTACGTTCCATAATGACAAGGCTACCATCCATTGGAGTAACAAAAATATCGACAAAAGACTACCTTCCATAATGACAAGGCTAACATCCATTGGAGTAACAAAAATATCGAGAATAGACTACCTTCCATAATGAAAAGCCTACCATGCATTGGAGTAACAAAAATCTCGATAACATAATACCTTCCATAATGACTAGTCTACCATCCATTAGAGTAACAAAGATATCGACAACAGACTACCTTCCATAATGACAAGGCTACCATCCATTGGAGTGACAAAATCTCGACAACAGACTACCTTCCATAATGACAAGTCAACCATTCATTGGAGTCACAAAAATCTCGAAAACAGACTACCTTACATAATGACAAGGCTAAAATCCATTGGAGTAACAAAAATCTCGACAACATACTACCTTCCATAATGACAAGGCTACCATTCATGGGAATAAAAAAAATCTCGAGAACAGATTGCCTTCCATAATGACAAGGCTACCATCCATTGGAGTAACAAAAATCTCGAAAACAGACTACCTTCCATAATGACAAGGCTACCATCAATTGGAGTAATAAAAATCTCGACAATAGGCTACCTTCCATAATGACAAGGCTACCATCCATTGGAATAACAAAAATATCGACAACAAACTACGTTCCATAATGACAAGGCTACCATCCATTGGAGTAATAAAAATATCGACAAAAGACTACCTTCCATAATGACAAGGCTAACATCCATTGGAGTAACAAAAATATCGAGAATAGACTACCTTCCATAATGAAAAGCCTACCATGCATTGGAGTACCAAAAATCTCGATAACATAATACCTTCCATAATGACTAGTCTACCATCCATTAGAGTAACAAATATATCGACAACAGACTACCTTCCATAATGACAAGGCTACCATCCATTGGAGTGAGAAAAATCTCGACAACAGACTACCTTCCATAATGACAAGTCTACCATTCATTGGAGCCACAAAAATCTCGAAAACAGACTACCTTCCATAATGACAAGGCTAAAATCCATTGGAGTAACAAAAATCTCGAAAACATACTACCTTCCATAATGACAAGGCTACCATTCATGGGAATAAAAAAAATCTCGAGAACAGATTGCCTTCAGTAATGACAAGGCTACCATCCATTGGAGTAACAAAAATCTCGAAAATAGACTACCTTCCATAATGATAAGGCTACCATCAATTGGAGTAATAAAAATCTCGACAATAGGCTACCTTCCATAATGACAAGGCTACCATCCATTGGAATAACAAAAATACCGACAACAAACTACGTTCCATAATGACAAGGCTACCATCCAAAGGAGTAACAAAAATATCGACAAAAGACTACCTTCCATAATGACAAGGCTACCATCCATTGGAGTAACAAAAATATCGAGAATAGACTACCTTCCATAATGAAAAGCGTACCATGCATTGGGGTAACAAAAATCTCGACAACATAATACCTTCCATAATGACTAGTCTACCATCCATTAGAGTAACAAAGATATCGATAACAGACTACCTTCCATAATGACAAGGCTACCATCCATTGGAGTGACAAAAATCTCGACAACAAACTACCGTCCATAATGACAAGGCTACCATCCATTGGAGTAACAAAAATCTCGAAAATAGACTACATTCCATAATGAGAAGGCTACCATCAATTGGAGTAATAAAAATATCGATAATAGACTACCTTCCATAATGACAAGGCTACCATCCAATGGAATAACAAAAATATCGACAACATACTACCTTCCATAATGACCAGGCTACCATCAATTGTAGTAACCAAAATCTCGACAACAGACTACCTTCCATAATGACAAGGCTACCGTCCATTGTAGTAACAAAAATCTCTACAACAAACTACCTTCCATAATGATAATGCTACCATCAATTGGAGTAACAAAAATCTCGACAACAGACTACTTTCCATAATGACAAGGCTACCATCCATTGGAGTAACCAAAATCTTGACAACAGACAACTTCTATAATGAGAAGGCTACCATCTATTGGAATAACAAAAATCTCGAGAACATACTATCTTCCATAATGACAAGGCTACCATCCAATGGAATAACAAAAATATCGACAACATACTACCTTCCATAATGACAAGGCTACCATCAATTGTAGTAACCAAAATCTCGACAAAAGACTATCTTCCATAATGACAAGGCTACCATCAATTGGAGTAACAAAAATCTCGACAAGAGACTACCTTTCATAATGACAAGGCTACCATCCATTGTAGTAACAAAAATCTCGACAACAGACTACCTTCCATAATGACAAGGCTACCATCCATTGGAGTAACCAAAATCTCGACAACAGACAACTTCTAAAATGACAACGCTACCGTCTATTAGAATAACAAAAATCTCGAGAACAGACTACCTTCCATAATGACAAGGCTAATATCCAATGGAATAACAAAAATATCGACAACATACTACCTTCCATAATGACAAGGCTACCATCAATTGTAGTAACCAAAATCTCCCCAACAGACTACCTTCCGTAATGACAAGGCTACCATCCATTGGAATAACAAAAATATCGACAACAAACTACCTTCCATAATGACAAGGCTACCATCCATTAGAGTAACAAAAATATCGAGAATAGACTACCTTCCATAATGAAAAGCCTACCATCCATTGGAGTAACAAAATCTCAACAACATAATACCTTCCATAATGACTAGGCTACCATCCATTGGAGTAACAAAGATATCGACAACAGGCTACCTTCCATAATGACAAGGCTACCATCCATTGGAGTGACAAAAATCTCAACAACAGACTACCTTCCATAATGACAAGGCTACAATCCATTGGAGTAACAAAAATCTCGAAAACAGACTACCTTTCATAATGACAAGGCTAAAATCCATTGGAGTAACAAAAATCTCGACAACAGACTACCTTCCATAATGACAAGGCTACCATTTATAGGAATAAAAAAAATCTCGAGAACAGACTGCCTTCCATAATTACAAGGCTACCATCCATTGGAGTAACAAAAATCTCAAAAACAGACTACCTTCCATAATGACAAGGCTACCATCCAATGGAATAACAAAAATATCGACAACATACTACCTTCCATAATGACCAGGCTACCATCAATTGTAGTAACCAAAATCTCGACAATAGACTACCTTCCATAATGACAAGGCTACCGTCCATTTTAGTAACAAAAATCTTGACAACAGACTACCTTCTATAATGACAATGCTACCATCAAGTAGAGTAATAAAAATCTTGACAATAGGGTACCTTCCATAATGACAAGGCTACCATCTATTGGAATAACAAAAATCTCGAGAACAGACTACCTTCCATAATTACAAGGCTACCATCCAATGGAATAACAAAAATATCGATAACATACTACCTTCCATAATTACAATGCTACCATCCATTAGAGTGACAAAAATCTCGACAATAGACTACCTTCCATAATGACTAGGCTACCATCCATTAGAGTAACAAAGATATCGACAACAAACTACCTCCTATAATGACAAGGCTACCATACATTGTAATAACAAAAATCTCGACAACAAACTACCTTCCATAATGACAAGGCTACCATCCATTGGAGTAACAAAAATCTTGACAATAGACAACCTTCCATAATGACAAGGCTACCATCCATTGGAATAACAAAAATATCAACAAGAGACTACCTTCCATAATGATAAGGCTACCATCCATCGGAGTAACAAAAAATGCGACAACAGACTACCTTCCATAATGACATGGCTACCATCCATTGGAGTAACAAAAATATCAACAAGAGACTACCTTCCATAATGACAAGGCTACCATCCATTGGAGTAACAAAAATCTCGACAACAGACTACCTTCCATAATGACAAGGCTACCATCCATTGGAGTAACAAAAATATCGACAACAGACTACCTTCCATAATGACAAGGCTACCATCTATAGGAATAAAAAAAATCCCGAGAACAGACTGCGTTCCATAATGACAAGGCTACCATCCATTGGAGTAACAAAAATCTCGACAACAGACTACCTTCCATAATGACAAGGCTACAATCTATAGGAATAAAAAAAAATCTCGAGAACAGACTGCCTTCCATAATGACAAGGCTACCATCTATAGGAATAAAAAAAATCTCGACAAAAGACTACCTTCCATAATGACAAGGCTACCATCCAATGGAATTACAAAAATATCGACAACATACTACCTTTCATAATGACAAGGCTACCATCAATTGTAGTAACCAAAATCTCGAAAACAGACTACCTTTCATAATGAAAAGGCTACCATCAATTGGAATAACAAAAATCTCGACAATAGACTACATTTCATAATGACAAGGCTACCATCAATTATAGTAACAAAAATCTCGACAACAGACTACCTTCCATAATGACAAGGCTACCATCCATTGGAGTAACCAAAATCTTGACAACAGACAACTTCTATAAGGACAAGGCTACCGTCTATTGGAATAACAAAAATCTCGAGAATAGACTACCTTGCAAAATGACAAGGCTACCATCCAATGGAATAACAAAAATACGACAACATACTACCTTCCATAATGACAAGGCTACCATCAATTGTAGTAACCAAAATCTCGCCAACAGACTACCTTCCATAATGACAAGGCTACTATCCATTGGAGTAACAAAAATATCGAGAATAGACTACCTTCCATAATGAAAAGCCTACCATTCATTGGAGTAACAAAATCTCGACAACATAATACCTTCCATAATGACTAGTCTACCATCCATTGGAGTAAAAAAGATATTGAGAACTGACTACCTTCCATAATGACAAGGCTACCATCCATTGGAGTGACAAAAATATCGAAAACAAACTACCTTCCATAATGACAAGGCTACCATCCATTGGAGTAACAAAAATCTCGAAAGCAGACTACCTTCCATAATGACAAGGCTAAAATCCATTGGAGTAACAAAAATCTCAACAACAGACTACCTTCCATAATGACAAGGCTACAATTTATAGGAATAAAAAAATCTCGAGAACAGACTGCCTTCCATAATGACAAGGCTACCATCCATTGGAGTAACCAAAATCTCGAAAACAGACTACCTTCCATAATGACAAGGCTACCGTCCATTGTAGTAACAAAAATCTCGACAACATACTACCTTCCATAATGACAATGCTACCATCAAATGGAGTAAAAAAAATCTTGACAATAGGCTACCTTCTATAATGACAAGGCTACCATCCATTGTAGTTACAAAAATCTCGACAACAGACTACCTTCCTTAATGACAAGGCTACCATCAATTGTAGTAACCAAAATCTCGCCAACAGACTACCTTCCATAATGACAAGGCTAACATCCATTGGAGTAACAAAAATATCGAGAATAGACTACCTTCCATAATGAAAAGCCTACCATGCATTGGAGTAACAAAAATCTCGATAACATAATACCTTCCATAATGACTAGTCTACCATCCATTAGAGTAACAAATATATCGACAACAGACTACCTTCCATAATGACAAGGCTACCATCCATTGGAGTGAGAAAAATCTCGACAACAGACTACCTTCCATAATGACAAGTCTACCATTCATTGGAGCCACAAAAATCTCGAAAACAGACTACCTTCCATAATGACAAGGCTAAAATCCATTGGAGTAACAAAAATCTCGAAAACATACTACCTTCCATAATGACAAGGCTACCATTCATGGGAATAAAAAAAATCTCGAGAACAGATTGCCTTCAGTAATGACAAGGCTACCATCCATTGGAGTAACAAAAATCTCGAAAATAGACTACCTTCCATAATGATAAGGCTACCATCAATTGGAGTAATAAAAATCTCGACAATAGGCTACCTTCCATAATGACAAGGCTACCATCCATTGGAATAACAAAAATACCGACAACAAACTACGTTCCATAATGACAAGGCTACCATCCAAAGGAGTAACAAAAATATCGACAAAAGACTACCTTCCATAATGACAAGGCTACCATCCATTGGAGTAACAAAAATATCGAGAATAGACTACCTTCCATAATGAAAAGCGTACCATGCATTGGGGTAACAAAAATCTCGACAACATAATACCTTCCATAATGACTAGTCTACCATCCATTAGAGTAACAAAGATATCGATAACAGACTACCTTCCATAATGACAAGGCTACCATCCATTGGAGTGACAAAAATCTCGACAACAAACTACCGTCCATAATGACAAGGCTACCATCCATTGGAGTAACAAAAATCTCGAAAATAGACTACATTCCATAATGAGAAGGCTACCATCAATTGGAGTAATAAAAATATCGATAATAGACTACCTTCCATAATGACAAGGCTACCATCCAATGGAATAACAAAAATATCGACAACATACTACCTTCCATAATGACCAGGCTACCATCAATTGTAGTAACCAAAATCTCGACAACAGACTACCTTCCATAATGACAAGGCTACCGTCCATTGTAGTAACAAAAATCTCTACAACAAACTACCTTCCATAATGATAATGCTACCATCAATTGGAGTAACAAAAATCTCGACAACAGACTACTTTCCATAATGACAAGGCTACCATCCATTGGAGTAACCAAAATCTTGACAACAGACAACTTCTATAATGAGAAGGCTACCATCTATTGGAATAACAAAAATCTCGAGAACATACTATCTTCCATAATGACAAGGCTACCATCCAATGGAATAACAAAAATATCGACAACATACTACCTTCCATAATGACAAGGCTACCATCAATTGTAGTAACCAAAATCTCGACAAAAGACTATCTTCCATAATGACAAGGCTACCATCAATTGGAGTAACAAAAATCTCGACAAGAGACTACCTTTCATAATGACAAGGCTACCATCCATTGTAGTAACAAAAATCTCGACAACAGACTACCTTCCATAATGACAAGGCTACCATCCATTGGAGTAACCAAAATCTCGACAACAGACATCTTCTAAAATGACAACGCTACCGTCTATTAGAATAACAAAAATCTCGAGAACAGACTACCTTCCATAATGACAAGGCTAATATCCAATGGAATAACAAAAATATCGACAACATACTACCTTCCATAATGACAAGGCTACCATCCATTGGAGTAACAAAGATATCGACAACAGGCTACCTTCCATAATGACAAGGCTACCATCCATTGGAGTGACAAAAATCTCAACAACAGACTACCTTCCATAATGACAAGGCTACAATCCATTGGAGTAACAAAAATCTCGAAAACAGACTACCTTTCATAATGACAAGGCTAAAATCCATTGGAGTAACAAAAATCTCGACAACAGACTACCTTCCATAATGACAAGGCTACCATTTATAGGAATAAAAAAAATCTCGAGAACAGACTGCCTTCCATAATTACAAGGCTACCATCCATTGGAGTAACAAAAATCTCAAAAACAGACTACCTTCCATAATGACAAGGCTACCATCCAATGGAATAACAAAAATATCGACAACATACTACCTTCCATAATGACCAGGCTACCATCAATTGTAGTAACCAAAATCACGACAATAGACTACCTTCCATAATGACAAGGCTACCGTCCATTTTAGTAACAAAAATCTTGACAACAGACTACCTTCTATAATGACAATGCTACCATCAAGTAGAGTAATAAAAATCTTGACAATAGGGTACCTTCCATAATGACAAGGCTACCATCTATTGGAATAACAAAAATCTCGAGAACAGACTACCTTCCATAATTACAAGGCTACCATCCAATGGAATAACAAAAATATCGATAACATACTACCTTCCATAATTACAATGCTACCATCCATTAGAGTGACAAAAATCTCGACAATAGACTACCTTCCATAATGACTAGGCTACCATCCATTAGAGTAACAAAGATATCGACAACAAACTACCTCCTATAATGACAAGGCTACCATACATTGTAATAACAAAAATCTCGACAACAAACTACCTTCCATAATGACAAGGCTACCATCCATTGGAGTAACAAAAATCTTGACAATAGACTACCTTCCATAATGACAAGGCTACCATCCATTGGAATAACAAAAATATCAACAAGAGACTACCTTCCATAATGATAAGGCTACCATCCATCGGAGTAACAAAAAATGCGACAACAGACTACCTTCCATAATGACATGGCTACCATCCATTGGAGTAACAAAAATATCAACAAGAGACTACCTTCCATAATGACAAGGCTACCATCCATTGGAGTAACAAAAATCTCGACAACAGACTACCTTCCATAATGACAAGGCTACCATCCATTGGAGTAACAAAAATATCGACAACAGACTACCTTCCATAATGACAAGGCTACCATCTATAGGAATAAAAAAAATCCCGAGAACAGACTGCGTTCCATAATGACAAGGCTACCATCCATTGGAGTAACAAAAATCTCGACAACAGACTACCTTCCATAATGACAAGGCTACAATCTATAGGAATAAAAAAAAATCTCGAGAACAGACTGCCTTCCATAATGACAAGGCTACCATCTATAGGAATAAAAAAAATCTCGACAAAAGACTACCTTCCATAATGACAAGGCTACCATCCAATGGAATTACAAAAATATCGACAACATACTACCTTTCATAATGACAAGGCTACCATCAATTGTAGTAACCAAAATCTCGAAAACAGACTACCTTTCATAATGAAAAGGCTACCATCAATTGGAATAACAAAAATCTCGACAATAGACTACATTTCATAATGACAAGGCTACCATCAATTATAGTAACAAAAATCTCGACAACAGACTACCTTCCATAATGACAAGGCTACCATCCATTGGAGTAACCAAAATCTTGACAACAGACAACTTCTATAAGGACAAGGCTACCGTCTATTGGAATAACAAAAATCTCGAGAACAGACTACCTTGCAAAATGACAAGGCTACCATCCAATGGAATAACAAAAATACGACAACATACTACCTTCCATAATGACAAGGCTACCATCAATTGTAGTAACCAAAATCTCGCCAACAGACTACCTTCCATAATGACAAGGCTACTATCCATTGGAGTAACAAAAATATCGAGAATAGACTACCTTCCATAATGAAAAGCCTACCATTCATTGGAGTAACAAAATCTCGAAAACATAATACCTTCCATAATGACTAGTCTACCATCCATTGGAGTAAAAAAGATATTGAGAACTGACTACCTTCCATAATGACAAGGCTACCATCCATTGGAGTGACAAAAATATCGAAAACAAACTACCTTCCATAATGACAAGGCTACCATCCATTGGAGTAACAAAAATCTCGAAAGCAGACCACCTTCCATAATGACAAGGCTAAAATCCATTGGAGTAACAAAAATCTCAACAACAGACTACCTTCCATAATGACAAGGCTACAATTTATAGGAATAAAAAAATCTCGAGAACAGACTGCCTTCCATAATGACAAGGCTACCATCCATTGGAGTAACCAAAATCTCGAAAACAGACTACCTTCCATAATGACAAGGCTACCGTCCATTGTAGTAACAAAAATCTCGACAACATACTACCTTCCATAATGACAATGCTACCATCAAATGGAGTAAAAAAAATCTTGACAATAGGCTACCTTCTATAATGACAAGGCTACCATCCATTGTAGTTACAAAAATCTCGACAACAGACTACCTTCCTTAATGACAAGGCTACCATCAATTGTAGTAACCAAAATCTCGCCAACAGACTACCTTCCATAATGACAAGGCTACCATCCATTGGAGTAACAAAAATATCGACAAAAGACTACCTTCCTTAATGACAAGGCTACCATCCATTGGAGTAACAAAAATATCGAGAATAGACTACCTTCCATAATGAAAAGCCTACCATGCATTGGAGTAACAAAAATCTCGACAACATAATACCTTCCATAATGACTAGTCTACCATCCATTAGAGTAACAAAGATATCGACAACAGACTACCTTCCATAATGACAAGGCTACCATCCATTGGAGTGACAAAATCTCGACAACAGACTACCTTCCATAATGACAAGGCTACCATCCATTGGAGTAACAAAAATCTCGAAAACAGAATACCTTCCATAATGACAAGGCTAAAATCCATTGGAGTAACAAAAATCTCGACAACATACTACCTTCCATAATGACAAGGCTACCATTCATGGGAATGAAAAAAATCACGAGAACAGACTGCCTTCCATAATGACAAGGCAACCATCCATTGGAGTAACAAAAATCTCGAAAACAGACTACCTTCCATAATGACAAGGCTACCATCAATTGGAGTAATAAAAATCTCGACAATAGGCTACCTTCCATAATGACAAGGCTACCATCCAATGGAATAACAAAAATATCGACAACATACTACCTTCCATAATGACCAGGCTACCATCAATTGTAGTAACCAAAATCTCGACAACAGACTACCTTCCATAATGAAAAGGCTACCGTCCATTGTAGTAACAAAAATCTCTACAACAAACTACCTTCCATAATGACAATGCTACCATCAATTGGAGTAATAAAAATCTCGACAATAGGCTACATTCTATAATGACAAGGCTACCATCCATTGTAGTAACAAAAATCTCGACAACAGACTACCTTCCATAATGACAAGGCTACCATCCATTGGAGTAACCAAAATCTTGACAACAGACAACTTCTATAAGGACAAGGCTACCGTCTATTGGAATAACAAAAATCTCGAGAACATACTACCTTGCAAAATGATAAGGCTACCATCCAATGGAATAACAAAAATACGACAACATACTACCTTCCATAATGACAAGGCTACCATCAATTGTAGTAACCAAAATCTCGCCAACAGACTACCTTCCATAATGACAAGGCTACTATCCATTGGAGTAACAAAAATATCGAGAATAGACTACCTTCCATAATGAAAAGCCTACCATGCATTGGAGTAACAAAATCTCGACAACATAATACCTTCCATAATGACTAGTCTACCATCCATTGGAGTAACAAAGATATTGAGAACTGACTACCTTCCATAATGACAACGCTACCATCCATTGGAGTGACAAAAATATCGAGAACAGACTACCTTCCATAATGACAAGGCTACCATCCATTTGAGTAACAAAAATCTCGAAAGCAGACTACCTTCCATAATGACAAGGCTAAAATCCATTG
Organism: Vicia faba; assembly: GCA_948472305.1. Lineage (NCBI taxonomy): Eukaryota > Viridiplantae > Streptophyta > Magnoliopsida > Fabales > Fabaceae > Vicia > Vicia faba. The sequence goes on from OX451738.1 coordinate 763,625,963, forward strand.
GAGTAACAAAAATCTCGACAACAGACTACCTTCCATAATGACAAGGCTACAATTTATAGGAATAAAAAAATCTCGAGAACAGACTGCCTTCCATAATGACAAGGCTACCATCCATTGGAGTAACCAAAATCTCGAAAACAGACTTCCTTCTATAATGACAAGGCTACCATCCATTGTAGTTACAAAAATCTCGACAACAGACTACCTTCCTTAATGACAAGGCTACCATCAATTGTAGTAACCAAAATCTCGCCAACAGACTACCTTCCATAATGACAAGGCTACCATTCATTGGAGTAACAAAAATATCGACAAAAGACTACCTTCCTTCATGACAAGGCTACCATCCATTGGAGTAACAAAAATATCGAGAATAGACTACCTTCCATAATGAAAAGCCTACCATGCATTAGAGTAACAAAAATCTCGACAACATAATACCTTCCATAATGACTAGTCTACCATCCATTAGAGTAACAAAGATATCGACAACAGACTACCTTCCATAATGACAAGGCTACCATCCATTGGACTGACAAAATCTCGACAACAGACTACCTTCCATAATGACAAGGCTACCATCCATTGGAGTCACAAAAATCTCGAAAACAGAATACCTTCCATAATGACAAGGCTAAAATCCATTGGAGTAACAAAAATCTCGACAACATACTACCTTCCATAATGACAAGGCTAAAATCCATTGGAGTAACAAAAATCTCGACAACATACTACCTTCCATAATGACAAGGCTACCATTCATGGGAATAAAAAAAATCACGAGAACAGACTGCCTTCCATAATGACAAGGCAACCATCCATTGGAGTAACAAAAATCTCGAAAACAGACTACCTTCCATAATGACAAGGCTACCATCAATTGGAGTAATAAAAATCTCGACAATAGGCTACCTTCCATAATGACAAGGCTACCATCCAATGGAATAACAAAAATATCGACAACATACTACCTTCCATAATGACCAGGCTACCATCAATTGTAGTAACCAAAATCTCGACAACAGACTACCTTCCATAATGAAAAGGCTACCGTCCATTGTAGTAACAAAAATCTCTACAACAAACTACCTTCCATAATGACAATGCTACCATCAATTGGAGTAATAAAAATCTCGACAATAGGCTACATTCTATAATGACAAGGCTACCATCAATTGTAGTAACAAAAATCTCGACAACAGACTACCTTCCATAATGACAAGGCTACCATCCATTGGAGTAACCAAAATCTCGACAACAGACAACTTCTATAATGAGAAGGCTACCATCTATTGGAATAACAAATATCTCGAGAACAGACTATCTTCCATAATGACAAGGCTACCATCCAATGGAATAACAAAAATATCGACAACATACTACCTTCCATAATGACAAGGCTACCATTAATTGTAGTAACAAAAATCTCGACAACAGACTACCTTCCATAATGACAAGGCTACCGTCCATTGTAGTAACCAAAATCTCGACAACAGACTACCTTCCATAATGACAATGCTACCATCAATTGGAGTAATAAAAATCTCGACAATAGACTACCTTCCATAATGACAAGGCTACCATCCGTTGGAGTAACCAAAATCTCGACAACAGACAACTTCTATAATGACAATGCTACCGTCTATTGGAATAACAAAAATCTCGAGAACAGACTACCTTCCATAATGACGAGGCTACCATCCAATGGAATAACAAAAATATCGACAACATACTACCTTCCATAATGACAAGGCTACCATCAATTGTAGTAACCAAAATCTCGCCAACAGACTACCTTCCATAATGACAAGGCTACCATCGATTGGAATAACAAAAATATCGACAACAAACTACCTTCCATAATGACAAGGCTACCATCCATTGGAGTAACAAAAATAACGACAACAGACTACCTTCCATAATAACAAGGCTACCATCCATTGGAGTAACAAAAATATCGAGAATAGACTACCTTCCATAATGAAAAGCCTACCATCCATTGGAGTAACAAAATCTCGACAACATAATACCTTCCATAATGACTAGTCAACCATCCATTGGAGTAACAAAGATATCGACAACAGACTACCTTCCATAATGACAAGGCTACCATCCATTGGAGTGACAAAAATCTCGAAAACAGACTACCTTCCATAATGATAAGGCTAAAATCCATTGGAGTAACAAAAATCTCGACAACAGACTACCTTCCATAATGACAAGGCTACCATTTATAAGAATAAAAAAAATCTCGAGAACAGACTGCCTTCCATAATGACAAGGCTACCATCCATTGGAGTAACAAAAATCTCAAAAACAGACTACCTTCCATAATGACAAGGCTACTATCCAATGGAATAACAAAAATATCGATAACATACTACCTTCCATAATGACAAGGCTACCATCAATTATAGTAACCAAAATCTCGATAACAGACTACCTTCCATAATGACAAGGCTACCGTCCATTGTAGTAACAAAAATCTCGACAACAGACTACCTTCCATAATGACAATGCTACCATCAATTGGAGTAATAAAAATCTCGACAATAGACTACCTTCCATAATGACAAGGCTACCATCCATTGGAGTAACCAAAATCTCGACAACAAACAACTTCTAAAATGACAACGCTACCGTCTATTGGAATAACAAAAATCTCGAGAACAGACTACCTTCCATAATGACAAGGCTACCATCCAATGGAATAACAAAAATATCGACAACATACTACCTTCCATAATGACAAGGCTACCATCAATTGTAGTAACCAAAATCTCGCCAACAGACTACCTTCCATAATGACAAGGCTACCATCCATTGGAATAACAAAAATATCGACAACAAACTACGTTCCATAATGACAAGGCTACCATCCATTGGAGTAACAAAAATAACGACAACAGACTACCTTCCATAATGACAAGGCTACCATCCATTGGAGTAACAAAAATATCGAGAATAGACTACCTTCCATAATGAAAAGCCTACCATCCATTGGAGTAACAAAATCTCGACAACATAATACCTTCCATAATGACTAGTCAACCATCCATTGGAGTAACAAAGATATCGACAACAAACTACCTTCCATAATGACAAGGCTACCATCCATTGGAGTGACAAAAATCTCGAAAATAGACTACCTTCCATAATGATAAGTCTAAAATCCATTGGAGTAACAAAAATCTCGACAACAGACTACCTTCCATAATGACAAGGCTACCATTTATAAGAATAAAAAAAATCTCGAGAACAAACTGCCTTCCATAATGACAAGGCTACCATCCATTGGAGTAACAAAAATCTCAAAAACAGACTACCTTCCATAATGACAAGGCTACCATCCAATGGAATAACAAAAATATCGATAACATACTACCTTCCATAATGACAAGGCTACCATCAATTGTAGTAACCAAAATCTCGATAACAGACTACCTTCCATAATGACAAGGCTACCGTCCATTGTAGTAACAAAAATCTCAACAACAGACTACCTTCCATAATGACAATGCTACCATCAATTGGAGTAATAAAAATCTCGCCAATAGACTACCTTCCATAATGACAAGGCTACCATCCATTGGAGTAACCAAAATCTCGACAACAAACAACTTCTAAAATGACAACGCTACCGTCTATTGGAATAACAAAAATCTCGAGAACAAACTACCTTCCATAATGACAAGGCTACCATCCAATGGAATAACAAAAATATCGACAACATACTACCTTCCATAATGACAAGGCTACCGTCAATTGTAGTAACCAAAATCTCGCCAACAGACTACCTTCCATAATGACAAGGCTACCATCCATTGGAATAACAAAAATATCGACAACAAACTATGTTCCATAATGACAAGGCTACCATCCATTGGAGTAACAAAAATAACGACAACAGACTACCTTCCATAATGACAAGGCTACCATCCATTGGAGTAACAAAAATATCGAGAATAGACTACCTTCCATAATGAAAAGCCTACCATCCATTGGAGTAACAAAATCTCGACAACATAATACCTTCCATAATGACTAGGCTACCATCCATTGGAGTAACAAAGATATCGACAACAGACTACCTTCCATAATGACAAGGCTACCATCAATTGGAGTGACAAAAATCTCAACAACAGACTACCTTCCATAATGACAAGGCTACAATCCATTGGAGTAATAAAAATCTCGAAAACAGACTACCTTGCATAATGACAAGGCTAAAATCCATTGGAGTAACAAAAATCTCGACAACAGACTACCTTCCATAATGACAAGGCTACCATTTATAGGAATAAAAAAAATCTCGAGAACAGACTGCCTTCCATAATTACAAGGCTACCATCCATTGGAGTAACAAAAATCTCAAAAATAGACTACCTTCCATAATGACAAGGCTACCATCCAATGGAATAACAAAAATATCGACAACATACTACCTTCCATAATGACAAGGCTACCATCAATTGTAGTAACCAAAATCTCGATAACAGACTACCTTCCATAATGACAAGGCTACCGTCCATTGTAGTAACAAAAATCTCGACAACAAACTACCTTCCATAATGACAATGCTACCATCAATTGGAGTAATAAAAATCTCGACAATAGACTACCTTCCATAATGACAAGGCTACCATCCATTGGAGTAACCAAAATCTCGACAACAAACAACTTCGAAAATGACAACGCTACCGTCTATTGGAATAACAAAAATCTCGAGAACAGACTACCTTCCATAATGACAAGGCTACCATCCAATGGAATAACAAAAATATCGATAACATACTACCTTCCATAATGACAAGGCTACCATCAATTGTAGTAACCAAAATCTCGCCAACAGACTACCTTCCATAATGACAAGGCTACCATCCATTGGAATAACAAAAATATCGACAACAAACTACGTTCCATAATGACAAGGCTACCATCCATTGGAGTAACAAAAATATCGACAACAGACTACTTTCCATAATGAGAAGGCTACCATCCATTGGAGTAACAAAAATATCGAGAATAGACTACCTTCCATAATGAAAAGCCTACCATCCATTGGAGTAACAAAATCTCAACAACATAATACCTTCCATAATGACTAGGCTACCATCCATTGGAGTAACAAAGATATCGACAACAGACTACCTTCCATAATGACAAGGCTACCATCAATTGGAGTGACAAAAATCTCAACAACAGACTACCTTCCATAATGACAAGGCTACAATCCATTGGAGTAACAAAAATCTCGAAAACAGACTACCTTGCATAATGACAAGGCTAAAATCCATTGGAGTAACAAAAATCTCGACAACAGACTACCTTCCATAATGACAAGGCTACCATTTATAGGAATAAAAAAAATCTCGAGAACAGACTCCCTTCCATAATTACAAGGCTACCATCCATTGGAGTAACAAAAATCTCAAAAATAGACTACCTTCCATAATGACAAGGCTACCATCCAATGGAATAACAAAAATATCGACAACATACTACCTTCCATAATGACCAGGCTACCATCAATTATAGTAACCAAAATCTCGACAACAGACTACCTTCCATAATGACAAGGCTACCGTCCATTGTAGTAACAAAATCTCTACAACAAACTACCTTCCATAATGATAATGCTACCATCAATTGGAGTAACAAAAATCTCGACAACAGACTACTTTCCATAATGACAAGGCTACCATCCATTGGAGTAACCAAAATCTCGACAACAGACAACTTATATAATGAGAAGGCTACCATCTATTGGAATAACAAAAATCTCGAGAACATACTATCTTCCATAATGACAAGGCTACCATCCAATGGAATAACAAAAATATCGACAACATACTACCTTCCATAATGACAAGGCTACCATCAATTGTAGTAACCAAAATCTCGACAACAGACTACCTTCCATAATGACCAGGCTACCATCAATTGTAGTAACCAAAATCTCGACAACAGACTACCTTCCATAATGAGAAGGCTACCGTCCATTGTAGTAACAAAATCTCTACAACAAACTACCTTCCATAATGATAATGGTACCATCAATTGGAGTAACAAAAATCTCGACAACAGACTACTTTCCATAATGACAAGGCTACCATCCATTGGAGTAACCAAAATCTCGACAACAGACAACTTCTATAATGAGAAGGCTACCATCTATTGGAATAACAAAAATCTCGAGAACATACTATCTTCCATAATGACAAGGCTACCATCCAATGGAATAACAAAAATATCGACAACATACTACCTTCCATAATGACAAGGCTACCATCAATTGTAGTAACCAAAATCTCGACAACAGACTACCTTCCATAATGACAAGGCTACCATAGATTGGAGTAACAAAAATCTCGACAAGAGACTACCTTTCATAATGACAAGGCTACCATCCATTGTAGTAACAAAAATCTCAACAACGGACTACCTTCCATAATGACAAGGCTACCATCCATTGGAGTAACCAAAATCTCGACAACAAACAACTTCTATAATGACAAGGCTACCATCTATTGGAATAACTAAAATCTCGACAACAGACTACCTTCCATAATGACAAGGCTAACATCCAATGGAATAACAAAAATATCGATAACATACTACCTTCCATAATGACAAGGCTACCATCAATTGTAGTAACCAAAATCTCGATAACAGACTACCTTCCATAATGACAAGGCTACCGTCCATTGTAGTAACAAAAATCTCGACAACAGACTACCTTCCATAATGACAATGCTACCATCAATTGGAGTAATAAAAATCTCGACAATAGACTACCTTTCATAATGACAAGGCTACCATCCATTAGAGTAACCAAAATCTCGACAACAGACAACTTCTAAAATGACAACGCTACTGTCTATTGGAATAACAAAAATCTCGAGAACAGACTACCTTCCATAATGACAAGGCTACCATCCAATGGAATAACAAAAATATTGACAACATACTACCTTCCATAATGACAAGGCTACCATCAATTGTAGTAACCAAAATCTCGCCAACAGACGACCTTCCATAATGACATGGCTACCATCCATTGGAATAAGAAAAATATCGACAACAAACTACCTTCCATAATGACTAGGCTACCATCCATTGGAGTAACAAAGATATCGAGAATAGACTACCTTCCATAATGAAAAGCCTACCATCCATTGGAGTGACAAAAATCTCGACAACATAATACCTTCCATAATGACTAGGCTACCATCCATTGGAGTAACAAAAATCTCGAAAACAGACTACCTTGCATAATGACAAGGCTAAAATCCATTGGAGTAACAAAAATCACGACAACAGACTACTTTCCATAATGACAAGCCTACAATCCATTGGAGTAACAAAAATCTCGAAAACAGACTACCTTGCATAATGACAAGGCTAAAATCCATTGGAGTAACAAAAATCTCGACAACAGACTACCTTCGATAATGACAAGGCTACCATTTATAGGAATAAAAAAAATCTCGAGAACAGACTGCCTTCCATAATTACAAGGCTACCATCCATTGGAGTAACAAAAATATCAAAAATAGACTACCTTCCATAATGACAAGGCTACCATCCAATGGAATAACAAAAATATCGACAACATACTACCTTCCATAATGACCAGGCTACCATCAATTGTAGTAATCAAAATCTCGACAACATACTACCTTCCATAATGACAAGGCTACCGTCCATTGTAGTAACAAAATCTCTACAACAAACTACCTTCCATAATGATAATGCTACCATCAATTGGAGTAACAAAAATCTCGACAACAGACTACTTTCCATAATGACAAGGCTACCATCCATTGGAGTAACCAAAATCTCGACAACAAACAACTTCTATAATGAGAAGGCTACCATCTATTGGAATAACAAAAATCTCGAGAACATACTATCTTCCATAATGACAAGGCTACCATCCAATGGAATAACAAAAATATCGACAACATACTACCTTCCATAATGACAAGGCTACCATCAATTGTAGTAACCAAAATCCCGACAACAGACTACCTTCCATAATGACAAGGCTACCATCAATTGGAGTAACAAAAATCTCGACAAGAGACTACTTTTCATAATGACAAGGCTACCATCCATTGTAATAACAAAAATCTCGACAACAGACTACCTTCCATAATGACAAGGCTACCATCCATTGGAGTAACCAAAATCTCGACAACAAACAACTTCTATAATGACAAGGCTACCATCTATTGGAATAACAAAAATCTCGACAACAGACTACCTTCCATAATGACAAGGCTACCATCCAATGGAATAACAAAAATATCGATAACATACTACCTTCCATAATGACAAGGCTACCATCAATTGTAGTAACCAAAATCTCGATAACAGACTACCTTCCATAATGACAAGGCTATCGTCCATTGTAGTAACAAAAATCTCGACAACAGACTACCTTCCATAATGACAATGCTACCATCAATTGGAGTAATAAAAATCTCGACAATAGACTACCTTCCATAATGACAAGGCTACCATCCATTGGAGTAACCAAAATCTCGACAACAGACAACTTCTAAAATGACAACGCAACCGTCTATTGGAATAACAGAAATCTCGAGAACAGACTACCTTCCATAATGACAAGGCTACCATCCAATGGAATAACAAAAATATCGACAACATACTACCTTCCATAATGACAAGGCTACCATCAATTGTAGTAACCAAAATCTCGCCAACAGACTACCTTCCGTATTGACAAGGCTACCATCCATTGGAATAACAAAAATATCGACAACAAACTACCTTCCATAATGACAAGGCTACCATCCATTGGAGTAACAAAAATATCGAGAATAGACTACCTTCCATAATGAAAAGCCTACCATCCATTGGAGTAACAAAATATCGACAACATAATACCTTCCATAATGACTAGGCTACCATCCATTGGAGTAACAAAGATATCGACAACAGACTACCTTCCATAATGACAAGGCTACCATCCATTGGAGTGACAAAAATCTCAACAACAGACTACCTTCCATAATGACAAGGCTACAATCCATTGGAGTAACAAAAATCTCGAAAACAGACTACCTTCCATAATGACAAGGCTAAAATCCATTGGAGTAACAAAAATCTCGACAACAGACTACCATCGATAATGACAAGGCTACCATTTATAGGAATAAAAAAAATCTCGAGAACAGACTGCCTTCCATAATTACAAGGCTACCATCCATTGGAGTAACAAAAATATCAAAAATAGACTACCTTCCATAATGACACGGCTACCATCCAATGGAATAACAAAAATATCGACAACATACTACCTTCCGTAATGACCAGGCTACCATCAATTGTAGTAATCAAAATCTCGACAACATACTACCTTCCATAATGACAAGGCTACCGTCCATTGTAGTAACAAAATCTCTACAACAAAATACCTTCCATAATGATAATGCTACCATCAATTGGAGTAACAAAAATCTCGACAACAGACTACTTTCCATAATGACAAGGCTACCATCCATTGGAGTAACCAAAATCTCGACAACAAACAACTTCTATAATGAGAAGGCTACCATCTATTGGAATAACAAAAATCTCGAGAACATACTATCTTCCATAATGACAAGGCTACCATCCAATGGAATAACAAAAATATCGACAACATACTACCTTCCATAATGACAAGGCTACCATCAATTGTAGTAACCAAAATCCCGACAACAGACTACCTTCCATAATGACAAGGCTACCATCAATTGGAGTAACAAAAATCTCGACAAGAGACTACTTTTCATAATGACAAGGCTACCATCCATTGTAATAACAAAAATCTCGACAACAGACTACCTTCCATAATGACAAGGCTACCATCCATTGGAGTAACCAAAATCTCGACAACAAACAACTTCTATAATGACAAGGCTACCATCTATTGGAATAACAAAAATCTCGACAACAGACTACCTTCCATAATGACAAGGCTACCATCCAATGGAATAACAAAAATATCGATAACATACTACCTTCCATAATGACAAGGCTACCATCAATTGTAGTAACCAAAATCTCGATAACAGACTACCTTCCATAATGACAAGGCTACCGTCCATTGTAGTAACAAAAATCTCGACAACAGACTACCTTCCATAATGACAATGCTACCATCAATTGGAGTAATAAAAATCTCGACAATAGACTACCTTCCATAATGACAAGGCTACCATCCATTGGAGTAACCAAAATCTCGACAACAGACAACTTCTAAAATGACAACGCTACCGTCTATTGGAATAACAAAAATCTCGAGAACAGACTACCTTCCATAATGACAAGGCTACCATCCAATGGAATAACAAAAATATCGACAACATACTACCTTCCATAATGACAAGGCTACCATCAATTGTAGTAACCAAAATCTCGCCAACAGACTACCTTCCGTATTGACAAGGCTACCATCCATTGGAATAACAAAAATATCGACAACAAACTACCTTCCATAATGACAAGGCTACCATCCATTGGAGTAACAAAAATATCGAGAATAGACTACCTTCCATAATGAAAAGCCTACCATCCATTGGAGTAACAAAATATCGACAACATAATACCTTCCATAATGACTAGGCTACCATCCATTGGAGTAACAAAGATATCGACAACAGACTACCTTCCATAATGACAAGGCTACCATCCATTGGAGTGACAAAAATCTCAACAACAGACTACCTTCCATAATGACAAGGCTACAATCCATTGGAGTAACAAAAATCTCGAAAACAGACTACCTTCCATAATGACAAGGCTAAAATCCATTGGAGTAACAAAAATCTCGACAACAGACTACCATCGATAATGACAAGGCTACCATTTATAGGAATAAAAAAAATCTCGAGAACAGACTGCCTTCCATAATTACAAGGCTACCATCCATTGGAGTAACAAAAATATCAAAAATAGACTACCTTCCATAATGACAAGGCTACCATCCAATGGAATAACAAAAATATCGACAACATACTACCTTCCATAATGACCAGGCTACCATCAATTGTAGTAATCAAAATCTCGACAACATACTACCTTCCATAATGACAAGGCTACCGTCCATTGTAGTAACAAAATCTCTACAACAAACTACCTTCCATAATGATAATGCTACCATCAATTGGAGTAACAAAAATCTCGACAACAGACTACTTTCCATAATGACAAGGCTACCATCCATTGGAGTAACCAAAATCTCGACAACAAACAACTTCTATAATGAGAAGGCTACCATCTATTGGAATAACAAAAATCTCGAGAACATACTATCTTCCATAATGACAAGGCTACCATCCAATGGAATAACAAAAATATCGACAACATACTACCTTCCATAATGACAAGGCTACCATCAATTGTAGTAACCAAAATCCTGACAACAGACTACCTTCCATAATGACAAGGCTACCATCAATTGGAGTAACAAAAATCTCGACAAGAGACTACTTTTCATAATGACAAGGCTACCATCCATTGTAATAACAAAAATCTCGACAACAGACTACCTTCCATAATGACAAGGCTACCATCCATTGGAGTAACCAAAATCTCGACAACAAACAACTTCTATAATGACAAGGCTACCATCTATTGGAATAACAAAAATCTCGACAACAGACTACCTTCCATAATGACAAGGCTACCATCCAATGGAATAACAAAAATATCGATAACATACTACCTTCCATAATGACAAGGCTACCATCAATTGTAGTAACCAAAATCTCGATAACAGACTACCTTCCATAATGACAAGGCTACCGTCCATTGTAGTAACAAAAATCTCGACAACAGACTACCTTCCATAATGACAATGCTACCATCAATTGGAGTAATAAAAATCTCGAAAATAGACTACCTTCCATAATGACAAGGCTACCATCCATTGGAGTAACCAAAATCTCGACAACAGACAACTTCTAAAATGACAACGCTACCGTCTATTGGAATAACAAAAATCTCGAGAACAGACTACCTTCCATAATGACAAGGCTACCATCCAATGGAATAACAAAAATATCGACAACATACTACCTTCCATAATGACAAGGCTACCATCAATTGTAGTAACCAAAATCTCGCCAACAGACTACCTTCCGTATTGACAAGGCTACCATCCATTGGAATAACAAAAATATCGACAACAAACTACCTTCCATAATGACAAGGCTACCATCCATTGGAGTAACAAAAATATCGAGAATAGACTACCTTCCATAATGAAAAGCCTACCATCCATTGGAGTAACAAAATATCGACAACATAATACCTTCCATAATGACTAGGCTACCATCCATTGGAGTAACAAAGATATCGACAACAGACTACCTTCCATAATGACAAGGCTACCATCCATTGGAGTGACAAAAATCTCAACAACAGACTACCTTCCATAATGACAAGGCTACAATCCATTGGAGTAACAAAAATCTCAAAAACAGACTACCTTCCATTATGACAAGGCTACCATCCAATGGAATAACAAAAATATCGACAACATACTACGTTCCATAATGACCAGGCTACCATCAATTGTAGTAACCAAAATCTCGACAATAGAATACCTTCCATAATGACAAGGCTACCGTCCATTGTAGTAACAAAAATCTCGACAACAGACTACCTCCCATAATGACAATGCTACCATCAATTAGAGTAAAAAAATTTTGACAATAGGGTACCTTCCATAATGACAAGGCTACCATCTATTGGAATAACAAAAATCTCGAGAACAGACTACCTTCCATAATTACAAGGCTACCATCCAATGGAATAACAAAAATATCGACGACATACTACCTTCCATAATGACAATGCTACCATCCATTAGAGTGACAAAAATCTCGACAATAGACTACCTTCCATAATGACTAGGCTACCATCCATTGGAATAACAAAAATATCAACAACAGACTACCTTCCATAATGACAAGGCTACCATCCATTGGGGTAACAAAAATATCAACAAGAGACTACCTTCCATAATGACAAGGCTACCATCCATTGGAGTAACAAAAATATCGACAACATACTACCTTCCATAATGACCAGGCTACCATCAATTGTAGTAATCAAAATCTCGACAACATACTACCTTCCATAATGACAAGGCTACCGTCCATTGTAGTAACAAAATCTCTACAACAAACTACCTTCCATAATGATAATGCTACCATCAATTGGAGTAACAAAAATCTCGACAACAGACTACTTTCCATAATGACAAGGCTACCATCCATTGGAGTAACCAAAATCTCGACAACAAACAACTTCTATAATGAGAAGGCTACCATCTATTGGAATAACAAAAATCTCGAGAACATACTATCTTCCATAATGACAAGGCTACCATCCAATGGAATAACAAAAATATCGACAACATACTACCTTCCATAATGACAAGGCTACCATCAATTGTAGTAACCAAAATCCCGACAACAGACTACCTTCCATAATGACAAGGCTACCATCAATTGGAGTAACAAAAATCTCGACAAGAGACTACTTTTCATAATGACAAGGCTACCATCCATTGTAATAACAAAAATCTCGACAACAGACTACCTTCCATAATGACAAGGCTACCATCCATTGGAGTAACCAAAATCTCGACAACAAACAACTTCTATAATGACAAGGCTACCATCTATTGGAATAACAAAAATCTCGACAACAGACTACCTTCCATAATGACAAGGCTACCATCCAATGGAATAACAAAAATATCGATAACATACTACCTTCCATAATGACAAGGCTACCATCAATTGTAGTAACCAAAATCTCGATAACAGACTACCTTCCATAATGACAAGGCTACCGTCCATTGTAGTAACAAAAATCTCGACAACAGACTACCTTCCATAATGACAATGCTACCATCAATTGGAGTAATAAAAATCTCGACAATAGACTACCTTCCATAATGACAAGGCTACCATCCATTGGAGTAACCAAAATCTCGACAACAGACAACTTCTAAAATGACAACGCTACCGTCTATTGGAATAACAAAAATCTCGAGAACAGACTACCTTCCATAATGACAAGGCTACCATCCAATGGAATAACAAAAATATCGACAACATACTACCTTCCATAATGACAAGGCTACCATCAATTGTAGTAACCAAAATCTCGCCAACAGACTACCTTCCGTATTGACAAGGCTACCATCCATTGGAATAACAAAAATATCGACAACAAACTACCTTCCATAATGACAAGGCTACCATCCATTGGAGTAACAAAAATATCGAGAATAGACTACCTTCCATAATGAAAAGCCTACCATCCATTGGAGTAACAAAATATCGACAACATAATACCTTCCATAATGACTAGGCTACCATCCATTGGAGTAACAAAGATATCGACAACAGACTACCTTCCATAATGACAAGGCTACCATCCATTGGAGTGACAAAAATCTCAACAACAGACTACCTTCCATAATGACAAGGCTACAATCCATTAGAGTAACAAAAATCTCGAAAACAGACTACCTTCCATAATGACAAGGCTAAAATCCATTGGAGTAACAAAAATCTCGACAACAGACTACCTTCCACAATGACAAGGCTACCATTTATAGGAATAAAAAAAATCTCGAGAACAGACTGCCTTCCATAATTACAAGGCTACCATCCATTGGAGTAACAAAAATCTCAAAAACAGACTACCTTCCATTATGACAAGGCTACCATCCAATGGAATAACAAAAATATCGACAACATACTACCTTCCATAATGACCAGGCTACCATCAATTGTAGTAACCAAAATCTCGACAATAGACTACCTTCCATAATGACAAGGCTACCGTCCATTGTAGTAACAAAAATCTCGACAACAGACTACCTCCCATAATGACAATGCTACCATCAATTAGAGTAAAAAAATTTTGACAATAGGGTACCTTCCATAATGACAAGGCTACCATCTATTGGAATAACAAAAATCTCGAGAACAGACTACCTTCCATAATTACAAGGCTACCATCCAATGGAATAACAAAAATATCGACGACATACTACCTTCCATAATGACAATGCTACCATCCATTAGAGTGACAAAAATCTCGACAATAGACTACCTTCCATAATGACTTGGCTACCATCCATTGGAATAACAAAAATATCAACAACAGACTACCTTCCATAATGACAAGGCTACCATCCATTGGAGTAACAAAAATATCAACAAGAGACTACCTTCCATAATGACAAGGCTACCATCCATTGGAGTAACAAAAATATCGACAACAGACTACCTTCCATAATGACAAGGCTACCATCCATTGGAGTAACAAAAATATCGACAACAGACTACCTTCCATAATGACAAGGCTACCATCTATAGGAATAAAAAAAATCTCGAGAACAGACTGCCTTCCATAATGACAAGGCTACCATCCATTGGAGTAACAAAAATATCGAGAATAGACTACCTTCCATAATGAAAAGCCTACCATCCATTGGAGTAACAAAATCTCGACAACATAATACCTTCCATAATGACTAGGCTACCATCCATTAGAGTAACAAAGATATCGACAACAGACTACCTTCCATAATGACAAGGCTACAATCCATTGGAGTAACAAAAATCTCGAAAACAGACTACCTTGCATAATGACAAGGCTAAAATCCATTGGAGTAACAAAAATCTCGACAACAGACTACCTTCCATAATGACAAGGCTACCATTTATAGGAATAAAAAAAATCTCGAGAACAGACTGCCTTCCATAATTACAAGGCTACCATCCATTGGAGTAACAAAAATATCAAAAATAGACTACCTTCCATAATGACAAGGCTACCATCCAATGGAATGACAAAAATATCTACAACATACTACCTTCCATAATGACCAGGCTACCATCAATTGTAGTAATCAAAATCTCGACAACAGACTACCTTCCATAATCACAAGGCTACCGTCCATTGTAGTAACAAAATCTCTACAACAAACTACCTTCCATAATGATAATGCTACCATCAATTGGAGTAACAAAAATCTCGACAACAGACTACTTTCCATAATGACAAGGCTACCATCCATTGGAGTAACCAAAATCTCGACAACAGACAACGTCTATAATGAGAAGGCTACCATCTATTGGAATAACAAAAATCTCGAGAACATACTATCTTCCATAATGACAAGGCTACCATCCAATGGAATAACAAAAATATCGACAACATACTACCTTCCATAATGACAAGGCTACCATCAATTGTAGTAACCAAAATCTCGACAACAGACTACCTTCCATAATGACAAGGCTACCATCAATTGGAGTAACAAAAATCTCGACAAGAGACTACTTTTCATAATGACAAGGCTACCATCCATTGTAGTAACAAAAATCTCGACAACAGACTACCTTCCATAATGACAAGGCTACCATCCATTGGAGTAACCAAAATCTCGACAACAAACAACTTCTATAATGACAAGTCTACCATCTATTGGAATAACAAAAATCTCGACAACAGACTACCTTCCATAATGACAAGGCTACCATCCAATGGAATAACAAAAATATCGATAACATACTACCTTCCATAATGACAAGGCTACCATAAATTGTAGTAACCAAAGTCTCGATAACAGACTACCTTCCATAATGACAAGACTACCGTCCATTGTAGTAACAAAAATCTCGACAACAGACTACCTTCCATAATGACAATGCTACCATCAATTGGAGTAATAAAAATCTCGACAATAGACTACCTTCCATAATGACAAGGCTACCATCCATTGGAGTAACCAAAATCTCGACAACAGACAACTTCTAAAATGACAACGCTACCGTCTATTGGAATAACAAAAATCTCGAGAACAGACTACCTTCCATAATGACAAGGCTACCATCCAATGGAATAACAAAAATATCGACAACATACTACCTTCCATAATGACAAGGCTACCATCAATTGTAGTAACCAAAATCTCACCAACAGACTACCTTCCGTAATGACAAGGCTACCATCCATTGGAATAACAAAAATATCGACAACAAACTACCTTCCATAATGACAAGGCTACCATCCATTGGAGTAACAAAAATATCGAGAATAGACTACCTTCCATAATGAAAAGCCTACCATCCATAATGAAAAGCCTACCATCCATTGGAGTAACAAAATATCGACAACATAATACCTTCCATAATGACTAGGCTACCATCCATTGGAGTAACAAAGATATCGACAACAGACTACCTTCCATAATGAAAAGGATACCATCCATTGGAGTGACAAAAATCTCAACAACAGACTACCTTCCATAATGACAAGGCTACAATCCATTGGAGTAACAAAAATCTCGAAAACAGACTACCTTCCATAATGACAAGGCTAAAATCCATTGGAGTAACAAAAATCTCGACAACAGACTACCTTCCATAATGACAAGGCTACCATTTATAGGAATAAAAAAAATCTCGAGAACAGACTGCCTTCCATAATTACAAGGCTACCATCCATTGTAGTAACCAAAATCTCGACAACAGACTACCTTCCATAATGACAAGGCTACCATCAATTGGAGTAACAAAAATCTCGACAAGAGACTACTTTTCATAATGACAAGGCTACCATCCATTGTAGTAACAAAAATCTCGACAACAGACTACCTTCCATAATGACAAGGCTACCATCCATTGGAGTAACCAAAATCTCGACAACAAACAACTTCTATAATGACAAGTCTACCATCTATTGGAATAACAAAAATCTCGACAACAGACTACCTTCCATAATGACAAGGCTACCATCCAATGGAATAACAAAAATATCGATAACATACTACCTTCCATAATGACAAGGCTACCATAAATTGTAGTAACCAAAGTCTCGATAACAGACTACCTTCCATAATGACAAGACTACCGTCCATTGTAGTAACAAAAATCTCGACAACAGACTACCTTCCATAATGACAATGCTACCATCAATTGGAGTAATAAAAATCTCGACAATAGACTACCTTCCATAATGACAAGGCTACCATCCATTGGAGTAACCAAAATCTCGACAACAGACAACTTCTAAAATGACAACGCTACCGTCTATTGGAATAACAAAAATCTCGAGAACAGACTACCTTCCATAATGACAAGGCTACCATCCAATGGAATAACAAAAATATCGACAACATACTACCTTCCATAATGACAAGGCTACCATCAATTGTAGTAACCAAAATCTCACCAACAGACTACCTTCCGTAATGACAAGGCTACCATCCATTGGAATAACAAAAATATCGACAACAAACTACCTTCCATAATGACAAGGCTACCATCCATTGGAGTAACAAAAATATCGAGAATAGACTACCTTCCATAATGAAAAGCCTACCATCCATAATGAAAAGCCTACCATCCATTGGAGTAACAAAATATCGACAACATAATACCTTCCATAATGACTAGGCTACCATCCATTGGAGTAACAAAGATATCGACAACAGACTACCTTCCATAATGAAAAGGATACCATCCATTGGAGTGACAAAAATCTCAACAACAGACTACCTTCCATAATGACAAGGCTACAATCCATTGGAGTAACAAAAATCTCGAAAACAGACTACCTTCCATAATGACAAGGCTAAAATCCATTGGAGTAACAAAAATCTCGACAACAGACTACCTTCCATAATGACAAGGCTACCATTTATAGGAATAAAAAAAATCTCGAGAACAGACTGCCTTCCATAATTACAAGGCTACCATCCATTGGAGTAACAAAAATCTCAAAAACAGACTACCTTCCATAATGACAAGGCTACCATCAATTGGAGTAACAAAAATCTCGACAAGAGACTACTTTTCATAATGACAAGGCTACCATCCATTGTAGTAACAAAAATCTCGACAACAGACTACCTTCCATAATGACAAGGCTACCATCCATTGGAGTAACCAAAATCTCGACAAC
The DNA here is from genome assembly GCA_948472305.1 of Vicia faba. NCBI lineage: Eukaryota > Viridiplantae > Streptophyta > Magnoliopsida > Fabales > Fabaceae > Vicia > Vicia faba. The sequence continues at coordinate 763,644,977 of OX451738.1, forward strand.
AAACAACTTCTATAATGACAAGTCTACCATCTATTGGAATAACAAAAATCTCGACAACAGACTACCTTCCATAATGACAAGGCTACCATCCAATGGAATAACAAAAATATCGATAACATACTACCTTCCATAATGACAAGGCTACCATAAATTGTAGTAACCAAAGTCTCGATAACAGACTACCTTCCATAATGACAAGGCTACCGTCCATTGTAGTAACAAAAATCTCGACAACAGACTACCTTCCATAATGACAATGCTACCATCAATTGGAGTAATAAAAATCTCGACAATAGACTACCTTCCATAATGACAAGGCTACCATCCATTGGAGTAACCAAAATCTCGACAACAGACAACTTCTAAAATGACAACGCTACCGTCTATTGGAATAACAAAAATCTCGAGAACAGACTACCTTCCATAATGACAAGGCTACCATCCAATGGAATAACAAAAATATCGACAACATACTACCTTCCATAATGACAAGGCTACCATCAATTGTAGTAACCAAAATCTCACCAACAGACTACCTTCCGTAATGACATGGCTACCATCCATTGGAATAACAAAAATATCGACAACAAACTACCTTCCATAATGACAAGGCTACCATCCATTGGAGTAACAAAAATATCGAGAATAGACTACCTTCCATAATGAAAAGCCTACCATCCATAATGAAAAGCCTACCATCCATTGGAGTAACAAAATATCGACAACATAATACCTTCCATAATGACTAGGCTACCATCCATTGGAGTAACAAAGATATCGACAACAGACTACCTTCCTTAATGACAAGGATACCATCCATTGGAGTGACAAAAATCTCAACAACAGACTACCTTCCATAATGACAAGGCTACAATCCATTGGAGTAACAAAAATCTCGAAAACAGACTACCTTCCATAATGACAAGGCTAAAATCCATTGGAGTAACAAAAATCTCGACAACAGACTACCTTCCATAATGACAAGGCTACCATTTATAGGAATAAAAAAAATCTCGAGAACAGACTGCCTTCCATAATTACAAGGCTACCATCCATTGGAGTAACAAAAATCTCAAAAACAGACTACCTTCCATAATGACAAGGCTACCATCCAATGGAATAACAAAAATATCGACAACATACTACCTTCCATAATGACCAGGCTACCATCAATTGTAGTAACCAAAATCTCGACAATAGACTACCTTCCATAATGACAAGGCTACCGTCCATTGTAGTAACAAAAATCTCGACAACAGACTACCTCCCATAATGACAATGCTACCATCAATTAGAGTAAAAAAAATTTGACAATAGGGTACCTTCCATAATGACAAGGCTACCATCTATTGGAATAACAAAAATCTAGAGAACAGACTACCTTCCATAATTACAAGGCTACCATCCAATGGAATAACAAAAATATCGACGACATACTACCTTCCATAATGACAATGCTACCATCCATTAGAGTGACAAAAATCTCGACAATAGACTACCTTCCATAATGACAAGGCTACCATCCATTGGAATAACAAAAATATCAACAACAGACTACCATCCATAATGATAAGGCTACTATCAATTGGAGTAACAAAAATATCAACAAGAGACTACGTTCCATAATGACAAGGCTACCATCCATTGGAGTAACAAAAATATCGACAACAGACTACCTTCCATAATGACAAGGCTACCATCCATTGGAGTAACAAAAATATCGACAACAGACTACCTTCCATAATGACAAGGCTACCATCTATAGGAATAAAAAAAATCTCGAGAACAGACTGCCTTCCATAATGACAAGGCTACCATCCATTGGAGTAACAAAAATCTCGACAACAGACTACCTTCCATAATGACAAGGCTACCATCTATAGGAATAAAAAAAATCTCGAGAACAGACTGCCTTCCATAATGATAAGGCTACCATCCAATGGAATAAAAAAATATCGACAACATACTACCTTCCATAATGACAAGGCTAAAATCCATTGGAGTAACAAAAATCTCGACAACAGACTACCTTCCATAATGACAAGGCTACCATCTATTGGAATAAAAAAAATCTCGAGAACAGACTGCCTTCCATAATGACAAGGCTACCATCCAATGGAATAACAAAAATATTGACAACATACTACCTTTCATAATGACAAGGCTACCATCAATTGTAGTAACCAAAATCTCGACAACAGACTACCTTTCATAATGAAAAGGCTACCATCAATTGGAATAACAAAAATCTCGACAATAGACTACATTTCATAATGACAAGGCTACCATCCATTATAGTAACAAAAATCTCGACAACAGACTACCTTCCATAATGACAAGGCTACCATTCATTGGAGTAACCAAAATCTTGACAACAGACAACTTCTATAAGGACAAGGCTACCGTCAATTGGAATAACAAAAATCTCGAGAACAGACTACCTTGCATAATGACAAGGCTACCATCCAATGGAATAACAAAAATACGACAACATACTACCTTCCATAATGACAAGGCTACCATCAATTGTTGTAACCAAAATCTCGCCAACAGACTACCTTCCATAATGAAAAGGCTACCATCCATTGGAATAACAAAAATATCGACAACAAACTACGTTCCATAATGACAAGGCTACCATCCATTGGAGTAACAAAAATATCGACAACAGACTACCTTCCATAATGACAAGGCTACTATCCATTGGAGTAACAAAAATATCGAGAATAGACTACCTTCCATAATGAAAAGCCTACCATGCATTGGAGTAACAAAAATCTCGACAACATAATACCTTCCATAATGACTAGTCTACCATCCATTGGAGTAACAAAGATATTGACAACAGACTACCTTCCATAATGAAAAGGCTACCATCCATTGGAGTGACAAAAATCTCGAGAACAGACTACCTTCCATAATGACAAGGCTAAAATCCATTGGAGTAACAAAAATCTCGAAAACAGACTACCTTCCATAATGACAAGGCTACAATTTATAGGAATAAAAAAAATCTCGAGAACAGACTGCCTTCCATAATGACAAGGCTACCATCCATTGGAGTAACAAAAATCTCGAAAACAGACTACCTTCCATAATGACAAGGCTACTATCCAATGGAATAACAAAAATATCGACAACATACTACCTTCCATAATGACAAGGCTACCATCCATTGTAGTAACCAAAATCTCGACAACAGACTACCTTCCATAATGACAAGGCTACCGTCCATTGTAGTAACAAAAATCTCGACACAGACTACCTTCCATAATGACAATGCTACCATCAAATGGAGTAATAAAAATCTTGACAATAGGCTACCTTCTATAATGACAAGGCTACCATCCAATGTAGTTACAAAAATCTCGACAACAGACTACCTTCCTTAATGACAAGGCTACCATCAATTGTAGTAACCAAAATCTCGCCAACAGACTACCTTCCATAATGACAAGGCTACCATCCATTGGAGTAACAAAAATATAGACAAAAGTCTACCTTCCATAATGACAAGGCTACCATCCATTGGAGTAACAAAAATATCGAGAATAGACTACCTTCCATAATGAAAAGCCTACCATGCATTGGAGTAACAAAAATCTCGACAACATAATACCTTCCATAATGACTAGTCTACCATCCATTAGAGTTACAAAGATATCGACAACAGACTACCTTCCATAATGACAAGGATACCATCCATTAGAGTGACAAAAATCTCGACAACAGACTACCTTAAATAATGACAAGGCTACCATCCATTGGAGTCACAAAAATCTCGAAAACAGAATACCTTCCATAATGACAGAGCTAAAATCCATTGGAGTAACAAAAATCTCGACAACATACTACCTTCCATAATGACAAGGCTACCATTCATGGGAATAAAAAAAATCACGAGAAATGACTGCCTTCCATAATGACAACGCAACCATCCATTGGAGTAACAAAAATCTCGAAAACAGACTACCTTCCATAATGACAAGGCTACCATCAATTGGAGTAATAAAAATCTCGACAATAGGCTACCTTCAATAATGACAAGGCTACCATCCAATGGAATAACAAAAATATCGACAACATACTACCTTCCATAATGACCAGGCTACCATCAATTGTAGTAACCAAAATCTCGACAACAGACTACCTTCCATAATGACAAGGCTACCGTCCATTGTAGTAACAAAAATCTCTACAACAAACTACCTTCCATAATGACAATGCTACCATCAATTAGAGTAATAAAAATCTCGACAGTAGGCTACATTCTATAATAACAAGGCTACCATCCATTGTAGTAACAAAAATCTCGACAACAGACTACCTTCCATAATGACAAGGCTACCATCCATTGGAGTAACCAAAATCTCGACAACAGACAACTTCTATAATGAGAAGGCTACCATCTATTGGAATAACAAAAATCTCGAGAACATACTATCTTCCATAATGACAAGGCTACCATCCAATGGAATAACAAAAATATCGACAACATACTACCTTCCATAATGACAAGGCTACCATTAACTGTAGTAACCAAAATCTCGACAACAGACTACCTTCCATAATGACAAGGCTACCGTCCATTGTAGTAACAAAAATCTCGACAACAGACTACCTTCCATAATGACAATGCTACCATCAATTGGAGTAAAAAAAATCTCGACAATAGACTACCTTCCATAATGACAAGGCTACCATCCATTGGAGTAACCAAAATCTCGACAACAGACAACTTCTATAATGACAACGCTACCGTCTATTGGAATAACAAAAATCTCGAGAACAGACTACCTTCCATAATGACAAGGCTACCATCCAATGGAATAACAAAAATATCGACAACATACTACCTTCCATAATGACAAGGCTACCATCAATTATAGTAACCAAAATCTCGCCAACAGACTACCTTCTATAATGACAAGGCTACCATCCATTGGAATAACAAAAATATCGACAACAAACTACGTTCCATAATGACAAGGCTACCATCCATTGGAGTAACAAAAATAACGTCAACAGACTACCTTCCATAATGACAAGGCTACCATCCATTGGAGTAACAAAAATATCGAGAATAGACTACCTTCCATAATGACAAGGCAACCATCCATTGGAGTAACAAAGATATCGACAACAGACTACCTTCCATAATAAAAAGGCTACCATCCATTGGAGTGACAAAAATCTCGACAACAGACTACCTTCCATAATGACAAGGCTACCATCCATTGGAGTAACAAAAATCTCGAAAACAGACTACCTTCCATAATGATAAGGCTAAAATCCATTGGAGTAAATAAAATCTCGACAACAGACTACCTTCCATAATGACAAGGCTACCATTTATAAGAATAAAAAAAATCTCGAGAACAGACTGCCTTCCATAATGACAAGGCAACCATCCATTGGAGTAACAAAAATCTCAAAAACAGACTACCTTCCATAATGACAAGGCTACCATCCAATGGAATAACAAAAATATCGACAACATACTACCTTCCATAATGACCAGGCTACCATCAATTGTAGTAACCAAAATCTCGACAACAGACTACCTTCCATAATGACAAGGCTACCGTCCATTGTAGTAACAAAAATCTCGACAACAGACTACCTTCCATAATGACAATGCTACCATCAATTAGAGTAATAAAAAACTTGACAATAGGGTACCTTCCATAATGACAAGGCTACCATCTATTGGAATAACAAAAATCTCGAGAACAGACTACCTTCCATAATTACAAGGCTACCATCCAATGGAATAACAAAAATATCGACAACATACTACCTTCCATAATGACAATGCTACCATACATTAGAGTAACAAAGATATCGACAACAAACTACCTTCTATAAGGACAAGGCTACCATACATTGTAATAACAAAAATCTCGCCAACAGACTACCGTCCATAATGACAAGGCTACCATCCATTGGAGTAACAAAAATATCGACAAAAGACTACCTTCCATAATGACAAGGCTACCATCCATTGGAGTAACAAAAAAATCGAGAATAGACTACCTTCCATAATGAAAAGCCTACCATGCATTTGAGTAACAAAAATCTCGACAACATAATACCTTCCATAATGACTAGTCTTCCATCCATTAGAGTAACAAAGATATCGACAACAGACTACCTTCCATAATGACAAGGCTACCATCCATTGGAGTTACAAAAATCTCGACAACAGACTACCTTCCATAATGACAAGGCTACCATCCATTGGAGTCACAAAAATCTCGAAAACAGAATATCTTCCAAAATGACAAGGCTAAAATCCATTGGAGTAACAAAAATCTCGACAACATACTACCTTCCATAATGACAAGGCTACCATTCATGGGAATAAAAAAAATCTCGAGAACAGACTGCCTTCCATAATGATAAGGCAACCATCCATTGGAGTAACAAAAATCTCGATAACAGACTACCTTCGATAATGACAAGGCTACCGTCAATTGGAGTAATAAAAATCTCGACAATAGGCTACCTTCCATAATGACAAGGCTACCATCCAATGGAATAACAAAAATATCGACAACATACTACCTTCCATAATGAGCAGGCTACCATCAATTGTAGTAACCAAAATCTCGACAACATACTACCTTCCATAATGACAAGGCTACCGTCCATTGTAGTAACAAAAATCTCCATAACAAACTACCTTCCATAATGACAATGCTACCATCAATTGGAGTAATAAAAATCTCCACAATAGGCTACATTCCATAATGACAAGGATACCATCCATTGTAGTAACAAAAATCTCGGTAACAGACTACCTTCCATAATGACAATGCTACCATCCATTGGAGTAACCAAAATCTCGACAACAGACAACTTCTATAATGAGAAGGCTACCATCTATTGGAATAACAAAAATCTCGAGAACAGACTATCTTCCATAATGACAAGGCTACCATCCAATGGAATAACAAAAATATCGACAACATACTACCTTCCATAATGATAAGGCTACCATCAATTGTAGTAACCATAATCTCGACAACAGACTACCTCACATAATGACAAGGCTACCGTCCATTGTAGTAACAAAAATCTCGACAACAGACTACCTTCCATAATGACAATGCTACCATCAATTGGAGTAATAAAAATCTTGATAATAGACTACCTTCCATAATGACAAGGCTACCATCCATTGGAGTAACCAAAATCTCGACAACAGACAACTTCTATAATGACAACGCTACCGTCTATTGGAATAACAAAAATCTCGAGAATAGACTACCTTCCATAATGACAAGGCTACCATCCAATGGAATAACAAAAATATCGACAACATACTACCTTCCATAATGACAAGGCTACCATCAATTGTAATAACCAAAATCTCGCCAATAGACTACCTTCCATAATGACAAGGCTACCATCCATTGGAATAACAAAAATATCGACAACAAACTACGTTCCATAATGACAAGGCTACCGTCCATTGTAGTAACAAAAATCTCGACAACAGACTACCTTCCATAATGACAATGCTACCATCAATTAGAGTAATAAAAAACTTGACAATAGGGTACCTTCCATAATGACAAGGCTACCATCTATTGGAATAACAAAAATCTCGAGAACAGACTACCTTCCATAATTACAAGGCTACCATCCAATGGAATAACAAAAATATCGACAACATACTACCTTCCATAATGACAATGCTACCATACATTAGAGTAACTAAGATATCGACAACAAACTACCTTCTATAAGGACAAGGCTACCATACATTGTAATAACAAAAATCTCGCCAACAGACTACCGTCCATAATGACAAGGCTACCATCCATTGGAGTAACAAAAATATCGACAAAAGACTACCTTCCATAATGACAAGGCTACCATCCATTGGAGTAACAAAAAAATCGAGAATAGACTACCTTCCATAATGAAAAGCCTACCATGCATTGGAGTAACAAAAATCTCGACAACATAATACCTTCCATAATGACTAGTCTTCCATCCATTAGAGTAACAAAGATATCGACAACAGACTACCTTCCATAATGACAAGGCTACCATCCATTGGAGTTACAAAAATCTCGACAACAGACTACCTTCCATAATGACAAGGCTACCATCCATTGGAGTCACAAAAATCTCGAAAACAGAATACCTTCCAAAATGACAAGGCTAAAATCCATTGGAGTAACAAAAATCTCGACAACATACTACCTTCCATAATGACAAGGCTACCATTCATGGGAATAAAAAAAATCTCGAGAACAGACTGCCTTCCATAATGACAAGGCAACCATCCATTGGAGTAACAAAAATCTCGATAACAGACTACCTCCGATAATGACAAGGCTACCGTCAATTGGAGTAACAAAAATCTCGACAATAGGCTACCTTCCATAATGACAAGGCTACCATCCAATGGAATAACAAAAATATCGACAACATACTACCTTCCATAATGAGCAGGCTACCATCAATTGTAGTAACCAAAATCTCGACAACAGACTACCTTCCATAATGACAAGGCTACCGTCCATTGTAGTAACAAAAATCTCCATAACAAACTACCTTCCATAATGACAATGCTACCATCAATTGGAGTAATAAAAATCTCCACAATAGGCTACATTCCATAATGACAAGGATACCATCCATTGTAGTGACAAAAATCTCGGTAACAGACTACCTTCCATAGTGACAATGCTACCATCCATTGGAGTAACCAAAATCTCGACAACAGACAACTTCTATAATGAGAAGGCTACCATCTATTGGAATAACAAAAATCTCGAGAACAAACTATCTTCCATAATGACAAGGCTACCATCCAATGGAATAACAAAAATATCGACAACATACTACCTTCCATAATGATAAGGCTACCATCAATTGTAGTAACCATAATCTCGACAACAGACTACCTCACATAATGACAAGGCTACCGTCCATTGTAGTAACAAAAATCTCGACAACAGACTACCTTCCATAATGACAATGCTACCATCAATTGGAGTAATAAAAATCTTGATAATAGACTACCTTCCATAATGACAAGGCTACCATCCATTGGAGTAACCAAAATCTCGACAACAGACAACTTCTATAATGACAACGCTACCGTCTATTGGAATAACAAAAATCTCGAGAATAGACTACCTTCCATAATGACAAGGCTACCATCCAATGGAATAACAAAAATATCGACAACATACTACCTTCCATAATGACAAGGCTACCATCAATTGTAATAACCAAAATCTCGCCAATAGACTACCTTCCATAATGACAAGGCTACCATCCATTGGAATAACAAAAATATCGACAACAAACTACGTTCCATAATGACAAGGCTACCATCCATTGGAGTAACAAAAATAACGACAACAGACTACCTTCCATAATGACAAGGCTACCATCCATTGCAGTAACAAAAATATCGAGAATAAACTACCTTCCATAATGAAAAGCCTACCATCCATTGGAGTAACAAAATCTCGACAACATAATACCTTCCATAATGACTAGGCTACCATCCATTGGAGTAACAAAGATATCGAAAACAGACTACCTTCCATAATGACAAGGCTACCATCCATTGGAGTGACAAAAATCTCGACAACAGACTACCTTCCATAATGAGAAGGCTACCATCCATTGGAGTAACGAAAATCTCGAAAACAGACTACCTTCCATAATGATAAGGCTAAAATCCATTGAAGTAACAAAAATCTCGACAACAGACTACCTTCCATAATGACAAGGCTACCATTTATAGGAATAAAAAAAATCTCGAGAACAGACTGCCTTCCATAATGACAAGGCTACCATCCATTGGAGTAACAAAAATCACAAAAACAGACTACCTTCCATAATGACAAGGCTACCATCCAATGGAATAACAAAAATATCGACAACATACTACCTTCCATAATGACTAGGCTACCATCAATTGTAGTAACCAAAATCTCGACAACAGACTACCTTCCATAATGACAAGGCTACCGTCCATTGTAGTAACAAAAATCTCGACAACAGACTACCTTCCATAATGACAATGCTACCATCAATTAGAGTAATAAAAAACTTGACAATAGGGTACCTTCCATAATGACAAGGCTACCATCTATTGGAATAACAAAAATCTCGGGAACAGACTACCTTCCATAATTAGAAGGCTACCATCCAATGGAATAACAAAAATATCGACAACATACTACCTTCCATAATGACAATGCTACCATCCATTAGAGTAACAAAGAAATCGACAACAAACTACCTTCTATAATGACAAGGCTATCATACATTGTAATAACAAAAATCTCGACAACAAACTACCTTCCATAATGACCAGGCTACCATCCATTAGAGTAACAAAAATATCAACAAGAGACTACCTTCCATAATGACAAGGCTACCATCCATTGGAGTAACAAAAATTGCGACAACAGACTACCTTCCATAATGACAAGGCTACCATCCATTGGAGTAACAAAAATCTCACCAACAGACTACCTTCCATAATGACAAGGATAACATCCATTGGAATAACAAAAATATCGACAACAAACTACGTTCCATAATGACAAGGCTACCATCCAAAGGAGTAACAAAAATATCGACAATAGACTACCTTCCATAATGACTAGGCTACCATCCATTAGAGTAATAAAGACATCGACAACAAACTACCTTCTATAATGACAAGGCTACCATACATTGTAATAACTAAAATCTCGACAACAAACTACCTTCCACAATGACAAGGCTACCATCCATTGAAGTAACAAAAATATCGACAATAGACTACCTTCCATAATGACAAGGCTACCATCCATTGGAATAACAAAAATATCAACAAGAGACTACCTTCCATAATGACAAGGCTACCATCCATCGGAGTACCAAAAATTGCGACAACAGACTACCTTCCATAATGACAAGGCTACCATCCATTGGAGTAACAAAAATATCAACAAGAGACTACCTTCCATAATGACAAGGCTACCATCCATTGGAGTAACAAAAATCTCGCCAACAGACTACCTTCCATAATGACAAGGCTACCATCCATTGGAGTAACAAAAATATCGAGAATAGACTACCTTCCATAATGAAAAGCCTACCATCCATTGGGGTAACAAAATATCGACAACATAATACCTTCCATAATGACTAGGCTACCATCCATTGGAGTAACAAAGATATCGACAATAGACTACCTTCCATAATGACAAGGCTACCATCCATTGGAGTGACAAAAATCTCGACAACAGACTACCTTCCATAATGACAAGGCTACCATCGACTGGAGTAACAAAAATCTCGAAAACAGACTACCTTTCCATAATGACAAGGCTACCATCCAATGGAATAACAAAAATATCGACAACAGACTACCTTCAATAATGACCAGGCTACCATCAATTGTAGTAACCAAAATCTCGACAACAGACTACCTTCCATAATGACAAGGCTACCGTCCATTGGAGTAACCAAAATCTTGACAACAGACAACTTCTATAATGACAAGTCTACCATCTATTAGAATAACAAAAATCTCGACAACAGACTACCTTCCATAATGACAAGGCTACCATTTATAGGAATAAAAAAAATCTCGAAAACAGACTGCCTTCCGTAATGACAAGGCTACCATCCATTGGAGTAACAAAAATCACAAAAACAGACTACCTTCCATAATGACAAGGCTACCATCCAATGGAATAACAAAAATATCGGAAACAGACTACCTTCCATAATGACAAGGCTACCGTCCATTGTAGTAACAAAAATCTCGACAACAGACTACCTTCCATAATGACAATGCTACCATCAATTAGAGTAATAAAAAACTTGACAATAGGGTACCTTCCATAATGACAAGGCTACCATCTATTGGTATAACCAAAAATCTCGGGAACAGACTACCTTCCATAATTAGAAGGCTACCATCCAATGGGATAACAAAAATATCGACAACATACTACCTTCCATAATGACAATGCTACCATCCATTAGAGTGACAAAAATCTCGACAATAGACTACCTTCCATAATGACTAGGCTACCATCCATTAGAGTAATAAACACATCGACAACAAACTACCTTCCACAATGACAAGGCTACCATCCATTGAAGTAACAAAAATATCGACAATAGACTACCTTCCATAATGACAAGGCTACCATCCATTGGAATAACAAAAATATCAACAAGAGACTACCTTCCATAATGACAAGGCTACCATCCATCGGAGTACCAAAAATTGCGACAACAGACTACCTTCCATAATGACAAGGCTACCATCCATTGGAGTAACAAAAATATCAACAAGAGACTACCTTCCATAATGACAAGGCTACCATCCATTGGAGTAACAAAAATCTCGCCAACAGACTACCTTCCATAATGACAAGGCTTCCATCCATTGGAGTAACAAAAATATTGAGAATAGACTACCTTCCATAATGAAAAGCCTACCATCCATTGGGGTAACAAAATATCGACAACATAATACCTTCCATAATGACTAGGCTACCATCCATTGGAGTAACAAAGATATCGACAATAGACTACCTTCCATAATGACAAGGCTACCATCCATTGGAGTGACAAAAATCTCACCAACAGACTACCTTCCATAATGACAAGGCTACCATCCATTGGAGTAACAAAAATATCAACAAGAGACTACCTTCCATAATGACAAGGCTACCATCCATTGGAGTAACAAAAATCTCACCAACAGACTACCTTCCATAATGACAAGGATAACATCCATTGGAATAACAAAAATATCGACAACAAACTACGTTCCATAATGACAAGGCTACCATCCAAAGGAGTAACAAAAATATCGACAACAGACTAACTTCCATAATGACAAGGCTACCATCCATTGGAGTAACAAAAATATCGAGAATAGACTACCTTCCATAATGAAAAGCCTACCATCCATTGGGGTAACAAAAATCTCGACAACAAAATACCTTCCATAATGACTAGGCTACCATCCATTGGTGTAACAAAGATATCCACGACAGACTACCTTCCATATTGACAAGGCTACCATCCATTGGAGTGACAAAAATCTTGACAACAGACTACCTTCCATAATGACAACGCTACCATCCATTGGAGTAACAAAAATCTCGAAAATAGAGTACCTTCCATAATGACAAGGCTACCATCATTTGTAGTAACCAAAATCTCGATAACAGACTACCTTTCATAATGACAAGGCTACCGTTCATTGTAGTAACAAAAATCTCGACAACAGACTACCTTCCATAATGACAATGCTACCATCAATTGGAGTAATAAAAATCTCGACAATAGACTACCTTCCATAATGACAAGGCTGCCATCCATTGTAGTAACAAAAATCTCGACAACAGACTACCTTCCATAATGACAAGGCTACCATCCATTGGAGTAACAAAAATATCGAGAATAGACTACCTTCCATAATAAAAAGCCTACCATCCATTAGGGTAACAAAATCTCGACAACATAATACCTTCCATAATGACTAGGCTACCATCCATTGGAGTAACAAAGATATCGACAACAGACTACCTTCCATAATGACAAGGCTACCATCCATTGGAGTGACAAAAATATCGACAACAGACTACCTTCCATAATGACAAGGCTACCATCCATTGGAGTAACAAAAATCTCGAAAACACACTACCTTCCATAATGACAAGGCTAAAATCCATTGGAGTAACAAAAATCTCGACTATAGACTACCTTCCATAATGACAAGGCTACCATTTATAGGTATAAAAAAAATCTCGAGAACAGACTGCCTTCCATAATGACAAGGCTACCATCCATTGGAGTAACAAAAATATCGAGAATAGACTACCTTCCATAATGAAAAGCCTACCATCCAATGGAATAACAAAAATATCGACAACATACTACCTTCAATAATGACCAGGCTACCATCAATTGTAGTAACCAAAATCTCGACAACAGACTACCTTCGATAATGACAAGACTACCGTCCATTGTAGTAACAAAAATCTCGACAACAGACTACCTTCCATAATGACAATGCTACCATCTTTTGGAATAACAAAAATCTCGAGAACAAACTACCTTCCATAATGACAAGGTTACCATCCAATGGAATAACAAAAATATCGACAACATACTACCTTCCATAATGACAAGGCTACCATCCATTGGAGTAACAAAAATCTCGACAATAGACTACCTTCCATAATGACAAGGCTACCATCCATTGGAATAACAAAAATATCAACAAGAGACTACCTTCCATAATGACAAGGCTACCATCCATCGGAGTAACAAAAATTGCTACAACAGACTACCTTCCATAATGACAAGGCTACCATCCATTGCAGTAACAAAAATATCAACAAGAGACTACCTTCCATAGTGACAAGGCTACCATACATTGGAGTAACAAAAATCTCGCCAACAGACTACCTTCCATAATGACAAGGCTAACATCCATTGGAATAACAAAAATATCGACAACAAACTACGTTCCATAATGACAAGGCTACCATCCATTGGAGTAACAAAAATATCGACAACAGACTAACTTCCATAATGACAAGGCTACCATCAATTGGAGTAACAAAAATATCGAGAATAGACTACCTTCCATAATGAAAAGCCTACCATCCATTGGAGTAACAAAAATCTCGACAACATAATACCTTCCATAATGACTAGGCTACCATCCATTGGTGTAACAAAGATATCGACGACAAACTACCTTCCATATTGACAAGGCTACCATCCATTGGAGTGACAAAAATCATGACAACAGACTACCTTCCATAATGACAAGGCTACCATCCATTGGAGTAACAAAAATCTCGACAACAGACAACTTCTATAATGAAAACGCTACCGTCTATTGGAATAACAAAAATCTCGACAACAGACTACCTTCCATAATGATCAGGCTACCATCAATTGTAGTAACCAAAATCTTGACAACAGACTACCTTCCATAATGACAAGGCTACCATCCATTGTAGTAACAAAAATCTCGACAACAGACTACCTTCCATAATGACAATGCTACCATCAATTGTAGTACCAATAATCTCGACAACAGACTACCTTCCAAAATGACAAGGCTACCATCCATTGGAGTAACCAAAATCTTGACAACAGACAACATCTATAATGACAACGCTACCGTCTATTGGAATAACAAAAATCTCGAGGATAGACTACCTTCCATAATGACAAGGCTACCATCCAATGGAATAACAAAAATATCGACAACATACTACCTTCCATAATGAGAAGGCTACCATCAATTGTAGTAACCAAAATCTCGCCAACAGACTACCTTCCATAATGACAAGGCTACCATCCATTGGAATAACAAAAATATCGACAACAAACTACGTTCCATAATGACAAGGCTACCATCCATTGGAGTAACAAAAATATCGACAACAGACTACCTTCGATAATGACAAGGCTACCATCCATTGGAGTAACAAAAATATCGAGAATAGACTACCTTCCATAATAAAGAGCCTACCATCCATTGGAGTAACAAAATCTCGACAACATAATACCTTCCATAATGACTAGGCTACCATCCATTGGAGTAACAAAGATATCGACAACAGACTACATTCCATAATGAGAAGGTTACCATCAATTGTAGTAACCAAAATCTCGCCAACAGACTACCTTCCATAATGACAAGGCTACCATCCATTGGAATAACAAAAATATCGACAACAAACTACGTTCCATAATGACAAGGCTACCATCCATTAGAGTAACAAAAATATCGACAACAGACTACCTTCGATAATGACAAGGCTACCATCCATTGGAGTAACAAAAATATCGAGAATAGACTACCTTCCATAATAAAGAGCCTACCATCCATTGGAGTAACAAAATCTCGACAACATAATACCTTCCATAATGACTAGGCTACCATCCATTGGAGTAACAAAGATATCGACAACAGACTACCTTCCATTATGACAAGGCTACCATCCATTGGAGTGACAAAAATCTCGACAACATACTACTTTCCATAATGACAAGGCTACCATCCATTGGAGTAACAAAAATCTCGAAAATAGACTACCTTCCATAATGACAAGGCTAAAATCCATTGGAGTAACAAAACTCTCGACAACAGACTACCTTCCATAATGACAATGCTACCATCAATTAGAGTAATAAAAATCTTGAACATAGGGTACCTTCCATAATGACAAGGCTACCATCTATTGGAATAACAAAAATCTCGAGAACAGACTACCTTCCATAATGACAAGGCTACCATCCAATGGAATAACAAAAATATCGACAACATACTACCTTCCATAATGACAATGCTACCATCCATTAGAGTGACAAAAATCTCGACAATAGACTACCTTCCATAATGACTAGGCTACCATCCATTAGAGTAATAAACACATCGACAACAAACTACCTTCCACAATGACAAGGCTACCATCCATTGAAGTAACAAAAATATCGACAATAGACTACCTTCCATAATGACAAGGCTACCATCCATTGGAATAACAAAAATATCAACAAGAGACTACCTTCCATAATGACAAGGCTACCATCCATCGGAGTACCAAAAATTGCGACAACAGACTACCTTCCATAATGACAAGGCTACCATCCATTGGAGTAACAAAAATATCAACAAGAGACTACCTTCCATAATGACAAGGCTACCATCCATTGGAGTAACAAAAATCTCGCCAACAGACTACCTTCCATAATGACAAGGCTTCCATCCATTGGAGTAACAAAAATATCGAGAATAGACTACCTTCCATAATGAAAAGCCTACCATCCATTGGGGTAACAAAATATCGACAACATAATACCTTCCATAATGACTAGGCTACCATCCATTGGAGTAACAAAGATATCGACAATAGACTACCTTCCATAATGACAAGGCTACCATCCATTGGAGTGACAAAAATCTCGACAACAGACTACCTTCCATAATGACAAGGCTACCATCGATTGGAGTAACAAAAATCTCGAAAACAGACTACCTTCCATAATGACAAGGCTACCATCCAATGGAATAACAAAAATATCGACAACAGACTACCTTCAATAATGACCAGGCTACCATCAATTGTAGTAACCAAAATCTCGACAACAGACTACCTTCCATAATGACAAGGCTACCGTCCATTGGAGTAACCAAAATCTTGACAACAGACAACTTCTATAAATACAAGTCTACCATCTATTAGAATAAAAAAATTCTCGAGAACAGACTACCTTCCATAATGACAAGGATACCATTTATAGGAATAAAAAAAATCTCGAAAATAGACTGCCTTCCGTAATGACAAGGCTACCATCCATTGGAGTAACAAAAATCTCAAAAACAGACTACCTTCCATAATGACAAGGCTACCATCCAATGGAATAACAAAAATATCGACAACATACTACTTTCCATAATGACCAGGCTACCATCAATTGTAGTAACCAAAATCTCGACAACAGACTACCTTCCATAATGACAAGTCTACCGTCCATTGTAGTAACAAATATCTCGACAACAGACTACCTTCCATAATGACAATGCTACCATCAATTAGAGTAATAAAAATCTTGACAATAGGGTACCTTCCATAATGACAAGGCTACCATCTATTGGAATAACAAAAATCTCGAGAACAGACTACCTTCCATAATGACAAGGCTACCATCCAATGGAATAACAAAAATATCGACAACATACTACCTTCCATAATGACAATGCTACCATCCATTAGAGTGACAAAAATCTCGACAATAGACTACCTTCCATAATGACTAGGCTACCATCCATTAGAGTAACAAGGATATCGACAACAAACTACCTTCTATAATGACAAGGCTACCATACATTGTAATAACAAAAATCTCGACAACAAACTACCTTCCACGATGACAAGGCTACCATCCATTGGAGTAACAAAAATATCGACAATAGACTACCTTCCATAATGACCAGGCTACCATCCATTGGAATAACAAAAATATCAACAAGAGACTACCTTCCATAATGACAAGGCTACCATCCATCGGAGTAACAAAAATTGCGACAACAGACTACCTTCCATAATGACAAGGCTACCATCCATTGGAGTAACAAAAATATCAACAAGAGACTACCTTCCATAATGACAAGGCTACCATCCATTGGAGTAATAAAAATTTCGCCAACAGACTACCTTCCATAATGACAAGGCTAACATCCATTGGAATAACAAAAATATCGACAACAAACTACGTTCCATAATTACAAGGCTACCATCCTTTGGAGTAACAAAAATATCGAGAATATACTACCTTCCATAATGAAAAGCCTACCATCCATTGGAGTAAAAAAAATCTCGACAACATAATACCTTCCATATTGACAAGGCTACCATCCATTGGAGTGACAAAAATCTTGACAACAGACTACCTTCCATACTGACAAGGCTACCATCCATTGGAGTAACAAAAATCTCGAAAACAGACTACCTTCCATAATGACAAGGCTAAAATCTATTGGAGTAACAAAAATCTCGACAACAGACTGCCTTCCATAATGACACGGCTACCATCCATTGTAGTAACGAAAATCTAGACAACAGAATACCTTCCATAATGACAAGGCTACCATCCATTGGAGTAACCAAAATCTCGACAACAAACAACTTCTATAATGACAAGGCTACCATCTATTGGAATAACAAAAATCTCGAGAACAAACTACCTTCCATAATGACAGGGCTACCATCCAATGGAATAACAAAAATATCGACAACATACTACCTTCCATAATTAAAAGGCTGCCATCAATTATAGTAACCCAAATCTCGACAACAGACTACCTTCAATAATGACAAGGCTACCGTCCATTGTAGTAACAAAAATCTCGACAACAGACTACCTTCCATAATGACAATGCTACCATCAATTGGAGTAACAAATATCTCGACAATAGACTACCTTCAATAATGACAAGGCTCCGTCCATTGTAGTAACAAAAATCTCGACAACAGGCTACCTTCCATAATGACAAGGCTACCATCCATTGGAGTAACCAAAATCTCGACAACAGACAACTTCTATAATGACGAGGCTACCATCTATTGGAATAACAAAAATCTCGAGAACAGACTACCTTCCATAATGACAAGGCTACCATCCAATGGAATAACAAAAATATCGAAAACATACTACCTTCCATAATGACAAGGCTACAATCAATTGTAGTAACCAAAATCTCGCCAACAGACTACCTTCCATAATGACAAGGCTACCATCCATTGGAATAACAAAAATATCGACAACAAACTACGTTCCATAATGACAAGGCTACCATCCATTGGAGTAACAAAAATATCGACAACAGACTACCTTCCATATTGATAAGGCTACCATCCATTGGAGTGACAAAAATCTCGACAACAGACTACCTTCCATAATGACAAGGCTACCATCCATTGGAGTAACAAAAATCTCAAAAACAGACTACCTTTCATAATAACAAGGCTAAAATCCATTGGAGTAACAAAAATCTCGACAATAGACTACCTTCCATAATGACAAGGCTACCATCTATTGGAATAACATAAATCTCGAGAACATACTACCTTCCATAATGACAATGCTACCATCAATTGTAGTAACCAAAATCTCGACAACAGACTACCTTCCATAATGACAAAGCTACCGTCCATTATAGTAACAAAAATCTCGACAACGAACTACCTTCCATAATGACAATGCTCCTATTATTTGGAGTAACAAAAATCTCGACAATAGACTACCTTCCATAATGACAAGGCTACCATCCTTTGTAGTAACAAAAATCTCGACAACAGACTACCTTCCATAATGATAAGGCTACCATCCATTGGAGTACCCAAAATATTGACAACAGACAACTTCTATACTGACAAGTCTACCATCTATTAGAATAAAAAAAATCTCGAGAACATACTACCTTCCATAATGACAAGGCTACCATCCAATGGAATAACAAAAATCTAGACAACATACTACCTTCCATAATGACAAGGCTACCATCCATTGGAATAACAAAAATATCGACAACAAACTACGTTCCATAATGACAAGGATACCATCCATTGGAGTAACAAAAATATCGACAACATACTACCTCCCATAATGACAAGGCTACCATTCATTTTAGTAACAAAAATCTCGAAAACAGACTACCTTCCATAATGAAAAGCCTACCATCCAATAGAGTAACAAAAATCTCGACAATAGAATACCTTCCATAATGACTAGGCTACCATCCATTGGAGTGATAGAAATCACAACGACAGACTACCTTCCATAATGACAATGCTACCATCCATTGGAGTAACAAAGATCTCGACAACAGGCTACGTTCCGTATTGAGAAGGCTACCATCCATTGGATTAACAAAAATATCGACAATAGACTACCTTCCATAATGACAAGGCTACCATCTATTGGAATAACATAAATCTCGAGAACATACTACCTTCCATAATGACAAGGCTACCATCAATTGTAGTAACCAAAATCTCGACAACAGACTACCTTCCATAATGACAAGGCTACTGTCCATTGTAGTAACAAAAATCTCGACAACAGACTACCTTCCATAATGATAATTCTACCATTAATTGGAGTAACAAAAATCTCGACAATAGACTACCTCCCATAATGACAAGGCTACCCTTCATTGTAGTAACAAAAATCTCGACAACAGACTACCTTCCATAATGACAAGGCTACCATCCATTGGAGTAACCAAAATCTTGACAACAGATAACTTCTATAATGACAAGGCTACCATCTATTGGAATAACAAAAATCTCGAGAACAGACTACCTTCCATAATGACAAGGCTACCATCCAATGGAATAACAAAAATATCAACAACATACTACCTTCCATAATGACAGGGCTACAATCCATTGGAGTAATAAAAATATCGACAACTGACTACCTTCCATAATGATAAGGCTACCATCCATTGGAGTAACGAAAATATCAACAAGAGACTACTTTCCATAATGACAAGGCTACCATCCATTGGAGTAACAAAAATATGGACAACAGACTACCTTCCATAATGAAAAGGCTACCATCCATTAGAGTAACAAAAATCTAGACAACATACTACCTTTCATAATGACAAGGCTACCTTCCATTGGAGTAAAAAAAATATCAACAAGAGACTACCTTCCATAATGACAAGGCTACCATCCATTGGACTAACAAAAATCTCGCCAAGACACTACCTTCCATAATGACAAGGCTACCATCCAATGGAATAACAAAAATCTCGACAACATACTACCTTCCATAATGACAAGGCTACCATCCATTAGAGTAACAAAGATATCGACAACCGACTACCTTCTATAATGACAAGGCTACCATACATTGTAATAATAAAAATCTCGACAATAAACTACCTTCCACAATGACAAGGCTACCATCCATTGGAGTAACAAAAATCTCGATAACATACTACCTTCCATAATGACAAGGCTACCATTCATTTTAGTAACAAAAATCTCGAAAACAGACTACCTTCCATAATGACAAGGCTACCATCCAATGGAATAACAAAAATCTCGAGAACAGACTACCTTCCATAGTTACAAGGCTACCATCCATAGGAGTGACAGAAATCACAACAACAGACTACCTTCCATAATGACAAGGCTACCATTCATTGGAGTAACAAAGATCTCGACCACAGGTTACGTTCCGTAATGAGAAGGCTACCATCCATTGGATTAACAAAAATCTCGACAATAGACTACCTTCCATAATGACAAGGCTACCATCTCTTGGAATAACATAAATCTTGAGAACATACTACCTTCCATAATGACAAGGCTACCATCAATTGTAGTAACCAAAATCTCGACAACAAACTACCTTCCATAATGACAAGGCTACCGTCAATTGTTGTAACAAAAATCTCGACAACAGACTACCTTCCATAATGATAATGCTACCATTAATTGGAGTAACAAAATTCTCGACAATAGACTACCTCCAATAATGACAAGGCTACCATCCATTGTAGTAACAAAAATATCGACAACATATAACTTCTATAATGACAAGGCTACCATCAATTGGAATAACAAAAATCTCAAGAACAGACTACCTTCCATAATGACAAGGCTACCATCCAATGGAATAACAAAAATCTCGAAAACATACTACCTTCCATAATGACAGGGCTACCATCCATTGGAGTAACCAAAATATTGATAACATACTACCTTCTATAATGATAAGGCTACCATCCGTTGGAGTAACGAAAATATCAACAAGAGACTACTTTCCATAATGACAAGGCTACCATCCATTGGAGCAACAAAAAAATGGACAACAAACTACCTTCCATAATGACAAGGCTACCATCCATTAGAGTAAAAAAAATCTAGAAAACATACTACCTTCCATAATGACAAGGCTACCTTCCATTGGAGTAAAAAAATATCAACAAGAGACTACCTTGCATAATGACAAGGCTACCATTTACTGGACTAACAAAAATCTCGCCAAGACACTACCTTCCATAATGACAAGGCTACCATCCAATGGAATAACAAAAATATCGACAACATACTACCTTCCATAATGACAAGGCTACCATACATTAAAGTGACAAAAATATCGATAATAGACTACCTTCCATAATGACTAGGCTACCATCCATTAGAGTAACAAAGATATCAACAACAGACTACCTTCTATAATGATAAGGCTACCATACATTGTAATAACAAAAATCTCGCCAACAATCTACCTTCCATAATGACACGGCTGCCAACCATTAGAGTGACAAAAACCTCGACAACAGACTACCTTCCATATTGACAAGGCTTCCATCCATGGGAATAACAAAAATCTCGACAATAGACTACCTTCCATAATGACAAGGCTACCATCCATTGGAGTAAAAAAAATTGCGGAAACAGACTACCTTCCGTAATGACAAGGCTACCATCCATTAGAATGACAAAAATCTCGACAATAGACTACCTTCCATAATAACTAGGCTACCATCCATTAGAGTAACAAAGATATCAACAACATACTACCTTCTATAATGGCAAGGCTACCATACATTGTAATAACAAAAATCCCGACAACAAACTACTTTCCATAATGACAAGGCTACCTTACATTGTAGTAACAAAAATATCGACAACAGACTTCCTTCCATAATGACAAGGCTACCATCTATTGGAATAAAAAAAATCTCAACAATAGGCTACCTTCCATAATGACAAGGCTACCATCCAATGGAATAACAAAAATGACGACAATAGATTACCTTCCATAATGAAAAGGCTACGATCCATTAGAGTAACAAAAATATCGACAATAGACTACCTTCCATATTGACAAGGCTACCATCCATTGAAGTAACGAAAATCTTGACAACAGACTACCTTCCATAATGACAAGGCTACCATCCTTTATAGTAACAAAAATATCGACAATAAACTATGTTCCATAATGACGAGGCTACCATCCATTGGAGTAACAAAAATATCGACAAAAGACTACCTTCCATAATGACAAGGCTACCATCCATTGGAGTAACAAAAATCTCGACAACAAAATACCTTCCATAATGACTAGGCTACCTTCTATTGGAGTAACAAAGATATTGACAATAGACTACCTTCCTTAATGACAAGGCTACCATCCACTGGAGTGACAAAAATCTCGACAACAGACTACCTTCCACAATGATAAGGCTAAAATCCGTTGTAGTAACAAAAATATCGACAACAGACTACCTTCCATAATGATAAGGCTATCATCTATTGGAATAAAAAAAATCTCGAGAACAGAATGCCTTCCATAATGACAAGGCTACCATCCAATGGAATAACAAAAATCTCGACAACATACTACCTTCCATAATGACAAGGCTACCATCAATTATAGTAACCAAAATCTGGACAACAGACTACCTTCCATAATGACAAGCCTACCGTCCATTGTAATAACAAAAATCTCGACAAGAGACTACCTTCCATAATGACAATGCTACCATCCATTAGAGTACCAAAAATCCCGACAACAGACTACCTTCCATAATAACAAGGCTACCATCCATTGTAGTAACAAAAATCTCGACAACATAATACCTTCCATAATGACAAGGCTAAAATCCATCGGAGTAACAAAAATCTCGACAACATACTACATTCCATAATTACAAGGCTACCATCTATTGGAATAACAAAAATCTCGAGAACAAAATTCATTCCATAATGACAAGGCTACCATCCAATGGAATAACAAAAATCTCGACAACATACTACCTTCCATAATAACAAGGCTACCATCAATTGTAGTAACCAAAATCTGGACAACAGACTACCTTCCATAATGACAAGGCTACCGTCCATTGTAGTAACAAAAATCTTGACAACAAACTACCTTCCATAATGACAATGCTACCTTCCATTGGAGTAACAAAAATCTCGGCAACAAACTACCTTCGATAATGACAAGGCTACCATCTACGATCCATTAGAGTAAAAAAAATCTCGACAACAGACTACCTTACATAATGACAAGGCTACCATCCATTGGAGTAATGAAAATATCAACAAGTGACTACCTTCCATAATGACAAGGCTACCATCCATTGGAGTAATGAAAATATCAAGAAGAGACTACCTTCCATAATGACAAGGCTACCATCCATTGGAGTAACAAAAATCTCACCAATAGTCTACCTTCCATATATGACACGACTACCAACCATTGGAATGACAAAAACCTCGACAACAAACTACCTTCCATAATGACAAGGCTACCATCCATTGGAGTAATGAAAATGTCGAAAAAAACTACCTTCCATAATGACAAGGCTACCATCCATTGGAGTAACAAAAATCACGGAAATAGACTACCTTCCATAATGACAAGGCTACCATCCATTAGAGTGACAAAAATATCGACAATAGACTACCTTCCATAATGACTAGGCTACCATCCATTAGAGTAACAAAGATATCAACAACAGACTACCTTCTATAATAACAAGGCTACCATACATTGTAATAACAAATATCCCGACAACAAACTACCTTCCATAATGACAAGGCTACCATCTATTGGAATAAAAAAAACTCGAGAACAAAATGCCTTCCATAATGACAAGGCTACCACCCAATGGAATAATAAAAATCTCGACAATAGATTACCTTCCATAATGACAAGGCTACGATCCGTTAGAGTAACAAAAATCTCGACAACAAACTACCTTACATAATGACAAGGCTACCATCCATTGGAGTAATGAAAATATCAACAAGAGACTACCTTCCATAATGACAAGGCTACCATCCATTGGAGTAATGAAAATATCAACAAGAGACTACCTTCAGTAATGACAAGGCTACCATCCATTGGACTAACAAAAATCTCGCCAACAATCTACCTTCCATAATGACACGGCTGCCAACCATTAGAGTGACAAAAACCTCGACAACAGACTACCTTCCATATTGACAAGGCTACCATCCATGGGAGTAACACAAATCTCGACAATAGACTACCTTCCATAATGACAAGGCTACCATCCATTGGAGTAACAAAAATCGCAGAAACAGACTACCTTCCATAATGACAAGGCTACCATCCATTAGAATGACAAAAATCTCGACAATAGACTACCTTCCATAATGACTAGGCTACCATCCATTAGAGTAACAAAGATATCAACAACAGACTACCTTCTATAATGACAAGGCTACCATACATTGTAATAACAAAAATCTCAACAACAAACTACCTTCCATAATGACAAGGCTACGATCCATTAGAGTAACAAAAATCTCGACAACAGACTACCTTACATAATGACAAGGCTACCATCCATTGGAGTAATGAAAATATCAACAAGAAACTACCTTCCATAATGACAAGGCTACTATCCATTGGAGTAATGAAAATATCAACAAGAGACTACCTTCCATAATGACAAGGCTACCATCCATTGGAGTAACAAAAATCTCGCCAACAATCTACCTTCCATAATGACACGGCTGCCAACCATTAGAGTGACAAAAACCTCGACAACAGACTACCTTCCATATTGACAAGGCTACCATCCATGGGAGTAACAAAAATATCGACAATAGACTACCTTCCATAATGACAAGGCTTCCATCCATTGGAGTAACAAAAATCGCGGAAACAAACTACCTTCCATAATGACAAGGCTACCATCCATTAGACTAACAAAGATATCAAGAACATACTACCTTCTATAATGACAAGGCTACCATACAATGTAATAACAAAAATCCCGAAAACAAACTACCTTCCATAATGACAAGGCTACCTTACATTCGACAACAGACTTCCTTCCATAATGACAAGGCTACCATCTATTGGAATAAAAAAAATCTCGAGAATAGAATGCCTTCCATAATGACAAGGCTACCATCCAATGGAATAACAAAAATATCGACAATAGATTACCTTCCATAATGAAAAGGCTACGATCCATTAGAGTAACAAAAATATCGACAACAGACTACCTTCCATATTGACAAGGCTACCATCCATTGGAGTAACGAAAATCTCGACAACAGACTACCTTCCATAATGACAAGGCTACCATCCATTATAGTAACAAAAATATCGACAATAAACTATGTTCCATAATGACGAGGCTACCATCCATTGGAGTAACAAAAATATCGACAAAAGACTACCTTCCATAATGACAAGGCTACCATCCATTGGAGTAACAAAAATATCGTCAACAAAATACCTTCCATAATGACTAGGCTACCTTCTATTGGAGTAACAAAGATATTGACAATAGACTACCTTCCTTAATGACAAGGCTACCATCCACTGGAGTGACAAAAATCTCGACAACAAACTACCTTCCATAATGACAAGGCTAAAATCCATTAGAGTAACAAAAATATCGACAACAAACTACCTTCCACAATGATAAGGCTACCATCTATTGGAATAAAAAAAATCTCGAGAACAGAATGCCTTCCATAATGACAAGGCTACCATCCAATGGAATAACAAAAATCTCGACAACATACTACCTTCCATAATGACAAGGCTACCATCAATTGTAGTAACCAAAATCTGGAGAACAGACTACCTTCCATAATGACAAGCCTACCGTCCATTGTAGTAACAAAAATCTCGACAAGAGACTACCTTCCATAATGACAATGCTACCATCCATTAGAGTACCAAAAATCCCGACAACAGACTACCTTCCATAATAACAAGGCTACCATCCATTGTAGTAACAAAAATCTCGACAACATAATACCTTCCATAATGACAAGGCTAAAATCCATCGGAGTAACAAAAATCTCGACAACATACTACATTCCATAATTACAAGGCTACCATCTATTGGAATAACAAAAATCTCGAGAACAAAATTCCTTCCATAATGACAAGGCTACCATCCAATGGAATAACAAAAATCTCGACAACATACTACCTTCCATAATAACAACGCTACCATCAATTGTAGTAACCAAAATCTGGACAACATACTACCTTCCATAATGACAAGGCTACCGTCCATTGTAGTAACAAAAATCTTGACAACAGACTACCTTCCATAATGACAATGCTACCTTCCATTGGAGTAACACAAATCTCGGCAACAAACTACCTTCGATAATGACAAGGCTACCATCCATTAGAGTAACAAAAATCTCGACAATAGATTACCTTCCATAATGACAAGACTACGATCCATTAGAGTAAAAAAAATCTCGACAACAGACTACCTTACATAATGACAAGGCTACCATCCATTGGAGTAATGAAAATATCAACAAGAGACTACCTTCCATAATGACAAGGCTACCATCCATTTGAGTAACAAAAATCTCGCCAATAGTCTACCTTCCATAATGACACGAGTACCAACCATTGGAATGACAAAAACCTCGACAACAAACTACCTTCCATAATGATAAGGCTACCATCCATTGGAGTAAGGAAAATCTCGAAAACAAACTACTTTCCATAATGACAAGGCTACCGTCCATTGGAGTAACAAAAATCGCGGAAACAGACTACCTTCCATAATGACAAGGCTACCATCCATTAGAGTGACAAAAATATCGACAATAGACGACCTTCCATAATGACTAGGCTAACATCCATTAGAGTAATAAAGATATCAACAACAGACTACCTTCTATAATAACAAGGCTACCATACATTGTAATAACAAAAATCCCGACAACAAACTACCTTCCATAATGACAAGGCTAACTTACATTGTAGTAACAAAAATATCGACAACAGACTAGCTTCCATAATGACAAGGCTACCATCTATTGGAGTATTGAAAATATCAATAAGAGACTACCTTCCATATTGAAAAGGCTACCATCCATGGGAGTAACAAAAATCTCGACAATAGACTACCTTCCATAATGACAAGGCTACCATCCATTGGAGTAACAAAAATCGCAGAAACAGACTACCTTCCATAATGACAAGGCTACCATCCATTAGAATGACAAAAATCTCGACAATAGACTACCTTCCATAATGACTAGGCTACCATCCATTAGAGTAACAAAGATATCAACAACAGACTACCTTTTATAATGACAAGGCTACCATACATTGTAATAACAAAAATCCTGACAACAAACTACCTTCCATAATGACAAGGCTACCTTACATTGTAGTAACAAAAATATCGACAACAGACTTCCTTCCATAATGACAAGGCTACCATCTATTGGAATAAAAAAAATCTCGAGAATAGAATGCCTTCCTGAATGACAAGGCTACCATCCAATGGAATAACAAAAATATCGAAAATAGATTACCTTCTATAATGAAAAGGCTACGATCCATTAGAGTAACAAAAATCTCGACAACAGACTACCTTCCATATTGACAAGGCTACCATCCATTGGAGTAACAAAAATCTCGCCAATAGTCTACCTTCCATAATGACACGACTACCAACCATTGGAATGACAAAAACCTCGACAACAAACTACCTTCCATAATGATAAGGCTACGATCCATTGGAGTAACGAAAATCTCGAAAACAAACTACTTTCCATAATGACAAGGCTACCGTCCATTGGAGTAACAAAAATCGAGGAAACAGACTACCTTCCATAATGACAAGGCTACCATCCATTAGAGTGACAAAAATATCGACAATAGACTACCTTCCATAATGACTAGGCTACCATCCATTAGAGTAACAAAGATATCAACAACAGACTACCTTCTATAATAACAAGGCTACCATACATTGTAATAACAAAAATCCCGACAACAAACTACCTTCCATAATGACAAGGCTAACTTACATTGTAGTAACAAAAATATCGACAACAGACTACCTTCCTTAATGACAAGGCTACCATCTATTGGAATAAAAAAAACTCGAGAACAGAATGCCTTCCATAATGACAAGGCTACCATCCAATGGAATAATAAAAATCTCGACAATAGATTACCTTCCATAATGACAAGGCTACGATCCATTAGAGTAACAAAAATCTCGACAACAGACTACCTTACATAATGACAAGGCTACCATCCATTGGAGTAATGAAAATCTCGACAACAGACTACCTTCCATAATGACAAGGCTACCATCCATTGGAGTGACAAAAATCGCGGAAATAGACTACCTTCCATAATGACAAGGCTACCATCCATTGAAGTAATGAAAATATCAACAAGAGACTACCTTCCATAATGACAAGGCTACCATCCATTGGAGTAACAAAAATCTCGCCAACAATCTACCTTCCATAATGACACGGCTGCCAACCATTAGAATGACAAAAACCTCGACAACAGACTACCTTCCATATTGACAAGGCTACCATCCATGGGAGTAACAAAAATCTCGACAATAGACTACCTTCCATAATGACAAGGCTACCATCCATTGGAGTAACAAAAATCGCAAAAACAGCCTACCTTCCATAATGACAAGGCTACCATCCATTAGAATGACAAAAATCTCGACAATAGACTACCTTCCATAATGACTAGGCTGCCATCCATTAGAGTAACAAAGATATCAACAACAGACTACCTTCTATAATGACAAGGCTACCATACATTGTAATAACAAAAATCCTGACAACAAACTACCTTCCATAATGACAAGGCTACCTTACATTGTAGTAACAAAAATATCGAAAACAAACTTCCTTCCATAATGACAAGGCTACCATCTATTGGAATAAAAAAAATCTCGAGAATAGAATGCTTTCCAGAATGACAAGGCTACCATCCAATGGAATAACAAAAATATCGACAATAGATTACCTTCCATAATGAAAAGGCTACGATCCATTAGAGTAACAAAAATCTCGACAACAGACTACCTTCCATATTGACAAGGCTACCATCCATTGGAGTAACGAAAATCTCGACAACAGACTACCTTCCATAATGACAAGGCTACCATCCATTGGAGTGACAAAAATCGCGGAAATAGACTACCTTCTATAATGACAAGGCTACCATCCATTAGAGTGACAAAAATCTCGACAATAGACTATCTTCCATAATGACTAGGCTACCATCCATTAGAGTAACAAAGATATCAACAACAGACTACCTTCTATAATGACAAGGCTACCATACATTGTAATAACAAAAATCTCAACAACAAACTACCTTCCATAATGACAAGGCTACCTTATATTGTAATAACAAAAATATCGACAACAGACTACCTTCCATAATGACAAGGCTACGATCCATTAGAGTAACAAAAATATCGACAACAGACTACCTTACATAATGACAAGGCTACCATCCATTGGAGTAATGAAAATATCAACAAGAGACTACCTTCCATAATGACAAGGCTAATATCCACTGGAGTAATGAAAATATCAACAAGAGACTACCTTCCATAATGACAAGGCTACCATCCATTGGAGTAACAAAAATCTCGCGAACAATCTACCTTCCATAATGACACGGCTTCCAACCATTAGAGTGACAAAAACCTCGACAACAGACTACCTTCCATATTGACAAGGCTACCATCCATGGGAGTAACAAAAATCTCGACAATAAACTACCTTCCATAATGACAAGGCTACCATCCATTAGAGTGACAAAAATCTCGACAATAGACTACCTTCCAAAATGACTAGGCTACCATCCATTAGAATAACAAAGATATCAACAACAGACTACCTTCTATAATGACAAGGCTACCATACATTGTAATAACAAAAATCTCGATAACAAACTACCTTCCATAATGACAAGGCTACCTTAAATTGTAGTAACAAAAATATCGACAACAGACTACCTTCCATAATGACAAGACTACCATCTATTGGAATAAAAAAAATCTAGAGAACAGAATGCCTTCCATAATGACAAGGCTACCATCCAATGGAATAAAAAAAATCTCGACAACATAATATCTTCATTAATGACAAGGCTACCATCAATTGTAGTACCAAAAATCTTGACAACAAACTACCTTCCATAATGACAAGGCTACCGTCCATTGTAGTAACAAAAATCTCGACAACAGACTACATTCCATAATGACAAGGCTACCATCCATTGGAGTAACAAAAATATCGACAACAGACTACCTTCCATAATGAAAAGCCTACCATCCATTGGAGTATCAAAAATCTCGACAATAGAATGCCTTCCATAATGACTAGGCTACCATACATTGGAGTAACAAAGATATCGACAATAGACTACCTTCCATAATGACAAGGCTACCATCCATTGGAGTGACAAAAATCTCGACAACCGACTACCTTCCATAAGGACAAGGCTACCATCCATTGGAGTAACAAATATCTCGAAAACAGACTACCTTCCATAATGGCAAGGATAAAATCCATTGGAGTAACAAAAATCTCGACAAAATACTACATTCCATAATGACAAGGCTACCATCTATTGGAATAACAAAAATCTCGAGAACATAATGCCTTCCATAATGACAAGGGTACCATCCAATGGAATAACAAAAATCTCGACAACATACTACCTTTCATAATGACAAGGCTACCATCAATTGTAGTAACCAAAATCTAGACAACAGACTACCTTCCATAATGACAAGGCTACCGTCTATTATAGTAACCAAAATCTCGACAACAAACTACCTTCCATAATGACAATGCTACCATCCATTGGAGTAACAAAAATCTCGACAATAGACTACATTCCATAATGACAAGGCTACCATCCATTGGAGTGTCAAAAATCTCGAAAACAGACTACCTTCCATAAGGACAAGCCTACAATCCATTGGAGTAACAAAAATCTCGAAAACAGACTACCTTCCATAATGACAAGCCTACCATCCATTGGAGTAACAAAAATCTCGCCAACAGTCTACCTTCCATAATGACATAGCTACCAACCATTGGAGTGACAAAAACCTCGACAACAGACTACCTTCCATATTGACAAGGCTACCATCTATTGGAGTAACGAAAATCTCGACAACAAACTACCTTCCATAATGACAATGCTACCATCCATTGGAGTAACAAAAATCGCGGAAACAAACTACCTTCCATAATGACAAGGCTACCATCCATTAGAGTGACACAAATCTCGATAATAGACTACCTTTCATAATGACTAGGCTACCATCCATTAGAGTAACAAAGATATCAACAACAGACTACCTTCTATAATGACAAGGCTACCATACATTGTAATAACAAAAATCTCGACAACAAACTACCTTCCATAATGACAAGGCTACCTTACATTGTAGTAACAAAAATATCGACAACAGATTACCTACCATAATGACAAGTATACCGTCTATTGGAATAAAAAAAATCTCGAGAACAGAATGCCTTCCATAATGACAAGTGTTGTACCCCAAAATTTGCCCTCTCTCTTTTACAAGAAAATCACAGCTTCAGGCTTTTCCTGATTTTTCAGATTGGCTTAAGAATTGGTCAAATAGACTTTTCTCGTTAGTCAGACAAAATTAGGGTTTCCATTGATTTTGAATCAGTTCAAGCAGATTAGTAGGGTTTTTACTAATTTGGTTGAGTTTGGGTCAGGGTTTTATCAAGCAGGCACTTCTTTGACAATAAATCAAGAATTAGGGTTTGCACGCGCATTTTCAAAAGAATTTGAATCCACAGTGTATTAATTGGTTGTTACACTGCTTTGACGCCTGCTCAAGATTTCAGTTTTGTTTCTCAAACTTCTTGTTTAGAAGCTGAGGCTTCTGGTTGAAAATTTGCAGTGTTTGGTTTAATCAGTAAAGGAATAAGCACATGGATGTTTGTTTGATTAATTGTGCAATACTTTGGATTATTCGGAACACCAGACGTTTATTGATTATTTATCATTTCTAAGATAAAATTATTGGATAATTTCCAGTTATTATAATTCAAGAAATATAAACAATTAAATAAACAATTGAAGAGGAATTAAAAGAGAAATCTGACAAAAAAGATTTGTTTATTCATTTTGAATTGTTTGTTACAGATATTATTTGAATAGTGTAAATTTATTTACAGTTATTTACATTAATATTATTACAAATGATTAAAATTGAAATAAAGCTATATCCTAAATGTCTTGAAATCTTCATCTTCTACTGCTGCTCCCCATTGCTCAATTGACATTTACCTGCAAAAAGAAAAGAAAGAAGTCAAATGCAGATAAATTAAGAATATTCTCAGACAGTTAATCATAAAAAGCTCATCATTAAAAGTGTTGGCCGGAATCAGTTTGTTCACCCTCTATGCATATCGCAAGAAGGCTCTTGGTTCACAAAGAGGGAAAGAAAACTATCTTGCAAGCTAAATCAATTAGGCAGCATATTAAACAAATGCACAAAGCTACATGGAAATATACAAGGCTGCATAATTTGAAATTGTCAACCAAAGAGGCAAATTGAACATCCAAGTGAATATGCCAAAACAAGTTGCCCAAGTCACAGTTTCAAACTAATCAAACTATCAAAGAAACTAAGCCAAGTTACAGTTTCAAACTAAGCAAACTGAATGTCAAAACAAATTGCCCAAAGGAAACTGTCAAAAGCTGTCCAAAGAAGATATAGAAAGATATCAAAAGCCAAAAGCTGTCAATAAGTACACAAAAGGAAGAAAATCTGGAAAAGAAGATAAGAGATATGCAGAGCAAAACCACAATGCAAGCAACATTTCAAATTCATCATTTTCCAGCCATACTTTTTCAGAAAAAGGTCAGATAAGCAATAAAAAATGCTTTTCTGTGGAGAGAGAAAAGAGAGAGAGAAGAGGCTTACAGTACAGCAGGCTTAAGGACAAGGATATAACAAAGAAGTATCAGAAAAAAAGGGGGAACCACATAGAAAAAATATAACCAAAGCTTGCTTCCTTCCTGTAATAACAAGAAGCCTCAAAACACAAACTGGTAAACAAACTGAAGCAAAAACTATTTCAGAAGTAAGCTTGCAACCTCAAGCCAAGCCTGTAACCTGTTTCAAACCAGAAGTCTGTAACCTCAAGCCATCCAAACCTGTTACAACTACCAAACACATAAACTCCAAACAAAATCACAAGCCAGCATATCACAACAAAGCCTGTAAACATCAAGCCTAAAAGAAACCTGCATAAATCTCAAACACAAGCCTAAAACTTCAAGCTTGTAACAAAGCTTGAAGCCTGCTAACCTGTTTCAAACACAGAACCATAAACTCCAAAAGCCCTCAAATCAAAAAGCCTATTTCAAAAATTGTTTCAACCGGTTGAAGAAAACAAGGTACAAGCTTTCAAGCCTGTCCCAACCAAGCCAAAAAGCAACTCAGAACAAAGAAAACGAATCCCAAACTCTCAGAACTGAGTTCATCATCGAGTAAAAAAAAGCCAGAAGTATAAGAAATCAGAAGCAAGCAGAAAAGGAAAAGAAGTTTCAGAAGCAAATGAGTTAGGGTTATCAGTTTCAATTTTATCATCATAAAACAAGGACAAGATACAAAGTACCAGATTTCCAGCAAAGCTCACAACATCATATTCCTCCGTCCGGCCGCCTAAGGATGCCCCCTATCCATTTCTCCTCCTCTGTCTCCAAAAGCCAACGAAGGTATAAATTTTCCTTCCATTTTCTGTAAAACACCTCACGCAACATGAACAACAACACGTAAAAAAGCAGAACATATAAAATTAAAGCATGCAAGATATAAAACTTGAAAACCTAAAAACGCATAAAATAGAAATCAAACCTTTTCGTGTCGCCGCCTTGCTTGACCATGGAAGGAAGAGGAGAAGGACGATGGCGCCTAGTGGCCATGAGCGTAGGTTTGTTCAGAAAGCATTGCTCAGGAAAGATGAAGAGGAGAAGAAGATGAGCGGCGCCGTTTGTGAAACACTGTAAACCTAACTCTGAGTAACAACAAAACGAACCCTAACAAATGTTGTAAAGTGCCATTGGGCCTGCTCCACATCCAAACGCCTAAGCCCAATGTTTCTGGCGTGGACCCCCCCCCCCCCCCCCCCCCCTTGTTGATTCTCCTTCAAACATTGTTTTGGGCCAAGAACAACTCTAAAGCCCACTTAACCCTTTTATTATTTACTTTTCTGTTCTTATACTTATAAATTAACACGTTTTTCTTATTACAATATTTTCATTCCTTTTTACAATCTATATTTTTTGTTAAATTAAAAAGTAATATATTAATTCTTCATATGTTTATTACTAATACTTTCTATCACACTTGAAATGTAAATATTAGATATTTTTTAATTTAAAATATTTTTCTTTTAAACATTGTATATAAAACATCAATAAAACACATAAAAAATAGACTTTTTTTTTAAGGTTGGATATTCCCTTTTTTAACTAAAACATTTGTTTATACATAATCAACAAAAACCCAAAGATAAATAAAATACTTAATGATATATTAGGTTAACATTTTTTATCACTTGTAAATAATCACATACACTTTCACAAATACTTTTGATACATTGCTTTTATTCTTATACGTGGCTATATTTTACATTGAGAATGCGATTCAATTTGGTTGTAAGTATTATTTGGACACTACTATCCTGATAAGACTCATCCCCATTTGTAAATATTTGTACCCCCATTCCCAGATACTCATTCGTAATAGCTTAGACTTTAAATTCCCGCAATTTATCGCTTTCTATATACTGTATAGTAATTAGGGTTTGTATGCGAAGATTTAAAATCAACCGCTAGATAACCTAATACAAAGATAAATGCATGACAATCAATACACTATTCACACTTGCACCCATATGGTAATCCCGCTTGTTGCCTTCCAAAATGGGCCATGTTTGCATGTTGGGTTCTTTGGCAAAACAAAAACAAATCAAATGATCATAGTCCCTCGATGACACTTTCGAAGTTGCCTAAACAAAATGATCATAGTCCCTTAAAGGAAAATTTCCAAAGACACTTGGCACCATTGCATTCATGGTCTAAACGATGACCCACGCCCGTCCCGTTAACATCCTAACACAAGATTGCCCACCAAATACAATGGTGGAACAATACTGTTAAAAGAGTTAAAACATGAGAAAGACCTTTGAGTACAATAGGGTAGACAACTCTTAGTTACTTGATCAAACATGCAAAACACACTTGCCTACTTTCAAAACACACTTCACAAACACAACTTCCAAAAAAACTTTCAAAAACATTGAAATATCTTTTCGAAAAGACAAACACCTTTTGTAAAACATTCGAGTAAAGAATTGTTACAAGGGTTGCCTAGACAAGGAATATTTTTCAAAACATTTTCAAAACCCCACACACAAAGCACCATTTCAAACAATTGAAAAGCAAAGGCAAGTGATCTAAAACAAGTAACTAAGAGCCCATGGATAACCATGGATTAAAAGGGTGCTAGCACCTTCCCTTTTCATAATCTACCCCCCGAACCCACGAAAAACATCTCAATGGTTTTTCCTGTTCTTTTTAACCTTTCCTTTAGGATAAAATAAAAAGTCGGTGGCGACTCTTGCTAAACCGAACAAGTGCGAATACAAACGCAAAAACCTCAAGTCAGTTCTCCCACCGCATCACAGAACTGACGACTCTGCTGGGGATTAAATTAAAAGTGGGGTTACCTTAGGGTTTATATCACCTTTACATACTTGCTTTGATTACTTTACTTTTTGGGTCCTTGTTTGGGTTTGTTGTAAATCCTACACCCGGATTTGGAGGCACCTTTTTAGGTAAATAGCAATAAAACAGTGAGGGAACTGTGCGGGGTATACCGACATGGTTGAAGCAGTAAGCTATGTTAGTGTGACATATTTGTGAGTACCGGTAACCATTGAGTTCAATCAAGGAGAGTATGGGGCCGCTGAGTGATGTCGTGAAGCACTAACGAACTCTTAGAACCTTAATTGACCATCTTAGCCTTTTTAGGGGTAGTGAGATGACCTACTTTGGTGCAGTCCGAAGTTGGTAGATACTCGATACTACACTCATTGAGGGTTGTTTTCTTGGAATATTTTGGTCGCCAGTTAAGTGGCTAAACCAAAACAATGAACATGGGAAACAATCCAGTGATATTGAGCTCCTTAGAACCCGGTTTCTATCTTAGGACAGGATGAGCCAACTAACTTCAAGAGGGTACTTACCTACAAACCCCATGCAAGCCTAAACCTGATGACTTGTTTGCTTTGTGTCAATATGATTACCTGTATATACACTTACTTGCTTTTGCATACATGTACATAACATCATGACATCATACCATAACATTTTTCACTAACCATTTCAAGGATCTTGAGGATCTGTTGATGCAGGGTCACGTTGAACCAGACGTCTACCAAGGGGCAAGAGGTTTTCTCCTCTAATCAAATGCCATCAAAGAAGTACAACAACTTGAATCAGGGGCTATGACCCACTTGACATGGTGAGCTTGATTCTCGTGGAAAGACATCCACCAGTGCAAAGTTCTCCAATCAAAGATCGAAGTTCAACCTCTAACTTTTTCTTGTGTTTACCCCAAGAGATCCTTGAAAACATGCATTCACATATCATGCATTGCATCATGACAGCTTTTCCTTTTCAGGTTTCCTTATTCTCCTACTGTTTATTTCAGTAGAGATGGCTCTAGAGAGGACTCTCAAGGACATCCAGTCTCAAAACGCTCAACTTCAAGAAATGGCCATTTGGAGCTACAAATTGAGATAGCCATATTTAAGGGGGAACTGGTGAGTCAGATGGCTCTCATCCAGGACATGGCTCAAAGACAAGGAGAGCTCGGGGTTCTCGTCAACAAACTGCTTCGGGACAACCAAGTGGGACAAACAACTGGGGCTGAAGATCAAATCATCATTCCACCTTTTCTGAGACAAGAAGACAAGGGAAAAACTCCTCAACTTGCTGCAGGGTCACAAGCCCAACAACATCTTACGCCTGTTCAACAAAGACACGGGCATCAGCGTATGAAAGTCGCTCCTAAAAGACAATTCACCAAGATCAACATGTCGCTGGCTCAAGCGCTACAACGCATGTTGCAGGCAGGGCTGATTACATTGAAGGCTCCTCTCCGGAACCCAAATACTTCTGCTCCTACCTATCATGCCAATGAAAGGTGTGCATACCACTCCTATAGTCCAGGACATGACACTGATAACTGCTGGACCCTGAAGAACAAAATCCAAGACTTGATTGACGAAGAAGTGCTGGAATTCATGCCGGATGGTGAGATGAAAATCTACCATTTTGGGTGCTCCACCTAAGATGAAAAAGCTCAAACTAAAAGACTTTTGTTCCATTTTAATTTTCAAAGTTGTAATCTATTTTGTGATTCAAACAATTATCTGTTGATATCAAACTCTGTTTCATTAATGCATTACATATGTTTGTCTTGAATTCATCCATTCGTTTTCACTACTCTTATGCTCTCTTTACGATATTTAACTCTTGATAAAAAGTTGCAAGCCTTTAGAGGGAGGATGACGAAACAATACCATAATCTCATACAGTATGCTTTTGAACAGACCTTGATGATGATGTACATGCATTTCTTTCAATTCCCAAACACTGGAGTTATAAGGAAGATAATCCCTAGTCAACCCCTTCGAGCCAAAGAAGTAGGAGTTTTATGTTCTAAGCAAATTGAAACCTTTGATTTAAACCTGGGGCAGGGTAGTCTCTCAGTTAATTCAAAAAAAATGCGCAGTGAAGTCGCAAATTCTCGGTTCGTAATACAACGAATGACATCAAAAAAACATTCCTTTGGAACCAAAAGACAGTGATGGTCCCTTATCTCATAGGCAGTCAATCTCTCAAAAGAGAAAAGCCGACCAAGCCAAAACCTATAAAGGAAGCTTAAGAAAGCCGGGGCATCCCGCTGACTATGATCCCAAAAACGGGAACAGTCAGGCAAAAGTTAGGGATAACAAAACAAAAGAACAAGGTCATTACAAATCCTCAACAATAAGAAAAATGTTGCAAAAAAGAGATGATGACTGCCTTCCATAAAATTCAACTGGTGTGAACCATCACCAAAGTGTCATTCCAAACTCAAAATAAAACTTGGCGCACAATTAACTGAGTTTAGGATTGACGAACATCACGAAGAGCGGGTGGGTACAAATATACTTTGAGCCTTTATCCTTTGTTTCTTAAACCGTGAACCAGGCCACGTTAAGACCCTTCAAAAGTCCTAATTGAAGCATGGGTTAGTTCGAAAGCATACTGTTACAAAAGGTATCCTGACTCCTGTAAGGCTTTGCCATAAATCTTGTGTTGAATTTGTCTTACAAAAAGTTTTCTGCTAAAAAATGCATGTTTCAAAACTTCGAGACAAGCATAAGCTTTGCATTATTTGAATATCGTTCTTTGCACATGGTTGTTTGTTTGACAGCGAAGAAATTCATACAGCAAATGTTCAGAGGAACGAAAGCCCTCTCATAATGACAATGCTACCATCCAATGGAATAACAAAAATCTCGACAATAGATTACCTTCCACAATGACAAGGCTACGATCCATTAGAGTAACAAAAATCACGACAACAGACTACCTTACATAATGACAAGGCTACCATTTATTGGAGTAATGAAAATATCAACAAGAGACTACCTTCCATAATGACAAGGCTACCATCCATTGGAGTAACAAAAATCTCGCCAACAGTCTACCTTCTATAATTACACGGCTACCAACCATTAGAGTGAAAAAAACCTCGACAAGAGAATACCTTCCATATTGACAAGGATACCATCCATTGGAGTAACGAAAATCTCGACAACAGACTACCTTCCATAATGACAAGGCTACCATCCATTAGAGTGACAAAAATCTCGACAATAGACTACCTTCCATAATGACTAGGCTACAATCCATTAGAGTAACAAAGATATCAACAACAGACTACCTTCCATAATGACAAGGCTACCTTACATTGTAGTAACAACAATATCGACAACAGACTACCTTCCATAATGACAAGGCTACCATCTATTGGAATAAAAAAAATCTCGAGAACAGAATGCCTTCCATAATGACAAGGCTACCAACCAATGGAATAACAAAAATCTCGACAACATACTACCTTCCATAATGACAAGGCTACCATCAATGTAGTAACCAAAATCTGGACAACAGACTACCTTCCATAATGACAAGCCTACAGTCCATTGTAGTAAGAAAAATCTCGACAATAGACTACCTTACGTAATGACAAGGATTCCATCCATTGGAGTAATGAAAATATAAACAAGAGACTACCTTCCATAATGACAAGGCTACCATCCATTGGAGTAACAAAAATCTCGCCAACAGTCTACCTTCTATAATTACACGGCTACCAACCATTAGAGTGAAAAAAACCTCGACAAGAGAATACCTTCCATATTGACAAGGATACCATCCATTGGAGTAACGAAAATCTCGACAACAGACTACCTTCCATAATGACAAGGCTACCATCCATTAGAGTGACAAAAATCTCGACAATAGACTACCTTCCATAATGACTAGGCTACAATCCATTAGAGTAACAAAGATATCAACAACAGACTACCTTCCATAATGACAAGGCTACCTTACATTGTAGTAACAACAATATCGACAACAGACTACCTTCCATAATGACAAGGCTACCATCTATTGGAATAAAAAAAATCTCGAG
This sequence comes from Vicia faba, assembly GCA_948472305.1. Taxonomy (NCBI): domain Eukaryota; kingdom Viridiplantae; phylum Streptophyta; class Magnoliopsida; order Fabales; family Fabaceae; genus Vicia; species Vicia faba. The sequence goes on from OX451738.1 coordinate 763,686,156, forward strand.
AACAGAATGCCTTCCATAATGACAAGGCTACCAACCAATGGAATAACAAAAATCTCGACAACATACTACCTTCCATAATGACAAGGCTACCATCAATGTAGTAACCAAAATCTGGACAACAGACTACCTTCCATAATGACAAGCCTACAGTCCATTGTAGTAAGAAAAATCTCGACAATAGACTACCTTACTTAATGACAAGGATTCCATCCATTGGAGTAATGAAAATATAAACAAGAGACTACCTTCCATAATGACAAGGCTACCATCCATTGGAGTAAAGAAAATATCAACAAGAGACTACCTTCCATAATGACAAGGCTACCATCCATTGGAGTAACAAAAATCTCGCCAACAGTCTACATTCCATAATGACACGACTACCAACCATTGGAATGACAAAAACCTCGAGAACAGACTACCTTCCATAATGACAAGGCTACCATCCATTGGATTAATGAAAATCTCGACAACAAACTACCTTCCATAATGACAAGGCTACCATCCATTGGAGTAACAAAAATCGCGAAAACAGACTACCTTCCATAATGACAAGGCTACTATCCATTAGAGTGACAAAAATATCGACAATAGACTACCTTCCATAATGACTAGGCTACCATCCATTAGAGTAACAAAGATATCAACAACAAACTACCTTCTATAATGACAAGGCTACCATACATTGTAATAACAAAAATCCCAACAACAAACTACCTTCCATAATGACAAGGCTACCTTACATTGTAGTAACAAAAATATCGACAACAGACTACCTTCCATAATGACAAGGCTACCATCTATTGGAATAAAAAAAATCTCGAGAACAAAATTCCTTCCATAATGACAAGGCTACCATCCAATGGAATAACAAAAATCTCGACAATAGATTACCTTCTATAATGGCAAGGCTACGATCCATTAGAGTAACAAAAATCTCGACAACAAACTACCTTACATAATGACAAGGCTACCATTTATTGGAGTAATGGAAATATCAACATGAGACTACCTTCCATAATGACAAGGCTACCATCCATAGGAGTAATGAAAATATCAACAAGAGACTACCTTCCATAATGACAAGGCTACCATCCATTGGAGTAACAAAAATCTCGCCAACAGTCTACCTTCTATAATGACACGGCTACCAACCATTAGAGTGACAAAAACCTCGACAAGAGACTACCTTCCATATTGACAAGGATACCATCCATTGGAGTAACGAAAATCTCGACAACAGACTACCTTCCATAATGAAAAGGCTACCATCCATTGGAGTAAGAAAAATCGTGGAAACAGACTACCTTCCATAATGACAAGGCTACCATCCATTAGAGTGACAAAAATCTCGACAATAGACTACCTTCCATAATGACTAGGCTACCATCGATTAGAGTAACAAAGATATCAACAATAGACTACCTTCTATAATGACAAGGCTACCATACATTGTAATAACAAAAATCTCGACAACAAACTACCTTCCATAATGACAAGGCTACCTTACATTGTAGTAACAAAAATATCGACAACAGACTACCTTCCATAATGACAAGGCTACCATCTATTGGAATAAAAAAAATCTCGAGAACAGAATGCCTTCCATAATGACAAGGCTACCATCCAATGGAATAACAAAAATCTCGACAACATACTACCTTCCATAATGACAAGGCTACCATCAATTGTAGTAACCAAAATCTGGACAACAGACTACCTTCCATAATGACAAGCCTACCTTCCATTGTAGTAAGAAAAATCTCGACAACAGACTACCTTCCATAATGACAATGCTACCATCCATTGGAGTACCAAAAATCTCGACAACAGACTACCTTCCATAATGACAAGGCTACCATCCATTGTAGTAACAAAAATCTCGACAACAGAGTACCTTCTATAATGACAAGGCTACCATCCATTGGAGTAACAAAAATCTCGAAAACAGACTACCTTCCATAATGACAAGGCTAAAATCCATCGGAGTAACAAAAATCTCTACAACATACTACATTCCATAATGACAAGGCTACCATCTATTGGAATAACAAAAATCTCGAGAACAGAATTCCTTCCATAATGACAAGGCTACAATCTAATGGAATAACAAAATTCTCGACAACATACTAACTTCCATAATAACAAGGCTACCATCAATTGTAGTAACCAAAATCTTGACAATAGACTACCTTCCATAATGACAAGACTACCATCCATTGTAGTAACAAAAACCTCGACAATAGACTACCTTCCATAATGACAATGCTACCATCCATTGGAGTAACAAAAATCTCGACAAAAAACTACCTTCGATAATGACAAGGCTACCGTCCATTAGGGTAACAAAAATCTCGACAATAGATTACCTTCCATAATGACAAGGCTACGATCCATTAGAGTAACAAAAATATCGACAACAGACTACCTTACATAATGACAAGGCTACCATCCATTGGAGTAATGAAAATATAAACAAGAGACTACCTTCCATAATGACAAGGCTACCATCCATTGGAGTAATGAAAATATCAACAAGAGACTACCTTCCATAATGACAAGGCTACCATCCATTGGAGTAACAAAAATCTCGCCAACAGTCTACCCTCTATAATGACACGACTACCAACCATTGGAATGACAAAAACCTCGACAACAGACTACCTTCCATAATGACAAGGCTACCATCCATTGGATTAACGAAAATCTCGACAACAAACTTCCTTCCATATTGACAAGGCTACCATCCATTAGAGTAACAAAAATCGCGAAAACAGACTACCTTCCATAATGACAAGGCTACTATCCATTAGAGTGACAAAAATATCGAAAATAGACTACCTTCCATAATGACTAGGCTACCATCCATTAGAGTAACAAAGATATCAACAACAAACTACCTTCTATAATGACAAGGCTACCATACATTGTAATAACAAAAATCCCGACAACAAACTACCTTCCATAATGACAAGGCTACCTTACATTGTAGTAACAAAAATATCGACAACAGACTACCTTCCATAATGACAAGGCTACCATCTATTGGAATAAAAAAAATCTCGAGAACAAAATGCCTTCCATAATGACAAGGCTACCATCCAATGGAATAACAAAAATCTCGACAATAGATTACCTTCTATAATGGCAAGGCTACGATCCATTAGAGTAACAAAAATCTCGACAACAAACTACCTTACATAATGACAAGGCTACCATTCATTGGAGTAATGAAAATATCAACAAGAGACTACCTTCCATAATGACAAGGCTACCATCCATAGGAGTAATGAAAATATCAACAAGAGACTACCTTCCATAATGACAAGGCTACCATCCATTGGAGTAACAAAAATCTTGCCAACAGTCTACCTTCTATAATGACACGGCTACCAACCATTAGAGTGACAAAAACCTTCACAATAGACTACCTTCCATATTGACAAGGCTACCATCCATTGGAGTAACGAAAATCTTGACAACAGAATACCTTCCATAATGAAAAGGCTACCATCCATTGGAGTAACAAAAATCACGGAAATAGACTACCTTCCATAATGACAAGGCTAGCATCCATTAGAGTGACAGAGATATCAACAACAGACTACCTTCTATAATGACAAGGCTACCATACATTGTAATAACGAAAATCTCGACAACAAACTACCTTCCATAATGACAAGGCTACCTTACATTGTAGTAACAAAAATATCGACAACAGACTACCTTCCATAATGACAAGGCTACCATCTATTGGAATAAAAAAAATCTCGAGAACAGAATGCCTTCCATAATGACAAGGCTACCATCCAATGGAATAACAAAAATCTCGACAACATACTACCTTCCATAATGACAAGGCTACCATCAATTGTAGTAACCAAAATCTGGACAACAGACTACCTTCCATAATGACAAGCCTACCTTCCATTGTAGTAAGAAAAATCTCGACAACAGACTACCTTCCATAATGACAATGCTACCATCCATTGGAGTACCAAAAATCTCGACAACAGACTAACTTCCATAATGACAAGGCTACCATCCATTGTAGTAACAAAAATCTCGACAACAGAGTACCTTCCATAATGACAAGGCTACCATCCATTGGAGTAACAAAAATCTCGAAAACAGACTACCTTCCATAATGACAAGGCTAAAATCCATCGGAGTAACAAAAATCTCTACAACATACTACATTCCATAATGACAAGGCTACCATCTATTGGAATAACAAAAATCTCGAGAACAGAATTCCTTCCATAATGACAAGGCTACAATCTAATGGAATAACAAAATTCTCGACAACATACTACCTTCCATAATAACAAGGCTACCATCAATTGTAGTAACCAAAATCTTGACAATAGACTACCTTCCATAATGACAAGACTACCATCCATTGTAGTAACAAAAATCTCGACAATAGAGTACCTTCCATAATGACAATGCTACCATCCATTGGAGTAACAAAAATCTCGACAAAAAACTACCTTCGATAATGACAAGGCTACCGTCCATTAGGGTAACAAAAATCTCGACAATAGATTACCTTCCATAATGACAAGGCTACGATCCATTAGAGTAACAAAAATATCGACAACAGACTACCTTACATAATGACAAGGCTACCATCCATTGGAGTAATGAAAATATAAACAAGAGACTACCTTCCATAATGACAAGGCTACCATCCATTGGAGTAATGAAAATATCAACAAGAGACTACCTTCCATAATGACAAGGCTACCATGCATTGGAGTAACAAAAATCTCGCCAACAGTCTACCCTCTATAATGACACGACTACCAACCATTGGAATGACAAAAACCTCGACAACAGACTACCTTCCATAATGACAAGGCTACCATCAATTGGATTAACGAAAATCTCGACAACAAACTTCCTTCCATATTGACAAGGCTACCATCCATTAGAGTAACAAAAATCGCGAAAACAGACTACCTTCCATAATGACAAGGCTACTATCCATTAGAGTGACAAAAATATCGAAAATAGACTACCTTCCATAATGACTAGGCTACCATCCATTAGAGTAACAAAGATATCAACAACAAACTACCTTCTATAATGACAAGGCTACCATACATTGTAATAACAAAAATCCCGACAACAAACTACCTTCCATAATGACAAGGCTACCTTACATTGTAGTAACAAAAATATCGACAACAGACTACCTTCCATAATGACAAGGCTACCATCTATTGGAATAAAAAAAATCTCGAGAACAAAATGCCTTCCATAATGACAAGGCTACCATCCAATGGAATAACAAAAATCTCGACAATAGATTACCTTCTATAATGGCAAGGCTACGATCCATTAGAGTAACAAAAATCTCGACAACAAACTACCTTACATAATGACAAGGCTACCATTCATTGGAGTAATGAAAATATCAACAAGAGACTACCTTCCATAATGACAAGGCTACCATCCATAGGAGTAATGAAAATATCAACAAGAGACTACCTTCCATAATGACAAGGCTACCATCCATTGGAGTAACAAAAATCTTGCCAACAGTCTACCTTCTATAATGACACGGCTACCAACCATTAGAGTGACAAAAACCTTCACAATAGACTACCTTCCATATTGACAAGGCTACCATCCATTGGAGTAACGAAAATCTCGACAACAGAATACCTTCCATAATGAAAAGGCTACCATCCATTGGAGTAACAAAAATCACGGAAATAGACTACCTTCCATAATGACAAGGCTACCATCCATTAGAGTGACAAAGATATCAACAACAGACTACCTTCTATAATGACAAGGCTACCATACATTGTAATAACGAAAATCTCGACAACAAACTACCTTCCATAATGACAAGGCTACCTTACATTGTAGTAACAAAAATATCGACAACAGACTACCTTCCATAATGACAAGGCTACAATCTATTGGAATAAAAAAAATCTCAAGAACAAAATGCCTTCCATAATGACAAGGCTGCCATCCAATGGAATAACAAAAATCTCGACAACATACTACCTTCCATAATGACAAGGCTACCATCAATTGTAGTAACCAAAATCTGGACAACATACTACCTTCCATAATGACAAGCCTACCGTTCATTGTAGTAACAAAAATCTCGACAAAAGACTACCTTCCATAATGAAAATGCTACCATCCATTGGAGTACCAAAAATCTCGATAACAGACTACCTTCCATAATGACAAGGCTACCATCCATTGTAGTAACAAAAATCTCGACAACAGAATACCTTCCATAATGACAAGGCTACCATCCATTGGAGTAACAAAAATCTCGAAAACAGACTACCTTCCATAATGACAAGGCTAAAATCCATCGGAGTAACAAAAATCTCTACAACATACTACATTCCATAATGACAAGGCTACCATCTATTGGAATAACAAAAATCTCGAGAACGGAATTCCTACCATAATGACAAGGCTACAATCTAATGGAATAACAAAATTCTCGACAACATACTACCTTCCATAATAACAAGGCTACCATCAATTGTAGTAACAAAAATCTTGACAATAGACTACCTTCCATAATGACAAGGCTACAATCCATTGTAGTAACAAAAATCTCGACAACAGACTACCTTCCATAAGGACAATGCTACCATCAATTGGAGTAACAAAAATCTCGACAACAAACTACCTTCGATAATGACAAGGCTATCGTCCATTAGGGTAACAAAAATCTCAACAATAGATTACCTTCCATAATGACAAGGCTACGATCCATTAAAGTAACAAAAATCTCGACAACAGACTACCTTACATAATGACAAGGCTACCATCCATTGGAGTAATGAATATATAAACAAGAGACTACCTTCCATAATGACAAGGCTACCATCCATTGGAGTAATGAAAATATCAACAAGAGACTACCTTCCATAATGACAAGGCTACCATCCATTGGAGTAATGAATATATCAACAAGAGACTACCTTCCATAATGACAAGGCTACTATCCATTAGAGTGACAAAAATATCGACAGTAGACTACCTTCCATAATGACTAGGCTACCATCCATTAGAGTAGCAAAGATATCAACAACAAACTACCTTCTATAATGACAAGGCTACCATACATTGTAATAACAAAAATCCCGACAACAAACTACCTTCCAAAATGACAAGGCTACCTTACATTGTAGTAACAAAAATATCGACAACAAACTACCTTCCATAATGACAAGGCTAGCATCTATTGGAATAAAAAAAATCTCGAGAACAAAATGCCTTCCATAATGACAAGGCTACCATCCAATGGAATAACAAAAATCTCGACAATAGATTACCTTCTATAATGGCAAGGCTACGATCCATTAGAGTAACAAAAATCTCGACAAAAAACTACCTTACATAATGACAAGGCTACCATCCATAGGAGTAATGAAAATATCAACAAGAGACTACCTTCCATAATGACAAGGCTACCATCCATTGGAGTAACAAAAATCTCGCCAACAGTCTACCTTCTATAATGACACGGCTACCAACCATTAGAGTGACAAAAACCTTGACAACAGACTACCTTCCATATTGACAAGGCTACCATCCATTGGAGTAACGAAAATCTCGACAAAAGACTACCTTCCATAATGAAAAGGCTACCATCCATTGGAGTAACAAAAATCACGGAAATAGACTACCTTCCATAATGACAAGGCTACCATCCATTAGAGTGACAAAAATCTCGACAATAGACTACCTTCCATAATGACTAGGCTACCATCCATTAGAGTAACAAAGATATCAACAACATACTACCTTCTATAATGACAAGGCTACCATACATGGTAATAACAAAAATCTCGACAACAAACTACCTTCCATAATGACAAAGCTACCTTACATTGTAGTAACAAAAATATCGACAACAGACTACCTTCCATAATGACAAGGCTACCATCTATTGGAATAAAAAAAATCTCAAGAACAAAATGCCTTCCATAATGACAAGGCTGCCATCCAATGGAATAACAAAAATCTCGACAACATACTACCTTCCATAATGACAAGGCTACCATCAATTGTAGTAACCAAAATCTGGACAACATACTACCTTCCATAATGACAAGCCTACCGTCCATTGTAGTAACAAAAATCTCGACAAAAGACTACCTTCCATAATGAAAATGCTACCATCCATTGGAGTACCAAAAATCTCGATAACAGACTACCTTCCATAATGACAAGGCTACCATCCATTGTAGTAACAAAAATCTCGACAACAGAATACCTTCCATAATGACAAGGCTACCATCCATTGGAGTAACAAAAATCTCGAAAACAGACTACCTTCCATAATGACAAGGCTAAAATCCATCGGAGTAACAAAAATCTCTACAACATACTACATTCCATAATGACAAGGCTACCATCTATTGGAATAACAAAAATCTCGAGAACGGAATTCCTTCCATAATGACAAGGCTACAATCTAATGGAATAACAAAAATCTCGACAACATACTACCTTCCATAATAACAAGGCTACCATCAATTGTAGTAACCAAAATCTGGACAACAGACTACCTTCCATAATGAGAAGGCTACCGTCCATTGTAGTAACAAAAATCTCGACAACAGACTACCTTCCATAATGACAATGCTACCATCCATTGGAGTAACAAATATCTCGACAACAAACTACCTTCGATAATGACAAGGCTACCGTCCATTAGGGTAACAAAAATCTCGACAATAGATTACCTTCCATAATGACAAGGCTACGATCCATTAGAGTAACAAAAATCTCGACAACAGACTACCTTACATAATGACAAGGCTACAATCCATTGGAGTAATGAAAATATCAACAAGAGACTACCTTCCATAATGACAAGGCTACCATCCATTGGACTAATGAAAATATCAACAAGAGACTACCTTCCATAATTACAAGGCTACCATCCATTGGAGTAACAAAAATCTCGCCAACAGTCTACCTTCCATAATGACACGACTACCAATCTTTGGAATTACAAAAACCTCGACAACAGACTACCTTCCATTATGACAAGGCTACCATCCATTGGAGTAGCGTAAATCTCGACAACAAACTACCTTCCATAATGACCAGGCTACCATCCATTGGAGTAACAAAAATCGCGAAAACAGACTACCTTCCATAATGACAAGGCTACCATCCATTAGAGTGACAAAAATATCGACAATAGACTACCTTCCATAATGACTAGGCTACCATCCATTAGAGTAACAAATATAACAACAACAGACTACCTTCTATAATGACAAGGCTACCATACATTGTAATAACAAAAATCCCAACAACAAACTACCTTCCATAATGACAAAGCTACCTTACATTGTAGTAACAAAAATATCGACAACAGACTACCTTCCATAATGACAAGGCTACCATCTATTGGAATAAAAAAAATCTCGAGAACAAAATGCCTTCCATAATGACAAGGCTACCATTTATTGGAGTAATGAAAATATCAACAAAAGACTACCTTCCATAATGACAAGGCTACCATCCATTGGAGTAATGAAAATATATACAAGAGACTACCTTCCATAATGACAAGGCTACCATCCATTGGAGTAACAAAAATCTCCCCAACAGTCTACCTTCTATAATGACACGGCTACCAACCATTAGAGTGACAAAACCCTCGACAACAAACTACCTTCCATATTGACAAGGCTACCATCCATTGGACTAACGAAAATCTCGACTATAGACTACACTCCATAATGACAAGGCTACCATCCATTAGAGTAATAGTGATATCAACAACTGACAACCTTCTATAATGACAAGGCTAACATACATTGTAATAACAAAAATCTCAACAACAAACTACCTTCCATAATGACAAGGCTACCTTACATTGTAGTAACAAAAATATCGACAACAGACTACCTTCTATAATGACAAGGCTACCATCTATTGGAATAAGAAAAATCTCGAGAACAGAATGCCTTCCATAATGACAAGGCGACCATCCAATGGAATAACAAAAATCTCGACAATAGATTACCTTCCTTAATGACAAGACTACGATCCATTAGAGTAACAAAAATCTCGACAACAAACTACCTTACATAATGACAAGGCTACCATTTATTGGAGTAATGACAATATCAACAAGAGACTACCTTCCATAATGACAAGGCTACCATCCATTGGAGTAATGAAAATATCAACAAGAGACTACCTTCCATAATGACAAGGCTACCATCCATTGGAGTAACAAAAATCTCGCCAACAGTCTACCTTCCATAATGACACGGCTACCAACCATTAGAGTGACAAAAATCTCGACAACAGACTACCTTCCATATTAACAAGGCTACCATCCATTGGAGTAACAAAAATCGCGGAAACAGACTACCTTCCTTAATGACAAGGCTACCATCCATTAGAGTGACAAAAATCTCGACAATAGACTACCTTCCATAATGACTAGGCTACCATCCATTAGAGTAACAAAGATATCAACAACAGACTACCTTCTATAATGACAAGGCTACCATACATTGTAATAACAAAAATCTTGACAACAAACTACCTTCCATAATGACAAGGCTACCTTACATTGTAGTAAAAAAAATATCGACAACAGACTACCTTCCATAATGACAAGGCTACCATCTATTGGAATAAAAAAAATCTCGAGAACAAAATGCCTTCCATAATGAAAAGCCTACCATCAATTGTAGTAACCAAAATCTGGACAGCAGACTACCTTCCATAATGACAAGCCTATCGTCCATTGTAGTAACAAAAATCTCGACAACAGACTACCTTCCATAATGACAATGCTACCATCCATTAGAGTACCAAAAATCTCGACAACAGACTACCTTCCATAATGACAAGGCTACCATCCATTGTAGTAACAAAAATCTCGACAACAGATTACCTTCCATAATGACAAGGCTACCATCCATTGGAGTAACAAAAATCTCGAAAACAGACTACCTTCCATAATGACAAGGCTAAAATCCATCGGAGTAATAAAAATCTCGACAACATACTACATTCCATAATGACAAGGCTACCATCTATTGGAATAACAAAAATCTCAAGAACAGAATTCCTTCCATAATGACAAGGCTACAATCCAATGGAATAACAAAAATCTCGACAACATACTACCTTCCATAATAACAAGGCTACCATCAATTGTAGTAACCAAAATCTGGACAACAGACTACCTTCCATAATGACAAGGCTACCTTACATTGTAGTAACAAAAATATCAACAACAGACTACCTTCCATAATGACAAGGCTACCATCTATTAGAATAAAAAAAATCTCGAAACAAAATACCTTCCATAATGACAAGGCTACCATCCAATGGAATAGCAAAAATCTTGACAATAGTTTACCTTCCATAATGACAAGGCTACGATCCATTAGAGTAACAAAAATCTCGACAACAGACTACCTAACATAATGACAAGGCTACCATTTATTGGAGTAATGAAAATATCAACATGAGACTACCTTCCATAATGACAAGGCTACCATCCATTGGAGTAATAAAAATATCAACAAGAGACTACCTTCCATAATGACAAGGCTACGATCCATTGGAGTAACAAAAATCTCGCCAATAGTCTACCTTCCATAATGACACGGCTACCAACCATTAGAGTGACAAAAACCACGACAACAGACTACCTTCCATATTGACAAGGCTACCATCCATTGGACTAACGAAAATCTCGACAACAAACTACCTTCCATAATGACAAGGCTACCATCCATTGGAGTAATGAAAATATCAACAAGAGACTACCTTCCATAATGACAAGGCTACCATCCATTGGAGTAAAAAAATCTCTCCAACAGTCTACCTTCCATAATGACACGACTACCAACCATTGGAATGACAAAAACCTCGACAACAGACTACCTTCCATAATGACAAGGCTACCATCCATTGGATTAACGAAAATCTCGACAATAAACTACCTTCCATAATGACAAGGCTACCCTCCATTGGAGTAACAAAAATCGCGAAAACAGACTACCTTCCATAATGACAAGGCTACCATCCATTAGAGTGACAAAAATATCGACAATAGACTACCTTCCATAATGACTAGGCTACGATCCATTAGAGTAACAAAGATATCAACAACAGACTACCTTCTATAATGACAAGGCTACCATACATTGTAATAACAAAAATCCCAACAACAAACTACCTTCCATAATGACAAGGCTACCTTACATTGTAGCAACAAAAATATCGACAACAGACTACCTTCCATAATTACAAGGCTACCATCTATTGGAATAAAAAAAATCTCGAGAACAAAATGCCTTTCATAATGACAAGGCTACCATCCAATGGAATAACAAAAATCTCGACGATAGATTACCTTCCATAATGGCAAGGCTACGATCCATTAGGGTAACAAAAATCTCGACAATAGACTACCTTACATAATGACAAGGCTACCATTTATTGGAGTAATGAAAATATCAACCAGAGACTACCTTCCATAATGACAAGGCTACCATCTATTGGAGTAATGAAAATATCAACAAGAGACTACCTTCCATAATGACAAGGCTACCATCCATTGGAGTAACAAAAATCTCCCCAACAGTCTACCTTCCATAATGACACGGCTACCAACCATTAGAGTGACAAAAACCTTGAGAACAAACTACCTTCCATATTGACAAGGCTACCATACATTGGACTAACGAAAATCTCGACAACAGACTACCTTTCATAATGACAAGGCTACTATCCATTGGAGTAAAAAAAATCACGAAAATAGACTACCTTCCATAATGACAAGGCTACCATCGTTTAGAGTGACAAAAATCTCGACAATAGACTACCTTCCATAATGACTAGGCTACCACCCATTAGAGTAACAAAGATATCAACAACTGACAACCTTCTATAATGACAAGGCTACCATACATTGTAATAACAAAAATCCCGACAACAAACTACCTTCCATAATGACAAGGCTACCATACATTGTAATAACAAAAATCCCGACAACAGACTACCTTCCATAAGGACAAGGCTACCATCCATTGGAGTAACAAAAATCTCAAAAACAGACTACCTTCCATAATGACAAGGCTACCATCCATTGGAGTAACAAAAATCTCGCCAACAGTCTACCTTCCATAATGACACGGCTACCAACCATTGGAGTGATAAAAACCTCGACAACAGACTACCTTCCATAATGAAAAAACTACCATCCATTGGAGTAACAAAAATCTCGACAACAGACTACCTTCCATAATGACAAGGCTACCATCCATTGGAGTAACAAAAATCAGGGAAAGAAACTACCTTCCATAATGACAAGGCAACCATCCATTAGACTGACCAAAATCTCGACAATAGACTACCTTCCATAATGACTAGGCTACCATCCATTAGAGTAACAAAGATATCAACAACAGACTACCTTCTATAATGACAAGGCTACCATACATTTTAATAACAAAAATCTCGACAACAAACTACCTTCAATAATGACGAGGCTAAGTTACATTGTAGTAACAAAAATATCTACAATAGACTACCTTCCATAATGACAAGGCTACCATCTATTAGAATAAAAAAAATCTCGAGAACAAAATGCCTTCCATAATGACAAGGATACCATCCAATGGAATAACAAAAATCTCGACAACATACTACCTTCCATAATGACAAGGCTACCGTCCATTGTAGTAACAAAAATCGCGAAAACAGACTACCTTCCATAATGACAAGGCTACCATCCATTAGAGTGACAAAAATATCGACAATAGACTACCTTCCATAATGACTAGGCTACCATCCATTAGAGTAACAAATATAACAACAACAGACTACCTTCTATAATGACAAGGCTACCATACATTGTAATAACAAAAATCCCAACAACAAACTACCTTCCATAATGACAAAGCTACCTTACATTGTAGTAACAAAAATATCGACAACAGACTACCTTCCATAATGACAAGGCTACCATCTATTGGAATAAAAAAAATCTCGAGAACAAAATGCCTTCCATAATGACAAGGCTACCATTTATTGGAGTAATGAAAATATCAACAAAAGACTACCTTCCATAATGACAAGGCTACCATCCATTGGAGTAATGAAAATATATACAAGAGACTACCTTCCATAATGACAAGGCTACCATCCATTGGAGTAACAAAAATCTCCCCAACAGTCTACCTTCTATAATGACACGGCTACCAACCATTAGAGTGACAAAACCCTCGACAACAAACTACCTTCCATATTGACAAGGCTACCATCCATTGGACTAACGAAAATCTCGACTATAGACTACACTCCATAATGACAAGGCTACCATCCATTAGAGTAATAGTGATATCAACAACTGACAACCTTCTATAATGACAAGGCTAACATACATTGTAATAACAAAAATCTCAACAACAAACTACCTTCCATAATGACAAGGCTACCTTACATTGTAGTAACAAAAATATCGACAACAGACTACCTTCTATAATGACAAGGCTACCATCTATTGGAATAAGAAAAATCTCGAGAACAGAATGCCTTCCATAATGACAAGGCGACCATCCAATGGAATAACAAAAATCTCGACAATAGATTACCTTCCTTAATGACAAGACTACGATCCATTAGAGTAACAAAAATCTCGACAACAAACTACCTTACATAATGACAAGGCTACCATTTATTGGAGTAATGACAATATCAACAAGAGACTACCTTCCATAATGACAAGGCTACCATCCATTGGAGTAATGAAAATATCAACAAGAGACTACCTTCCATAATGACAAGGCTACCATCCATTGGAGTAACAAAAATCTCGCCAACAGTCTACCTTCCATAATGACACGGCTACCAACCATTAGAGTGACAAAAATCTCGACAACAGACTACCTTCCATATTAACAAGGCTACCATCCATTGGAGTAACAAAAATCGCGGAAACAGACTACCTTCCTTAATGACAAGGCTACCATCCATTAGAGTGACAAAAATCTCGACAATAGACTACCTTCCATAATGACTAGGCTACCATCCATTAGAGTAACAAAGATATCAACAACAGACTACCTTCTATAATGACAAGGCTACCATACATTGTAATAACAAAAATCTTGACAACAAACTACCTTCCATAATGACAAGGCTACCTTACATTGTAGTAAAAAAAATATCGACAACAGACTACCTTCCATAATGACAAGGCTACCATCTATTGGAATAAAAAAAATCTCGAGAACAAAATGCCTTCCATAATGAAAAGCCTACCATCAATTGTAGTAACCAAAATCTGGACAGCAGACTACCTTCCATAATGACAAGCCTATCGTCCATTGTAGTAACAAAAATCTCGACAACAGACTACCTTCCATAATGACAATGCTACCATCCATTAGAGTACCAAAAATCTCGACAACAGACTACCTTCCATAATGACAAGGCTACCATCCATTGTAGTAACAAAAATCTCGACAACAGATTACCTTCCATAATGACAAGGCTACCATCCATTGGAGTAACAAAAATCTCGAAAACAGACTACCTTCCATAATGACAAGGCTAAAATCCATCGGAGTAATAAAAATCTCGACAACATACTACATTCCATAATGACAAGGCTACCATCTATTGGAATAACAAAAATCTCAAGAACAGAATTCCTTCCATAATGACAAGGCTACAATCCAATGGAATAACAAAAATCTCGACAACATACTACCTTCCATAATAACAAGGCTACCATCAATTGTAGTAACCAAAATCTGGACAACAGACTACCTTCCATAATGACAAGGCTACCTTACATTGTAGTAACAAAAATATCAACAACAGACTACCTTCCATAATGACAAGGCTACCATCTATTAGAATAAAAAAAATCTCGAAACAAAATACCTTCCATAATGACAAGGCTACCATCCAATGGAATAGCAAAAATCTTGACAATAGTTTACCTTCCATAATGACAAGGCTACGATCCATTAGAGTAACAAAAATCTCGACAACAGACTACCTAACATAATGACAAGGCTACCATTTATTGGAGTAATGAAAATATCAACATGAGACTACCTTCCATAATGACAAGGCTACCATCCATTGGAGTAATAAAAATATCAACAAGAGACTACCTTCCATAATGACAAGGCTACGATCCATTGGAGTAACAAAAATCTCGCCAATAGTCTACCTTCCATAATGACACGGCTACCAACCATTAGAGTGACAAAAACCACGACAACAGACTACCTTCCATATTGACAAGGCTACCATCCATTGGACTAACGAAAATCTCGACAACAAACTACCTTCCATAATGACAAGGCTACCATCCATTGGAGTAATGAAAATATCAACAAGAGACTACCTTCCATAATGACAAGGCTACCATCCATTGGAGTAAAAAAATCTCTCCAACAGTCTACCTTCCATAATGACACGACTACCAACCATTGGAATGACAAAAACCTCGACAACAGACTACCTTCCATAATGACAAGGCTACCATCCATTGGATTAACGAAAATCTCGACAATAAACTACCTTCCATAATGACAAGGCTACCCTCCATTGGAGTAACAAAAATCGCGAAAACAGACTACCTTCCATAATGACAAGGCTACCATCCATTAGAGTGACAAAAATATCGACAATAGACTACCTTCCATAATGACTAGGCTACGATCCATTAGAGTAACAAAGATATCAACAACAGACTACCTTCTATAATGACAAGGCTACCATACATTGTAATAACAAAAATCCCAACAACAAACTACCTTCCATAATGACAAGGCTACCTTACATTGTAGCAACAAAAATATCGACAACAGACTACCTTCCATAATTACAAGGCTACCATCTATTGGAATAAAAAAAATCTCGAGAACAAAATGCCTTTCATAATGACAAGGCTACCATCCAATGGAATAACAAAAATCTCGACGATAGATTACCTTCCATAATGGCAAGGCTACGATCCATTAGGGTAACAAAAATCTCGACAATAGACTACCTTACATAATGACAAGGCTACCATTTATTGGAGTAATGAAAATATCAACCAGAGACTACCTTCCATAATGACAAGGCTACCATCTATTGGAGTAATGAAAATATCAACAAGAGACTACCTTCCATAATGACAAGGCTACCATCCATTGGAGTAACAAAAATCTCCCCAACAGTCTACCTTCCATAATGACACGGCTACCAACCATTAGAGTGACAAAAACCTTGAGAACAAACTACCTTCCATATTGACAAGGCTACCATACATTGGACTAACGAAAATCTCGACAACAGACTACCTTTCATAATGACAAGGCTACTATCCATTGGAGTAAAAAAAATCACGAAAATAGACTACCTTCCATAATGACAAGGCTACCATCGTTTAGAGTGACAAAAATCTCGACAATAGACTACCTTCCATAATGACTAGGCTACCACCCATTAGAGTAACAAAGATATCAACAACTGACAACCTTCTATAATGACAAGGCTACCATACATTGTAATAACAAAAATCCCGACAACAAACTACCTTCCATAATGACAAGGCTACCATACATTGTAATAACAAAAATCCCGACAACAGACTACCTTCCATAAGGACAAGGCTACCATCCATTGGAGTAACAAAAATCTCAAAAACAGACTACCTTCCATAATGACAAGGCTACCATCCATTGGAGTAACAAAAATCTCGCCAACAGTCTACCTTCCATAATGACACGGCTACCAACCATTGGAGTGATAAAAACCTCGACAACAGACTACCTTCCATAATGAAAAAACTACCATCCATTGGAGTAACAAAAATCTCGACAACAGACTACCTTCCATAATGACAAGGCTACCATCCATTGGAGTAACAAAAATCAGGGAAAGAAACTACCTTCCATAATGACAAGGCAACCATCCATTAGACTGACCAAAATCTCGACAATAGACTACCTTCCATAATGACTAGGCTACCATCCATTAGAGTAACAAAGATATCAACAACAGACTACCTTCTATAATGACAAGGCTACCATACATTTTAATAACAAAAATCTCGACAACAAACTACCTTCAATAATGACGAGGCTAAGTTACATTGTAGTAACAAAAATATCTACAATAGACTACCTTCCATAATGACAAGGCTACCATCTATTAGAATAAAAAAAATCTCGAGAACAAAATGCCTTCCATAATGACAAGGATACCATCCAATGGAATAACAAAAATCTCGACAACATACTACCTTCCATAATGACAAGGCTACCGTCCATTGTAGTAACAAAAATCTCGACAACAGACTACATTCCATAATGTCAAGGCTACCATCCATTGGAGTAACAAAAATATCGACAACAGACTACCTTCCATAATGAAAAGCCTACCATCCATCGGAGTAACAAAAATCTCGACAACAGAATACCTTCCATAATGACTAGGCTACCATCCATTGGAGTAACAAAGATATCGACAATAGACAACCTTCTATAATGACAAGGCTACCATCCATTGGAGTGACAAAAATCTCGACAACAGACTACCTTCCATAAGGACAAGGCTACCTCCATTGGAGTAACAAAAATCTCGAAAACAGACTACCTTCCATAATGACAAGGCTAAAATCCATTGGAGTAACAAAAATCTCGAGAAATTACTACATTCCATAATGACAAGGCTACCATCAATTGTAGTAACAAAAATCTCGACAACAGACTACCTTTCATAATGACAAGGCTATCGTCCATTGTAGTAACAAAAATCTCGACAACAGACTACCTTCCATAAGGACAAGGCTACCATCCATTGGAGTAACAAAAATCTCAAAAACAGACTACCTTCCATAATGACAAGGCTACCATCCATTGGAGTAACAAAAATCTCGCCAACAGTCTACCTTCCATAATGACACGGCTACCAACCATTGGAGTGACAAAAACCTCGACAACAGACTACCTTCCATAATGACAAGGCTACCATCCATTGGAGTAACGGAAATCTGGACAACAAACTACCTTCCATAATGACAAGGTTACCGTCTATTGTAGTAACCAAAATCTCGACAAAGACTACCTTCATTAATGACAATACTACCATCCATTGGAGTAACAAAAATCTCAACAACACACTACTTTCCATAATGACAAGGCTATCATCCATTTGAGTAACAAAAATATCGACAACAGACTACCTTCAATTATGAAAAGCCTACCATCCATTGGAGTAACAAAAATCTCGACAACAAAATACCTTCCATAATGACTAGGCTACCATCCATTGGAGTAACAAAGATATCGACAATATACTACCTTCCATAATGACAAGGCTATCATCCATTGGAGTGACAAAAATCTCGACAACTGACTACCTTCCATAAGGACAAGGCTTTCATCCATTGGAGTAACAAAAATGTCGAAAACAAACTACCTTCCATAATGACAAAGGCTACCATCCATTGGAGTAACAAAAATCTCGCCAACAGTCTACCTTCCATAATGACACGGCTACCAACCATTGGAGTGACAAAAACCTCGACAATAGACTACCTTCCATAATGACAACGCTACCATCCATTGGAGTAACAAAAATCTCGACAATAGACTACCTTCCATAATGACAAGGCTACCATCCATTGGGGTAACAAAAATCACTGAAATAGACCTCCTTCCATAATGACAAGGCTACCATCCATTAGAGTGACAAAAATCTCAACAATAGACTACTTTCTATAATGACTAGGCTACCATCCATTAGAGTAACAAAGATATCAACAACAGACTACCTTCTATAATGACAAGGCTACCATACATTGTAATAACAAAAATCTCGACAACAAACTACCTTCCATAATGACAAGGCTACCTTACATTGTAGTAACAAAAATATCGACAACAGACTACCTTCCATAATGACAAGTCTACCATCTATTGGAATAAAAAAAATCTCAAGAACAGAATGCCTTCCATAATGACAAGGCTACCATCAATTGTAGTAACAAAAATCTCGACAATAGATTACCTTCCATAATGACATGGCTATGATCCATTAGAGTAACAAAAATCTCGACAACAGACTACCTTCCATAAGGACAAGGCTACCATCCATTGGAGTAACAAAAATCTCAAAAACAGTCTACCTTCCATAATGACACGGCTACCAACCATTGGAGTGACAAAAACGTCGACAACATACTACCTTCCATAATGACAAGGCTACCATCCATTAGAGTGACAAAAATCTCGACAATAGACTACCTTCCATAATGACTAGGCTACCATCCATTAGAGTAACAAAGATATCAACAACAGACTACCTTCTATAATTACAAGGCTACCGAACATTTTAATAACAAAAATCTCGACAACAAACTACCTTCCATAATGACGAGGCTAACTTACATTGTAGTAACAAAAATATCGACAACAGACTACCTTCCATAATGACAAGGCTACCATCTATGGGAATAAAAAAAATCTCAAGAACAAAATGCCTTCCATAATGACAAGGCTACGATCCAATGGAATAACAAAAATCTCGACAATAGATTACCTTCTATAATGATAAGGCTACGATCCATTAGAGTAACAAAAATCTCGACAACAGACTACCTTACATAATGACAAGGCTACCATCCATTGGAGTAATGAAAATATCAACAAGAGACTACCTTCCATAATGACAATGCTACCATCCATTAGAGTAATGAAAATATCAACAAGAGACTACCTTCCATAATGACAAGGCTACCATCCATTGGAGTAACAAAAATCTCACCAACAACCTACTTTCCATAATGACACGGCTACCAACCATTGCAGTGATAAAAACCTCTACAACAGACTACCTTCCATAATGACAAGGCTACCATCCATTGGAGTAACAAAAATCGCGCAAACAGACTACCATCCATAATGACAAGGCTACAATCCATTAGAGTAACAAGAATCTCGACAATAGACTACCTTCCATAATGACCAGGCTACCATCCATTAGAGTAACAAAGATATCAACAACAGACTACCTTCTATAATGACAAGGCTACCATACATTGTAATAACAAAAATCTCGACAACAAACTACCTTCTATAATGACCAGGCTAACTTACATTGTAGTAACAAAAATATCGACAACAGACTACCTTCCATAATGACAAGGCTACCATCTATTGGAATAAAAAAAATCTCGAGAACAAAATGCCTTCCATAATGACAAGGCTACCATCCAATGGAATAACAAAAATCTCGACAACATACTACCTTCCATAATGACAAGGCTACCATCCATTGGAGTGACAAAAATCTAGACAATTGACTACCTTCCATAAGGACAAGGCTTTCATCCATTGGAGTAACGAGAATCTCGAAAACAAACTACCTTCCATAATGACAAGGCTACCATCCATTGGAGTAACAAATATCTCGCCAACAGTCTACCTTCCATAATGACACGGCTACCAACCATTGGAGTTACAAAAACCTCGACAACAGACTACCTTCCATAATGACTATGCTACCATCCATTGGAGTAACGAAAATCTCGACAACAGACTACCTTCCATAATGACAAGGCTACCATCCATTTAGGTAACAAAAATAACGGAAACAGACCTCCTTCCATATTGACAAGGCTACCATCCATTAGAGTGACAAAAATCTCGACAATAGACTACCTTCTATAATGACTAGGCTACCATCCATTAGAGTAACAAAGATATCAACAACAGACTACCTTCTATAATGACAAGGCTACCATACATTGTAATAACAAAAATCTAGACAACAAACTACCTTCCATAATGACAAGGCTACCTTACATTGTAGTAACAAAAATATCGACAACAGACTACCTTCCATAATGACAAGGCTACCATCTATTGGAATAAAAAAAATCTCAAGAACAGAATGCCTTCCATAATGACAAGGCTACCATCCAATGGAATAACAAAAATCTCGACAATAGATTACCTTCCATAATGACAAGGCTATGATCCATTAGAGTAACAAAAATCTCGACAACATAGTACCTTACATAATGACAAAGCTACCATCCATTGGAGTAATGAAAATATCAACAAGAGACTACTTTCCATAATGACAAGGCTACCATCCATTGGAGTAAAAAAAATCTCGCCAATAGTCTACTTTCCATAATGACACTACTACCAACCATTGGAGTGATAAAAACCTCGACAACATACTACCTTCCATAATGAAAAAACTACCATCCATTGGAGTAACAAAAATCTCGACAATAGACTACCTTCCATAATGACAAGGCTACCATCCATTGGAGTAACAAAAATCACGGAAACAGACTACCTTCCATAATGACAAGGCTACCATCCATTAGACTGACAAAAATCTCGACAATAGACTACCTTCCATAATGACTAGGCTACCATCCTTTAGAGTAACAAAGATATAAACAACAGACTACCTTCTATAATGACAAGGCTACCATACATTGTAATAACAAAAATCTCGGCAACAAACTACCTTCCATAATGACGAGGCTAACTTACATTGTAGTAACAAAAATATCGATAACAGACTACCTTCCATAATGACAAGGCTACCATCTATTGGAATAAAAAAAATCTCGAGAACAAAATGCCTTCCATAATGACAAGGATACCATCCAATGGAATAACAAAAATCACGACAACATACTACCTTCCATAATGACAAGGCTACCGTCCATTGTAGTAACAAAAATCTCGACAACAGACTACATTCCATAATGACAAGGCTACCATCCATTGGAGTAACAAAAATATCGACAACAGACTACCTTCCATAATGAAAAGCCTACCATCCATTGGAGTAACAAAAATCTCGACAACAGACTACCATCCATAAGGACAAGGCTACCTCCATTGGAGTAACAAAAATCTCAAAAACAGACTACCTTCAATAATGACAAGGCTAAAATCCATTGGAGTAACAAAAATCTCGACAAATTACTACATTCCATAATGACAAGGCTACCATCAATTGTAGTAACAAAAATCTCGACAACGGACTACCTTCCATAATGACAAGGCTACCGTCGATTGTAGTAACAAAAATCTCGACAACAGACTACCTTCCATAAGGACAAGGCTACCATCCATTGGAGTAACAAAAATCTCAAAAACATACTACCTTCCATAATGACAAGGCTACCATCCATTGGAGTAACAAAAATCTCGCCAACAGTCTACCTTCCATAATGACACGGCTACCAACCATTGGAGTGACAAAAACCTCGACAACAGACTACCTTCCATAATGACAAGGCTACCATACATTGGAGTAACGAAAATCTCGACAACAAACTACCTTCCATAATGACTAGGCTACCATACATTGTAATAAAAAAAATCTCGACAACAAACTACCTTCCATAATGACAAGGCTCCCTTACATTGTAGTAACAAAAATAATGACAACAGACTACCTTCCATAATGACAAGGCTACCATCTATTGGAATAAAAAAAATCTCAAGAACAAAATGCCTTCCATAATGACAAGGCTACGATCCAATGGAATAACAAAAATATCGACAATAGATTACCTTCTATAATGACAAGGCTACGATCCATTAGAGTAACAAAAATCTCGACAACAGACTACCTTACATAATGACAAGGCTACCATCCATTGGAGTAATGAAAATATCAACAAGAGACTACCTTCCATAATGCAAACGCTACCATCCATTGGAGTAATGAAAAGTTCAACAAGAGACTACCTTCCATAATGACAAGGCTACCATCCATTGGAGTAACAAAAATCTCGCCAACAGTCTACTTTCCATAATGACACGGCTACCAACCATTGCAGTGATAAAAACCTCTACAACTGACTACCTTCCATAATGACAAAACTACCATCCATTAGAGTAACAAAAATCTCGACAACAGACTACCTTCCATAATGACAAGGCTACCATCCATTGGAGTAACAAAAATCGCGCAAACAGAGTACCTTCCATAATGACAAGGCTACAATCCATTAGAGTAACAAAAATCTCGACAATAGACTACCTTCCATAATGACTAGGCTACCATCCATTAGAGTAACAAAGATATCAACAACAGACTACCTTCTATAATGACAAGGCTACATTACATTGTAATAACAAAAATCTCGACAACAAACTACCTTTTATAATGACAAGGCTAACTTACATTGTAGTAACAAAAATATCGACAACAGTCTACCTTCCATAATGACAAGACTACCATCTATTGGAATAAAAAAAAACCTCGAGAACAGGATGCCTTCCATGATGACAAGGCTACCATCCAATGGAATAACAAAAATCTCGACAACATACTACCTTCCATAATGACAAGGCTACCATCAATTGTAGTAACAAAATACTCGACAACAGACTACCTTCCATAATGACAAGGCTACCGTCCATTGTAGTGACAAAAATCTCGACAACAGACTACATTCCATAATGACAAGGCTACCATCCATTGGAGTAACAAAAATATCAACAATAGACTACCTTCCATAATGAAAAGCCTACCATCCATTGGAGTAACAAAAATCTCGTAGACAGAATACCTTCCATAATGACTAGGCTACCATCCATTGGAGTAACATAGATATCGACAATAGACTACCTTCCATAATGACAAGGCTACCATCCATTGGAGTAACACAGATATTGACAATAGACTACCTTCCATAATGACAAGGCTACCATCCATTGGAGTGACAAAAATCTCGAAAACAGACTACCTTCCATAAGGACAAGGCTACCATCCATTGGAGTAACAAAAATCTCGAAAACAGACTACCTTCCATAATGACAAGGCTAAAATCCATTGGAGTAACAAAAATCTAGAAAACATACTACTTTCCATAATGACACGGCTACCAACCATTAGAGTGACAAAAACCTCGACAATAGACTACCTTCCATAATGACAACGCTACCATCCATTGGAGTTACAAAAATCTCGACAACAGACTACCTTCCATAATGACAAGGCTACCATCCATTGGGGTAACAAAAATCACGGAAACAGACCTCCTTCCATAATGACAAGGCTACCATCCATTAGAGTGACAAAAATATCGACAATAGACTACCTTCTATAATGACTAGGCTACCATCCATTAGAGTAACAAAGATATCAACAACAAACTACCTTCTATAATGACAAGGCTACCATACATTGTAATAACAAAAATCTCGACAACAAACTACCTTCCATAATGACAAGGCTACCTTACATTGTAGTAACAAAAATATCGACAACAGACTACCTTCCATAATGATAAGGCTACCATCTATTGGAATAAAAAAAATCTCGAGAACAAAATGCCTTCCATAATGACAAGGCTACCATCCAATGGAATAACAAAAATCTCGACAATAGATTACCTTCCATAATGACAAGGCTATGATCCATTAGAGTATCAAAAATCTTGACAACAGACTACCTTACATAATGACAAACCTACCATCCATTGGAGTAATGAAAATATCAATAAGAGACTACCTTACATAATGACATGGCTACCAACCATTGGAGTGATAAAAACCTCGACAACAGACTACCTTCCATAATGACAAAACTACCATCCATTGGAGTAACAAAAATCTCGACAACAGACTACCTTCCATAATGACAAGGCTACCATCCATTGGAGTAACAAAAATCACGGAAACAGACAACCTTCCATAATGACAAGGCCACCATCCATTAGACTGACAAAAATCTCGACAATAGACTACCTTCCATAATGACTAGGCTATCATCCATTAGAGTAACAAAGATATCAACAACAAACTACCTTCTATAATGACAAGGCTACCATACATTGTAATAACAAAAATCTCAGCAACAAACTACCTTCCATAATGATGAAGGTAACTTACATTGTAGTAACAAAAATATCGACAACAAATTACTTTCCATAATGACAAGGCTACCATCTATTGGAATAAAAAAAATCTTGAGAACAGAATGCCTTCTATAATGACAAGGATACCATCCAATGGAATAACAAAAATCTCGACAACATACTACCTTCCATAATGACAAGGCTACCGTCCATTGTAGTAACAAAAATCTCGACAACAGACTACATTCCATAATTACAAGGCTACCATCCATTGGAGTAACAAAAATATCGACAACAGACTACCTTCCATAATGAAAAGCCTACCATCCATTGGAGTAACAAAAATCTCGACAACAGAATACCTTCCATAATGACTAGGCTACCATCCATTGGAGTAATAAAGATATCGACAATAGACAACCTTCCATAATGACAAGGCAACCATCCATTGGAGTGACAAAAATCTCGACAACAGACTACCTTCCATAAGGACAAGGCTACCTCCATTGGAGTAACAAAAATCTCGAAAACAGACTACCTTCCATAATGACAAGGCTTAAATCCATTGGAGTAACAAAAATCTCGACAAATTACTACATTCCATAATGACAAGGCTACCATCAATTGTAGTAACAAATATCTCGACAACAGACTACCTTCCATAATGACAAGGCTACCGTCCATTGTAGTAACAAAAATCTCGACAACAGACTACCTTCCATAAGGACAAAGCTACCATCAAATGACAAGGCTACCATCCAATGGAATAACAAAAATCTCGACAATAGATTACCTTCCATAATGACAAGGCTATGATCCATTAGAGTAACAAAAATCTCGACAACAGACTACCTTACATAATGACAAAGCTACCATCCATTGGAGTAATGAAAATATCAACAAGAGACTACATTCCATAATGACACGGCTACCAACCATTGGAGTGATAAAAACCTCGACAACAGACTACCTTCCATAATGAAAAAACTACCATCCATTGGAGTAACAAAAATCTCGACAACAGACTACCTTCCATAATGACAAGGCTACCATCCATTGGAGTAACAAAAATCACGGAAACAGACTACCTTCCATAATGACAAGGCTACCATCCATTAGACTGACAAAAATCTCGACAATAGACTACCTTCCATAATGACTAGGCTACCATCCATTAGAGTAACAAAGATATATACAACAGACTACCTTCTATAATAACAAGGCTACCATACTTTGTAATAACAAAAATCTCGACAACAAACTACCTTCCATAATGACGAGGCTAACTTACATTGTAGTAACAAAAATATCGACAACAGACTATCTTCCATAATGACAAGGCTACCATCTATTGGAATAAAAAAAATCTCGAGAACAAAATGCCTTCCATAATGACAAGGATACCATCCAATGGAATAACAAAAATCTCGACAACATACTACCTTCCATAATGACAAGGCTACCGTCCATTCTAGTAACAAAAATCTCGACAACAGACTACATTCCATAATGACAAGGCTACCATCCATTGGAGTAACAAAAATATCGACAACATACTACCTTCCATAATGAAAAGCCTACCATCCATTGGAGTAACAAAAATCTCGACAACAGAATACCTTCCATAATGACTAGGCTACCATCCATTGGAGTAACAAAGATATCGACAATAGACAACCTTCCATAATGACAAGGCTACCATCCATTGAAGTGACAAAAATCTCGACAACAGACTACCTTCCATAAGGACAAGGCTACCTCCATTGGAGTAACAAAAATCTCGAAAATAGACTAGCTTCCTTAATGACAAGGCTAAAATCCATTGGAGTAACAAAAATCTCGACAAATTACTACATTCCATAATCACAAGGCTACCATCAATTGTAGTAACAAAAATCTCGACAACAGACTACCTTCCATAATGACAAGGTTAACGTCCATTGTAGTAACAAAAATCTCGACAACAGACTACCTTCCATAAGGACAAGGCTACCATCCATTGGAGTAACAAAAATATCAAAAACAGACTACTTTCCATAATGACAAGGCTACCATCCATTGGAGTAACAAAAATCTCGCCAACAGTCTACCTTCCATAATGACATGGCTACCAACCATTGGAGTGTCAAAAAACCTCGACAACAGACTACCTTCCATAATGACAAGGCTACCATCCATTGGAGTAACGAAAATCACGACAACAGACTACCTTCCATAATAACAAGGCTACCATCCTTTGGAGTAACAAAAATCACGAAAATAGACTACCTTCCATATTGACAAGGCTACCATCCATTAGAGTGACAAAAATCTCGACAATAGACTACCTTCCATAATGACTAGGCTACCATCCATTAGAGTAACAAAGATATCAACAACATACTACCTTCTATAATGACAAGACTACCATACATTGTAATAACAAAAATCTCGACAACAAACTACCTTCCATAATGACAAGGCTACCTTACATTGTAGTAACAAAAATATCGACAACAGACTACCTTCCATAATGACAAGGCTACCATCCATTGGAGTAATGAAAATATCAACAACAGACTACCTTCCATAATGACAAGGCTACCATCCATTGGAGTAACAAAAATCTCGCCAACAATCTACTTTCCATAATGACACGGCTACCAACCATTGCAGTGATAAAAACCTCTACAACAGACTACCTTCCATAATGACAAAACTACCATCCATTAGAGTAACAAAAATCTCGACAACATACTACCTTCCATAATGACAAGGCTACCATCCATTGGAGTAAAAAAAATCACGCAAACAGACTACCTTCCATAATGACAAGGCTACAATCCATTAGAGTAACAAAAATCTCGACAATAGACTACCTTCCATAATGACAAGGCTACCATCCATTAGAGTAACAAAGATATCAACAACAAACTACCTTCTATAATGACAAGGCTACCATACATTGTAATAACAAAAATCTCGACAACAAACTACCTTCTATAATGACAAGGCTAACTTACATTGTAGTAACAAAAATATCGACAACAGACTACCTTCCATAATGACAAGGCTACCATCTATTAGAATAAAAAAACTCTCGAGAATAGAATGCCTTCCATAATGACAAGGCTACCATCCAATGGAATAACAAAAATCTCGACAACATACTACATTCCATAATGACAAGGCTACCATCAATTATAGTAACAAAAATCTCGACAACAGACTACCTTCCATAATGACAAGGCTACCGTCCATTGTAGTAACAAAAATCTCGACAACAGACTACATTCCATAATGACAAGGCTACAATCCACTGGAGTAACCAAAATCTCGACAATAGACTAGCTTCCATAATGAAAAGCCTACCATCCATTGAAGTAACAATAATATCGTAGACAGAATACCTTCCATAATGACTAGGCTACCATCCATTTGAGTAACATAGATATTGACAATAGACTACCTTCCATAATGACAAGGCTACCATCCATTGGAGTGACAAAAATCTCGAAAACAAACTATCTTCCATAAGGACAAGGCTACCATCCATTGGAGTAACAAAAATCACGGAAACAGACTACCTTCTATCATGACAAGGATACCATCCATTAAAGTGACAAAAATCTCGACAATAGACTACCTTCCATAATGTCTAGGCTACCATCCATTAGATTAACAAAGATATCAACAACAGACTACCTTCTATAATGACAAGGCTACCATACATTGTAATAACAAAAATCTCGATAACAAACTACCTTCCATAATGGCAAGGGTACCTTACATTGTAGTAACAAAAATCTCGACAACAGACTACCTTCCATAATGACAAGACTACCATCTATTGGAATAAAAAAAATCTCGAGAACAAAATGCCTTCCATAATGACAAGGCTACCATCCAATGGAATAACAAAAATCTCGACAACATACTACCTTCCATAATGACAAGGCTACCATCCATTGGAGTGACAAAAATCTAGACAATTGACTACCTTCCATAAGGACAAGGCTTTCATCCATTGGAGTAACAAAAATCTCGAAAACAAACTACCTTCCATAATGACAAGGCTACCATCCATTGGAGTAACAAATATCTCGCCAACAGTCTACCTTCCATAATGACACGGCTACCAACCATTGAAGTGACAAAAACCTCGACAACAGACTACCTTCCATAATGACTACGCTACCATCCATTGGAGTAACGAAAATCTCGACAACAGACTACCTTCCATAATGACAAGGCCACCATCCATTAGGGTAACAAAAATAACGGAAACAGACCTCCTTCCATATTGACAAGGCTACCATCCATTAGAATGACAAAAATCTCGACAATAGACTACCTTCTATAATGACTAGGCTACCATCCATTAGAGTAACAAAGATATCAACAACAGACTACCTTCTATAATGACAAGGCTACCATACATTGTAATAACAAAAATCTAGACAACAAACTACCTTCCATAATGACAAGGCTACCTTACATTGTAGTAACAAAAATATCGAAAACAGACTACCTTCCATAATGACAAGGCTACCATCTATTGGAATAAAAAAAATCTCAAGAACAGAATGCCTTCCATAATGACAAGGCTACCATCCAATGGAATAACAAAAATCTCGACAATAGATTACCTTCCATAATGACAAGGCTATGATCCATTAGAGTAACAAAAATCTCGACAACATACTACCTTACATAATGACAAAGCTACCATCCATTGGAGTAATGAAAATATCAACAAGAGACTACCTTCCATAATGACAAGGCTACCATCCATTGGAGTAAAAAAAATCTCGCCAATAGTCTACTTTCCATAATGACACGACTACCAACCATTGGAGTGATAAAAACCTCGACAACAGACTACCTTCCATAATGAAAAAACTACCATCCATTGGAGTAACAAAAATCTCGACAACAGACTACCTTCCATAATGACAAGGCTACCATCCATTGGAGTAACAAAAATCACGGAAACAGACTACCTTCCATAATGACAAGGCTACCATCCATTAGACTGACAAAAATCTCGACAATAGACTACCTTCCATAATGACAAGGCTACCATCCATTGGAGTAAAAAAAATCTCGCCAATAGTCTACTTTCCATAATGACACGACTACCAACCATTGGAGTGATAAAAACCTCGACAACAGACTACCTTCCATAATGAAAAAACTACCATCCATTGGAGTAACAAAAATCTCGACAACAGACTACCTTCCATAATGACAAGGCTACCATCCATTGGAGTAACAAAAATCACGGAAACAGACTACCTTCCATAATGACAAGGCTACCATCCATTAGACTGACAAAAATCTCAACAATAGACTACCTTCCATAATGACTAGGCTACCATCCTTTAGAGTAACAAAGATATCAACAACAGACTACCTTCTATAATGACAAGGCTACCATACATTGTAATAACAAAAATCTCGGCAACAAACTACCTTCCATAATGACGAGGCTAACTTACATTGTAGTAACAAAAATATCGACAACAGACTACCTTCCATAATGACAAGGCTACCATCTATTGGAATAAAAAAAATCTCGAGAACAAAATGCCTTCCATAATGACAAGGATACCATCCAATGGAATAACAAAAATCACGACAACATACTACCTTCCATAATGACAAGGCTACCGTCCATTGTAGTAACAAAAATCTCGACAACAGACTACATTCCATAATGACAAGGCTACCATCCATTTGAGTAACAAAAATATCGACAACAGACTACCTTCCATAATGAAAAGCCTACCATCCATTGGAGTAACAAAAATCTCGACAACAGAATACCTTCCATAATGACTAGGCTACCATCCATTGGAGTAACAAAGATATCGACAATAGACAACCTTCTATAATGACAAGGCTACCATCCATTGGAGTGACAAAAATCTCGACAACAGACTACCATCCATAAGGACAAGGCTACCTCCATTGGAGTAACAAAAATCTCGAAAACAGACTACCTTCAATAATGACAAGGCTAAAATCCATTGGAGTAACAAAAATCTCGACAAATTACTACATTCCATAATGACAAGGCTACCATCAATTGTAGTAACAAAAATCTCGACAACAGACTACCTTCCATAATGACAAGGCTACCGTCCGTTGTAGTAACAAAAATCTCGACAACAGACTACCTTCCATAAGGACAAGGCTACCATCCATTGGAGTAACAAAAATCTCAAAAACAGACTACCTTCCATAATGACAAGGCTACCATCCATTGGAGTAACAAAAATCTCGCCAACAGTCTACCTTCCATAATGACACGGCTACCAACCAATGGAGTGACAAAAACCTCGACAACAGACTACCTTCCATAATGACAAGGCTACCATACATTGGAGTAACGAAAATCTCGACAACAGACTACCTTCCATAATAACAAGGCTACCATCCTTTGGAGTAACAAAAATCGCGGAAACAGACTACCTTCCATAATGACAAGGCCACCATCTATTGGAATAAAAAAAATCTCAAGAACAAAATGCCTTCCATAATGACAAGGCTACGATCCAATGGAATAACAAAAATCTCGACAATAGATTACCTTCTATAATGACAAGGCTACGATCCATTAGAGTAACAAAAATCTCGACAACAGACTACCTTACATAATGACAAGGCTACCATCCATTGGAGTAATGAAAATATCAACAAGAGACTACCTTCCATAATGACAACGCTACCATCCATTGGAGTAATGAAAAGATCAACAAAAGACTACCTTCCATAATGACAAGGTTACCATCCATTGGAGTAACAAAAATCTCGCCAACAGTCTACTTTCCATAATGACACGGCTACCAACCATTGCAGTGATAAAAACCTCTACAACTGACTACCTTCCATAATGACAAAACTACCATCCATTAGAGTAACAAAAATCTCGACAACAGACTACCTTCCATAATGACAAGGCTACCATCCATTGGAGTAACAAAAATCGCGCAAACAGAGTACCTTCCATAATGACAAGGCTACAATGCATTAGAGTAACAAAAATCTCGACAATAGACTACCTTCCATAATGACTAGGCTACCATCCATTAGAGTAACAAAGATATCAACAACAGACTACCTTCTATAATGACAAGGCTACATTACATTGTAATAACAAAAATCTCGACAACAAACTACCTTTTATAATGACAAGGCTAACTTACATTGTAGTAACAAAAATATCGACAACAGTCTACCTTCCATAATGACAAGACTACCATCTATTGGAATAAAAAAAAACCTCGAGAACAGGATGCCTTCCATGATGACAAGGCTACCATCAAATGGAATAACAAAAATCTCGACAACATACTACCTTCCATAATGACAAGGCTACCATCCATTAGAGTGACAAAAATCTCGACAATAGACTATCTTCCATAATGACTAGGCTACCATCCATTAGAGTAACAAAGATATCAACAACAGACTACCTTCTATAATGACAAGGCTACCATACATTGTAATAACAAAAATCTAGACAACAAACTACCTTCCATAATGACAAGGCTACCTTACATTGTAGTAACAAAAATAATGACAACAGACTACCTTCCATAATGACAAGGCTACCATCTATTGGAATAAAAAAAATCTCAAGAACAAAATGCCTTCCATAATGACAAGGCTACGATCCAATGGAATAAAAAAAATCTCGACAATAGATTACCTTCTATAATGACAAGGCTACGATCCATTAGAGTAACAAAAATCTCGACAACAAACTACCTTACATAATGACAAGGCTACCATCCATTGGAGTAATGAAAATATCAACAAGAGACTACCTTCCATAATGACAACGCTACCATCCATTGGAGTAATGAAAAGATCAACAAAAGACTACCTTCCATAATGACAAGGTTACCATCCATTGGAGTAACAAAAATCTCGCCAACAGTCTACTTTCCATAATGACACGGCTACCAACCATTGCAGTGATAAAAACCTCTACAACTGACTACCTTCCATAATGACAAAACTACCATCCATTAGAGTAACAAAAATCTCGACAACAGACTACCTTCCATAATGACAAGGCTACCATCCATTGGAGTAACAAAAATCGCGCAAACAGAGTACCTTCCATAATGACAAGGCTACAATCCATTAGAGTAACAAAAATCTCGACAATAGACTACCTTCCATAATGACTAGGCTACCATCCATTAGAGTAACAAAGATATCAACAACAGACTACCTTCTATAATGACAAGGCTACCATACATTGTAATAACAAAAATCTCGACAACAAACTACCTTCTATAATGACAAGGCTAACTTACATTGTAGTAACAAAAATATCGACAACAGTCTACCTTCCATAATGACAAGACTACCATCTATTGGAATAAAAAAAAACCTCGAGAACAGGATGCCTTCCATGATGACAAGGCTACCATCAAATGGAATAACAAAAATCTCGACAACATACTACCTTCCATAATGACAAGGCTACCATCCATTAGAGTGACAAAAATCTCGACAATAGACTATCTTCCATAATGACTAGGCTACCATCCATTAGAGTAACAAAGATATCAACAACAGACTACCTTCTATAATGACAAGGCTACCATACATTGTAATAACAAAAATCTAGACAACAAACTACCTTCCATAATGACAAGGCTACCTTACATTGTAGTAACAAAAATAATGACAACAGACTACCTTCCATAATGACAAGGCTACCATCTATTGGAATAAAAAAAATCTCAAGAACAAAATGCCTTCCATAATGACAAGGATACGATCCAATGGAATAACAAAAATCTCGACAATAGATTACCTTCTATAATGACAAGGCTACGATCCATTAGAGTAACAAAAATCTCGACAACAGACTACCTTACATAATGACAAGGCTACCATCCATTGGAGTAATGAAAATATCAACAAGAGACTACCTTCCATAATGACAACGCTACCATCCATTGGAGTAATGAAAAGATCAACAAAAGACTACCTTCCATAATGACAAGGTTACCATCCATTGGAGTAACAAAAATCTCGCCAACAGTCTACTTTCCATAATGACACGGCTACCAACCATTGCAGTGATAAAAACCTCTACAACTGACTACCTTCCATAATGACAAAACTACCATCCATTAGAGTAACAAAAATCTCGACAACAGACTACCTTCCATAATGACAAGGCTACCATCCATTGGAGTAACAAAAATCGCGCAAACAGAGTACCTTCCATAATGACAAGGCTACAATCCATTAGAGTAACAAAAATCTCGACAATAGACTACCTTCCATAATGACTAGGCTACCATCCATTAGAGTAACAAAGATATCAACAACAGACTACCTTCTATAATGACAAGGCTACCATACATTGTAATAACAAAAATCTCGACAACAAACTACCTTCTATAATGACAAGGCTAACTTACATTGTAGTAACAAAAATATCGACAACAGTCTACCTTCCATAATGACAAGACTACCATCTATTGGAATAAAAAAAAACCTCGAGAACAGGATGCCTTCCATGATGACAAGGCTACCATCAAATGGAATAACAAAAATCTCGACAACATACTACCTTCCATAATGACAAGGCTACCATCCATTAGAGTGACAAAAATCTCGACAATAGACTATCTTCCATAATGACTAGGCTACCATCCATTAGAGTAACAAAGATATCAACAACAGACTACCTTCTATAATGACAAGGCTACCATACATTGTAATAACAAAAATCTAGACAACAAACTACCTTCCATAATGACAAGGCTACCTTACATTGTAGTAACAAAAATAATGACAACAGACTACCTTCCATAATGACAAGGCTACCATCTATTGGAATAAAAAAAATCTCAAGAACAAAATGCCTTCCATAATGACAAGGATACGATCCAATGGAATAACAAAAATCTCGACAATAGATTACCTTCTATAATGACAAGGCTACGATCCATTAGAGTAACAAAAATCTCGACAACAGACTACCTTACATAATGACAAGGCTACCATCCATTGGAGTAATGAAAATATCAACAAGAGACTACCTTCCATAATGACAACGCTACCATCCATTGGAGTAATGAAAAGATCAACAAAAGACTACCTTCCATAATGACAAGGTTACCATCCATTGGAGTAACAAAAATCTCGCGAACAGTCTACTTTCCATAATGACACGGCTACCAACCATTGCAGTGATAAAAACCTCTACAACTGACTACCTTCCATAATGACAAAACTACCATCCATTAGAGTAACAAAAATCTCGACAACAGACTACCTTCCATAATGACAAGGCTACCATCCATTGGAGTAACAAAAATCGCGCAAACAGAGTACCTTCCATAATGACAAGGCTACAATCCATTAGAGTAACAAAAATCTCGACAATAGACTACCTTCCATAATGACTAGGCTACCATCCATTAGAGTAACAAAGATATCAACAACAGACTACCTTCTATAATGACAAGGCTACCATACATTGTAATAACAAAAATCTCGACAACAAACTACCTTCTATAATGACAAGGCTAACTTACATTGTAGTAACAAAAATATCGACAACAGTCTACCTTCCATAATGACAAGACTACCATCTATTGGAATAAAAAAAAACCTCGAGAACAGGATGCCTTCCATGAT
Organism: Vicia faba; assembly: GCA_948472305.1. NCBI lineage: Eukaryota > Viridiplantae > Streptophyta > Magnoliopsida > Fabales > Fabaceae > Vicia > Vicia faba. The sequence continues at coordinate 763,722,712 of OX451738.1, forward strand.
GACAAGGCTACCATCAAATGGAATAACAAAAATCTCGACAACATACTACCTTCCATAATGACAAGGCTACCATCAATTGTAGTAACAAAATACTCGACAACAGACTACCTTCCATAATGACAAGGCTACCGTCCATTGTAGTGACAAAAATCTCGACAACAGACTACATTCCATAATGACAAGGCTACCATCCATTGGAGTAACAAAAATATCAACAACAGACTACCTTCCATAATGAAAAGCCTACCATCCATTGGAGTAACAAAAATCTCGTAGACAGAATACCTTCCATAATGACTAGGCTACCATCCATTGGAGTAACATAGATATCGACAATAGACTACCTTCCATAATGACAAGGCTACCATCCATTGGAGTAACACAGATATTGACAATAGACTACCTTCCATAATGACAAGGCTACCATCCATTGGAGTGACAAAAATCTCGAAAACAGACTACCTTCCATAAGGACAAGGCTACCATCCATTGGAGTAACAAAAATCTCGAAAACAGACTACCTTCCATAATGACAAGGCTAAAATCCATTGGAGTAACAAAAATCTCGAAAACATACTACATTCCATAATGACACGGCTACCAACCATTAGAGTGACAAAAACCTCGACAACAGACTACCTTCCATAATGACAACGCTACCATCCATTGGAGTTACGAAAATCTCGACAACAGACTACCTTCCATAATGACAAGGCTACCATCCATTGGGGTAACAAAAATCACGGAAACAGACCTCCTTCCATAATGACAAGGCGACCATCCATTAGAGTGACAAAAATATCGACAATAGACTACCTTCTATAATGACTAGGCTACCATCCATTAGAGTAACAAAGATATCAACAACAAACTACCTTCTATAATGACAAGGCTACCATACATTGTAATAACAAAAATCTCGACAACAAACTACCTTCCATAATGACAAGGCTACCTTACATTGTAGTAACAAAAATATCGACAACAGACTACCTTCCATAATGATAAGGCTACCATCTATTGGAATAAAAAAAATCTTGAGAACAGAATGCCTTCCATAATGACAAGGCTAACATCCAATGGAATAACAAAAATCTCGACAATAGATTACCTTCCATAATGACAAGGCTATGATCCATTAGAGTAACAAAAATCTTGACAACAGACTACCTTACATCATGACAAACCTACCATCCATTGGAGTAATGAAAATATCAACAAGAGACTACCTTACATAATGACACGGCTACCAACCATTAGAGTGATAAAAACCTCGACAACAGACTACCTTCCATAATGACAAAACTACCATCCATTGGAGTAACAAAAATCTCGACAACAGACTACCTTCCATAATGACAAGGCTACCATCCTTTGGAGTAACAAAAATCACGGAAACAGACAAACTTCCATAATGACAAGGCTACCATCCATTAGACTGATAAAAATCTCGACAATAGACTACCTTCCATAATGACTAGGCTATCATCCATTAGAGTAACAAAGATATCAACAACAAACTACCTTCTATAATGACAAGGCTACCATACATTGTAATAACAAAAATCTCAGCAACAAACTACCTTCCATAATGATGAAGGTAACTTACATTGTAGTAACAAAAATATCGACAACAAATTACTTTCCATAATGACAAGGCTACCATCTATTGGAATAAAAAAAATCTTGAGAACAAAATGCCTTCTATAATGACAAGGATACCGTCCATTGTAGTAACAAAAATATCGACAACATACTACGTTCCATAATGACAAGGCTACCGTCCATTGTAGTAACAAAAATCTCGACAACAGACTACATTCCATAATGACAAGGCTACCATCCATTGGAGTAACAAAAATATCGACAACAGACTACCTTCCATAATGAAAAGCCTACCATCCATTGGAGTAACAAAAATCTCGACAACAGAATACCTTCCATAATCACTAGGCTACCATCCATTGGAGTAATAAAGATATCGACAATAGACAACCTTCCATAATGACAAGGCAACCATCCATTGGAGTGACAAAAATCTCGACAACAGACTACCTTCCATAAGGACAAGGCTACCTCCATTGGAGTAACAAAAATCTCGAAAACAGACTACCTTCCATAATGACAAGGCTTAAATCCATTGGAGTAACAAAAATCTCGACAAATTACTACATTCCATAATGACAAGGCTACCATCAATTGTAGTAACAAATATCTCGACAACAGACTACCTTCCATAATGACAAGGCTACCGTCCATTGTAGTAACAAAAATCTCGACAACAGACTACCTTCCATAAGGACAAGGCTACCATCAAATGACAAGGCTACCATCCAATGGAGTAACAAAAATCTCGACATTAGATTACCTTCCATAATGACAAGGCTATGATCCATTAGAGTAACAAAAATCTCGACAACAGACTACCTTACATAATGACAAAGCTACCATCCATTGGAGTAATGAAAATATCAACAAGAGACTACTTTCCATAATGACACGGCTACCAACCATTGGAGTGATAAAAACCTCGACAACAGACTACCTTTCATAATGAAAAAACTACCATCCATTGGAGTAACAAAAATCTCGACAACAGACTACCTTCCATAATGACAAGGCTACCATCCATTGGAGTAACAAAAATCACGGAAACAGACTACCTTCCATAATGACAAGGCTACCATCCATTAGACTGACAAAAATCTCGACAATAGACTACCTTCCATAATGACTAGGCTACCATCCATTAGAGTAACAAAGATATCTACAACAGACTACCTTCTATAATAACAAGGCTACCATACTTTGTAATAACAAAAATCTCGACAACAAACTACCTTCCATAATGACGAGGCTAACTTACATTGTAGTAACAAAAATATCGACAACAGACTATCTTCCATAATGACACGGCTACCATCTATTGGAATAAAAAAAATCTCGAGAACAAAATGCCTTCCATAATGACAAGGATACCATCCAATGGAATAACAAAAATCTCGACAACATACTACCTTCCATAATGACAAGGCTATCGTCCATTGTAGTAACAAAAATCTCGACAACAGACTACATTCCATAATGACAAGGCTACCATCCATTGGAGTAACAAAAATATCGACAACATACTACCTTCCATAATGAAAAGCCTACCATCCAATGGAGTAACAAAAATCTCGACAACAAAATACCTTCCATATTGACTAGGCTACCATCCATTGGAGTAACAAAGATATTGACAATAGACAACCTTCCATGATGACAAGGCTACCATCCATTGGAGTGACAAAAATCTCGACAACAGACTACCTTCCATAAGGACAAGGCTACCTCCATTGGAGTAACAAAAATCTCGAAAATAGACTACCTTCCTTAATGACAAGGCTAAAATCCATTGGAGTAACAAAAATATCGACAAATTACTACATTCCATAATCACAAGGCTACCATCAATTGTAGTAACAAAAATCTCGACAACAGACTACCTTCCATAATGACAAGGCTAACGTCCATTGTAGTAACAAAAATCTCGACAACAGACTACCTTCCATAAGGACAGGGCTACCATCCATTGGAGTAACAAAAATATCAAAAAAAGACTACTTTCCATAATGACAAGGCTACCATCCAATGGAGTAACAAAAATCTCGCCAACAGTCTACCTTCCATAATGACATGGCTACCAACCATTGGAGTGTCAAAAAACCTCGACAACAGACTACCTTCCATAATGACAAGGCTACCATCCATTGGAGTAACGAAAATCACGACAACATACTACCTTCCATAATAACAAGGCTACCATCCTTTGGAGTAACAAAAATCACGGAAATAGACTACCTTCCATATTGACAAGGCTACCATCCATTAGAGTGACAAAAATCTCGACAATAGACTACCTTCCATAATGACTAGGCTACCATCCATTAGAGTAACAAAGATATCAACAACATACTACCTTCTATAATGACAAGACTACCATACATTGTAATAACAAAAATCTCGACAACAAACTACCTTCCATAATGACAAGGCTACCTTACATTGTAGTAACAAAAATATCGACAACAGACTACCTTCCATAATGACAAGGACACCATCCATTGGAGTAATGAAAATATCAACAACAGACTACCTTCCATAATGACAAGGCTACCATCCATTGGAGTAACAAAAATCTCGCCAACAATCTACTTTCCATAATGACACGGCTACCAACCATTGCAGTGATAAAAACCTCTACAACAGACTACCTTCCATAATGACAAAACTACCATCCATTAGAGTAACAAAAATCTCGACAACATACTACCTTCCATAATGACAAGGCTACCATCCATTGGAGTAAAAAAAATCACGCAAACAGACTACCTTCCATAATGACAAGGCTACCGTCCATTGTAGTGACAAAAATCTCGACAACAGACTACATTCCATAATGACAAGGCTACCATCCATTGGAGTAACAAAAATATCAACAACAGACTACCTTCCATAATGAAAAGCCTACCATCCATTGGAGTAACAAAAATCTCGTAGATAGAATACCTTCCATAATGACTAGGCTACCATCCATTGGAGTAACATAGATATCGACAATAGACTACCTTCCATAATGACAAGGCTACCATCCATTGGAGTAACATAGATATTGACAATAGACTACCTTCCATAATGACAAGGCTACCATCCATCGGAGTGACAAAAATCTCGAAAACAGACTACCTTCCATAAGGACAAGGCTACCATACATTGTAATAACAAAAATCTCGACAACAAACTACCTTCCATAATGACAAGGCTACCTTACATTGTATTAACAAAAATATCGACAACATACTACCTTCCATAATGATAAGGCTACCATCTATTGGAATAAAAAAAATCTCGAGAACAGAATGCCTTCCATAATGACAAGGCTACCATCCAATGGAATAACAAAAATCTCGACAATAGATTACCTTCCATAATGACAAGGCTATGATCCATTAGAGTAACAAAAATCTTGACAACAAACTACCTTACATAATGACAAACCTACCATCCATTGGAGTAATGAAAATATCAACAAGAGACTACCTTACATAATGACACAGCTACCAACCATTGTAGTGATAAAAACCTCGACAACAGACTACCTTCCATAATGACAAAACTACCATCCATTGGACTAAAAAAAATCTCGAAAACAGACTACCTTCCATAATGACAAGGCTACCATCCATTGGAGTAACAAAAATCACGGAAACAGACAACCTTCCATAATGACAAGGCTACCATCCATTAGACTGAGAAAAATCTCGACAATAGACTACCTTCCATAATGACTAGGCTATCATCCATTAGAGTAACAAAGATATCAACAACAAACTACCTTCTATAATGACAAGGCTACCATACATTGTAATAACAAAAATCTCAGCAACAAACTACCTTCCATAATGATGAAGGTAACTTACATTGTAGTAACAAAAATATCGACAACAAATTACTTTCCATAATGACAAGGCTACCATCTATTGGAATAAAAAAAATCTTGAGAACAGAATGCCTTCTATAATGACAAGGATACCATCCAATGGAATAACAAAAATCTCGACAACATACTACCTTCCATAATGACAAGGCTACCGTCCATTGTAGTAACAAAAATCTCGACAACAGACTACATTCCATAATGACAAGGCTACCATCCATTGGAGTAACAAAAATATCGACAACAGACTACCTTCCATAATGAAAAGCCTACCATCCATTGGAGTAACAAAAATCTCGACAACAGAATACCTTCCATAATGACTAGGCTACCATCCATTGGAGTAATAAAGATATCGACAATAGACAACCTTCCATAATGACAAGGCAACCATCCATTGGAGTGACAAAAATCTCGACAACAGACTACCTTCCATAAGGACAAGGCTACCTCCATTGGAGTAACAAAAATCTCGAAAACAGACTACCTTCCATAATGACAAGGCTTAAATCCATTGGAGTAACAAAAATCTCGACAAATTACTACATTCCATAATGACAAGGCTACCATCAATTGTAGTAACAAATATCTCGACAACAGACTACCTTCCATAATGACAAGGCTACCGTCCATTGTAGTAACAAAAATCTAGACAACAGACTACCTTCCATAAGGACAAGGCTACCATCAAATGACAAGGCTACCATCCAATGGAATAACAAAAATATCGACAATAGATTACCTTCCATAATGACAAGGCTATGATCCATTAGAGTAACAAAAATCTCGACAACAGACTACCTTACATAATGACAAAGCTACCATCCATTGGAGTAATGAAAATTTCAACAAGAGACTACTTTCCATAATGACACGGCTACCAACCATTGGAGTGATAAAAACCTCGACAACAGACTACCTTCCATAATGAAAAAACTACCATCCATTGGAGTAACAAAAATCTCGACAATAGACTACCTTCCATAATGACAAGGCTACCATCCATTGGAGTAACAAAAATCACGGAAACAGACTACCTTCCATAATGACAAGGCTACCATCCATTAGACTGACAAAAATATCGACAATAGACTACCTTCCATAATGACTAGGCTACCATCCATTAGAGTAACAAAGATATCTACAACAGACTACCTTCTAGAATAACAAGGCTACCATACTTTGTAATAACAAAAATCTCGACAACAAACTACCTTCCATAATGACGAGGCTAACTTACATTGTAGTAACAAAAATATCGACAACAGACTATCTTCCATAATGACAAGGCTACCATCTATTGGAATAAAAAAAATCTCGAGAACAAAATGCCTTCCATAATGACAAGGATACCATCCAATGGAATAACAAAAATCTCGACAACATACTACCTTCCATAATGACAAGGCTACCGTCCATTGTAGTAACAAAAATCTCGACAACAAACTACATTCCATAATGACAAGGCTACCATCCATTGGAGTAACAAAAATATCGACAACATACTACCTTCCATAATGAAAAGCCTACCATCCATTGGAGTAACAAAAATCTCGACAACAGAATACCTTCCATAATGACTAGGCTACCATCCATTGGAGTAACAAAGATATCGACAATAGACAACCTTCCATAATTACAAGGCTACCATCCATTGGAGTGACAAAAGACTCGACAACAGACTACCTTCCATAAGGACAAGGCTACCTCCATTGGAGTAACAAAAATCTCGAAAATAGACTACCTTCCTTAATGACAAGGCTAAAATCCATTGGAGTAACAAAAATCTCGACAAATTACTACATTCCATAATCACAAGGCTACCATCAATTGTAGTAACAAAAATCTCGACAACAGACTACCTTCCATAATGACAAGGCTAACGTCCATTGTAGTAACAAAAATCTCGACAACAGACTACCTTCCATAAGGACAGGGCTACCATCCATTGGAGTAACAAAAATATCAAAAACAGACTACTTTCCATAATGACAAGGCTACCATCCATTGGAGTAACAAAAATCTCGCCAACAGTCTACCTTCCATAATGACATGGCTACCAACCATTGGAGTGTCAAAAAACCTCGACAACAGACTACCTTCCATAATGACAAGGCTACCATCCATTGGAGTAACGAAAATCACGACAACAGACTACCTTCCATAATAACAAGGCTACCATCCTTTGGAGTAACAAAAATCACGGAAATAGACTACCTTCCATATTGACAAGGCTACCATCCATTAGAGTGACAAAAATCTCGACAATAGACTACCTTCCATAATGACTAGGCTACCATCCATTAGAGTAACAAAGATATCAACAACAGACTACCTTCTATAATGACAAGACTACCATACATTGTAATAACAAAAATCTCGACAACAAACTACCTTCCATAATGACTAGGCTACCTTACATTGTAGTAACAAAAATATCGACAACAGACTACCTTCCATAATGACAAGGCTACCATCCATTGGAGTAATGAAAATATCAACAACAGACTACCTTCCATAATGACAAGGCTACCATCCATTGGAGTAACAAAAATCTCGCCAACAATCTGCTTTCCATAATGACACGGCTACCAACCATTGCAGTGATAAAAACCTCTACAACAGACTACCTTCCATAATGACAAAACTACCATCCATTAGAGTAACAAAAATCTCGACAACATACTACCTTCCATAATGACAAGGCTACCATCCATTGGAGTAAAAAAAATCACGCAAACAGACTACCTTCCATAATGACAAGGCTACAATCCATTAGAGTAACAAAAATCTCGACAATAGACTACCTTCCATAATGACTAGGCTACCATCCATTAGAGTAACAAAGATATCAACAACAAACTACCTTCTATAATGACAAGGCTACCATACATTGTAATAACAAAAATCTCGACAACAAACTACCTTCTATAATGACAAGGCTAACTTACATTGTAGTAACAAAAATATCGACAACAGACTACCTTCCATAATGACAAGGCTACCATCTATTAGAATAAAAAAACTCTCGAGAACAGAATGCCTTCCATAATGACAAGGCTACCATCCAATGGAATATCAAAAATCTCGACAACATACTACATTCCATAATGACAAGGCTACCATCAATTATAGTAACAAAAATCTCGACAACAGACTACCTTCCATAATGACAAGGCTACCGTCCATTGTAGTAACAAAAATCTCGACAACAGACTACATTCCATAATGACAAGGCTACAATCCACTGGAGTAACCAAAATCTCGACAATAGACTAGCTTCCATAATGAAAAGCCTACCATCCATTGGAGTAACAAAAATATCGTAGAAAGAATACCTTCCATAATGACTAGGCTAACATCCATTTGAGTAACATAGATATTGACAATAGACTACCTTCCATAATGACAAGGCTACCATCCATTGGAGTGACAAAAATCTCGAAAACAAACTATCTTCCATAAGGACAAGGCTACCATCCATTGGAGTAACAAAAATCACGGAAACAAACTACCTTCTATCATGACAAGGATACCATCCATTAAAGTGACAAAAATCTCGACAATAGACTACCTTCCATAATGTCTAGGCTACCATCCATTAGATTAACAAAGATATCAACAACAGACTACCTTCTATAATGACAAGGCTACCATACATTGTAATAACAAAAATCTCGACAACAAACTACCTTCCATAATGACAAGGGTACCTTACATTGTAGTAACAAAAATATCGACAACAGACTACCTTCCATAATGACAAGACTACCATCTATTGGAATAAAAAAAACCTCGAGAACAAGATGCCTTCCATAATGACAAGGCTACCATCCAATGGAATAACAAAAAGCTCGACAACAAACTACCTTCCATAATGACAAGGCTACCATCAATTGTAGTAACAAAAATCTCGACAACAGACTACATTCCATAATGACAAGGCTACCATCCATTGGAGTAACAAAAATATCGATAACAGACTACCTTCCATAATGAAAATCCTACCATCCATTGGAGTAACAAAAATCTCGTAGACAGAATACCTTCCATAATGACTAGGCTACCATCCATTGGAGTAACATAGATATTGACAATAGACTACCTTCCATAATGACAAGGCTACCATCCATTGGAGTGACAAAAATCTCGAAAACAGACTACCTTCCATAAGGACAAGGATACCATCCATTGGAGTAACAAAAATCTCGAAAACAGACTACCTTCCATAATGACAAGGCTAAAATCCATTGGAGTAACAAAAATCTCGAAAACATACTACATTCCATAATGACAAAGCTACCATCTATTGGAATAACAAAAATCTCGAGAACAGAATGCCTTCTATAATGAAAAGGCTACAATCCAATGGAATAACAAAAATCTCGACAACATACTACCTTTCATAATGACAAGGCTACCATCAATTGTAGTAACCAAAATCTGGACAACAAACTACCTTCCATAATGACAAGGCTACCGTCAGTTGTAGTAACCAAAATCTCGACAACACACTACTTTCCATAATGATAAGGCTACCATCCATTTGAGTAACAAAAATATCGACAACAGACTACCTTCAATAATGAAAAGCCTACAATCCATTGGAGTAACAAAAATCTCGACAACAAAATACCTTCCATAATGACTAGGCTACAATCCATTGGAGTAACAAAGATATCGACAATAGACTACCTTCCATAATGACAAGGCTACCATCCATTGGAGTGACAAAAATCTCGACAACTGACTACCTTCCATAAGGACAAGGCTTTCATCCATTGGAGTAACAAAAATCTCGAAAACAAACTACTTTCCATAATGACAAGGCTACCATCCATTGGAGTAACAAAAATCTCGCCAACAGTCTACCTTCCATAATGACACGGCTACCAACCATTAGAGTGACAAAAACCTCGACAACAGACTACCTTCCATAATGACAAGGCTACCATCCATTGGAGTTACGAAAATCTCGACAATAGATTACCTTCTATAATGACTAGGCTATGATCCATTAGAGTAACAAAAATCTCGACAACAGACTACCTTACATAATGACAAGGCTACCATCCATTGGAGTAATGAAAATATCAACAAGAGAATACCTTCCATAATGACAACGCTACCATCCATTGGAGTAATGAAAATATCAACAAGAGACTACCTTCCATAATGACAAGGCTACCATCAATTGGAGTAACAAAAATCTCGCCAACAGTCTACTTTCCATAATGACACGGCTACCAACCATTGGAGTGATAAAAACCTCGACAACATACTACCTTCCATAATGACAAAACTACCATCCATTGGAGTAACAAAAATCTTGACAACAGACTACCTTCCATAATGACAAGGCTACAATCCATTAGAGTAACAAAAATCTCGACAATAGACTACCTTCTATAATGACTAGGCTACCATCCATTAGAGTAACAAAGATATCAACAACAGACTACCTTCTATAATGACAAGGCTACCATACATTGTAATAACAAAAATCTCGACAACAAACTACCTTCTATAATGACAAGGCTAACTTACATTGGAGTAACAAAAATCTCGACAACATAATACCTTCCATAATGACTAGGCTACCATCCATTGGAGTAACAAAGATATCGACAATAGACAACCTTCCATAATGACAAGGCTACCATCCATTGGAATGACAAAAATGTCAACAACAGACTACCTTCCATAAGGACAAGGCTACCATCAATTGGAGTAACAAAAATCTTGAAAATAGACTACCTTCCATAATGACAAGGCTAAAATCCATTGGAGAAACAAAAATCTCGACAAAATACTACATTCCATAATGACAAGGCTACCATCTATTAGAATAACAAAAATCTCGAGAACAGAATGCCTTCTATAATGACAAGGCTACCATCCAATGGAATAACAAAAATCTCAACAACATACTACCTTCCATAATGACAAGGCTACCATCAATTGTAGTAACCAAAATCTGGACAACAGACTACCTTCCATAATGACAAGGCTACGATCCATTAGAGTAACAAAAATCTCGACAACAGACTACCTTACATAATGACAAGGCTACCATCCATTGGAGTAATGAAAATATCCACAAGAGACTACCTTCCATAATGACAAGGCTACCATCCATTAGAGTAATGAAAATATCAACAAGAGACTACCTTCCATAATGACAAGGCTAATATCCATTAGAGTAACAAAGATATCAACAACAGACTACCTTCTATAATGACAAGGCTACCATACATTGTAATAACAAAAATCTCGACAACAAACTACTTTCCATAATGACAAGGCTACCTTACATTATAGTAACAAAAATATCGACAACAGACTACCTTCCATAATGACAAGGCTACAATCTATTGGAATAAAAAAAATCTCGAGAACAGAATGCCTTCCATAATGACAAGGCTACCATCCAATGGATTAACAAAAATCTCGACAACATACTAACTTACATAATGACAAGGCTACCACAATTTTAGTAACCATAATCTGGACAATAGACTACCTTCTATAATGACAAGGCTACAGTCCATTGTAGTAACAAAAATCTCGACAATAGACTACCTTCCATAATGACAATGCTACCATCAATTGGTATAATAAAAATCTCGACAACAGACTACCTTCCATAATGACAAGGCTAATATCCATTGTAGTAAAAAAAATCTCGACAACAGAATACCTTCCATAATGACTAGGCTACCATCCATTGGTGTAACAAAGATATCGACAATAGACTACCTTCTATAATGACAAGGCTACCATCCATTGGAGTGACAAAAATCTCGACAACAGACTACCTTCCATAAGGACAAGGCTACCATCCATTGGAGTAACAAAAATCTCGAAAATAGACTACCTTCCATGATGACAAGGCTAAAATCCATTGGAGTAACAAAAATCTCGATAACAAACTACCTTCCATAATGACAAGGCTACCATCTTTTGGAATAACAAAAATCTGGAGAACAGAATGACTTCCATAATGACAAGGCTACCATCCAATGGAATAACAAAAATCTCGACAACATACTACATTCCATAATGACAAGGCTACCATCAATTGTAGTAACCAAAATCCGGACAACAGACTACCTTCCATAATGACATGGCTATTGTCCATTGTAGTAACAAAATTTTTGACAACACACTACCTTCCATAATGACAATGCTACCATCCATTGGAGTAACAACAATCTCGACAACAGACTACCTTCCATAATGACAAGGCTACCATCCATTTTAGTAACAAAAATCTCAACCACAGACTACCTTCCATAATGACAAGGCTACCATCCATTGGAGTAACATAAACTCGACAACATACTACCTTCCATAAGAACAAGGCTACTATCTATTAGAATAACAAAATTCTCAAGAACAAACTACCTTCTATAATGACAAGGCTACCATCCAATGGAATAACAAAAATCTCGACAACAGACTACCTTCCAAAATGACAAGGCTACCATCCATTAGAGTGACAAAAATCTCGACAATAGATTACCTTCCATAATGAATAGGATACCTGCCATTAGAGTTACAAAGATATCGACAACAAACTACCTTCCATAATGACAAGTCTACGATCCATTGGAGTAACAAAAATCTCGACAACAGACTACATTCCATAATGACAAGGCTATCATCTATTGGAATAACAAAAATCTCGAGAACAAAATGCCTTCCATAATGACAAGGCTACCATCCAATGGAATAACAAAAATCTCGACAACATACTACCTTCCATAATGACAAGGCTACTATCAATTGTATTAACCGAACTCTGGACAACAGACTACCTTCCATAATGACAATGTTACCATCCATTGTAGTAACAAAAATTTCAACAACTGACTACCTTCAATAATGACAATGCTACCATCCATTGGAGTAACAAAAATCTCGACAACAGACAACCTTCCATAATGACAAGGCTACCATCCATTGTAGTAACATAAATCTCAACCACAGACTACCTTCCATAATGACAAGTCTCCCATCCATTGGAGTAACATAAATCTCAACAACAGACTACCTTCCATCATGACAAGGCTACCATCTATTAGAATAACAAAAATCTCGAGAACAGACTACCTTCCATAATGACAAGGCTACCATCCAATGGAATAACAAAATCTCGACAATAGACTACCTTCCAAAATGACAAGGCTACCATCCATTACAGTGACAAAAATCTCGACAATAGACTAACTTCCATAATGATTAGGATACCATCCATTAGAGTAACAAAGATATCGACAACAGAGTACCTTCTATAATGACAAGTCTACGATCCATTAGAGTGACAAAAATCTCGACAATAGACTACCTTCCATAATAACTAGGCTACCATCCATTGGAGTAACAAAAATCTCGACAACAAACTACCTTCAATAATGACAAGGCTAACATCCATTAGAGTAACAAAAATCTCGACAACATATTACCTTCCATAATGACAAGGCTACGATCCATTAGAGTAACAAAAATCTCGACAACAGACTACCTTACATAATGACAAGGCTACCATCCATTGGAGTAATGAAAATATCAACAAAAGACTACCTTCCATTATGACAAGGCTACCATCCATTGGAGTAATGAAAATATCAACAAGAGACTACCTTCCATAATGACAAGGCTAATATCCATTAGAGTAACAAAGATATCAACAACAGACTACCTTCTATAATGACAACGCTACCATACATTGTAATAACCAAAATCTCGACAACAAACTACTTTCCATAATGACAAGGCTACCTTACATTATAGTAACAAAAATATCGACAACATACTACCTTCCATAATGACAAGGCTACCATCTATTGGAATAAAAAAAATCTTGAGAACAGAATGCCTTCCATAATGACAAGGCTACCATCCAATGGATTAACAAAAATCTCGACAACATACTAACTTACATAATGACAAGGCTACCATCAATTTTAGTAACCAAAATCTTGACAATAGACTACCTTCTATAATGACAAGGCTACCATCCATTGGAATAACAAAAATCTCGACATAAGACTACCTTCCAGAATGACAAGGCTAATATCCATTGTAGTAACACAAATCTCGACAACAGAATACCTTCCATAATGATTAGGCTACCATCCATTGGAGTAACAAAGATATCGACAATAGACTACCTTCCATAATGACAAGGCTACCATCCATTGCAGTGACAAAAATCTCGACAATAGACTACCTTCCATAAGGACAAGGCTACCATCCATTGGAGTAACAAAAATATCGAAAACAGACTACTTTCAAATATGACAAGGCTAAAATCCATTGGAGTAACAAAAATCTCGACAACAGACTACATTCCATAATGACAAGGCTACCATCTATTGGAATAACAAAAATCTGGAGAACATAATGGCTTCCATAATGACAAGGCTACCATCCAATGGAATAACAAAAATCTCGACAACATACTACCTTCCATAATGACAAGGCAACCATCAATTGTAAAAACCAAAATTTGGACAATAGGCTACCTTCCATAATGACAAGGCTACCGTCCATTTTAGTATCCAAAATCTCGACAACAGACTACCTTCCATAATGATAATGCTACCATCCATTGGAGTAACAAAAATCTCGACAACAAACTACATTCCATAATGACAAGGCTACCATCCATTTGAGTAACAAAAATATCGACAAAAGACTACCTTCCATAATGAAAAGCCTACCATCCATTGGAGTAACAAAATTCTCGACAAAAGAATACCTTCCATAATGACTAGGCTACCATCCATTAAAGTAAAAAAGATATCGATAATAGACTACCTTCCATAATGACAAGGCTACACACTATTGGAATAACAAAAATCTTGAGAATAGAATGCCTTCCATAATGACAAGGCTACCATCCAATGGAATAACCAAAATCTCGACAACATACTACCTTCCATAATGACAAGGCTACCATCACTTATAGTAACCAAAATCTAGACAACAGACTACCTTCCATAATGACAAGGCTATTGTCCATTGTAGTAACAAAAATTTTGACAACAGACTACCTTCCATAATGACAATGCTACCATCCATTGGAGTAACAAAAATCTCGACAACGGACTACCTTCCATAATGACAAGGCTACCATCCATTGGAGTAACATAAATCTCAACAACAGACTACCTTCCATAATGACAAGGCTACCATCTATTGGAATAACAAAAATCTCAAGAACAGACTACCTTCCATAATGACAAGGCTACCATCCAACGGAATAACAAAATCTCGACAATAGACTACCTTCCAAAATGACAAGGCTACCATCCATTAGAGTGACAAAAATCTCGACAATAGACTAACTTCCATAATGATTAGGCTACCATCCATTAGAGTAACAAAGATATCAACAACATACTACCTTCCATAATGACAAGTCTACGATCCATTATAGTGACAAAAATCTTGACAATAGACTGCCTTCCATAATATCTAGGCTACCATCCATTGGAGTAGCAAAAATCTCGACAACAAACTACCTTACATAATGACAAGGCTACCATCCATTGGAGTAATGAAAATATCAACAAAAGACTACCTTCCATAATGACAAGGCTACCATCCATTGGAGTAATGAAAATATCAACAAGAGACTACCTTCCATAATGACAAGGCTAATATCCATTAGAGTAACAAAGATATCAACAACAGACTACCTTCTATAATGACAAGGCTACCATACATTGTAATAACAAAAATCTCGACAACAAACTACTTTCCATAATGACAAGGCTACCTTACATTATAGTAACAAAAATATCGACAACATACTACCTTCCATAATGACAAGGCTACCATCTATTGGAATAAAAAAAATCTCGAGAACATAATGCCTTCCATAATGACAAGGCTACCGTCCAATGGATTAACAAAAATCTCGACAACATACTAACTTACATAATGACAAGGCTACCATCAATTATAGTAACCAAAATCTGGACAATAGACTACCTTCTATAATGACAAGGCTACCATCCATTGGAATAACAAAAATCTCGACAACAGACTACCTTCCATAATGACAAGGCTAATATCCATTGTAGTAACAAAAATCTCGACAACAGAATACCTTCCATAATGATTAGGCTACCATCCATTGAAATAACAAAGATATCGACAATAGACTACCTTCCATAATGACAAGGCTACCATCCATTGCAGTGACAAAAATCTCGACAATAGACTACCTTCCATAAGGACAAGGCTATCATCCATTGGAGTAACAAAAATATCGAAAACAGACTACCTTCCATAATGACAAGGCTAAAATCCAATGGAGTAACAAAAATCTCTACAATAGACTACATTCCATAATGACAAGGCTACCATCTATTGGAATAACAAAAATCTGGAGAACAGAATGCCTTCCATAATGACAAGGCTACCATCCAATGGAATAACAAAAATCTCGACAACATACTACCTTCCATAATGACAAGGCTACCATCAATTGTAAAAACCAAAATCTGAACAATAGGCTACCTTCCATAATGACAAGGCTACCGTCCATTGTAGTAACCAAAATCTCGACAACAGACTACCTTCCATAATGACAATGCCACCATCCATTGGAGTATCAAAAATCTCAACAACAAACTACATTCCATAATGACAAGGCTACAATCCATTTGAGTAACAAAAATATCGACAAAAGACTACCTTCCATAATGAAAAGCCTACCATCCATTGGAGTAACAAAAATCTCGACAAAAGAATACCTTCCATAATGATTAGGCTACCATCCATTGGAGTAACAAAGATATCGACAATAGACTACCTTCCATAATGACGAGGCTACCATCTTTTGGAATAACAAAAATCTCGAGAATAGAATGCCTTCCATAATGACAAGGCTACCATCCAATGGAATAACAAAAATCTCGACAACATACTACCTTCCATAATGACAAGGCTACCATCCATTGGAGTAACAAAAATCTCGACAACGGACTACCTTCCATAATGACAAGGCTACCATACATTGTAGTAACAAAAATCTCAACCACAGACTACCTTCCATAATGACAAGGCTACCATCCATTGGAGTAACATAAATCTCGACAACGTACTACCTTCCATTATGACAAGGCTACCATCTATTGGAATAACAAAAATCTCGAGAACAAACTACCTTCCATAATGACAAGGCTACCATCCAATGGAATAACAAAAATCTCGACAACAGACTACCTTCCAAAATGACAAGGCTACCATCCATTAGAGTGACAAAAATCTCGACAATAGACTACCTTCCAAAATGACTAGGCTACCGTCCATTAGAGTAACAAAGATATCGACAACAGACTACCTTCCATAATGACAAGTCTACGATCCATTAGAGTGACAAAAATCTCGACAATAGACTACCTTCCATAATAACTAGGCTACCATCCATTGGAGTAACAAAAATCTCGACAACAAACTACCTTTGATAATGATAAGGCTACCATCCATTAGAGTAACAAAAATCACGACAACAGATTACCTTCCATAATGACAAGGCTACGATCCATTAGAGTAACAAAAATCTCGACAACAGACTACCTTACATAATGATAAGGCTACCATCCATTGGAGTAATGAAAAAATCAACAAGAGACTACCTTCCATAATGACAAGGCAGCCATCCATTGGAGTAATGAAAATATCAACAAGAGACTACCTTACGTAATGACAAGGCTACCATCTATTGGAATAAAAAAAATCTGGAGAACAGAATGCCTTCCATAATGACAAGGCTACCATCCAATGGAATAACAAAAGTCTCGACAACATACTAACTTACATAATGACAAGGCTACCATCAATATTAGTAACCAAAATCTTGACAATAGACTACCTTCTATAATGACAAGGCTACCATCCATTGGAATAACAAAAATCTCGACAACAGAATACCTTCCAGAATGACAAGGCTAATATCCATTGTAGTAACATAAATCTCGACAACAGAATACCTTCCATAATGATTAGGCTACCATCCATTGGAGTAACAAAGATATCGACAATAGACTACCTTCCATAATGACAAGGCTACCATCCATTGCAATGACAAAAATCTCGACAATAGATTACCTTCCATAAGGACAAGGCTACCATCCATTGGAGTAACAAAAATATCAAAAATAGACTACCTTCCAAAATGACAAGGCTAAAATCCATTGGAGTAACAAAAATCTCGACAACAGACTACATTCCATAATGACAAGGCTACCATCTATTGGAATAACAAAAATCTGGAGAACAGAATGCCTTCCATAATGACAAGGCTACCATCCAATGGAATAACAAAAATCTCGACAACATACTACCTTCCATAATGACAAGGCTACCATCAATTGTAAAAACCAAAATCTGGACAATAGGCTACCTTCCATAATGACAAGGCTACCGTCCATTTTAGTAACCAAAATCTCGACAACAGACTACCTTCCATAATGATAATGCTACCATCCATTTGAGTAACAAAAATCTCGACAACAAACTACATTCCATAATGAGAAGGCTACCATCCATTTGAGTAACAAAAATATCGACAAAAGACTACCTTCCATAATGAAAAGCCTACCATCCATTGGAGTAACAAAATTCTCGACAAAAGAATACCTTCCATAATGACTAGGCTACCATCCATTAGAGTAACAAAGATATCGACAATAGAATACCTTCCATAATGACAAGGCTACACAGTATTGGAATAACAAAAATCTCGAGAATAGAATGCCTTCCATAATGACAAGGCTACCATCCAATGGAATAACCAAAATCTCGACAACATACTACCTTCCATAATGACAAGGCTACCATCAATTGTAGTAACCAAAATCTAGACAACAGACTACCTTCCATAATGACAAGGCTATTGTCCATTGTAGTAACAAAAATTTTGACAACAGACTACCTTCCATAATGACAATGCTACCATCCATTGGAGTAACAAAAATATCGACAATGGACTACCTTCCATAATGACAAGGCTACCATCCATTGGAGTAACATAAATCTCAACAACAGACTACCTTCCATAATAACAAGGCTACCATCTATTGGAATAACAAAAATCTCGAGAACAGACTACCTTCCATAATGACAAGGCTACCATCCAATGGAATAACAAAATCTCGACAATAGACTACCTTCCAAAATGACAAGGCTACCATCCATTAGAGTGACAAAAATCTCGACAATAGACTAACTTCCATAATGATTAGGCTACCATCCATTAGAGTAACAAAGATATCAACAACAGACTACCTTCCATAATGACAAGTCTACGATCCATTAGAGTGACAAAAATCTTGACAATAGACTGCCTTCCATAATATCTAGGCTACCATCCATTGGAGTAACAAAAATCTCGACAACAAACTACCTTCAATAATGACAAGGCTAACATCCATTAGAGTAACAAAAATCTCGACAACAGATTACCTTCCATAATGACAAGGCTACGATCCATTAGAGTAACAAAAATCTCGACAACAGACTACCTTACATAATGACAAATCTACCATCCATTGGAGTAATGAAAATATCAACAAAAGACTACCTTCCATAATGACAAGGCTACCATCCATTGGAGTAATGAAAATATCAACAAGAGACTACCTTCCATAATGACAAAGCTAATATCCATTAGAGTAACAAAGATATCAACAACAGACTACCTTCTATAATGACAAGGCTACCATATATCGTAATAACAAAAATCTCGACAACAAACTACTTTCCATAATGACAAGGCTACCTTACATTATAGTAACAAAAATATCGACAACATACTACCTTACATAATGACAAGGCTACCATCTATTGGAATAAAAAAAATCTCGAGAACATAATGCCTTCCATAATGACAAGGCTACCGTCCAATGGATTAACAAAAATCTCGACAACATACTAACTTACATAATGACAAGGCTACCATCAATTTTAGTAACCAAAATGTGGACAATAGACTACCTTCTATAATGACAAGGCTACCATCCATTGGAATAACAAAAATCTCGACAACAGACTACCTTCCATAATGACAAGGCTAATATCCATTATAGTAACATAAATCTCGACAACAGAATACCTTCCATAATGATTAGGCTACCATCCATTGGAGTAACAAAGATATCGACAATAGACTACCTTCCATAATGACAAGGCTACCATCCATTACTGTGACAAAAATCTCGACAATAGACTACCTTCCATAAGGACAAGGCTACCATCCATTGGAGTAACAAAAATCTCGACAACAGACTACCTTCCAAAATAAAAAGGCTAAAATCCATTGGAGTAACAAAAATCTTGACAACAGACTACATTCCATAATGACAAGGCTACCATCTATTGGAATAACAAAAATATGGAGAACATAATGCCTTCCATAATGACAAGGATACCATCCAATGGAATAACAAAAATCTCGACAACATACTACCTTCCATAATGACAAGGCTACCATCAATTGTAAAAACCAAAATCTGGACAATTGGCTACCTTCCATAATGACAAGGCTACCGTTCATTTTAGTAACCAAAATCTCGACAACAGACTACCTTCCATAATGATAATTCTACCATCCATTGGAGTAACAAAAATCTCGACAAAAAACTACATTCCATAATGATAAGGCTACCATCCATTTGAGTAACAAAAATATCGACAAAAGACTACCTTCCATAATGAAAAGCCTACCATCCATTGGAGTAACTAAAATCTCGACAAAAGAATACCTTCCATAATGACTAGGCTACCATCCATTGGAGTCACAAAGATATCAATAATAGACTACCTTGCATAATGACAAGGCTACCATCTATTGGAATAACAAAAATCTCGAGAATAGAATGCCTTCCATAATGACAAGGCTACCATCCAATGGAATAACAAAAATCTCGACAACATACTACCTTCCAAAATGACAAGGCTACCATCAATTGTAGTAACCAAAATCTGGACAACAGACTACCTTCCATAATGACAAGGCTATTGTCCATTGTATTAACAAAAAATTTGACAACAAACTACCTTCCATAATGACAATGCTACCATCCATTGGAGTAACAAAAATCTCGACAACGGACTACCTTCCATAATGACAAGGCTACCATCCATTGGAGTAACATAAATCTCGACAACATACTACCTTCCATTATGACAAGGCTACCATCTATTGGAATAACAAAAATCTCGAGAACAGACTACCTTCCATAATGACAAGGCTACCATCCAATGGAATAACAAAAATCTCGACAACAGACTACCTTCCAAAATGACAAGGCTACCATCCATTAGAATGACAAAAATCTCGACAATAGACTACCTTCCATAATTACTAGGCTACCATCCATTGGAGTAACAAAAATTTCGACAACAAACTACCTTTGATAATGACAAGGCTACCATCTATTAGAGGAACAAAAATCTCGACAACAGATTACCTTCCATAATGACAAGGCTATGATCCATTAGAGTAACAAAAATCTCGACAACAGACTACCTTACATAATGATAAGGCTACCATCCATTAGAGTAATGAAAATATCAACAAGAGACTACCTTCCATAATGACAAGGCTACCATCCATTGCAGTAATGAAAATATCAACAAGAGACTACCTTCCATAATGACAAGGCTACCATCCAATGGATTAACAAAAATCTCGACAACATACTAACTTACATAAGGACAAGGCTACCATCAATTTTAGTAACCAAAATCTGGACAATAGACTACCTTCTATAATGACAAGGCTACCATCCATTGGAATAACAAAAATCTCGACAACAGACTACCTTCCATAATGACAAGGCTAATATCCATTGTAGTAACAAAAATCTCGACAACAGAATACCTTCCATAATGATTAGGCTACCATCCATTGAAATAACAAAGATATCGACAATAGACTACCTTCCATAATGACAAGGCTACCATCCATTGCAGTGACAAAAATCTCGACAATAGACTACCTTCCATAAGGACAAGGCTATCATCCATTGGAGTAACAAAAATATCGAAAACAGACTACCTTCCATAATGACAAGGCTAAAATCCATTGGAGTAACAAAAATCTCTACAACAGACTACATTCCATAATGACAAGGCTACCATCTATTGGAATAACAAAAATCTGGAGAACAGAATGCCTTCCATAATGACAAGGCTACCATCAATTGTAAAAACCAAAATCTGAACAATAGGCTACCTTCAATAATGACAAGGCTACCGTCCATTGTAGTAACCAAAATCTCGACAACAGACTACCTTCCATAATGACAATGCCACCATCCATTGGAGTATCAAAAATCTCGACAACAAACTACATTCCATAATGACAAGGCTACCATCCATTTGAGTAACAAAAATAACGACAAAAGACTACCTTCCATAATGAAAAGCCTACCATCCATTGGAGTAACAAAAATCTTGACAAAAGAATACCTTCCATAATGATTAGGCTACCATCCATTGGAGTAACAAAGATATCGACAATAGACTACCTTCCATAATGACGAGGCTACCATCTTTTGGAATAACAAAAATCTCGAGAATAGAATGCCTTCCATAATGACAAGGCTACCATCCAATGGAATAACAAAAATCTCGACAACATACTACCTTCCATAATGACAAGGCTACCATCAATTGTAGTAACCAAAATCTGGACAACAGACTACCTTCCATAATGACAAGGCTATTGTCCATTGTAGTAGCAAAAATTTTGACAACAGACTACCTTCCATAATCACAATGCTACCATCCATTGGAGTAACAAAAATCTCGACAACGGACTACCTTCCATAATGACAAGGCTACCATCCATTGTAGTAACAAAAATCTCAACCACAGACTACCTTCCATAATGACAAGGCTACCATCCATTGGAGTAACATAAATCTCGACAACGTACTACCTTCCATTATGACAAGGCTACCATCTATTGGAATAACAAAAATCTCGAGAACAGACTACCTTCCATAATGATAAGGCTACCATCCAATGGAATAACAAAAATCTCGACAACAGACTACCTTCAAAAATGACAAGGCTACCATCCATTAGAGTGACAAAAATCTCGACAATAGACTACCTTCCATAATGACTAGGCTACCGTCCATTAGAGTAACAAAGATATCGACAACAGACTACCTTCCATAATGACAAGTCTACGATCCATTAGAGTGACAAAAATCTCGACAATAGACTACCTTCCATAATAACTAGGCTACCATCCATTGGAGTAACAAAAATTTCGACAACAAACTACCTTTGATAATGACAAGGCTACCATCTATTAGAGTAACAAAAATCTCGACAACAGATTACCTTCCATAATGACAAGGCTACGATCCATTAGAGTAACAAAAATCTCGACAACAGACTACCTTACATAATGATAAGGCTACCATCCATTGGAGTAATGAAAATATCAACAAGAGACTACCTTCCATAATGACAAGGCTACCATCCATTGCAGTAATGAAAATATCAACAAGAGACCACCTTCCATAATGACAAGGCTACCATCCAATGGATTAACAAAAATCTCGACAACATACTAACTTACATAATGACAAGGCTACCATCAATTTTAGTAACCAAAATCTGGACAATAGACTACCTTCTATAATGACAAGGCTACCATCCATTGGAATAACAAAAGTCTCGACAACAGACTACCTTCCATAATGACAAGGCTAATATCCATTGTAGTAACAAAAATCTCGACAACAGAATACCTTCCATAATGATTAGGCTACCATCCATTGAAATAACAAAGATATCGACAATAGACTACCTTCCATAATGACAAGGCTACCATCCATTGCAGTGACAAAAATCTCGACAATAGACTACCTTCCATAAGGACAAGGCTATCATCCATTGGAGTAACGAAAATATCGAAAACAAACTACCTGCCATAATGACAAGGGTAAAATCCATTGGAGTAACAAAAATCTCTACAACAGACTACATTCCATAATGACAAGGCTACCATCTATTGGAATAACAAAAATCTGGAGAACAGAATGCCTTCCATAATGACAAGGCTACCATCCAATGGAATAAATAAAATCTCGACAACATACTACCTTCCATAATGACAAGGCTACCATCAATTGTAAAAACCAAAATCTGAACAATAGGCTACCTTCCATAATGACAAGGCTACTCTCCATTGTAGTAACCAAAATCTCGACAACAGACTACCTTCCATAATGACAATGCCACCATCCATTGGAGTATCAAAAATCTCAACAACAAACTACATTCCATAATGACAAGGCTACCATCCATTTGAGTAACAAAAATATCGACAAAAGACTACCTTCCATAATGAAAAGCCTACCATCCATTGGAGTAACAAAAATCTCGACAAAAGAATACCTTCCATAATGATTAGGCTACCATCCATTGGAGTAACAAAGATATCGACAATAGACTACCTTCCATAATGACGAGGCTACCATCTTTTGGAATAAAAAAAATCTCGAGAATAGAATGCCTTCCATAATGACAAGGCTACCATCCAATGGAATAACAAAAATATCGACAACATACTACCTTCCATAATGACAAGGCTACCATCAATTGTAGTAACCAAAATCTGGACAACATACTACCTTCCATAATGACAAGGCTATTGTCCATTGTAGTAGCAAAAATTTTGACAACAGACTACCTTCCATAATCACAATGCTACCATCCATTGGAGTAACAAAAATCTCGAAAACGGACTACCTTCCATAATTGCAAGGCTACCATCCATTGTAGTAACAAAAATCTCAACCACAGACTACCTTCCATAATGACAAGGCTACCATCCATTGGAGTAACATAAATCTCGACAACGTACTACCTTCCATTATGACAAGGCTACCATCTATTGGAATAACAAAAATCTCGAGAACAAACTACCTTCCATAATGACAAGGCTACCATCCAATGGAATAACAAAAATCTCGACAACAGACTACCTTCCAAAATGACAAGGCTACCATCCATTAGAGTGACAAAAATCTCTACAATAGACTACCTTCCATAATGACTAGGCTACCGTCCATTAGAGTAACAAAGATATCGACAACAGACTACCTTCCATAATGACAAGTCTACGATCCATTAGAGTGACAAAAATCTCGACAATAGACTACCTTCCATAATAACTAGGCTACCATCCATTGGAGTAACAAAAATTTCGACAACAAACTACCTTTGATAATGACAAGGCTACCATCTATTAGAGTAACAAAAATCTCGACAACAGATTACCTTCCATAATGACAAGGCTACGATCCATTAGAGTAACAAAAATCTCGACAACAGACTACCTTACATAATGATAAGGCTACCATCCATTGGAGTAATGAAAATATCAACAAGAGACTACCTTCCATAATGACAAGGCTACCATCCATTGCAGTAATGAAAATATCAACAAGAGACTACCTTCCATAATGACAAGGCTACCATCCAAAAGATTAACAAAAATCTCGACAACATACTAACTTACATAATGACAAGGCTACCATCAATTTTAGTAACCAAAATCTGGACAATAGACTACCTTCTATAATGACAAGGCTACCATCCATTGGAATAACAAAAGTCTCGACAACAGACTACCTTCCATAATGACAAGGCTAATATCCATTGTAGTAACAAAAATCTCGACAACAGAATACCTTCCATAATGATTAGGCTACCATCCAATGGATTAACAAAAATCTCGACAACATACTAACTTACATAATGACAAGGCTACCATCAATTTTAGTAACCAAAATCTGGACAATAGACTACCTTCTATAATGACAAGGCTACCATCCATTGGAATAACAAAAGTCTCGACAACAGACTACCTTCCATAATGACAAGGCTAATATCCATTGTAGTAACAAAAATCTCGACAACAGAATACCTTCCATAATGATTAGGCTACCATCCATTGAAATAACAAAGATATCGACAATAGACTACCTTCCATAATGACAAGGCTACCATCCATTGCAGTGACAAAAATCTCGACAATAGACTACCTTCCATAAGGACAAGGCTATCATCCATTGGAGTAACGAAAATATCGAAAACAAACTACCTGCCATAATGACAAGGGTAAAATCCATTGGAGTAACAAAAATCTCTACAACAGACTACATTCCATAATGACAAGGCTACCATCTATTGGAATAACAAAAATCTGGAGAACAGAATGCCTTCCATAATGACAAGGCTACCATCCAATGGAATAAATAAAATCTCGACAACATACTACCTTCCATAATGACAAGGCTACCATCAATTGTAAAAACCAAAATCTGAACAATAGGCTACCTTCCATAATGACAAGGCTACTCTCCATTGTAGTAACCAAAATCTCGACAACAGACTACCTTCCATAATGACAATGCCACCATCCATTGGAGTATCAAAAATCTCAACAACAAACTACATTCCATAATGACAAGGCTACCATCCATTTGAGTAACAAAAATATCGACAAAAGACTACCTTCCATAATGAAAAGCCTACCATCCATTGGAGTAACAAAAATCTCGACAAAAGAATACCTTCCATAATGATTAGGCTACCATCCATTGGAGTAACAAAGATATCGACAATAGACTACCTTCCATAATGACGAGGCTACCATCTTTTGGAATAACAAAAATCTCGAGAATAGAATGCCTTCCATAATGACAAGGCTACCATCCAATGGAATAACAAAAATATCGACAACATACTACCTTCCATAATGACAAGGCTACCATCAATTGTAGTAACCAAAATCTGGACAACATACTACCTTCCATAATGACAAGGCTATTGTCCATTGTAGTAGCAAAAATTTTGACAACAGACTACCTTCCATAATCACAATGCTACCATCCATTGGAGTAACAAAAATCTCGAAAACGGACTACCTTCCATAATTGCAAGGCTACCATCCATTGTAGTAACAAAAATCTCAACCACAGACTACCTTCCATAATGACAAGGCTACCATCCATTGGAGTAACATAAATCTCGACAACGTACTACCTTCCATTATGACAAGGCTACCATCTATTGGAATAACAAAAATCTCGAGAACAAACTACCTTCCATAATGACAAGGCTACCATCCAATGGAATAACAAAAATCTCGACAACAGACTACCTTCCAAAATGACAAGGCTACCATCCATTAGAGTGACAAAAATCTCGACAATAGACTACCTTCCATAATGACTAGGCTACCGTCCATTAGAGTAACAAAGATATCGACAACAGACTACCTTCCATAATGACAAGTCTACGATCCATTAGAGTGACAAAAATCTCGACAATAGACTACCTTCCATAATAACTAGGCTACCATCCATTGGAGTAACAAAAATTTCGACAACAAACTACCTTTGATAATGACAAGGCTACCATCTATTAGAGTAACAAAAATCTCGACAACAGATTACCTTCCATAATGACAAGGCTACGATCCATTAGAGTAACAAAAATCTCGACAACAGACTACCTTACATAATGATAAGGCTACCATCCATTGGAGTAATGAAAATATCAACAAGAGACTACCTTCCATAATGACAAGGCTACCATCCATTGCAGTAATGAAAATATCAACAAGAGACTACCTTCCATAATGACAAGGCTACCATCCAATGGATTAACAAAAATCTCGACAACATACTAACTTACATAATGACAAGGCTACCATCAATTTTAGTAACCAAAATCTGGACAATAGACTACCTTCTATAATGACAAGGCTACCATCCATTGGAATAACAAAAGTCTCGACAACAGACTACCTTCCATAATGACAAGGCTAATATCCATTGTAGTAACAAAAATCTCGACAACAGAATACCTTCCATAATGATTAGGCTACCATCCATTGAAATAACAAAGATATCGACAATAGACTACCTTCCATAATGACAAGGCTACCATCCATTGCAGTGACAAAAATCTCGACAATAGACTACCTTCCATAAGGACAAGGCTATCATCCATTGGAGTAACAAAAATATCGAAAACAAACTACCTGCCATAATGACAAGGGTAAAATCCATTGGAGTAACAAAAATCTCTACAACAGACTACATTCCATAATGACAAGGCTACCATCTATTGGAATAACAAAAATCTGGAGAATAGAATGCCTTCCATAATGACAAGGCTACCATCCAATGGAATAAATAAAATCTCGACAACATACTACCTTCCATAATGACAAGGCTACCATCAATTGTAAAAACCAAAATCTGAACAATAGGCTACCTTCCATAATGACAAGGCTACCGTCCATTGTAGTAACCAAAATCTCGACAACAGACTACCTTCCATAATGATAATGCCACCATCCATTGGAGTATGAAAAATCTCAACAACAAACTAGATTCCATAATGACAAGGCTACCATCCATTTGAGTAACAAAAATATCGACAAAAGACTACCTTCCATAATGAAAAGCCTACCATCCATTGGAGTAATAAAAATCTTGACAAAAGAATACCTTCCATAATGATTAGGCTACCATCCATTGGAGTAACAAAGATATCGACAATAGACTACCTTCCATAATGACGAGGCTACCATCTTTTGGAATAACAAAAATCTCGAGAATAGAATGCCTTCCATAATGACAAGGCTACCATCCAATGGAATAACAAAAATCTCGACAACATACTACCTTCCATAATGACAAGGCTACCATCAATTGTAGTAACCAAAATCTGGACAACAGACTACCTTCCATAATGACAAGGCTATTGTCCATTGTAGTAGCAAAAATTTTGACAACAGACTACCTTCCATAATCACAATGCTACCATCCATTGGAGTAACAAAAATCTCGACAACGGACTACCTTCCATAATTGCAAGGCTACCATCCATTGTAGTAACAAAAATCTCAACCACTGACTACCTTCCATAATGACAAGGCTACCATCCATTGGAGTAACATAAATCTCGACAACGTACTACCTTCCATTATGACAAGGCTACCATCTATTGGAATTACAAAAATCTCGAGAACAAACTACCTTCCATAATGACAAGGCTACCATCCAATGGAATAACAAAAATCTCGACAACAGACTACCTTCCAAAATGACAAGGCTACCATCCATTAGAGTGACAAAAATCTCGACAATAGACTACCTTCCATAATGACTAGGCTACCGTCCATTAGAGTAACTAAGATATCGACAACAGACTACCTTCCATAATGACAAGTCTACGATCCATTAGAGTGACAAAAATCTCGACAATAGACTACCTTCCATAATAACTAGGCTACCATCCATTGGAGTAACAAAAATCTCGACAACAAACTACCTTTGATAATGATAAGGCTACCATCCATTAGAGTAACAAAAATCTCGACAACAGATTACCTTCCATAATGACAAGGCTACGATCCATTAGAGTAACAAAAATCTCGACAACAGACTACCTTACATAATGATAAGGCTACCATCCATTGGAGTAATGAAAAAATCAACAAGAGACTACCTTCCATAATGACAAGGCTACCATCCATTGGAGTAATGAAAATATCAACAAGAGACTACCTTACGTAATGACAAGGCTACCAACCATTGGATTAACAAAAATCTCGAAAACATACTAACTTACATAATGACAAGGCTACCATCCTTTGGAGTAACAAAAATCTCGAAAACAGACTACCTTCCATAATGACAAGGCTAAAATCCATTGGAGTAACAAAAATCTCGACAACAGACTACATTCCATAATGACAAGGCTACCATCTATTGGAATCACAAAAATCTAGAGAATAGAATGCCTTCCATAATGACAAGTTTACCATCCAATGGAATAACAAAAATCTCGACAACATACTACCTTCCATAATGACAAGGCTACCATCAATTTTAGTAACCAAAATCTGGACAACAGACTACCTTCCATAATGACAAGGCTACCATCCATTAGAGTAACAAAAATCTCGACAATAGACTACCTTCCATAATGAAAAGGCTACCATCCATTGGAGTGACAAAAATCTTGACAACAAACTACCTTCCATAAGTACAAGGGTACCATCCATTGGAGTATCAAAAATCTCGAAAACATACTACCTTCCATAATGACAAGGCGAAAATCCATTAGAGTAACAAAAATCTCCACAACAGACTACATTCCATAATGACAAGGCTACGATCCAATGGAATAACAAAAATCTCGACAACAGACTACCTTCCATAATGACAAGGCTACCGTCCATTGTAGTAACAAAAATATCGACAACAGAACACCTTCCATAATGACTAGGCTACGATCCATTAGAGTAACAAAAATCTCGTCAACAGACTACCTTACATAATGACAACGCTACCATCCATTGGAGTAATGAAAATATCAACAAGAGACTACCTTACGTAATGACAAGGCTACCAACCATTGGATTAACAAAAATCTCGACAACATACTAACTTACATAATGACAAGGCTACCATCAATTTTAGTAACCAAAATCTGTACAATAGACTACCTTCGATAATGACAAGGCTACCGTCCATTGTAGTAAGAAAAATCTCGACAACAGACTACCTTCCATAATGACAATGCTACCATCCATTGGAATAACAAAAATCTCGACAACAGACTACCTTCCATAATGACAAGGCTAATATCCATTATAGTAAAAAAAATCTCGACAACAAAATACCTTCCATAATGACTAGGCTACCATCCATTCGAGTAACAAAGATATCGACAATAGACTACCTTCCATAATTACAAGGAAACCATACATTGGAGTGACAAAAATCTCGACAATAGACTACCTTCCATAAGGACAAGGCTACCATCCGTTGGAGTAACAAAAATCTCGACAATAGACTACCTTCCATAATGAAAAGGCTACCATCCATTGGAGTGACAAAAATCTTGACAACAAACTACCTTCCATAAGTACAAGGCTACCATCCATTGGAGTATCAAAAATCTCGAAAACATACTACCTTCCATAATGACAATGCGAAAATCCATTAGAGTAACAAAAATCTCCACAACAGACTACATTCCATAATGACAAGGCTACGATCCAATGGAATAACAAAAATCTCGACAACAGACTACCTTCCATAATGACAAGGCTACGATCCAATGGAATATTAAAAATCTCGACAACAGACTACCTTCCATAATGACAAGGCTACCGTCCATTGTAGTAACAAAAATATCGACAACAGAACACCTTCCATAATGACTAGGCTACGATCCATTAGAGTAACAAAAATCTCGACAACAGACTACCTTACATAATGACAAGGCTACCGTCCATTGGAGTAATGAAAATATCAACAAGAGACTACCTTCCGTAATGACAAGGCTACCATCCATTGGAGTAATGAAAATATCAACAAGAGACTACATTCCATAATGACAAGGCTACCATCCATTTGAGTAACAAAAATCTCGCCAACAGTCTACCTTCCATAATGACACAGCTACCATCCATTGGAGTGACAAAAACCTCGACAACAGACTACCTTCCATAATGACAAGGCTACCATCAATTGTAGTAACCAAAATCTGGACAACAGACTACCTTCCATAATGACAAGTCTACCATCTATTGGAATAACAAAAATCTCGAGAACAGAATGCCTTCCATAATGACAAGGCTACCATCCAATGGAATAACAAAAATCTGGATAACATACTACCTTCCATAATGACAAGGCTACCGTCCATTGTAGTAACAAAAATCCTAACAACAAACTACCTTCCAAAATGACAAGGCTACCATCCATTAGAGTAAAAAAAATCTTGACAATAGACTACCTTCCATAATGACTAGGCTACCATCCATTAGAGTAACAAAGATATCGACAACAAACTACCTTCCATAATGATAAGGCTACGATCAATTAAAGTGACAAAAATCTTGACAATAGACTACCATCCAAAATGACTAGGCTACCATCCATTAGAGTAACAAAGATATCGACAACAGACTACCTTCTATAATGAAAAGGCTACCATACTTTGTAATAACAAAAATCTCGACAACAATCTACCTTCCATAATGAGAAGGCTACCATCCATTGTAGTGACAAAAATCTCAATAATAGACTATCTTACATAAGGACAAGGCTACCATCCGTTGGAGTAACAAAATCTCGACAACAAACTACCTTCCATAATGACAATGCTACCATCCATTAGAGTAACAAAAATCTCGACAACACACTACCTTCCATAATGACAAGGCTACAATCCATTGGAGTAATGAAATTATCAACAAGAGACTACCTTCCATAATGACAAGGCTACCATCAATTGTAGTAACCAAAATCTGGACAACAGACTACCTTCAATAATGACCAGGCTACCATCCTTTGTAGTAACAAAAATCTCAACAACAAACTACCTTCCAAAATGACAAGGCTACCATCCATTAGAGTGACAAAAATCTTTACAATAGACTACCTTCCATAATGACTAGGCTACCATCCATTAGAGTAACAAAGATATCGACAACATACTACCTTCCATAACGATAAGGCTACGATCAATTAAAGTGACAAAAATCTCGACAATAGACTACCATCCAAAATTACTAGGCTACCATCCATTAGAGTAACAAAGATATCGACAACAGACTACCTTCTATAATGACAAGGCTACCATACTTTGTAATAACAAAAATCTCGACAAAAGTCTACCTTCCCTAATGAGAAGGCTACCATCCATTGGAGTAACAAAAATCTAGATAATAGACTACCTTCCATAATGAAAAGGCTACCATCCATCGGAGTAACAAAAATCTCGACAACAAATTACCTTCGATAATGAAAAGGATACCATCCATTAGAGTAACAAAAATCTCGACAACATATTACCTTCCATAATGACAAGGCTACCATCCATTGTAGTAACAAAAATCTCAACAACAGACTACCTTCCATAATGACAAGGATACCATCCATTGGAGTAACATAAATCTCGACAACAGACTACCTTCCATAATGACAAGGCTGCCATCTATTGGAATAACAAAAATCTTGAGAACAAACTACCTACCAAAATGACAAGGCTACCATTCATTAGAGTGACAAAAATCTCGACAACAGACTACCTTCCATAATGACAAGGCTACCGTCCATTGTAGTAACAAAAATCTCGACAATAAACTACCTTCGATAATGACAAGGCTACCATCCATTAGAGTAACAAAAATCTTATAAGAAGACTACCTTCCATAATGACAAGGCTAAGATACATTAGAGTAACAAAAATCTCAACAACAGACTACCTTCCATAATGACACGGCTACCATGCATTGGAGTAATGAAAATATCAACAAGAGACTACCTTCCATAATGACAAGGCTACAATCCATTGGAGTAACAAAAATCTCGCCAACAGTCTACCTTCCATAATGACAAGGCTACCATCCATTGGAGTGACAAAAATCTCGACAACAGACTACCTTCCATAATGACAAGGCTACCATCCATTGGAGTAATGAAAATCTCGACAACAAACTACCTTCCACAATGACAAGGCTACCATACATTGTAGTAAGAAAAATCTTGACAACAGTCTACCTTCTATAATGACAAGGCTACCATACAATGGAATAACAAAAATCTCGACAACAAACTACCTTCCATAATGACAAGGCTACCATCAATTGTAGTAACCAAAATCTCGAAAATAGACTACCTTCCATAATGACAAGGCTTCCGTCCATTGTAGTAACAAAAATATCGACAACAGACTACCTTACATAATGACAATGCTACCATCCATTGGAGTAACAAAAATCTCGACAACAGACTACATTCCATAATGACAAGGCTACCATCCATTTGAGTAACAAAAATATCAACAACAGACTACCTTCCGTAATGAAAAGCCTACCATCCATTGGAGTAACAAAAATATCGACAACAGAATACCTTCCATAATGACTAGGCTACCATCCATTGGAGTAACAAAGATATCGACAACAAACTACCTTCTATAATGACAATGCTACAATCCATTGGAGTAAAAAAAATCTCGACAACAGACAACCTTCCATAATGACAAGGCTACCATCCATTGGAGTAACATAAATCTCAACAACAGACTACCTTCCATAATGACAAGGCTACCATCTATTGGAATAACAAAAATCTCGAGAACGGACTACCTTCCATAATGAGAAGGCTACCATCCAATGGAATAACAAAAATATCGACAACAGACTACCTTCCAAAATGAAAAGGCTACCATCCATTAGAGTGAAAAAAATCTCGACAACAGACTACCTTCAATAATGACAAGGCTATCGTCCATTGTAGTAACAAAAATATCGACAACAAACTACCTTCCATAATTACAATGCTACCATTCATTGGAGTAACAAAAATATCGACAACAAACTACCTTCGATAATGACAAGGCTACCATCCATTAGAGTAACAAAAATCTCAACAAAAGACTACCTTCCATAATGACAAGGCTATGATCCGTTAGATTAACAAAAATCTCGACAACAGACTACCTTCCATAATGACAAGGCTACCATCCATTGGAGTAATGTAAATATCAACAAGAGACTACCTTCCATAATGACAAGGCTACCATCCATTGGAGTAATGAAAATATCAACAAGAGACTACCTTCCATAATAACAAGGCTGCCATCCATTGGAGTAACAAAAATCTCGCCAACATACTACACTTCCATAATGACAAGGCTACCATACATTGGAGTGACAAAAATCTCCACAATAGACTACCTTCCTTAAAGACAAGGCTACCATCAATTGGAGTAACAAAATCTCGACAACAAACTACCTTCCATAATGACAAGGCTACCATCCATTGGAGTAACAAAAATCTCGACAACAAAATACCTTCCCTAATGACAAGGCTACCATCCATTAGAGTGACAAAAATATCGACAATAGACTACCTTCCATAATGACAAGGCTACCATCCATTGGAGTAACAAAAATTTCGACAACAGACTACCTTCCATAATGACAAGGCTACCATCCATCAGAGTAACAAAAAGATCAACAATAGACTACCTTCCAAAATGAAAAGCCTACCATCCATTGGAGTAACTAAAATCTCGACAACAGAATACCTTCCATAATGACTAGGCTACCATTCATTGGAGTGACAAAGTTATCGACAACAAACTACCTTCTATAATGACAATGCTACAATCCATTGGAGTAAAAAAAATCTCGACAACAGACTACCTTCTATAATGACAAGGCTACCATCCATTGGAGTAACATAAATCTCGACAACAGACTACCTTCTATAATGACAAGCCTACCATCTATTGGAATAACAAAAATCTCGAGAACAGACTACCTTCCATAATGACAAGGCTACCATCCAATGGAATAACAAAAATCTCGACAACAGATTACCTTCCAAAATGACAAGGCTACCATCCATTAGAGTGACAAAAATCTCGACAACAGACTACCTTCCATAATGACAAGGCTACCGTCCATTGTATTAACAAAAATCTCGATAACAGACTACCTTCCATAATGACAATGCTACCATTCATTGGAGTAACAAAAATCTCGACAACAAACTACCTTCGATAATGAAAAGGATACCATCCATTAGAGTAACAAAAATCTCAACAAAAGATTACCTTCCATAATTACAAGGCTACGATCCATTAGAGTAACAAAAATCTCGACAACAGACTACCTTCCATAATTACAAGGCTACCATCCATTGGAGTAATGAAAATATCAACAAGAGACTACCTTCCATAATGACTAGGCTACTATCCATTGGAGTAATAAAGATATCGACAACAAACTACCTTCTATAATGACAATGCTACAATCCATTGGAGTAAAAAAATTCTCGACAACAGACAACCTTCCATAATGACAAGGCTACCATCTATTGGAATAACAAAAATCTCGAGAACAAACTACCTTCCATAATGACAAGGCTACCATCCAATGGAATAACAAAAATCTCGACAACAGACTACCTTCCAAAATGACAAGGCTACCATCCATTAGAGTGACAAAAATCTCGACAATAGACTACCTTCCATAATGACAAGGCTACCATCAATTGTAGTAACAAAAATCTCGACAACAAACTACCTTCCATAATGACAATGCTACCATTCATTGGAGTAACAAAAATCTCGACAACAAACTACCTTCGATAATGACAAGGCTACCATCCCTTAGAGTAACAAAAATCTCAACAAAAGAGTACCTTCCATAATGACAAGGCTACGATCCGTTAGAGTAACAAAAATCTCGACAACAGACTACCTTCCATAATGACAAGGCTACCATCCATTGGAGTAATGAAAATATAAACAAGAGACTACCTTCCATAAGGACAGGGCTACCATCCATTGGAGTAATGAAAATATCAACAAGAGACTACCTTCCATAATGACAAGGCTACCATCCATTGGAGTAACAAAAATTTCGCCAACAGACTACACTTCCATAATGACAAGGCTACCATACATTGGAGTGACAAAAATCTCCACAACAGACTACCTTCCATAATGACAAGGCTACCATCAATTGGAGTAACAAAATCTCGACAACAAACTACCTTCCATAATGACAAGGCTACCATCCATTGGAGTAACAAAAATCTCGACAACAAACTACCTTCCATAATGACAAGGCTACCATCCATTAGAGTGACCAAAATATTGACAATAGACTACCTTCCATAATGACAAGGCTACCATCCATCGGAGTATCAAAAATATCGACAACAGACTACCTTTCATAATGATAAGGCTACCATCCATCAGAGTAACAAAAATATCAACAATAGACTACCTTCCATAATGAAAAGCCTACCATCCATTGGAGTAACAAAAATATCGACAACAGAATACCTTCCATAATGACTAGGCTACAATCCGTTGGAGTAAAAAAAATATCCACAACTGACTACCTTTCATAATGACAAGGCTAACATCCATTGGAGTAACATAAATCTCGACAACAGACTACCTTCCATAATGACAAGGCTACCATTTATTGGAATAACAAAAAATATCGAGAACAGACTACCTTCCATAATGACAAGGCTACCATCCATTAGAGTGACAAAAATCTCGACAACAGACTACCTTCCATAATGACAAGGCTACAATCAATAATGACAAGGCTACGATCCGTTAGATTAACAAATATCTCGACAACAGACTACCTTCCATAATGACAAGGCTACCATCCATTGGAGTAATGAAAATATCAACAAGAGACTACCTTCCATAATGACAAGGCTACCATGCATTAGAGTAATGAAAATATCAACAAGAGACTACCTTCCATAATGACAAGGCTACAATCCATTGGAGTAACAAAAATCTCGCCAAGAGTGTACCTTCCATAATGACAACGCTACCATCCATTGGAGTGACAAAAATCTCGACAACAGACTACCTTCCATAATGACAAGGCTACCATCCATTGGAGTAACGAAAATCTTGACAACAAACTACTTACCACAATGAAAAGTCTACCATACATTGTAGTAACAAAAATCTCGACAACAGTCTACCTTCTATAATGACAAGGCTACCATCCATTGGGGTAACAAAAATCTCGACAATAGACTACCTTCCATAATGACAAGGCTACCATCCATTAGAGTGACAAAAATATCGACAATAGACTACCTTCCATAATGACAAGGCTACCATCCATTGGAGTAACAAAAATTTCGACAACAGACTACCTTCCATAATGACAAGGCTACCATCCATCAGAGTAACAAAAAGATCAACAATAGACTACCTTCCAAAATGAAAAGCCTACCATCCATTGGAGTAACTAAAATCTCGACAACAGAATACCTTCCATAATGACTAGGCTACCATTCATTGGAGTGACAAAGTTATCGACAACAAACTACCTTCTATAATGACAATGCTACAATCCATTGGAGTAAAAAAAATCTCGACAACAGACTACCTTCTATAATGACAAGGCTACCATCCATTGGAGTAACATAAATCTCGACAACAGACTACCTTCTATAATGACAAGCCTACCATCTATTGGAATAACAAAAATCTCGAGAACAGACTACCTTCCATAATGACAAGGCTACCATCCAATGGAATAACAAAAATCTCGACAACAGATTACCTTCCAAAATGACAAGGCTACCATCCATTAGAGTGACAAAAATCTCGACAACAGACTACCTTCCATAATGACAAGGCTACCGTCCATTGTAGTAACAAAAATCTCGATAACAGACTACCTTCCATAATGACAATGCTACCATTCATTGGAGTAACAAAAATCTCGACAACAAACTACCTTCGATAATGAAAAGGATACCATCCATTAGAGTAACAAAAATCTCAACAAAAGATTACCTTCCATAATTACAAGGCTACGATCCATTAGAGTAACAAAAATCTCGACAACAGACTACCTTCCATAATTACAAGGCTACCATCCATTGGAGTAATGAAAATATCAACAAGAGACTACCTTCCATAATGACTAGGCTACTATCCATTGGAGTAATAAAGATATCGACAACAAACTACCTTCTATAATGACAATGCTACAATCCATTGGAGTAAAAAAATTCTCGACAACAGACAACCTTCCATAATGACAAGGCTACCATCTATTGGAATAACAAAAATCTCGAGAACAAACTACCTTCCATAATGACAAGGCTACCATCCAATGGAATAACAAAAATCTCGACAACAGACTACCTTCCAAAATGACAAGGCTACCATCCATTAGAGTGACAAAAATCTCGACAATAGACTACCTTCCATAATGACAAGGCTACCATCAATTGTAGTAACAAAAATCTCGACAACAAACTACCTTCCATAATGACAATGCTACCATTCATTGGAGTAACAAAAATCTCGACAACAAACTACCTTCGATAATGACAAGGCTACCATCCCTTAGAGTAACAAAAATCTCAACAAAAGAGTACCTTCCATAATGACAAGGCTACGATCCGTTAGAGTAACAAAAATCTCGACAACAGACTACCTTCCATAATGACAAGGCTACCATCCATTGGAGTAATGAAAATATAAACAAGAGACTACCTTCCATAAGGACAGGGCTACCATCCATTGGAGTAATGAAAATATCAACAAGAGACTACCTTCCATAATGACAAGGCTACCATCCATTGGAGTAACAAAAATTTCGCCAACAGACTACACTTCCATAATGACAAGGCTACCATACATTGGAGTGACAAAAATCTCCACAACAGACTACCTTCCATAATGACAAGGCTACCATCAATTGGAGTAACAAAATCTCGACAACAAACTACCTTCCATAATGACAAGGCTACCATCCATTGGAGTAACAAAAATCTCGACAACAAACTACCTTCCATAATGACAAGGCTACCATCCATTAGAGTGACCAAAATATTGACAATAGACTACCTTCCATAATGACAAGGCTACCATCCATCGGAGTATCAAAAATATCGACAACAGACTACCTTTCATAATGATAAGGCTACCATCCATCAGAGTAACAAAAATATCAACAATAGACTACCTTCCATAATGAAAAGCCTACCATCCATTGGAGTAACAAAAATATCGACAACAGAATACCTTCCATAATGACTAGGCTACAATCCGTTGGAGTAAAAAAAATATCCACAACTGACTACCTTTCATAATGACAAGGCTAACATCCATTGGAGTAACATAAATCTCGACAACAGACTACCTTCCATAATGACAAGGCTACCATTTATTGGAATAACAAAAAATATCGAGAACAGACTACCTTCCATAATGACAAGGCTACCATCCATTAGAGTGACAAAAATCTCGACAACAGACTACCTTCCATAATGACAAGGCTACAATCAATAATGACAAGGCTACGATCCGTTAGATTAACAAATATCTCGACAACAGACTACCTTCCATAATGACAAGGCTACCATCCATTGGAGTAATGAAAATATCAACAAGAGACTACCTTCCATAATGACAAGGCTACCATGCATTAGAGTAATGAAAATATCAACAAGAGACTACCTTCCATAATGACAAGGCTACAATCCATTGGAGTAACAAAAATCTCGCCAAGAGTGTACCTTCCATAATGACAACGCTACCATCCATTGGAGTGACAAAAATCTCGACAACAGACTACCTTCCATAATGACAAGGCTACCATCCATTGGAGTAACGAAAATCTCGACAACAAACTACTTACCACAATGAAAAGTCTACCATACATTGTAGTAACAAAAATCTCGACAACAGTCTACCTTCTATAATGACAAGGCTACCATCCATTGGGGTAACAAAAATCTCGACAATAGACTACCTTCCATAATGACAAGGCTACCATCCATTGGAGTGTCAAAAATCTCGACAACAGACTACCTTTCATAAGGACAAGGCTACCATCCATTGGAGTAACAAAAATCTCGACAACATACTACCTTCCATAATGACAAGGCTAGCATCAATTGTAGTAACCAAAATCTCGTAAACAGACTACCTTCCATAATAACAAGGCTAGTGTCCATTGTA
Organism: Vicia faba; assembly: GCA_948472305.1. Lineage (NCBI taxonomy): Eukaryota > Viridiplantae > Streptophyta > Magnoliopsida > Fabales > Fabaceae > Vicia > Vicia faba. The sequence continues at coordinate 763,763,813 of OX451738.1, forward strand.
GTAACAAAAATTTCAACAACAGACTACCTTCCATAATGACAATGCTACCATCCATTGGAGTAACAAAAATCTCGACAACAGACTACCTTCCATAATGACAAGGCTACCATCCATTGTAGTAACAAAAATCTCAACCACAGACTACCTTCCATAATGACAAGGTTACCATCCATTGGAGTAACATAAATCTCGACAACACACTACCTTCCATAATGACAAGGCAACCATCTATTGGAATAACAAAAATAACGAGAACATACTACATTCCATAATGACAAGGCTACCATCCAATGGAATAACAAAAATCTCGACAATAGACTACCTTCCAAAATTACAAGGCTACCATCCATTAGAGTGACAAAAATCTCGACAATAGACTACCTTCCATAATGACTAGGCTACCATCCATTAGAGTAAAAAAGATATCGACAACAGACTACCTTCCATAATGACAAGTCTACGATCCATTAGAGTGACAAAAATATCAACAATAGACTACCTTCCATAATAACTAGGCTACCATCCATTGGAGTAACAAAAATCCCGACAACAAACTACATTCCATAATGACAAGGCTACCATCAATTGTAGTAACCAAAATCTCGAAAACAGACTACCTTTCATAATGACAAGGCTACCGTCCATTGTAGTAACAAAAATATCGACAACAGACTACCTTGCATAATGACAATGCTACCATCCATTGGAGTAAAAAAAATCTCGAAAACAGACTACATTCCATAATGACAAAGCTACCATCCATTTGAGTAACAAAAATATCGACAACAGACTACCTTCCATAATGAAAAGTCTATCATCCATTGGAGTAACAAAAATCTCGACAACAGAATACCTTCCATAATGACTAGGCTCCCATCCAATGGAGTAACAAAGATATCGACAACAAACTACCTTCTATAATGACAATGCTACAATCCATTGGAGTAAAAAAAATCTCGACAACAGACAACCTTCCATAATGACAAGGCTACCATCCATTGTAGTAACAAAAATCTCAACAACAGACTACCTTCCATAATGACAAGGCTACCATCCATTGGAGTAACATAAATCTCAACAACAGACTACCTTCCATAATGACAAGGCTACCATCTATTGGAATAACAAAAATCTCGAGAACAGACTACCTTCCATAATGACAAGGTTACCATCCATTAGAGTGACAAAAATCTCGACAACAGACTACCTTCCATAATGACAATGCTACCATTCATTGGAGTAACAAAAATCTCGACAACAAACTCCCTTCGATAATGAAAAGGCTACAATCCATTAGAGTAACAGAAATTACAACAAAAGACTACCTTCCATAATGACAAGGCTACGATCCATTAGAGTAACAAAAAAATCGAAAACAGACAACCTTCCATAATAACAAGGATACCATCCATTGGAGTAATGAAAATATCAACAAGAGACTACCTTCCATAATTACAAGGCTACCATGCATTGGAGTAATGAAAATATCAACTACAGACTACCTTCCATAATTACAAGGCTACAATCCATCGGAGTAACAAAAATCTCGCCAACAGTCTACCTTCCATAATGACAACGCTACCATCCATTGGAGTGACAAAAATCTCGACAGTAGACTACCTTCCATAATGACAAGGCTACCATCCATTGGAGTAACGAAAATCTCGACAACAAACTACCTACCACAATGACAAGGCTACCAAACATTGTAGTAACAAAAATCTCGACAATAGTCTACCATCTATAATGAATAGACTACCTTCCATAATGACAAGGATACCATCCATTGGAGTGACAAAAATCTCGACAATAGACTACCTTCCATAAGGACAAAGCTACCATCCATTGGAATAACAAAAATCTCGACAACATACTACCTTCCCTAATGACAAGGCTACCATCAATTGTAGTAACCAAAATCTGGTAAACAGATTACCTTCCATAATGACAAGGCTATTATCCATTGTAGTAACAAAAATTTCGACAACAGACTACCTTCCATAATGACAATGCTACCATCCATTGGAGTAACAAAAATCTCGACAACAGACTACCTTCCATAATGACAGGGGTACCATCCAATGTAGTAACAAAAATCTCAACCACAGACTACCTTCCATAATGACAAGGTTACCATCCATTGGAGTAACATAAATCTCGACAACAGACTACATTCCATAATGACAAGGCTACCATCCATTTGAGTAACAAAAATATCAACAATAGACTACCTTCCGTAATGAAAAGCCTACCATCCATTGGAGTAACAAAAATATCGACAACAGAATACCTTCCATAATGACTAGGCTACCATCCATTGGAGTAACAAAGATATCGACAACAAACTACCTTCTATAATGACAATGCTACAATCCATTGGAGTAAAAAAATCTCGACAACAGACAACCTTCCATAATGACAAGGCTACCATCCATTGGAGTAACATAAATCTCAACAACAGACTACCTTCCATAATGACAAGGCTACCATCTATTGGAATAACAAAAATCACGAGAACGGACTACCTTCCATAATGACAAGGCTACCATCCAATGGAATAACAAAAATATCGAGAACAGACTACCTTCCAAAATGAAAAGGCTACCATCCATTAGAGTGAAAAAAATCTCGATAACAGACTACCTTCAATAATGACAAGGCTACCGTCCATTGTAGTAACAAAAATATCGACAACAAACTACCTTCCATAATTACAATGCTACCATTCATTGGAGTAACAAAAATATCGACAACAAACTACCTTCGATAATGACAAGGCTACCATCCATTAGAGTAACAAAAATCTCAACAAAAGACTACCTTCCATAATGACAAGGCTATGATCCGTTAGATTAACAAAAATCTCGACAACAGACTACCTTCCATAATGACAAGGCTACCATCCATTGGAGTAATGTAAATATCAACAAGAGACTACCTTCCATAATGACAAGGCTACCATCCATTGGAGTAATGAAAATATCAACAAGAGACTACCTTCCATAATAACAAGGCTACCATCCATTGGAGTAACAAAAATCTCGCCAACATACTACACTTCCATTATGACAAGGCTACCATACATTGGAGTGACAAAAATCTCCACAATAGACTACCTTCCTTAAAGACAAGGCTACCATCAATTGGAGTAACAAAATCTCGACAACAAACTACCTTCCATAATGACAAGGCTACCATCCATTGGAGTAACAAAAATCTCGACAACAAAATACCTTCCATAATGACAAGGCTACCATCCATTAGAGTGACAAAAATATCGACAATAGACTACCTTCCATAATGACAAGGCTACCATCCATTGGAGTAACAAAAATTTCGACAACAGACTACCTTCCATAATGACAAGGCTACCATCCATCAGAGTAACAAAAAGATCAACAATAGACTACCTTCCATAATGAAAAGCCTACCATCCATTGGAGTAACTAAAATCTCGACAACAGAATACCTTCCATAATGACTAGGCTACCATTCATTGGAGTAACAAAGTTATCGACAACAAACTACCTTCTATAATGACAATGCTACAATCCATTGGAGTAAAAAAAATCTCGACAACAGACTACCTTCTATAATGACAAGGCTACCATCCATTGGAGTAACATAAATCTCGACAACAGACTACCTTCTATAATGACAAGCCTACCATCTATTGGAATAACAAAAATCTCGAGAACAGACTACCTTCCATAATGACAAGGCTACCATCCAATGGAATAACAAAAATCTCGACAACAGATTACCTTCCAAAATGACAAGGCTACCATCCATTAGCGTGACAAAAATCTCGACAACAGACTACCTTCCATAATGACAAGGCTACCGTCCATTGTAGTAACAAAAATCTCGATAACAGACTACCTTCCATAATGACAATGCTACCATTCATTGGAGTAACAAAAATCTCGACAACAAACTACCTTCGATAATGACAAGGATACCATCCATTAGAGTAACAAAAATCTCAACAAAAGACTACCTTCCATAATTACAAGGCTACGATCCATTAGAGTAACAAAAATCTCGACAACAGACTACCTTCCATAATTACAAGGCTACCATCCATTGGAGTAATGAAAATATCAACAAGAGACTACCTTCCATAATGACTAGGCTACTATCCATTGGAGTAATAAAGATATCGACAACAAACTACCTTCTATAATGACAATGCTACAATCCATTGGAGTAAAAAAATTCTCGACAACAGACAACCTTCCATAATGACAAGGCTACCATCTATTGGAATAACAAAAATCTCGAGAACAAACTACCTTCCATAATGACAAGGCTACCATCCAATGGAATAACAAAAATATCGACAACAGACTACCTTCCAAAATGACAAGGCTACCATCCATTAGAGTGACAAAAATCTCGACAACAGACTACCTTCTATAATGACAAGCCTACCATCTATTGGAATAACAAAAATCTCGAGAACAGACTACCTTCCATAATGACAAGGCTACCATCCAATGGAATAACAAAAATCTCGACAACAGATTACCTTCCAAAATGACAAGGCTACCATCCATTAGAGTGACAAAAATCTCGACAACAGACTACCTTCCATAATGACAAGGCTACCGTCCATTGTAGTAACAAAAATCTCGATAACAGACTACCTTCCATAATGACAATGCTACCATTCATTGGAGTAACAAAAATCTCGACAACAAACTACCTTCGATAATGACAAGGATACCATCCATTAGAGTAACAAAAATCTCAACAAAAGACTACCTTCCATAATTACAAGGCTACGATCCATTAGAGTAACAAAAATCTCGACAACAGACTACCTTCCATAATTACAAGGCTACCATCCATTGGAGTAATGAAAATATCAACAAGAGACTACCTTCCATAATGACTAGGCTACTATCCATTGGAGTAATAAAGATATCGACAACAAACTACCTTCTATAATGACAATGCTACAATCCATTGGAGTAAAAAAATTCTCGACAACAGACAACCTTCCATAATGACAAGGCTACCATCTATTGGAATAACAAAAATCTCGAGAACAAACTACCTTCCATAATGACAAGGCTACCATCCAATGGAATAACAAAAATCTCGACAACAGACTACCTTCCAAAATGACAAGGCTACCATCCATTAGAGTGACAAAAATCTCGACAATAGACTATCTTCCATAATGACAAGGCTACCATCAATTGTAGTAACAAAAATCTCGACAACAAACTACCTTCCATAATGACAATGCTACCATTCATTGGAGTAACAAAAATCTCGACAACAAACTACCTTCGATAATGACAAGGCTACCATCCCTTAGAGTAACAAAAATCTCAACAAAAGAGTACCTTCCATAATGACAAGGCTATGATCCGTTAGAGTAACAAAAATCTCGACAACAGACTACCTTCCATAATGACAAGGCTACCATCCATTGGAGTAATGAAAATATAAACAAGAGACTACCTTCCATAAGGACAGGGCTACCATCCATTGGAGTAATGAAAATATCAACAAGAGACTACCTTCCATAATGACAAGGCTACCATCCATTGGAGTAACAAAAATTTCGCCAACAGACTACACTTCCATAATGACAAGGCTACCATACATTGGAGTGACAAAAATCTCCACAACAGACTACCTTCCATAATGACAAGGCTACCATCAATTGGAGTAACAAAATCTCGACAACAAACTACCTTCCATAATGACAAGGCTACCATCCATTGGAGTAACAAAAATCTCGACAACAAACTACCTTCCATAATGACAAGGCTACCATCCATTAGAGTGACCAAAATATTGACAATAGACTACCTTCCATAATGACAAGGCTACCATCCATCGGAGTATCAAAAATATCGACAACAGACTACCTTTCATAATGATAAGGCTACCATCCATCAGAGTAACAAAAATATCAACAATAGACTACCTTCCATAATGAAAAGCCTACCATCCATTGGAGTAACAAAAATATCGACAACAGAATACCTTCCATAATGACTAGGCTACAATCCGTTGGAGTAAAAAAAATATCCACAACTAACTACCTTTCATAATGACAAGGCTAACATCCATTGGAGTAACATAAATCTCGACAACAGACTACCTTCCATAATGACAAGGCTACCATTTATTGGAATAACAAAAAATATCGAGAACAGACTACCTTCCATAATGATAAGGCTACCATCCATTAGAGTGACAAAAATCTCGACAACAGACTACCTTCCATAATGACAAGGCAACCGTCCATTGTAGTAACAAAAATCCCGACAACAGACTACCTTCCATAATGACAATGCTACCATTCATTGGAGTAACAAAAATCTTGACATTAAACTACCTTCGATAATGACAAGGCTACAATCCATAATGACAAGGCTACGATCCGTTAGATTAACAAATATCTCGACAACAGACTACCTTCCATAATGACAAGGCTACCATCCATTGGAGTAATGAAAATATCAACAAGAGACTACCTTCCATAATGACAAGGCTACCATGCATTAGAGTAATGAAAATATCAACAAGAGACTACCTTCCATAATGACAAGGCTACAATCCATTGGAGTAACAAAAATCTCGCCAAGAGTGTACCTTCCATAATGACAACGCTACCATCCATTGGAGTGACAAAAATCTCGACAACAGACTACCTTCCATAATGACAAGGCTACCATCCATTGGAGTAACGAAAATCTCGACAACAAACTACTTACCACAATGACAAGTCTACCATACATTGTAGTAACAAAAATCTCGACAACAGTCTACCTTCTATAATGACAAGGCTGCCATCCATTGGGGTAACAAAAATCTCGACAATAGACTACCTTCCATAATGACAAGGCTACCATCCATTGGAGTGTCAAAAATCTCGACAACAGACTACCTTTCATAAGGACAAGGCTACCATCCATTGGAGTAACAAAAATCTCGACAACATACTACCTTCCATAATGACAAGGCTACCATCAATTGTAGTAACCAAAATCTGGTAAACAGACTACCTTCCATAATAACAAGGCTAGTGTCCATTGTAGTAACAAAAATTTCAACAACAGACTACCTTCCATAATGACAATGCTACCATCCATTGGAGTAACAAAAATCTCGACAACAGACTACCTTCCATAATGACAAGGCTACCATCCATTGTAGTAACAAAAATCTCAACCACAGACTACCTTCCATAATGACAAGGTTACCATCCATTGGAGTAACATAAATCTCGACAACACACTACCTTCCATAATGACAAGTAAACCATCTATTGGAATAACAAAAATAACGAGAACATACTACATTCCATAATGACAAGGCTACCATCCAATGGAATAACAAAAATCTCGACAATAGACTACCTTCCAAAATTACAAGGCTACCATCCATTAGAGTGACAAAAATCTCGACAATAGACTACCTTCCATAATGACTAGGCTACCATCCATTAGAGTAAAAAAGATATCGACAACAGACTACCTTCCATAATGACAAGTCTACGATCCATTAGAGTGACAAAAATATCAACAATAGACTACCTTCCATAATAACTAAGCTACCATCCATTGGAGTAACAAAAATCTCGACAACAAACTACATTCCATAATGACAAGGCTACCATCAATTGTAGTAACCAAAATCTCGAAAACAGACTACCTTCCATAATGACAAGGCTACCGTCCATTGTAGTAACAAAAATATCGACAACAGACTACCTTGCATAATGACAATGCTACCATCCATTGGAGTAAAAAAAATCTCGAAAACAGACTACATTCCATAATGACAAAGCTACCATCCATTTGAGTAACAAAAATATCGACAACAGACTACCTTCCATAATGAAAAGTCTATCATCCATTGAAGTAACAAAAATCTCGACAACAGAATACCTTCCATAATGACTAGGCTCCCATCCAATGGAGTAACAAAGATATCGACAACAAACTACCTTCTATAATGACAATGCTACAATCCATTGGAGTAAAAAAAATCTCGACAACAGACAACCTTCCATAATGACAAGGCTACCATCCATTGTAGTAACAAAAATCTCAACAACAGACTACCTTCCATAATGACAAGGCTACCATCCATTGGAGTAACATAAATCTCAACAACAGACTACCTTCCATAATGACAAGGCTACCATCTATTGGAATAACAAAAATCTCGAGAACAGACTACCTTCCATAATGACAAGGTTACCATCCATTAGAGTGACAAAAATCTCGACAACAGACTACCTTCCATAATGACAATGCTACCATTCATTGGAGTAACAAAAATCTCGACAACAAACTCCCTTCGATAATGACAAGGCTACAATCCATTAGAGTAACAGAAATTACAACAAAAGACTACCTTCCATAATGACAGGGCTACGATCCATTAGAGTAACAAAAAACTCGACAACAGACAACCTTCCATAATAACAAGGATACCATCCATTGGAGTAATGAAAATATCAACAAGAGACTACCTTCCATAATTACAAGGCTCCCATGCATTGGAGTAATGAAAATATCAACTACAGACTACCTTCCATAATTACAAGGCTACAATCCATCGGAGTAACAAAAATCTCGCCAACAGTCTACCTTCCATAATGACAACGCTACCATCCATTGGAGTGACAAAAATCTCGACAGTAGACTACCTTCCATAATGACAAGGCTACCATCCATTGGAGTAACAAAAATCTCGACAACAAACTACCTACCACAATGACAAGGCTACCAAACATTGTAGTAACAAAAATCTCGACAATAGTCTACCATCTATAATGAATAGACTACCTTCCATAATGACAAGGCTACCATCCATTGGAGTGACAAAAATCTCGACAATAGACTACCTTCCATAAGGACAAGGCTACCATCCATTGGAATAACAAAAATCTCGACAACATACTACCTTCCCTAATGACAAGGCTACCATCAATTGTAGTAACCAAAATCTGGTAAACAGATTACCTTCCATAATGACAACGCTATTATCCATTGTAGTAACAAAAATTTCGACAACAGACTACCTTCCATAATGACAATGCTACCATCCATTGGAGTAACAAAAATCTCGACAACAGACTACCTTCCATAATGACAGGGGTACCATCCAATGTAGTAACAAAAATCTCAACCACAGACTACCTTCCATAATGACAAGGTTACCATCCATTGGAGTAACATAAATCTCGACAACACACTACCTTCCATAATGACAAGGCTACCATCTATTGGAATAACAAGAATATCGAGAACACACTACCTTCCATAATGACAAGGCTACCATCCAATGGAATAACAAAAATATCGACAATAGACTACCTTCCAAAATTACAAGGCTACCATCCATTAGAGTGACAAAAATCTCGACAATAGACTACCTTCCATAATGACTAGGCTACCATTCATTAGAGTTACAAAGATATCGACAACAGACTACCTTCCATAATGTCAAGTCTACGATCCATTAGAGTGACAAAAATCTCGACAATAGACTACTTTCCATAATAACAAAGCTACCATCCATTGCAGTCACAAAAATCTCGACAACAGACTAACTTCCATAAGGACAAGGCTACCATCCATTGGAGTAACAAAAATCTCGAAAATAGACTACCTTCCATAATGACAAGGCTAAAATCCATTAGAGTAACATAAATCTCAACAACAGACTACCTTCCATAACGACAAGGCTACCATCTATTGGAATAACAAAAAACTCGAGAACAGAATGCCTTCCATAATGACAAGGCTACCATTCAATGGAATAACAAAAGTCTCGACAACATACTATCTTCCATAATGACAAGGCTACCATCAATTGTAGTAACCAAAATTTGGACAACAGACTACCTTCCATAATGACAAGGCTACCGTCCATTATAGTAACCAAAATATCGATAACAGACTACCTTCCATAATGACAATGCTACCATCCATTTGAGTAACAAAAATATCGACAACAGACTACCTTCAATAATGAAAAGCCTACCATCCATTGGAGTAACAAAAATATCGACAATAGAATCCCTTCCATAATGACAAGGCTACCATCCGTTGGAGTAACAAAGATATCGACAATAGACTACCTTCCATAATGACAAGGCTACCATCCATTGGAGTTACAAAAATCTCGACAACAGACTACCTTCCATAAGGACAAGGCTACCATCCATTGGAGTAACAAAAATCTCGAAAACATACTTCCTTCCACAATGACGAGGCTAAAATCCATTGGAGTAACAAAAATCTCGACAACAGACTACGTTCCATAATGACAAGGCTATCATCTATTGGAATAACAAAAATCTCGAGAACCGAATGCCTTCCATAATTACAAGGCTACCATCCAATGGAATAACAAAAATCTCGACAACATACTACCTTCCATAATGACAAGGCTAACATCAACTGTAGTAACCAAAATCTGGACAACAGACTACCTTCCATAATGACAAGGCTACTGTCCATTATAGTAAAAAAAATTTCGACAACAGACTACCTTCCATAATGACAATGCTACCATTCATTGGAGTAACAAAAATCTCGACAACGAACTACCTTCGATAATGACAAGGCTACCATCCATTAGAGTAACAAAAATCTCTACAAAAGACTACCTTCCATAATGACAAGGCTAAGATCCATTATGTCGACAACAGACTACCTTCTCTAATGACAAGGCTACCATCCATTGGAGTAATGAAAATATCAACAAGAGACTACCTTCCATAATGACAAGGCTACCATGCATTGGAGTAATGAAAATATCAACAAGAGACTACCTTCCATAATGTCAAGGCTACAATTCATTGGAGTAACAAAAATCTCGCCAACAGTCTACCTTCCATAATGACAAGGCTACCATCCATTGGAGTAACGAAAATCTCGACAACAAACTACCTACCACAATGACAAGGCTACCATACATTGTAGTAACAAAAATCTCGACAACAGTCTACCTTCTATAATGACACGGCTACCATCCATTGGGATAACAAAAATCTCGACAATAGACTACCTTCCATAATGACAAGGCTATCATCCATTGGAGTGACAAAAATCTCGACAACAGACTACCTTCCATAAGGACAAGGCTACCATCCATTGGAGTAACAAAAATCTTGAAAATAGACTACCTTCCATAATGACAAAGCTAAAATCCATTGGAGTAACAAAAATCTCGACAACAGACTACATTCCATCATGCCAAGGCTACCATCTATTGGAATAACAAAAATCTCGAGAACAGAATGCCTTCCATAATGACAAGGCTACCATCCAATGGAATAACAAAAATCTCGACAACATACTACCTACCATAATGACAAGGCTACCATCAATTGTAGTAACCAAAATCTCGAAAACAGACTACCTTCCATAAGGACAAGGCTACCATCCGTTGGAGTAACAAAAATCTCGCCAACAGTCTACCTTCCATAATGACAAGGCTACCATCCATTGGAGTAACAAAAATCTCGACAATAGACTACCTACCACAATGAAAAGGCTACCATACATTGTAGTAACAAAAATCTCGACAACAGAATACCTTTCATAATTACTAGGCTACCATCCATTGGAGTAACAAAGAAATCGACAATAGACTACCTTCCATAATGACAAGGCTACCATCCATTGGAGTGATAAAAATCTCGACAACAGACTACCTTCCATAAGGACAAGGCTACCATCCATTGGAGTAACAAAAATCTCAAAAACAGACTACCTTCCATAATGACAAAGCTAAAATCCATTGGAGTAACAAAAATCTCGACAACAGACTACATTCCATAAAGACAAGGCTACCATCTATTGGAATAACAAAAATCTCGAGAACAGAATGCCTTCCATAATGACAAGGCTACCATCCAATGGAATAACAAAAATCTCGACAACATACTACCTACCATAATGACAAGGCTACCATCAATTGTAGTAACCAAAATCTCGAAAACAGACTACCTTCCATAATGACAAGGCTACCGTCCATTGTAGTAACAAAAATATCGACAACAGACTACCTTCCATAATGACAATGCTGCCATCCATTGGAGTAACAAAAATGTCGCAATAGACTACATTCCATAATGACAAGGCTACCATCCATTTCAGTAACAAAAATATCGACAACAGACTACCTTCCATAATGAAAAGCCTACCATCCATTAGAGTAACAAAAATATCGACAACATAATACCTTCCATAATGACTAGGCTACCTTCCATTGGAGTAACAAAGATATCGACAATAGACTACCTTCCACAATGACAAGGCTACCATCCATTGGAGTGACAAAAATCTCGACAACAGACTACCTTCCATAAGGACAAGGCTACCATCCATTGGAGTAACAAAAATCTCGAAAACATACTTCCTTCCATAATGAAAAGGCTAAAATCCATTGGAGTAACAAAAATCTCGACAACAGACTACATTCCATAATGACAAGGCTACCATCTATTGGAATAACAAAAATCTCGAGAACAGAATGCCTTCCATAATTACAAGGCTACCATCCAATGGAATAACAAAAATCTAGACAACATACTACCTTCCATAATGACAAGGCTACCATCAATTGTAGTAACCAAAATCTGGACAACAGACTACCTTCCATAATGACAAGGCTACTGTCCATTGTAGTAACAAAAATTTCGACAACAGACTACCTTCCATAATGACAACGCTACCATTCATTGCAGTAACAAAAATCTCGACAACAAACTACCTTCGATAATGACAAGGCTACCATCCATTAGAGTAACAAAAATCTCTACAAAAGACTACCTTCCATAATGACAAGGCTAAGATCCATTAGAGTAACAAAAATGTCGACAACAGACTACCTTCTATAATGACAAGGCTACCATCCATTGCAATAATTAAAATATCAACAAGAGACTACCTTCCATAATGACAAGGCTACCATGCATTGGAGTAATGAAAATATCAAAAAGAGACTACCTTCCATAATGACAAGGCTACAATTCATTGGAGTAACAAAAATCTCGCCAACAGTCTACCTTCCATAATGACAAGGCTACCATCCATTGGAGTAACAAAAATCTCGACAACAAACTACCTACCACAATGACAAGGCTACCATACATTGTAGTAACAAAAATCTCGACAACAGTCTACCTTCTATAATGACAAGGCTACCATCCATTGGGATAACAAAAATCTCGAAAACAGACTACCTTCCATAATGACAAAGCTAAAATCCATTGGAGTAACAAAAATCTCGACAACAGACTACATTCCATAATGATAAGGCTACCATCTATTGGAATAACAAAAATCTCGAGAACAGAATGCCTTCCATAATGACAAGGCTACCATCCAATGGAATAACAAAAATCTCGACAACATACTACCTACCATAATGACAAGGCTACCATCAATTGTAGTAACCAAAATCTCGAAAACAAACTACCTTCCATAATGACAAGGCTACCGTCCATTGTAGTAACAAAAATATCGACAACAGACTACCTTCCATAATGACAATGCTGCCATCCATTGGAGTAACAAAAATGTCGCAATAGACTACATTCCATAATGACAAGGCTACCATCCATTTGAGTAACAAAAATATCGACAACAGACTACCTTCCATAATGAAAAGCCTACCATCCATTGGAGTAACAAAAATATCGACAACACAATACCTTCCATAATGACTAGGCTACCATCCATTGGAGTAACAAAGATATCGACAATAGACTACCTTCCATAATGACAAGGCTACCATCCATTGGAGTGACAAAAATCTCGACAACAGACTACCTTCCATAAGGACAAGGCTACCATCCATTGGAGTAACAAAAATCTCGAAAACATACTACCTTCCATAATGACAAGGCTAAAATCCATTGGAGTAACAAAAATCTCAACAACAGACTACATTCCATAATGACAAGGCTATCATCTATTGGAATAACAAAAATCTCGAGAACAGAATGCCTTCCATAATTACAAGGCTACCATCAAATGGAATAACAAAAATCTCAACAACATACTACCTTCCATAATGACAAGGCTACCATCAACTGTAGTAACCAAAATCTGGACAACAGACTACCTTCCATAATGACAAGGCTATTGTCCATTGTAGTAACAAAAATTTCGACAACAGACTACCTTCCATAATGACAATGCTACCATTCATTGGAGTAACAAAAATCTCGACAACAAACTACCTTCGATAATGACAAGGCTACCATCCATTAGAGTAACAAAAATCTCTACAAAAGACTACCTTCCATAATGACAAGGCTAAGATCCATTAGAGTAACAAAAATGTCGACAATAGACTACCTTCTCTAATGACAAGGCTACCATCCATTGGAGTAATGAAAATATCAACAAGAGACTACCTTCCATAATGACAAGGGTACCATGCATTGGAGTAATGAAAATATCAACAAGAGACTACCTTCCATAATGTCAAGGCTACAGTTCATTGGAGTAACAAAAATCTCGCCAACAGTCTACCTTCCATAATGACAAGGCTACCATCCATTGGAGTAACGAAAATCTCGACAACAAACTACCTACCACAATGACAAAGCTACCATACATTGTAGTAACAAAAATCTCGACATCAGTCTACCTTCTATAATGACAAGGCTACCATCTATTGGGATAACAAAAATCTCGACAATAGACTACCTTCCATAATGACAAGGCTACCAACCAATTGAGTGACAAAAATCTCGACAACAGACTACCTTCCATAAGGACAAGGCTACCATCCATTGGAGTAACAAAAATCTCGACAACATACTACCTTCCATAATGACAAGGCTACCATCAACTGCAATAACCAAAATCTGGACAACAGACTACCTTCCATAATGACAAGGCTACTGTCCATTATAGTAACCAAAATTTCGACAACAAACTACCTTCCATAATGACAATGCTACCATTCATTGGAGTAACAAAAATCTCGACAACAAACTACCTTCGATAATGACAAGGCTACCATCCATTAGAGTAACAAAAATCTCTACAAAAGACTACCTTCCATAATGACAAGGCTAAGATCCATTAGAGTAACAAAAATGTCGACAACAGACTACCTTCTCTAATGACAAGGCTACCATCCATTGGAGTAATGAAAATATCAACAAGAGACTACCTTCCATAATGACAAGGCTACCATGCATTGGAGTAATGAAAATATCAACAAGAGACTACCTTCCATAATGTCAAGGCTACAATTCATTGGAGTAACAAAAATCTCGCCAACAGTTTACCTTCCATAATGACAAGGCTACCATCCATTGGAGTAACGAAAATCTCGACAACAAACTACCTACCACAATGACAAGGCTACCATACATTGTAGTAACAAAAATCTCGACAACAATCTACCTTCTATAATGACAAGGCTACCATCCATTGGGATAACAAAAATCTCGACAATAGACTACCTTCCATAATGACAAGGCTACCATCCATTGGAGTGACAAAAATCTCGACAACAGACTACCTTCCATAAGGACAAGGCTACCATCCATTGGAGTAACAAAAATCTCGAAAATAGACTACCTTCCATAATGACAAAGCTAAAATCCATTGGAATAACAAAAATCTCGACAACAGACTACATTCCATAATGCTAAGGCTACCATCTATTGGAATAACAAAAATCTCGAGAACAGAATGCCTTCCATAATTACAAGGCTACCATCCAATGGAATAACAAAAATCTCAACAACATACTACCTTCCATAATGACAAGGCTACCATTAACTGTAGTAACCAAAATCTGGACAACAGACTACCTTCCATAATGACAAGGCTATTGTCCATTGTAGTAACAAAAATTTCGACAACAGACTACCTTCCATAATAACAATGCTACCATTCATTGGAGTAACAAAAATCTCGACAACAAACTACCTTCGATAATGACAAGGCTACCATCCATTAGAGTAACAAAAATCTCTACAAAAGACTACCTTCCATAATGACAAGGCTAAGATCCATTAGAGTAACAAAAATGTCGACAATAGACTACCTTCTCTAATGACAAGGCTACCATCCATTGGAGTAATGAAAATATCAACAAGAGACTACCTTCCATAATGACAAGGGTACCATGCATTGGAGTAATGAAAATATCAACAAGAGACTACCTTCCATAATGACAAGGCTACAATCCATTGAAGTAACAAAAATCTCGCCAACAATCTACCTTCCATAATGACAAGGCTACCATCCATTGGAGTAACGAAAATCTCGACAACAGTCTACCTTCTATAATGACAAGGCTACGATCTATTGGGATAACAAAAATCTCGACAATAGACTACCTTCCATAATGACAAGGCTACCAACCATTGGAGTGACAAAAATCTCGACAACAGACTACCTTCCATAAGGACAAGGCTACCATCCATTGGAGTAACAAAAATCTCGACAACGTACTACCTTCCATAATGACAAGGCTACTGTCCATTGTAGTAACAAAAATTTCGACAACAGACTACCTTCCATAATGACAATGCTACCATTCATTGGAGTAACAAAAATCTCGACAACAAACTACCTTCCATAATGACAAGGCTACCATCGATTAGAGTAACAAAAATCTCTACAAAAGACTACCTTCCATAATGACAAGGCTAAGATCCATTAGAGTAACAAAAATGTCGACAACAGATTACCTTCTCTAATGACAAGGCTACCATCCATTGGAGTAATGAAAATATCAACAAGAGACTACCTTCCATAATGACAAGGCTACCATGCATTGGAGTAATGAAAATATCAGCAAGAGACTACCTTCCATAATGTCAAGGCTACTATTCATTGGAGTAACAATAATCTCGCCAACAGTCTACCTTCCATAATGACAAGGCTACCATCCATTGGAGTAACCAAAATATCGACAACAAACTACCTACCACAATGACAAGGATACCATACATTGTAGTAACAAAAATGTCGACAACAATCTACCTTCTATAATGACAAGGCTACCATCCATTGGGATAACAAAAATCTCGACAATAGACTACCTTCCATAATGACAAGGCTACCATCCATTGGAGTGACAAAAATCTCGACAACAGACTACCTTCCATAAGGACAAGGCTACCATCCATTGGAGTAACAAAAATCTCGAAAACAGACTACCTTCCGTAATGACAAAGCTAAAATCCATTGGAGTAACAAAAATCTCGACAACAGACTACATTCCATAATGCCAAGGCTACCATCTATTGGAATAACAAAAATCTCGAGAACAGAATGCCTTCCATAATTACAAGGCTACCATCCAATGGAATAACAAAAATCTCAACAACATACTACCTTCCATAATGACAAGGCTACCATTAACTGTAGTAACCAAAATCTGGACAACAGACTACCTTCCATAATGACAAGGCTACTGTCCATTGTAGTAACAAAAATTTCGACAACAGACTACCTTCCATAATGACAATGCTACCATTCATTGGAGTAACAAAAATCTCGACAACAAACTACCTTCGATAATGACAAGGCTACCATCCATTAGAGTAACAAAAATCTCTACAAAAGACTACCTTCCATAATGACAAGGCTAAGATCCATTAGAGTAACAAAAATCTCGACAACAAACTACCTTCGATAATGACAAGGCTACCATCCACTGGAGTAATGAAAATATCAACAAGAGACTACCTTCCATAATGACAAGGCTACCATGCATTGGAGTAATGAAAATATCAACAAGAGACTACCTTCCATAATGTCAAGGCTACTATTCATTGGAGTAACAAAAATCTCGCCAACAGTCTACCTTCCATAATGACAAGGCTACCATCCATTGGAGTAACGAAAATGTCGACAACAAACTACCTACCACAATGACAAGGCTACCATACATTGTAGTAACAAAAATGTCGACAACAATCTACCTTCTATAATGACAAGGCTACCATCCATTGGGATAACAAAAATCTCAACAATAGACTACCTTCCATAATGACAAGGCTACCATCCATTGGAGTGACAAAAATCTCGCCAACAGACTACCTTCCATAAGGACAAGGCTACCATCCATTGGAGTAACAAAAATCTCGAAAACAGACTACCTTCTGTAATGACAAAGCTAAAATCCATTGGAGTAACAAAAATCTCGACAACAGACTACATTCCATAATGCCAAGGCTACCATCTATTGGAATAACAAAAATCTCGAGAACAGAATGCCTTCCATAATTACAAGGCTACCATCCAATGGAATAACAAAAATCTCAACAACATACTACCTTCCATAATGACAAGGCTACCATTAACTGTAGTAACCAAAATCTGGACAACAGACTACCTTCCATAATGACAAGGCTATTGTCCATTGTAGTAACAAAAATTTCGACAACAGACTACCTTCCATAATGACAATGCTACCATTCATTGGAGTAACAAAAATCTCGACAACAAACTACCTTCGATAATGACAAGGCTACCATCCATTAGAGTAACAAAAATCTCTACAAAAGACTACCTTCCATAATGACAAGGCTAAGATCCATTAGAGTAACGAAAATCTCGACAACAAACTACCTTCGATAATGACAAGGCTACCATCCACTGGAGTAATGAAAATATCAACAAGAGACTACCTTCCATAATGACAAGGCTACCATGCATTGGAGTAATGAAAATATCAACAAGAGACTACCTTCCATAATGACAAGGCTACCATGCATTGGAGTAATGAAAATATCAGCAAGAGACTACCTTCCATAATGACAAGGCTACAATCCATTGAAGTAACAAAAATCTCGCCAACAGTCTACCTTCCATAATGACAAGGCTACCATCCATTGGAGTAACGAAAATCTCGACAACAGTCTACCTTCTATAATGACAAGGCTACCATCTATTGGGATAACAAAAATCTCGACAATAGACTACCTTCCATAATGACAAGGCTACCAACCATTGGAGTGACAAAAATCTTGACAACAGACTACCTTCCATAAGGACAAGGCTACCATCCATTGGAGTAACAAAAATCTCGACAACGTACTACCTTCCATAATGACAAGGCTACCATCAACTGTAGTAACCAAAATCTGGACAACAGACTACCTTCCATAATGACAAGGCTACTGTCCATTGTAGTAACAAAAATTTCGACAACAGACTACCTTCCATAATGACAATGCTACCATTCATTGGAGTAACAAAAATCTCGACAACAAACTACCTTTGATAATGACAAGGCTACCATCCATTAGAGTAACAAAAATCTCTACAAAAGACTACCTTCCATAATGACAAGGCTAAGATCCATTAGAGTAACAAAAATGTCGACAACAGATTACCTTCTCTAATGACAAGGCTACCATCCATTGGAGTAATGAAAATATCAACAAGAGACTACCTTCCATAATGACAAGGCTACCATGCATTGGAGTAATGAAAATATCAACAAGAGACTACCTTCCATAATGTCAAGGCTACTATTCATTGGAGTAACAAAAATCTCGCCAACAGTCTACCTTCCATAATGACAAGGCTACCATCCATTGGAGTAACGAAAATGTCGACAACAAACTACCTACCACAATGACAAGGCTACCATACATTGTAGTAACAAAAATGTCGACAACAATCTACCTTCTATAATGACAAGGCTACCATCCATTGGGATAACAAAAATCTCGACAATAGACTACCTTCCATAATGACAAGGCTACCATCCATTGGAGTGACAAAAATCTCGACAACAGACTACCTTCCATAAGGACAAGGCTACCATCCATTGGAGTAACAAAAATCTCGAAAACAGACTACCTTCCGTAATGACAAAGCTAAAATCCATTGGAGTAACAAAAATCTCGACAACAGACTACATTCCATAATGCCAAGGCTACCATCTATTGGAATAACAAAAATCTCGAGAACAGAATGCCTTCCATAATTACAAGGCTACCATCCAATGGAATAACAAAAATCTCAACAACATACTACCTTCCATAATGACAAGGCTACCATTAATTGTAGTAACCAAAATCTGGACAACAGACTACCTTCCATAATGACAAGGCTACTGTCCATTGTAGTAACAAAAATTTCGACAACACACTACCTTCCATAATGACAATGCTACCATTCATTGGAGTAACAAAAATCTCGACAACAAACTACCTTCGATAATGACAAGGCTACCATCCATTAGAGTAACAAAAATCTCTACAAAAGACTACCTTCCATAATGACAAGGCTAAGATCCATTAGAGTAACGAAAATCTCGACAACAAACTACCTTCGATAATGACAAGGCTACCATCCACTGGAGTAATGAAAATATCAACAAGAGACTACCTTCCATAATGACAAGGCTACCATGCATTGGAGTAATGAAAATATCAACAAGAGACTACCTTCCATAATGACAAGGCTACCATGCATTGGAGTAATGAAAATATCAGCAAGAGACTACCTTCCATAATGACAAGGCTACAATCCATTGAAGTAACAAAAATCTCGCCAACAGTCTACCTTCCATAATGACAAGGCTACCATCCATTGGAGTAACGAAAATCTCGACAACAGTCTACCTTCTATAATGACAAGGCTAGCATCTATTGGGATAACAAAAATCTCGACAATAGACTACCTTCCATAATGACAAGGCTACCAACCATTGGAGTGACAAAAATCTCGACAACAGACTACCTTCCATAAGGACAAGGCTACCATCCATTGGAGTAACAAAAATCTCGACAACGTACTACCTTCCATAATGACAAGGCTACCATCAACTGTAGTAACCAAAATCTGGACAACAGACTACCTTCCATAATGACAAGGCTACTGTCCATTGTAGTAACAAAAATTTCGACAACAGACTACCTTCCATAATGACAATGCTACCATTCATTGGAGTAACAAAAATCTCGACAACAAACTACCTTCGATAATGACAAGGCTACCATCCATTAGAGTAACAAAAATCTCTACAAAAGACTACCTTCCATAATGACAAGGCTAAGATCCATTAGAGTAACAAAAATGTCGACAACAGATTACCTTCTCTAATGACAAGGCTACCATCCATTGGAGTAATGAAAATATCAACAAGAGACTACCTTCCATAATGACAAGGCTACCATGCATTGGAGTAATGAAAATATCAACAAGAGACTACCTTCCATAATGTCAAGGCTACTATTCATTGGAGTAACAAAAATCTCGCCAACAGTCTACCTTCCATAATGACAAGGCTACCATCCATTGGAGTAACGAAAATGTCGACAACAAACTACCTACCATAATGACAAGGCTACCATACATTGTAGTAACAAAAATGTCGACAACAATCTACCTTCTATAATGACAAGGCTACCATCCATTGGGATAACAAAAATCTCGACAATAGACTACCTTCCATAATGACAAGGCTACCATCCATTGGAGTGACAAAAATCTCGACAACAGACTACCTTCCATAAGGACAAGGCTACCATCCATTCGAGTAACAAAAACCTCGAAAACAGACTACCTTCCATAATGACAAAGCTAAAATCCATTGGAGTAACAAAAATCTCGACAACAGACTACATTCCATAATGCCAAGGCTACCATCTATTTGAATAACAAAAATCTCGAGAACAGAATGCCTTCCATAATTACAAGGCTACCATCCAATGGAATAACAAAAATCTCAACAACATACTACCTTCCATAATGACAAGGCTACCATTAACTGTAGTAACCAAAATATGGACAACAGACTACCTTCCATAATGACAAGGCTACTGTCCATTGTAGTAACAAAAATTTCGACAACAGACTACCTTCCATAATGACAATGCTACCATTCATTGGAGTAACAAAAATCTCGACAACAAACTACCTTCGATAATGACAAGGCTACCATCCATTAGAGTAACAAAAATCTCTACAAAAGACTACCTTCCATAATGACAAGGCTAAGATCAATTAGAGTAACAAAAATGTCGACAACAAACTACCTTCTATAATGACAAGGCTACCATCCATTGGAGTAATGAAAATATCAACAAGAGACTACCTTCCATAATGACAAGGCTACCATGCATTGGAGTAATGAAAATATCAGCAAGAGACTACCTTCCATAATGACAAGGCTACAATCCATTGGAGTAACAAAAATCTCGCCAACAGTCTACCTTCCATAATGACAAGGCTACCATCCATTGGAGTAACGAAAATCTCGCCAACAGTCTACCTTCCATAATGACAAGGCTACCATCCATTGGAGTAACGAAAATCTCGACAACAGTCTACCTTCTATAATGACAAGGCTACCATCTATTGGGATAACAAAAATCTCGACAATAGACTACCTTCCATAATGACAAGGCTACCAACCATTGGAGTGATAAAAATCTCGACAACAGACTACCTTCCATAAGGACAAGGCTACCATCCATTGGAGTAACAAAAATCTCGACAACATACTACCTTCCATAATGACAAGGCTACCATCAACTGTAGTAACCAAAATCTGGACAACAGACTACCTTCCATAATGACAAGGCTACTGTCCATTGTAGTAACAAAAATTTCGACAACAGACTACCTTCCATAATGACAATGCTACCATTCATTGGAGTAACAAAAATCTCGACAACAAACTACCTTCGATAATGACAAGGCTACCATCCATTAGAGTAACAAAAATCTCTACAAAAGACTACCTTCCATAATGACAATGCTAAGATCAATTAGAGTAACAAAAATGTCGACAACAGACTACCTTCTCTAATGACAAGGCTACCATCCATTGGAGTAATGAAAATATCAACAAGAGACTACCTTCCATAATGACAAGGCTACCATGCATTGGAGTAATGAAAATATCAACAAGAGACTACCTTCCATAATGTCAAGGCTACAATTCATTGGAGTAACAAAAATCTCGCCAACAGTTTACCTTCCATAATGACATGGCTACCATCCATTGGAGTAACGAAAATCTCGACAACAAACTACCTACCACAATGACAAGGCTACCATACATTGTAGTAACAAAAATCTCGACAACAGTCTACCTTCTATAATGACAAGGCTACCATCCATTGGGATAACAAAAATCTCGACAATAAACTACCTTCCATAATGACAAGGCTACCATCCATTGGAGTGACAAAAATCTCGACAAAAGACTACCTTCCATAAGGACAAGGCTACCATCCATTGGAGTAACAAAAATATCGAAAACAGACTACCTTCCATAATGACAAAGCTAAAATCAATTGGAGTAACAAAAATCTCGACAACAGACTACATTCCATAATGCCAAGGCTACCATCTATTGGAATAACAAAAATCTCGAGAACAGAATGCCTTCCATAATTACAAGGCTACCATCCAATGGAATAACAAAAATCTCAACAACATACTACCTTCCATAATGACAAGGCTACCATTAACTGTAGTAACCAAAATCTGGACAACAGACTACCTTCCATAATGACAAGGCTACTGTCCATTGTAGTAACAAAAATTTCGACAACAGACTACCTTCCATAATGACAATGCTACCATTCATTGGAGTAACAAAAATCTCGACAACAAACTACCATCGATAATGACAAGGCTACCATCCATTAGAGTAACAAAAATCTCTACAAAAGACTACCTTCTATAATGACAAGGCTAAGATCCATTAGAGTAACAAAAATGTTGACAACAAACTACCTTCTATAATGACAAGACTACCATCCATTGGAGTAATGAAAATATCAACAAGAGACTACCTTCCATAATGACAAGGCTACCATGCATTGGTGTAATGAAAATATCAGCAAGAGACTACCTTCCATAATGACAAGGCTACAATCCATTGGAGTAACAAAAATCTCGCCAACAGTCTACCTTCCATAATGACAAGGCTACCATCCATTGGAGTAACGAAAATCTCGACAACAAACTACCTACCACAATGACAAAGCTACCATACATTGTAGTAACAAAAATCTCGACGACAGTCTACCTTCTATAATTACAAGGCTACCATCTATTGGGATAACAAAAATCTCGACAATAGACTACCTTCCATAATGATAAGGCTACCAACCATTGGAGTGACAAAAATCTCGACAATTGACTACCTCCCATAAGGACAAGGCTACCATCCATTGGAGTAACAAAAATCTCAACAACATACTACCTTCCATAATGACAAGGCTACCATCAACTGTAGTAACCAAAATCTGGAAAACAGACTACCTTCCATAATGACAAGGCTACTGTCCATTGTATTAACAAAAATTTCGACAACAGACTACCTTCCATAATGACAATGCTACCATTCATTGGAGTAACAAAAATCTCGACAACAAACTACCTTCGATAATGACAAGGCTACCATCCATTAGAGTAACAAAAATCTCTACAAAAGACTACCTTCCATAATGACAAGGCTAAGATCCATTAGAGTAACAAAAATGTCGACAACAGACTACCTTCTCTAATGACAAGGCTACCATCCATTGGAGTAATGAAAATATCAACAAGAGACTACCTTCCATAATGACAAGGCTACCATGCATTGGAGTAATGAAAATATCAACAAGAGACTACCTTCCATAATGTCAAGGCTACAATTCATTGGAGTAACAAAAATCTCGCCAACAGTTTACCTTCCATAATGACAAGGCTACCATCCATTGGAGTAACGAAAATCTCGACAACAAACTACCTACCACAATGACAAGGCTACCATACATTGTAGTAAAAAAAATCTGGACAACAATCTACCTTCTATAATGACAAGGCTACCATCCATTGGGATAACAAAAATCTCGACAATAGACTACCTTCCATAATGACAAGGCTACCATCCATTGGAGTGACAAAAATCTCGACAAAAGACTACCTTCCATAAGGACAAGGCTACCATCCATTGGAGTAACAAAAATATCGAAAACAGACTACCTTCCATAATGACAAAGCTAAAATCCAATGGAGTAACAAAAATCTCGACAACAGACTACATTCCATAATGACAAGGCTATCATCTATTGGAATAACAAAAATCTCGAGAACAGAATGCCTTCCATAATTACAAGGCTACCATCCAATGGAATAACAAAAATCTCAACAACATACTACCTTCCATAATGACAAGGCTACCATTAACTGTAGTAACCAAAATCTGGACAACAGACTACCTTCCATAATGACAAGGCTACTGTCCATTGTAGTAACAAAAATTTCGACAACAGACTACCTTCCATAATGACAATGCTACCATTCATTGGAGTAACAAAAATCTCGACAACAAACTACCTTCGATAATGACAAGGCTACCATCCATTAGAGTAACAAAAATCTCTACAAAAGACTACCTTCCATAATGACAAGGCTAAGATCCATTAGAGTAACAAAAATGTCGACAACAAACTACCTTCTAAAATGACAAGGCTACCATCCATTGGAGTAATGAAAATATCAACAAGAGACTACCTTCCATAATGACAAGGCTACCATGCATTGGAGTAATGAAAATATCAACAAGAGACTACCTTCCATAATGTCAAGGCTACAATTCATTAGAGTAACAAAAATCTCGCCAACAGTCTACCTTCCATAATGACAAGGCTACCATCCATTGGAGTTACGAAAATCTCGACAACAAACTACCTACCATAATGACAAGGCTACCATACATTGTAGTAACAAAAATCTCGACGACAGTCTACCTTCTATAATTACAAGGCTACCATCTATTGGGATAACAAAAATCTCGACAATAGACTACCTTCCATAATGATAAGGCTACCAACCATTGGAGTGACAAAAATCTCGACAACAGACTACCTCCAATAAGGACAAGGCAACCATCCATTGGAGTAACAAAAATCTCAACAACATACTACCTTCCATAATGACAGGGCTACCATCAACTATAGTAACCAAAATCTGGAAAACAGACTACCTTCCATAATGACAAGGCTACTGTCCATTGTAGTAACAAAAATTTCGACAACAGACTACCTTCCATAATGACAATGCTACCATTCATTGGAGTAACAAAAATCTCGACAACAAACTACCTTCGATAATGACAAGGCTACCATCCATTAGAGTAACAAAAATCTCTACAAAAGACTACCTTCCATAATGACAAGGCTAAGATCCATTAGAGTAACAAAAATGTCGACAACAGACTACCTTCTCTAATGACAAGGCTACCATCCATTGGAGTAATGAAAATATCAACAAGAGACTACCTTCCATAATGACAAGGCTACCATGCATTGGAGTAATGAAAATATCAACAAGAGACTACCTTCCATAATGTCAAGGATACAATTCATTGGAGTAACAAAAATCTCGCCAACAGTTTACCTTCCATAATGACAAGGCTACCATCCATTGGAGTAACGAAAATCTCGACAACAAACTACCTACCACAATGACAAGGCTACCATACATTGTAGTAAAAAAAATCTGGACAACAATCTACCTTCTATAATGACAAGGCTACCATCCATTGGGATAACAAAAATCTCGACAATAGACTACCTTCCATAATGACAAGGCTACCATCCATTGGAGTGACAAAAATCTCGACAAAAGACTACCTTCCATAAGGACAAGGCTACCATCCATTGGAGTAACAAAAATATCGAAAATAGACTACCTTCCATAATGACAAAGCTAAAATCCATTGGAGTAACAAAAATCTCGACAACAGACTACATTCCATAATGACAAGGCTATCATCTATTGGAATAACAAAAATCTCGAGAACAGAATGCCTTCCATAATTACAAGGCTACCATCCAATGGAATAACAAAAATCTCAACAACATACTACCTTCCATAATGACAAGGCTACCATTAACTGTAGAAACCAAAATCTGGACAACAGACTACCTTCCATAATGACAAGGCTACTGTCCATTGTAGTAACACAAATTTCGACAACAGACTACCTTCCATAATGACAATGCTACCATTCATTGGAGTAACAAAAATCTCGACAACAAACTACCTTCGATAATGACAAGGCTACCATCCATTAGAGTAACAAAAATCTCTACAAAAGACTACCTTCCATAATGACAAGGCTAAGATCCATTAGAGTAACAAAAATGTCGACAACAAACTACCTTCTATAATGACAAGGCTACCATCCATTGGAGTAATGAAAATATCAACAAGAGACTACCTTCCATAATGACAAGGCTACCATGCATTGGAGTAATGAAAATATCAACAAGAGACTACCTTCCATAATGTCAAGGCTACAATTCATTAGAGTAACAAAAATCTCGCCAACAGTCTACCTTCCATAATGACAAGGCTACCATCCATTGGAGTAACGAAAATCTCGACAACAAACTACCTACCATAATGACAAGGCTACCATACATTGTAGTAACAAAAATCTCGACGACAGTCTACCTTCTATAATTACAAGGCTACCATCTATTGGGATAACAAAAATCTCGACAATAGACTACCTTCCATAATGATAAGGCTACCAACCATTGGAGTGACAAAAATCTCGACAACAGACTACCTCCCATAAGGACAAGGCAACCATCCATTGGAGTAACAAAAATCTCAACAACATACTACCTTCCATAATGACAGGGCTACCATCAACTGTAGTAACCAAAATCTGGAAAACAGACTACCTTCCATAATGACAAGGCTACTGTCCATTGTAGTAACAAAAATTTCGACAACAGACTACCTTCCATAATGACAATGCTACCATTCATTGGAGTAACAAAAATCTCGACAACAAACTACCTTCGATAATGACAAGGCTACCATCCATTAGAGTAACAAAAATCTCTACAAAAGACTACCTTCCATAATGACAAGGCTAAGATCCATTAGAGTAACAAAAATGTCGACAACAGACTACCTTCTCTAATGACAAGGCTACCATCCATTGGAGTAATGAAAATATCAACAAGAGACTACCTTCCATAATGACAAGGCTACCATGCATTGGAGTAATGAAAATATCAACAAGAGACTACCTTCCATAATGTCAAGGATACAATTCATTGGAGTAACAAAAATCTCGCCAACAGTTTACCTTCCATAATGACAAGGCTACCATCCATTGGAGTAACGAAAATCTCGACAACAAACTACCTACCACAATGACAAGGCTACCATACATTGTAGTAAAAAAAATCTGGACAACAATCTACCTTCTATAATGACAAGGCTACCATCCATTGGGATAACAAAAATCTCGACAATAGACTACCTTCCATAATGACAAGGCTACCATCCATTGGATTGACAAAAATCTCGACAAAAGACTACCTTCCATAAGGACAAGGCTACCATCCATTGGAGTAACAAAAATATCGAAAACAGACTACCTTCCATAATGACAAAGCTAAAATCCATTGGAGTAACAAAAATCTCGACAACAGACTACATTCCATAATGACAAGGCTATCATCTATTGGAATAACAAAAATCTCGAGAACAGAATGCCTTCCATAATTACAAGGCTACCATCCAATGGAATAACAAAAATCTCAACAACATACTACCTTCCATAATGACAAGGCTACCATTAACTGTAGTAACCAAAATCTGGACAACAGACTACCTTCCATAATGACAAGGCTACTGTCCATTGTAGTAACAAAAATTTCGACAACAGACTACCTTCCATAATGACAATGCTACCATTCATTGGAGTAACAAAAATCTAGACAACAAACTACCTTCGATAATGACAAGGCTACCATCCATTAGGGTAACAAAAATCTCTACAAAAGACTACCTTCCATAATGACAAGGCTAAGATCCATTAGAGTAACAAAAATGTCGACAACAGACTACCTTCTCTAATGACAAGGCTACCATCCATTGGAGTAATGAAAATATCAACAAGAGACTACCTTCCATAATGACAAGGCTACCATGCATTGGAGTAATGAAAATATCAACAAGAGACTACCTTCCATAATGTCAAGGATACAATTCATTGGAGTAACAAAAATCTCGCCAACAGTTTACCTTCCATAATGACAAGGCTACCATCCATTGGAGTAACGAAAATCTCGACAACAAACTACCTACCACAATGACAAGGCTACCATACATTGTAGTAAAAAAAATCTGGACAACAATCTACCTTCTATAATGACAAGGCTACCATCCATTGGGATAACAAAAATCTCGACAATAGACTACCTTCCATAATGACAAGGCTACCATCCATTGGATTGACAAAAATCTCGACAAAAGACTACCTTCCATAAGGACAAGGCTACCATCCATTGGAGTAACAAAAATATCGAAAACAGACTACCTTCCATAATGACAAAGCTAAAATCCATTGGAGTAACAAAAATCTCGACAACAGACTACATTCCATAATGACAAGGCTATCATCTATTGGAATAACAAAAATCTCGAGAACAGAATGCCTTCCATAATTACAAGGCTACCATCCAATGGAATAACAAAAATCTCAACAACATACTACCTTCCATAATGACAAGGCTACCATTAACTGTAGTAACCAAAATCTGGACAACAGACTACCTTCCATAATGACAAGGCTACTGTCCATTGTAGTAACAAAAATTTCGACAACAGACTACCTTCCATAATGACAATGCTACCATTCATTGGAGTAACAAAAATCTCGACAACAAACTACCTTCGATAATGACAAGGCTACCATCCATTAGAGTAACAAAAATCTCTACAAAAGACTACCTTCCATAATGACAAGGCTAAGATCCATTAGAGTAACAAAAATGTCGACAACAAACTACCTTCTATAATGACAGGGCTACCATCCATTGGAGTAATGAAAATATCAACAAGAGACTACCTTCCATAATGACAAGGCTACCATGCATTGGAGTAATGAAAATATCAACAAGAGACTACCTTCCATAATGTCAAGGCTACAATTCATTAGAGTAACAAAAATCTCGCCAACAATCTACCTTCCATAATGACAAGGCTACCATCCATTGGAGTAACGAAAATCTCGACAACAAACTACCTACCATAATGACAAGGCTACCATACATTGTAGTAACAAAAATCTCGACGACAGTCTACCTTCTAAAATTACAAGGCTACCATCTATTGGGATAACAAAAATCTCAACAATAGACTACCTTCGATAATGATAAGGCTACCAACCATTGGAGTGACAAAAATCTCGACAACAGACTACCTCCCATAAGGACAAGGCAACCATCCATTGGAGTAACAAAAATCTCAACAACATACTACCTTCCATAATGACAGGGCTACCATCAACTGTAGTAACCAAAATCTGGAAAACAGACTACCTTCCATAATGACAAGGCTACTGTCCATTGTAGTAACAAAAATTTCGACAACAGACTACCTTCCATAATGACAATGCTACCATTCATTGGAGTAACAAAAATCTCGACAACAAACTACCTTCGATAATGACAAGGCTACCATCCATTAGAGTAACAAAAATCTCTACAAAAGACTACCTTCCATAATGACAAGGCTAAGATCCATTAGAGTAACAAAAATGTCGACAACAGACTACCTTCTCTAATGACAAGGCTACCATCCATTGGAGTAATGAAAATATCAACAAGAGACTATCTTCCATAATGACAAGGCTACCATGCATTGGAGTAATGAAAATATCAACAAGAGACTACCTTCCATAATGTCAAGGCTACAATTCATTGGAATAAGAAAAATCTCGCCAACAGTTTACCTTCCATAATGACAAGGCTACCATCCATTGGAGTAACGAAAATCTCGACAACAAACTACCTACCACAATGACAAGGCTACCATACATTGTAGTAACAAAAATCTCGACAACAATCTACCTTCTATAATGAAAAGTCTACCATCCATTGGGATAACAAAAATCTCGACAATAGACTACCTTCCATAATGACAAGGCTACCATCCATTGGAGTGACAAAAATCTCGACAAAAGACTACCTTCCATAAGGACAAGGCTACAATCCATTGGAGTAACAAAAATCTCGAAAACAGACTACCTTCCATAATGACAAAGCTAAAATCCATTGGAGTAACAAAAATCTCGACAACAGACTACATTCCATAATGCGAAGGCTACCATCTATTAGAATAACAAAAATCTCGAGAACAGAATGCCTTCCATAATTACAAGGCTACCATCCAATGGAATAACAAAAATCTCAACAACATACTACCTTCCATAATGACAAGGCTACCATTAACTGTAGTAACCAAAATCTGGACAACAGACTACCTTCCATAATGACAAGGCTACTGTCCATTGTAGTAACAAAAATTTCGACAACAGACTACCTTCCATAATTACAATGCTACCATTCATTGGAGTAACAAAAATCTCGACAACAAACTACCTTCGATAATGACAAGGCTACCATCCATTAGAGTAACAAAAATCACTACAAAAGACTACCTTCCATAATGACAAGGCTAAGATCCATTAGAGTAACAAAAATGTCGACAACAAACTACCTTCTGTAATGACAAGGCTACCATCCATTGGAGTAATGAAAATATCAACAAGAGACTACCTTCCATAATGACAAGGCTACCATGCATTGGAGTAATGAAAATATCAGCAAGAGACTACATTCCATAATGACAAGGCTACAATCCATTGGAGTAACAAAAATCTCGCCAACAGTCTACCTTCCATAATGACAAGGCTACCATCCATTGGAGTAACGAAAATCTCGACAACAAACTACCTACCACAATGACAAAGCTACCATACATTGTAGTAACAAAAATCTCGACAACAGTCTACCTTCTATAATTACAAGGCTACCATCTATTGGGATAACAAAAATCTCGACAATAGACTACCTTCCATAATGATAAGGCTACCAACCATTGGAGTGACAAAAATCTCGACAATTGACTACCTCCCATAAGGACAAGGCTACCATCCATTGGAGTAACAAAAATCTCAACAACATACTACCTTCCATAATGACAAGGCTACCATCAACTGTAGTAACCAAAATCTGGAAAACAGACTACCTTCCATAATGACAAGGCTACTGTCCATTGTAGTAACAAAAATTTCGACAACAGACTACCTTCTATAATGACAATGCTACCATTCATTGGAGTAACAAAAATCTCGACAACAAACTACCTTCGATAATGACAAGGCTACCATCCATTAGAGTAACAAAAATCTCTACAAAAGACTACCTTCCATAATGACAAGGCTAAGATCCATTAGAGTAACAAAAATGTCGACAACAGACTACCTTCTCTAATGACAAGGCTACCATCCATTGGAGTAATGAAAATATCAACAAGAGACTACCTTCCATAATGACAAGGCTACCATGCATTGGAGTAATGAAAATATCAACAAGAGACTACCTTCCATAATGTCAAGGCTACAATTCATTGGAGTAACAAAAATCTCGCCAACAGTTTACCTTCCATAATGACAAGGCTACCATCCATTGGAGTAACGAAAATCTCGACAACAAACTACCTACCACAATGACAAGGCTACCATACATTGTAGTAAAAAAAATCTGGACAACAATCTACCTTCTATAATGACAAGGCTACCATCCATTGGGATAACAAAAATCTCGACAATAGACTACCTTCCATAATGACAAGGCTACCATCCATTGGAGTGACAAAAATCTCGACAAAAGACTACCTTCCATAAGGACAAGGCTACCATCCATTGGAGTAACAAAAATCTCGAAAATAGACTACCTTCCATAATGACAAAGCTAAAATCCATTGGAGTAACAAAAATCTCGACAACAGACTACATTCCATAATGACAAGGCTATCATCTATTGGAATAAAAAAAATCTCGAGAACAGAATGCCTTCCATAATTACAAGGCTACCATCCAATGGAATAACAAAAATCTCGACAACATACTACCTTCCATAATGACAAGGCTACCATCAACTGTAGTAACCAAAATCTGGACAACAGACTACCTTCCATAATGACAAGGCTACTGACCATTGTAGTAACAAAAATATCGACAACAGACTACCTTCCATAATGACAATGCTACCATTCATTGGAGTAACAAAAATCTCGACAACAAACTACCTTCGATAATGACAAGGCTACCATCCATTAGAGTAACAAAAATCTCTACAAAAGACTACCTTCCATAATGACAAGGCTAAGATCCATTAGAGTAACAAAAATGTCGACAACAGACTACCTTCTATAATGACAAGGCTTCCATCCATTGCAGTAATGAAAATATCAACAAGAGACTACCTTCCATAATGACAAGGCTACCATGCATTGGAGTAATGAAAATATCAACAAGAGACTACCTTCCATAATGACAAGGCTACAATTCATTAGAGTAACAAAAATCTCGCCAACAGCCTACCTTCCATAATGACAAGGCTACCATCCATTGGAGTAACGAAAATCTCGACAACAAACTACCTACCACAATGACAAGGCTACCATACATTGTAGTAACAAAAATCTCGACAATAGTCTACCTTCTATAATGACAAGGCTACCATCCATTGGGATAACAAAAATCTCGACAATAGACTACTTTCCATAATGACAAGGCTACCATCCATTGGAGTGACAAAAATCTCGACAACAGACTACCTTCCATAAGGACAAGGCTACCATCCATTGGAGTAACAAAAATCTCGAAAACAGACTAGCTTCCATAATGACAAAGCTAAAATCCATTGGAGTAACAAAAATCTCGACAACAGACTACATTCCATAATGACAAGGCTACCATCTATTGGAATAACAAAAATCTCGAGAACATAATGCCTTCCATAATGACAAGGCTACCATCCAATGGAATAACAAAAATCTCGACAACATACTACCTACCATAATGACAAGGCTACCATCAATTGTAGTAACCAAAATCTCGAAAACAGACTACCTTCCATAATGACAAGGCTACCGTCCATTGTAGTAACAAAAATATCGACAACAGACTACCTTCCATAATGACAATGCTACCATCCATTGGAGTAACAAAAATCTCGACAACAGACTACGTTCCATAATGACAAGGCTACCATCCATTTGAGTAACAAAAATATTGACAATAGACTACCTTCCATAATGAAAAGCCTACCATCCATTGGAGTAACAAAAATCTCGACAACAGAATACCTTCCATAATCACTAGGCTACCATCCATTGAAGTAATAAAGAAATCGATAATAGACTACCTTCCATAATGACAAGGCTACCATCCATTGGAGTGATAAAAATCTCGACAACAGACTACCTTCCATAAGGACAAGGCTACCATCCATTGGTGTAAGATAAATCTCGAAAATAGACTACCTTCCATAATGACAAGGCTAAAATCCATTGGAGTAACAAAAATCTCGACAACAGACTACATTCCATAATGACAAGGCTACCATCTATTGGAATAACAAAAATCTCGAGAACAGAATGCCTTCCATAATGACAAGGCTACCATCCAATGGAATAACAAAAATCTCGACAACATACTACCTTCCATAATGACAAGGCTACCATGAATTGTAGTAACCAAATTCTAGACAACAGACTACCTTCCATAATGACAAGGCAACCGTCCATTGTAGTAACCAAAATATCGACAACCGACTACCTTCCATAATGACAATGATACCATCCATTAGAGTAACAAAAATGTCGACAATAGACTACATTCCATAATGACAAGGCTACCATCCATTTGAGTAACAAAAATATCGACAACAGACAACCTTCCATAATGAAAAGCCTACCATCCATTGGAGTAACAAAGATATCGACAATAG
Source organism: Vicia faba (assembly GCA_948472305.1). Classification (NCBI taxonomy): domain Eukaryota; kingdom Viridiplantae; phylum Streptophyta; class Magnoliopsida; order Fabales; family Fabaceae; genus Vicia; species Vicia faba. The sequence goes on from OX451738.1 coordinate 763,798,635, forward strand.
ACTACCTTCCATAATGACAAGGCTACCATCCATTAGAGTGACAAAAATCTCGACAACAGACTACCTTCCAGAAGGGCAAGGCTACCATCCATTGGAGTAACAAAAATCTCGAAAACATACTACCTTCCATAATGACAAGGCTAAAATCCATTGGAGTAACAAAAATATCGACAACAGACTACATTCCATAATGACAAGGCTATCATCTATTGGAATAACGAAAATCTCGAGAACAGAATACCTTCCATAATGACAAGGCTACTGTCCATTGTAGTATCAAAAATTTCGACTACAAACTACCTTCCATAATGGCAATGCTACCATCCATTGGATTAACCAAAATCTCGACAACAGACTACCTTCTATAATGACAAGGCTATTATCCATTATAGTAACAAAAATATCAACCACAGACTACCTTCCATAATGACAAGGATACCATCCATTGGAGTAACATAAATCTCGACAACACACTACCTTCCATAATGAAAAGGCTACCACTACTGGAATAACAAAAATATCGAGAATAGACTACCTTCCATAATGACAAGGCTACCATCCAATGGAATAACAAAAATCTCGACAACAGACTACCTTCCAAAATTACAAGGCTACCATCCATTAGAGTGACAAAAATGTTGACAACAGACTACCTTCCATAATGACTAGGCTACCATCCGTTAGAGTAACAAAGATATCGACAACAGACTACCTTCCATAATAACATGTCTACGATCCATTAGAGTGACAAAAATCTCGACAATAGACTACCTTCGATAATGACAAGGCTACCATCCATTAGAGTAACAAAAATCTCGACAACAGATAACCTTCCATAATGACAACGCTATGATCCATTAGAGTAACAAAAATCTCGACAACAGACTACCTTACATAATGACAAGGCTACCATCCATTGTAGTAACAAAAATCTTAACAACAGACTACCTTCCATAATGACAAGGCTACCATCCATTGGAGTAATATAAATCTCAACAACAGACTACCTTCCATAATGATAAGGCTACCATCTATTGGAATAAAAAAAATCTCGAGAACAGACTACCTTCCATAATGACAAGGCTACCATCCAATGGAATAACAAAAATCTCGACAACAGACTACCTTCCAAAATGAAAAGGCAACCATCCATTAGAGTGACAAAAATCTCGACAACAGACTACCTTCCATATTGACAACAGACTACCTTCCATATTGACAATGTTACCATTCCTTGGAGTAACAAAAATCTCGACAACAAACTACCTTGGACAATGACAAGGCTACCATCCATTAGAGTAAGAAAAATCTCAACAAAAGACTACCTTCCATAATGACAAGGCTAAGATCCATTAGTGTAACAAAAATGTCGACAACAGACTACCATCTTTAATGACAAGGCTACCATCCATTGGCGTAATGAAAATATTAACAAGAGACTACCTTCCATAATGACAAGGCTACCATGCATTGGAGTAATGAAAATATCAACAAGAGACTACCTTCCATAATGACAAGGCTACAATCCATTGGAGTAACAAAAATCTCGCCAACAGTCTACCTTCCATAATGACAAGGCTACCATCCATTGGAGTAACGAAAATCTCGACAACAAACTACCTACCACAATGACAAGGCTACCATACATTGTAGTAACAAAAATATCGACAACAGTCTACCTTCTATAATGACAAGGCTACCATCCATTGGGGTAACAAAAACCTCGACAATAGACTACCTTCCATAATGACAAGGCTACCATCCATTGGAGTGACAAAAATCTCGACAACAGACTACCTTCCATAAGGATAAGGCTACCATCCATTGGAGTAACAAAAATATCGAAAACAGACTACCTTCCATAATGACAAAGCTAAAATCCATTGGAGTAACAAAAATCTCGACAACAGACTACATTCCATAATGACAAGGCTACCATACATTGTAGTAACAAAAATCTCGAGAACATAATGCCTTACATAATAACAAGGCTACCATCCACTAGGGTAACAAAAATCTCGACAATAGACTACCTTCCATAATGACAAGGCTACCATCCATTGGAGTGACAAAAATCTCGAAAAAAGACTACCTTCCATAATGACAAGGCTACCATCCATTGTAGTAACAAAAATAACGACAACAGACTACCTTCCATAATGACAATGCTACCATCCATTGGAGTAACAAAAATCTCGACAACAGACTACATTCCATAATGACAAGGCTACCATCTATTGGAATAACAAAAATCTCGAGAACAGAATGCCTTCCATAATGACAAGGCTACCATCCAATGGAATAACATAAATCTCGACAACATACTACCTACCATAATGACAAGGCTTCCATCAATTGTAGTAACCAAAATCTCGAAAACAGACTACCTTCCATAATGACATGGCTACCATCCATTGTAGTAACAAAAATATCGACAATAGACTACCTTCCATAATGACAAGGCTACCATCCATGGGGGTAACAAAAATCTCGACAATAGACTACCTTCCATAATGACAAGGCTACCATCCATTGGAGTGACAAAAATCTCGACAATAGACTACCTTCCATAAGGACAAGGCTACCATCCATTGGAGTAACAAAAATCTCGTAAACAGACTACCTTCTATAATGACAAAGCTAAAATCCATTGGAGTAACAAAAATCTCGACAACAGAGTACATTCAATAATGACAAGGCTACCATCTATTGGAATAACAAAAATCTCGACAACATACTACCTACCATAATGACAAGGCTACCATCAATTGTAGTAACCAAAATCTGGACAACAGACTACCTTCCATAATGACAAGGCTTACCGTCCATTGTAGTAACCAAAATATCGACAACAGACTACCTTCCATAATTACAATGCTACCATCCATTGGAGTAACAAAAATTTCGACAATAGACTACATTCCATAATGACAAGGCTACCATCCATTTGAGTAACAAAAATATCGACAACAAACTACCTTCCATAATGAAAAGCCTATCTTCCGTTGGAGTAACAAAAATATCGACAACAGAATACCTTCCATAATGACTAGGCTACCATCCATTGGAGTAACAAAGATCTCGACAATAGACTACCTTCCATAATGACAAGGCTACCATCCATTGGAGTGACAAAAATCTCGACAATAAACTACCTTCCATAAGGACAAGGCTACCATCCATTGGAGTAACAAAAATCTCGAAAACATACTACCTTCCATAATGACAAGGCTAAAATCCATTGGAGTAACAAAAATCTCGACAACAGACTAAATTCCGTAATGACAAGGCTATCATCTATTGGAATAACAAAAATCTCGAGAACATAATGCCTTCCATAATTACAAGGCTACCATCCATTGGAATAACAAAAATCTCGACAGCATACTACCTTCCATAATGACAAGGCTACCATCAACTGTAGTAACCAAAATTTGAACAACAAACTACCTTCCATAATGACAAGGCTAGTGTCCATTGTAGTAACAAAAATTTCGACAACAGACTACCTTCCATAATGACAAGGCTACTATCCATTATAGTAACAAAAATCTCAACCACAGACTACCTTCCATAATGACAAGGATACCATCCATTGGAGTAACATAAATCTCGACAACACACTACCTTCCATAATGACAAGGCTACCACTATTGGAATAACAAAAATCTCGAGAACAAACTACCTTCCATAATGACAAGGCTACCATCCAATGGAATAACAAAAATCTCGACAACAGACTACCTTCCAAAATTACAAGGCTACCATCCATTAGAGTGACAAAAATCTTGACAATAGACTACCTTCCGAAATGACTAGGCTACCATCCACTAGAGTAACAAAGATATCGACAACAGACTACCTTCCATAATAACAAGTCTACGATCCATTAGAGTGACAAAAATCTCGACAATATACTACCTTCCATAATAACTAGGCTACCATACATTGGAGTAACAAAAATCTCGCAACAAACTACCTTCGATAATGACAAGGCTACCATCCATTAGAGTAACAAAAATATCGACAACAGATAACCTTCCATAACGACAAGGCTATGATCCATTAGAGTAACAAAAATCTCGACAAAAGACTACCTTACATAATGACAAGGCTACCATCCATTGGAGTAATGAAAATATCAAGAAGAGACTACCTTCCATAATGACAAGGCTACCATCCATTGGAGTAATGAAAATATCAACAAGAGACTACCTTCCATAATGACAAGGCTACCATCCATTGGAGTAATAAAAATCTCGCCAATAGTCTACCTTCCATAATGACACGGCTACCATCTATTGGAGTGACAAAATCCTCGACAAGAGACTACCTTCCATAATGACAAGGCTACCATCCATTGGAATAACAAAAATCGCGGAAACAGACTACCTTCCATAATGACAAGGCTACCATCCATTAGAGTGACAAAAATCTCGACAATAGACTACCTTCCATAATGACTAGGCTACCATCTATTAGAGTAACAAATATATCAACAACAGACTACTTTCTATAATGACAAGGCTACCATACATTGTAATAACAAAAATCTCGATAACAAACTACCTTCCATAATGACAAGGCTACCTTACATTGTAGTAACAAAAATCTAGACAACAGACTACATTCCATAATGACAAGGCTATCATCTATTGGAATAACAAAAATCTCGAGAACAGAATGCCTTCCATAATTACAAGGCTACCATCCATTGGAATAACAAAAATCTCGACAGCATACTACCTTCCATAATGACAAGGCTACCATCAACTGTAGTAACCAAAATCTGAACAACAGACTACCTTCCATAATGACAAGGCTACTGTCCATTGTAGTAACAAATATTTCGACAAAAGACTACCTTCCATAATGACAATGCTACCATCCATTGGAGTAACAAAAATCTCGACAACAGACTACCTTCCATAATGACAAGGCTACTATCCATTATAGTAACAAAAATCACAACCACAGACTACCTTCCATAATGACAAGGATACCATCCATTGGAGTAACATAAATCTCGACAACACACTACCTTCCATAATGACAAGGCTACCACTATTGGAATAACAAAAATCTCGAGAACAAACTACCTTCCATAATGACAAGGCTACCATGCAATGGAATAACAAAAATCTCGACAACAGACTACCTTCCAAAATTACAAGGCTACCATCCATTAGAGTGTCAAAAATCTTGACAATAGACTACCTTCCATAATGACTAGGCTACCATCCATTAGAGTAACAAATATATCGACAACAGACTACCTTCCATAATAACAAGTCTACGATCCATTAGAGTGACAAAAATCTCGACAATATACTACCTTCCATAATAACTAGGCTACCATACATTGGAGTAACAAAAATCTCGACAACAAACTACCTTCGATAATGACAAGGCTACCATCCATTAGAGTAACAAAAATATCGACAACAGATAACCTTCCATAACGACAAGGCTATGATCCATTAGAGTAACAAAAATCTCGACAAAAGACTACCTTACATAATGACAAGGCTACCATCCATTGGAGTAATGAAAATATCAAGAAGAGACTACCTTCCATAATGAGAAGGCTACAATCCATTGGAGTAATGAAAATATCAACAAGAGACTACCTTCCATAATGACAAGGCTACCATCCATTGGAGTAATAAAAATCTCGCCAACAGTCTACCTTCCATAATGACACGGCTACCATCTATTGGAGTGACAAAATCCTCGACAAGAGACTACCTTCCATAATGACAAGGCTACCATCCATTGGAATAACAAAAACCGCGGAAACAGACTACCTTCCATAATGACAAGGCTACCATCCATTAGAGTGACAAAAATCTCGACAATAGACTACCTTCCATAATGACTAGGCTACCATCTATTAGAGTAACAAATATATCAACAACAGACTACCTTCTATAATGACAAGGCTACCATACATTGTAATAACAAAAATCTCGATAACAAACTACCTTCCATAATGACAAGGCTACCTTACATTGTAGTAACAAAAATCTCGACAACAGACTACATTCCATAATGACAAGGCTATCATCTATTGGAATAACAAAAATCTCGAGAACAGAATGCCTTCCATAATTACAAGGCTACCATCCATTGGAATAACAAAAATCTCGACAGCATACTACCTTCCATAATGACAAGGCTACCATCAACTGTAGTAACCAAAATCTGAACAACAGACTACCTTCCATAATGACAAGGCTACTGTCCATTGTAGTAACAAATATTTCGACAACAGACTACCTTCCATAATGACAATGCTACCATCCATTGGAGTAACAAAAATCTCGACAACAGACTACCTTCCATAATGACAAGGCTACTATCCATTATAGTAACAAAAATCACAACCACAGACTACCTTCCATAATGACAAGGATACCATCCATTGGAGTAACATAAATCTCGACAACACACTACCTTCCATAATGACAAGGCTACCACTATTGGAATAACAAAAATCTCGAGAACAAACTACCTTCCATAATGACAAGGCTACCATCTAATGGAATAACAAAAATCTCGACAACTGACTACCTTCCAAAATTACAAGGCTACCATCCATTAGAGTGTCAAAAATCTTGACAATAGACTACCTTCCATAATGACTAGGCTACCATCCATTAGAGTAACAAATATATCGACAACAGACTACCTTCCATAATAACAAGTCTACGATCCATTAGAGTGACAAAAATCTCGACAATATACTACCTTCCATAATAACTAGGCTACCATACATTGGAGTAACAAAAATCTCGACAACAAACTACCTTCGATAATGACAAGGCTACCATCCATTAGAGTAACAAAAATATCGACAACAGATAACCTTCCATAACGACAAGGCTATGATCCATTAGAGTAACAAAAATCTCAACCACAGACTACCTTACATAATGACAAGGCTACCATCCATTGGAGTAATGAAAATATCAACAAGAGACTACCTTCCATAATGACAAGGCTACCATCCACTGGAGTAATGAAAATATCAACAAGAGACTACCTTCCATAATGACAAGGCTACCATCCATTGGAGTAATAAAAATCTCGCCAACAGTCTACCTTCCATAATGACACGGCTACCATCTATTGGAGTGACAAAATCCTCGACAAGAGACTACCTTCCATAATGACAAGGCTACCATCCATTGGAATAACAAAAATCGCGGAAACAGACTACCTTCCATAATGACAAGGCTACCATCCATTAGAGTGACAAAAATCTCGACAATAGACTACCTTCCATAATGACTAGGCTACCATCTATTAGAGTAACAAAGATATCAACAACAGACTACCTTCCATAATGACAAGGCTACCATACATTGTAATAACAAAAATCTGGACAACAAACTACCTTCCATAATGACAAGGCTACCTTACATTGTAGTAACAAAAATATCGACAACAGACTACCTTCCATAATGACAAGGCTACCATCTATTGGAATAAAAAAAATCTCGAGAACAAAATGCCTTCCATAATGACAAGGCTACCATCCAATGGAATAACAAAAATCTCGACAACATACTACCTTCAATAATGACAAGGTTGTCGTCCATTGTAGTAATAAAAATCTCGACAACAGACTACCTTCCATAATGACAATGCTACCATCCATTGGAATAACAAAAATCTCGACGACAGACTACCTTCCATAATGACAAGGCTACCATCCATTATATTACCAAAAATCTCGACAACAAAATACCTTAGATAATGACTAGGCTACCATCTGTTGGAGTAACAAAGATATCGACAATAGACTACCTTCCATAATGACAAGGATACCATCGATTGGAGTGACAAAAATCTCGACAATAGACTACCTTCCATAAGGACAAGGCTACCATCCATTGGAGTAACAAAACTCTCGAAAATAGACTACCTTCCATAATGACAAGGCTACCATCCATTGGAGTAACAAAAATCTCGAAAATAGACTACCTTCCATAATGACAAGGCTAAAATCCATTAGAGTAACCAAAATCTCGACAACAGACTACATTCCATAATGACAAGGCTACCATCTATTGGAATAACAAAAATCTCGAGAACAGAATGCCTTCCATAATGACAAGGCTACGATCCAATGGAATAACAAAAATCTCGAAAACAGACTACCTTCCATAATGACAAGGCTACCGTCCATTATAGTAACAAAAATATCGACAATAGACTACCTTCCATAATGACAATGCTACCATCCACTGGAGTAACAAAAGTCTCGACAACAGACTACATTCCATAATGACAAGGCTACCATCCATTGGAGTAACAAAAATATCGACAATAGACTACCTTCCATAATGAAAAGCCTACCATCCATTGGAGTAACGAAAATCTCGACAACAAACTACCTACCACATTGATAAGGCTACCATACATTGTAGTAACAAAAATCTCGACAACAATCTACCTTCTATAACGATATGGCTACCATCCATTGGGGTAACAAAAATATCGACAATAGACTAACTTCCATAATGACAAGGCTACCGTCCATTGGAGTGACAATAATCTCGACAACAGACTACCTTCCATAAGGACAAGGCTACCATCCATTGGAGTAACAATAATCTCGAAAATAGACTACCTTCCATAATGACAAGGCTAAAATCCATTGGAGTAACAAAAATCTCGACAACAGACTACATTCCATAATGACAAGGCTACCATCTATTGGAATAACAAAAATCTCAAGAATAGAATGTCTTCCATAATGACAAGGCTACCATCTATTAGAGTAACAAAGATATAAACAACAGACTACCTTCTATAATGACAAGGCTACCATACATTGTAATAACCAAAATCTGGACAACAAACTACCTTCCATAATGACAAGGCTACCTTACATTGTAGTAACAAAAATATCGACAACAGACTACCTTCCATAATGACAAGGCTACCATCTATTGGAATAAAAAAAAACTCGAGAACAAAATGCCTTCCATAATGAAAAGGCTACCATCCAATGGAATAACAAAAATCTCGACAATATACTACCTTCCATAATGACAAAGCTACCATCAATTGTAGTAACCAAAATCTGGACAACAAAATACCTTCCATAATGACAAGGTTGTCGTACATTGTAGTAATAAAAATCTCGACAACATACTACCTTCCATAATGACAATGCTACCATCCATTGGAGTAACAAAAATCTCGACGACAGACTACCTTCCATAATGACAAGGCTACCATCCATTATAGTAACAAAAATCTCGACAACAGAATACCTTCCATAATGACTAGGCTACCATCCGTTGGAGTAACAAAGATATCGACAATAGACTACCTTCCATAATGACAAGGATACCATCCATTGGAGTGACAAAAATGTCGACAACAGACTACCTTCCATAAGGACAAGGCTACCATCCATTGGAGTAACAAAAATCTCGAACAGACTACCTTCCATAATTACAAGGCTACCATCCATTGGAGTAACAAAAATCTTGAAAACTCACTACCTTCCATAATGACAAGGCTACCATCCATTGGAGTAACAAGAATCCCAAAAACAGACTACCTTCCATAATGACAAGGCTAAAATCCATTAGAGTAACAAAAATCTCGACAACAGACTACATTCCATAATGACAAGGCTACCATCTATTGGAATAATAAAAATCTCGAGAACAGAATGCCTTCCATAATGACAAGGCTACGATCCAATGGAATAACAAAAATCTCGAAAACAGACTACCTTCCATAATGACAAGGCTACCGTCCATTATAGTAACAAAAATATCGAAAATAGACTACCTTCAATAATGACAATGCTACCATCCATTGGAGTGACAAAATTATCGACAACAGACTACATTCCATAATGACAAGGCTACCATCCATTAGAGTAACAAAAATATCGACAATAGACTACCTTCCATAATGAAAAGCCTACCATCCATTAGTGTAACGAAAATCTCGACAACAAACTACCTACCACGATGACAAGGCTACCATACATTGTAGTAACAAAAATCTCGACAATAATCTACCTTCTATAACAACAAGGCTACCATCCATTGGGGTAACAAAAATATCGACAATATACTACCTTCCATAATTACAAGGCTACCATCCATTGGAGTGACAATAATCTCGACAACAGACTACCTTCCATAAGGACAAGGCTACCATCCATTGGAGTAACAAAAATCTCGAAAATAGACTACCTTCCATAATGACAAGGCTAAAATCCATTGGAGTAACAAAAATCTCGACAATAGACTACATTCCATAATTACAAGGCTACCATCTATTGGAAAAACAAAAATCTCAAGAATAGAATGTCGTCCATAATGACAAGGCTACCATCTATTAGAGTAACAAAGATATAAACAACAGACTACCTTCTATAATGACAAGGCTACCATACATTGTAATAACCAAAATCTGGACAACAAACTACCTTCCATAATGACAAGGCTACCTTACATTGTCGTAACAAAAATATCGACAATAGACTACCTTCCATAATGACAAGGCTACCATCCAATGGAATAACAAAAATCTCGACAACATACTACCTTCCATAATGACAAGGCTACCATCAATTGTAGTAACCAAAATCTGGACAACAGAATACCTTCCATAATGACAAGGTTTCCGTACATTATAGTAATAAAAATCTTGACAATAGACTACCTTCCATAATGACAATGCTACCATCCATTGGAGTAACAAAAATCTAGACGACATACTACCTTCCATAATGACAAGGCTACCATCCATTATAGTAACAAAAATCTCGACAACAGAATACCTTCCATAATGACTAGGCTACCATCCGTTGGAGTAACAATGATATCGATAATAGACTACCTTCCATAATGACAAGGATACCATCCATTGGAGTGACAAAAATCTCGACAATAGACTACCTTCCATAAGGACAAGGCTACCATCCATTGGAGTAACAAAAATCTCGAACAGACTACCTTCCATAATGACAAGGCTACCATTCATTGGAGTAACAAAAATCTCGAAAACAGACTACCTTCCATAATGACAAGGCTAAAATCCATTAGAGTAACAAAAATCTCGACAACAGACTACATTCCATAATGACAAGGCTACCATCTATTGGAATAACAAAAATCTCGAGAACATAATGCCTTCCATAATGACAAGGCTACGATCCAATGGAATAACAAAAATCTCGAAAACAGTCTACCTTCCATAATGACAAGGCTACCATCAATTGTAATAACCAAAATCTGGACAACAGACTACCTTCCATAATGACAAGGCTGCCGTCCATTGGATTAACCAAAATCTAGACGACAGACTACCTTCCATAATGACGATGCTACCATCCATTGGAGTAACCAAAATCTCGACGACAGACTACCTTCCATAATGACAAGGCTACCATCCATTATAGTAACAAAAATCTCGACAACAAAATACCTTAGATAATGACTAGGCTACCATCTGTTGGAGTAACAAAGATATCGACAATAGACTACCTTCCATAATGACAAGGATACCATCCATTAGAGAGACAAAAATCTCGACAACAGACTACCTTCCATATGGACAAGGCAACCATCCATTGGAGTAACAAAACTCTCGAAAATAGACTACATTCCATAATGACAAGGCTACCATCCATTGGAGTAACAAAAATCTCAAAAACAGACTACCTTCCATAATGACAAGGCTAAAATCCATTAGAGTAACAAAAATCTCGACAACAGACTACATTCCATAATGACAAGGCTACCATCTATTGGAATTACAAAAATCTCGAGAACAGAATGCCTTCCATAATGACAAGGCTACGATCCAATGGAATAACAAAAATCTCGAAAACAGACTACCTTCCATAATGACAAGGCTACCATCCATTGGAGTAACAAAAATATCGACAACAGACTACCTTCCATAATGAAAAGCCTACCATCCATTGGAGTAACGAAAATCTCGTCAACAAACTACCTACCATAATGACAAGGCTACCAAACATTGTAGTACCAAAAATCTCGACAATAGTCTACCTTCTATAACGACAAGGCTACCATCCATTGGGGTAACAAAAATATCGATAATAGACTACCTTCCATAATGAAAAGGCTACCTTCCATTGGAGTGACAATAATCTCGACAACAAACTACCTTCAATAAGGACAAGGCTACCATCCATTGGAGTAACAAAAATCTCGAAAATAGACTACCTTCCATAATGACAGGGCTAAAATCCATTGGAGTAACAAAAATCTCGACAAAAGACTACATTCCATAATGACAAGGCTACCATCTATTGGAATACCAAAAATCTCGAGAATAGAATGCCTTCCATAATGACAAGGCTACCATCTATTAGAGTAACAAATATATCAACAACAGACTACCTTCTATAATGACAAGGCTACCATACATTGTAATAACCAAAATCTGGACAAAAAACTACCTTCCATAATGACAAGGCTACCTTACATTGTAGTGACAAATATATCGACAACAGACTACCTTCCATAATGACAAGGCTACCATCTATTGGAATAAAAAAAACTAGAGAACAAAATGCCTTTCATAATGACAAGGCTACAATCCAATGGAATAACAAAAATCTCGACAACATACTACCTTCCATAATGACAAGGCTACCATCATTTGTAGTAACCAAAATCTGGACAACAGACTACCTTCCATAATGACAAGGCTGCCGTACATTGTAGTAATAAAAATCTCGACAACAGACTACCTTCCATAATGACAATGCTACCATCCATTGGAGTAACCAAAATCTCGACGACAGACTACCTTCCATAATGACAAGGCTACCATCCATTATAGTAACAAAAATCTCGACAACAGAATACCTTCCATAATGACTAGGCTACCATCCGTTGGAGTAACAAAGATATCGACAATAGACTACGTTCCATAATGACAAGGATACCATCCATTGGAGTGACAAAAATCTCGACAACAGACTACCTTCCATAAGGACAAGGCTACCATCCATTGGAGTAACAAAAATCTCGAAAACAGGCTACCTTCCATAATGACAAGGCTACCATCCATTGGAGTAACAAAATTTTCGAAAACAGACTACCTTCCATAATGACAATGCTAAAATCCATTAGAGTAACAAAAATCTCGACAACAGACTACATTCCATAATGACAGGGCTACCATCTATTGGAATAACCAAAATCTCGAGAACAAAATGCCTTCCATAATGACAAGGCTACGTTCCAATGGAATAACAAAAATCTCGAAAACAGACTACCTTCCATAATGACAAGGCTAACGTCCATTATAGTAACAAAAATATTGACAATAGACTACCTTCCATAATGACAATGCTACCATCCATTGGAGTAACAAAAGTCTCGACAACAGACTACATTCCATAATGACAAGGCTACCATCAATTAGAGTAACAAAAATATCGACAACAAACTACCTACCCTAATGACAAGGCTACCATACATTGTACTAACAAAAATCTCGACAACAGTCTACCTTCTATAATGACAAGGCTACCATCCACTGGGGTAACAAAAATCTCGACAATAGACTACCTTCCATAATGACAAGGCTACCATCCATTGGAGTGACAATAATCTCGACAATAGACTACCTTCCATAAGGACAAGGCTACCATCCATTGGAGTAACAAAAATCTCGAAAATAGACTACCTTCCATAATGACAAGGCTAAAATCCATTGGAGTAACAAAAATCTCGACAACAGACTACATTCCATAATGACAAGGCTACCATCTATTGGAATAACAAAAATCTCGAGAATAGAACCCCTTCCATAATGACAAGGCTACAATCCCATGGAATAACGAAAATCTCGACAACATACTACCTTCCATAATGACAAGGCAACCATCAATTGTAGTAACGAAAATCTCGAAAATAGACTACCTTCCATAATGACAAAGCTACCGTCCATTGTAGTAACAAAAATATCGACAACAGACTACCTTCCATAATGACAATGCTACCATCCATTGGAGTAACAAGAATCTCGACAACAGACTACATTCCATAATGACAAGGCTACCATCCATTTGAGTAAAAAAAATATCGACAACAGACTACCTTCCATAATGAAAAGCCTACCATCCATTGGAGTAACAAAAATCTCGACAACAAAATACCTTCCATAATGACTAGGCTATTATCCATTGGAGTAACAAAGATATCGACAACAAACTACCTTCCATAATGACAAGGATACCATCCATTGGAGTAACATAAATCTCGACAACAGACTACCTTCCATAATGACAAGGCTACCATCTATTGGAATAACAAAAATCTCGACAACAAACTACCTTCGATAATGACAAGGCTACCATCCATTAGAGTAACAAAAATCTCAAAAAAATACTACCTTCCATTATTACAAGGCAACGATCCATTAGAGTAACAAAAATCTCGGCAACAGACTACCTTCCATATTGACTAGGCTACCATTCACTAGAGTAAAAAAGATATCGACAACAGTCTACCTTCCATATTGACAAGGCTACCATCCATCGGAGTAACAAAAATCTCGATAACAGACTACCTTCCATAATAACAAGGCTAAAATCCATTGGAGTAACAAATATCTCGACAACAGAATACCTTCCATAATGACTAGGCTACCATCAATTGTGATAACCAAAATCTCGAAAACACACTACCTTCCATAATAACTATGCTACCATCCATTGGAGTAACAAACTACCTTCGATAATGACAAGGCTACCATCCATTAGAGTAACAAAAATCTCGACAACAGACTATGTTCCATAATGACAAGGCTACCATCCATTGGAGAAACTAAAATCTCGACAACAAACTACCTACCATAATGACAAGTCTACCACACATTGTAGTAACAAAAATCTCGACAACAGTCTATCTTCTATAATGACAAGGCTACCATCCACTGGGGTAACAAAAATCTCGACAATAGACTACCTTCCATAATGACAAGGCTACCATCCATTGGAGTGACAAAAATCTCGACAACAGGCTACCTTCCATAAGGACAAGGCTACCATCCATCGGAGTAACAAAAATCTCGATAACAGACTACCTTCCATAATGACAAGGCTAAAATTCATTGGAGTAACAAATATCTCGACAATAGACTACATTCCATAATGACAATGCTACAATCTATTGGAATAACAAAAATATCAAGAACAGAATGCCTTCCATAATGACAAGGCTACCATCCAATGGAATAACAAAAATCTCGACAACATACTACCTTCCATAATGACAAGGCTACCATCAATTGTAATAACCAAAATCTCGAAAACACACTACCTTCCATAATGACAAGGCTACCATCCATTGTAGTAACAAAAATATCGACAACAGATTACCTTCCATAATGACAATGCTACTATCCATTTGAGTAACAAAAATATCGACAACAGACTACCTTCCATAATGAAAAGCCTACCATCCATTGGAGTAACAAAAATCTCGACAACAAAATACCTTCCATAATGACTAGGCTACCATCCATTGGAGTAACAAAGATATCGACAATAGACTACCTTCCATAATGACAAGGCTACAATCCATTGGAGTGACAAAAATCTCGACATCAGACTACCTTCCATAAGGACAAGGCTACCATCCATTGGAGTAGCAAAAATCACGAAAACAGACTACCTTCCATAATGACAAGGGTAAAATCCATTGGAGTAACAAAAATCTCGACAACAGACTACATTCCATAATGACAAGGCTATCATCTATTGGAATAACAAAAATCTCGAGAACAGAATGCCTTACATAATGACAAGGCTACCATCAATTGTAGTAATCAAAATCTGGAGAACAGACTACCTTCCATAATGACAAGGCTACCGTCCATTCTAGTAACCAAAATGTCGACAACAGACAACCTTCCATAATGACAATGCTACCATCCATTGGAGTAACAAAAATATCGACAACAGACTAAATTCCATAATGACAAGGCTACCATCCATTTGAGTAACAAAAATATCGACAACAGACTACCTTCCATAATGAAAAGCCTAACATCCATTGGAGTAACATAAATCTCGACAACAGAATACCTTCCATAATGACTAGGCTACCATCCATTGGAGTAACAAAGATATCGATAATAGACTACCTTCCATAATGACAAGGCTACCATCCATTGGAGGGACAAAAATCTCGACAATAAACTACCTTCCATAAGGACAAGGCTACCATCCATTGGAGTACCAAAAATCTCGAAAACAGACAACCTTCCATTATGACAAGGCTAAAATCCATTGGAGTAACAAAAATCTCGACAACATACTACCTTCCATAATGACAAGGCTACCATCAATTGTAGTAACCAAAATATGGACAAGAGACTACCTTCCATAATGACAAGGCAACCGTCCATTGTAGTAACCAAAACCT
This sequence comes from Vicia faba, assembly GCA_948472305.1. Lineage (NCBI taxonomy): Eukaryota > Viridiplantae > Streptophyta > Magnoliopsida > Fabales > Fabaceae > Vicia > Vicia faba. Next base: position 763,815,086 of record OX451738.1, read on the forward strand.
CGACAACATACTACCTTCCATAATGACAATGCTACCATCCATTGGAGTAACAAAAATCTCGACAACAAACTACATTCCATAATGACAAGGCTACCATCCATTTGAGTAACAAAAATATCGACAATAGACTACCTTCCATAATGAAAAGCCTACCATCCATTGGAGTACCAAAAATCTCGACAACATAATACCTTCCATAATGACTAGGCTACCATCCATTGGAGTAAAAAAGATATCGACAATAGACTACCTTCCATTATGACAAGGCTACCATCCATTGGAGTGATAAAAATCTCGACAACAAACTACCTTCCATAAGGACAAGGCTACCATCCATTGGAGTAACAAAGATATCGACAACAGACTACCTTCCATAATGACAAGGCTACCATCCATTGGAGTAACTAAAATCTCGACAACAGACTACCTTCCATAATAACTAGGCTACCATCCATTGGAGTAACAAAAATCTCGACAACAAACTACCTTCGATAATGACAAGGATACCATCCATTAGAGTGACAAAAATCTCAACAAAAGACTACCTTCCATAATGACAAGGCTAAATCCATTAGAGTTTCAAAAATCTCGACAACAGACTACCTTCCATAATGACAAGGCTACCATGCATTGGAGTAATGAAAATATCAACAAGATACTACCTTCCATAATGACAAGGCTACAATCCATTAGAGTAACAAAAATCTTGCCAATAGTCTACGTTCCATAATGACAACGCTACCATCCATTGGGGTGACAAAAATCTCGACAACATACTACCTTCCATAATGACAAGGCTACCATCTATTGGAGTAACGACAATTTCGACAACAAACTAACTACCACAATAACAAGGCTACCTTACATTATAGTAACAAAAATCTCGACAACAGTCTACCTTCCATAATGACAAGGCTACCATCCATTGGGGTAACAAAAATCTAGACAATAGACTACCTTCTATAATGACAAGGCTACTATCCATTGGAGTAACAAAAATCTCGACAACAAACTACCTTCCATAAGGATAAGGCTACCATCCATTGAAATAACAAAAATATCGACAACAAACTATGTTCCATAATGACAAGGCTACAATCCATTGGAGTAACAAAAATCTCGACAATAGACTACCTTCCATAATGACTAGGCTACCATCCATTAGAGTAACAAAGATATCGACAACAAACTACCTTCTATAATGACAAGGCTCCCATACATTGCAATAACAAAAATCTCGACAACAAACTACCTTCCATAAAGACAAGGCTACCATACATTGTAGTAACAAAAAGCTCGACAACAGTCAACCTTCCATAATTATAAGGCTACCATCCATTGGAGTAACAAAAATCTCGACAATAGACTACCTTCCATAATGACAAGGCTATCATCTATTGGAGTAACAAAAATATCGACAACAAACTACCTTCGATAATGAAAAGGCTACCATCCATTAGAGTAACAAAAATCTCGACAACAAACTACCTTCCATATTGACAAGGCTACGATCCATTAGAGTAACAAAAATCTCGATAATAGACTACCTTTCATAATGACAAGGCTACCATGCATTGGAGTAATGAAAATATAAACAAGATACTACCATCCATAATGACAAGGCTACAATCTGTGGGAGTAACAAAAATCTCGCCAATAGTCTACCTTCCATAATGACAACGCTACCATCCATTGGGGTGACAAAAATCTCGACAACAGACTACCTTCCATAATGACAAGGCCTACCATCTATTGGAGTAACGACAATCTCGACAACAAACTACCTACCATATTGACAAGGCTACCATACCTTATAGTAACAACAATCTACCTTCTATAATGACAAGGCTACCATCCATTGAGGTAACAAAAATCTCGACAACAGTCTACCTTCCATAATGACAAGGCTACCATCCATTGGGGTAACAAAAATCTCGACAATAGACTACCTTCCATAATGACAAGGCTACTATCCATTGGAGTAACAAAAATCTCGACAACAAACTACCTTCCATAATGATAAGGCTACAATCCATTGGAATAACAAAAATATCGACAACAACGTATGTTCCATAATGACAAGGCTACAATCCATTGGAGTAACAAAAATATCGACAACAAACTACCTTCCATAATGACAAGGCTACCATCCATTGGAGTGACAAAAATCTCGACAACAGACTACCTTCCATAATGACAAGGCTACCATCCATTGGAGTAATGAAAATATCAACAAGAGACTACCTTCCATAATGACATGGCTACCATCCATTGGAGTAACAAAAATCTCGCCAATAATCTACCTTCCATAATGACACGGCTACCATCCATTGGAGTGACAAAAATCTCGACAACATACTACCTTCTATAATGACAAGGCTACCATCAATTGGAGTAATGAAAATCTCGACAATAGACTACCTTCCATAATGACAAGGCTACCATCCATTGGAGTAACAAAAATCGCAAAAAGAGACAATCGTCCATAATGACAAGGCTACCATCCATTGGACTTACAAAAATCTTGACAATAAACTAACTTCCATAATGACAAGGCTACAATCCATTGGAGTAACAAAAATATAGACAACAGACTACCATCTATAATGATAAGGCTACCATACATTGTAATAACAAAAATCTGGACAACAGACTACCTTCCATAAGGACAAGGCTACCATCTATTGGAGTAACATAAATCTTGAAAACAGACTACCTTCCATAATGACAAGGCTACCATCTATTGGAATAACAAAAATCTCGAAAACAGACTACCTTCCATAATGACAAGGCTACCATCCAATGGAATAACAAAAATCTCGACAACTGACTACCTTCTAAAATGACAAGGCTACTATTCATTAGAGTGACAAAAATCTCGACAACAGACTACCTTCCATAATGACAAGGCTACCGTCCATTGTAGTAACAAAAATCTCGACAACAGACTACTTTCCATAATGACAAGGCTACCATCAATTGGAGTAACAAAAATCTTGACACCAAACTACCTTCGTTAATGACAAGGCTACCATCCATTAGAGTAACAAAAATCTCAACAAAAGACTACCTTCCATAATGACAAGGCTACGATCCATTAGAGTTTCAAAAATCTCGACAACAAACTACCTTCCATAATGACAAGGCTACCATCCATTGAGTAATGAAAATATCAATAAGAGACTACCTTTAATAATGACAAGGCTACCATGCATTCGAGTAATGAAAATATAAACAAGATACTACCTTCCATAATGACAAGGCTACAATCCATTGGAGTAACAAAAATCTCGACAATAGACTACCTTCCATCATGACAAGGCTATCATCCATTGGAGTAACAAAAATCTCGACAACAAACTACCTTCGATAATGAAAAGGCTACCATCCATTAGAGTAACAAAAATCTCGACAACAAACTACCTTCCATATTGACAAGGCTACGATCCATTAGAGTAACAAAAATCTCGAAAATAGACTACCTTCCATAATGACAAGGCTACCATCCATTGGAGTAATGAAAATATCAACAAGAGACTACCTTCCATAATGACAAGGCTACCATCCATTGGAGTAACAAAAATCTCGCCAACAATCTACCTTCCATAATGACACGGCTACCATCCATTGGAGTGACAAAAATCTCGACAACATACTACCTTCTATAATGACAAGGCCTCCATCCATTGGAGTAATGAAAATCTCGAAAATAGACTACCTTCCATAATGACAAGGCTACCATCCATTGGAGTAACAAAAATCGCAAAAAGAGACAATCTTCCATAATGACAAGGCTACCATCCATTGGAGTTACAAAAATCTTGACAATAAACTAACCTCCATAATTACAAGGCTACAATCCATTGGAGTAACAAAAATATAGACAACAGACTACCTTCTATAATGATAAGGCTACCATACATTGTAATAACAAAAATCTGGACAACAGACTACCTTCCATAAGGGCAAGGCTACCATCTATTGGAGTAACATAAATCTCGATAACAGACTACCTTCCATAATGACAAGGCTACCATCTATTGGAATAACAAAAATCTCGAAAACAGACTACCTTCCATAATGACAAGGCTACCATCCAATGGAATAACAAAAATCTCGACAACAGACTACCTTCCAAAATGACAAGGCTACCATTCATTAGAGTGACAAAAATCTCGACAACAGACTACCTTCCATAATGACAAGGCTACCGTTCATTGTAGTAACAAAAATCTCGACAACAGACTACCTTCCATAATGACAATGCTACCATTCATTGGAGTAACAAAAATCTCGACACCAAACTACCTTCGTTAATGACAAGGCTACCATCCATTAGAGTAACAAAAATCTCAACAAAAGACTACCTTCCATAATGACAAGGCTACGATCCATTAGAGTTTCAAAAATCTCGACAACAAACTACCTTCCATAATGACAAGGCTACCATCCATTGGAGTAATGAAAATATCAATAAGAGACTACTTTTAATAATGGCAAGGCTACCATGCATTGGAGTAATGAAAATATAAACAAGATACTACCTTCCATAATGACAAAACTACAATCCATTGGAGTGACAAAAATCTCGCCAATAGTCTACCTTCCATAATGACAACGCGACCATCCATTGGGGTGACAAAAATCTTGACAACAGACTACCTTCCATAATGACAAGGCTACCATCCATTGGAGTAACAAAATCTCGACAACAAACTACCTTTCTTAATGATAAGGCTACCATCCATTAGAGTAACAAAAACTCGACAACAGACTACCTTACATAATGACAAGGCTACAATCCATTGGAGTAATGAAAATATCAACAAGAGACTACCTTCCATAATGACAAGGCAACCATCCACTGGAGTAACAAAAATCTCGCCAACATACTACACTTCCATAATGACAAGGCTAGCATCCATTTGAGTGACAAAAATCTCCACAATAGACTACCTTATATAATGATAAGGCTACCATCAATTGGAGTAACAAAATCTCGACAACAAAGTACCTTCCATAATGACAAGGCTACCATCCATTAGAGTAACAAAAATCACGACAACAAACTACCTTCCATAATGACAAGGTTACAATCCATTAGAGTGACAAAAATATCGACAATAGACTACCTTCCATAATGACAAGGCTACCATCCATTGGAGTAACAAAAATATCGACAAGAGACTACCTTGCATAATGACATGGCTACCATCCATCGGAGTAACAAAAATATCAACAATAGAGTACCTTCCATAATGAGTAGGCTACCGTCCATTGGAGTAACAAAGATATTGACAACAAACTACCTTCTATATGCTACAATCCTTTGGAGTAAAAAAAATCACGACAATAAACAACCTTCCATAATGACAAGGCTACCATCCATTCAGGTAACAAAAATCTCAACAACAGAATACCTTCCATAATGACAAGGCTAACATCCATTGGAGTAACAAAAATCTCGCCAACAATCTACCTTCCATAATGACATGGCTACCATACATTGGAATGACAAAAACCTCGACAACAGACTACCTTCCATAATGACAAGGCTACCATCCATTGGAGTAACGAACATCTCGACAACAGACTACCTTCCATAATGACAAGGCTACCATCCATTGGAGTAACAAAAATCACGGAAATAGACTACCTTCCGTAATGACAAGGCTACCATCCATTGGAGTAACGAAAATCTCGACAACAGACTACCTTCCATAATGACAAGAATACCATCCATTGGAGTAACAAAAATTACGGAAATAGACTACCTTTCATAATGACAAGGCTACCATCCATTAGAGTGACAAAAATCTAGACAATAGACTACCTTCTATAATGACTAAGCTACCCTCCATTAGAGTAACAAAGATATCAACAACAGACTACCTTGCATAATGACAAGACTACCATCCAATTGAGTAACAAAATCTCGACTGCAAACTACCTTCCATAATGACAAGGCTACCATCCATTAGAGTAACAAAAACTCGACAACAGACTACCTTCCATAATGAGAAGGCTAGAATCCATTGGAGTAATGAAAATATCAACAAGAGACTACCTTCCATAATGACAAGGCTACCATCCATTGGAGTAACAAAAATCTCGCCAACAGACTACACTTCCATAATGACAAGGCTATCATCCATTGGAGTTACAAAAATCTCCACAATAGACTACCTTATATAATGACAAGGCTACCATCAATTGGAGTAACAAAATCTCGACAATAAACTACCTTCCATAATGACAAGGCTACCATCCATTGGAGTAACAAAAATCTCGACAACAAACTACCTTCCATAATGACGAGGCTACCATCCCTTAGAGTGACAAAAATATCGACAATAGACTACCTTCCATAATGACAAGTCTACCATCCATTAGAGTAACAAAAATATTGACAACAGACTACCTTCCATAATGACAAGGCTACCATCCATCGGAGTAACAAAAATATCAACAATACACTACCTTCCATAATGAAAAGCCTACCATCCATTGGAGTAACGAAAATCTCGACAACAGACTACCTTTCATAATGACATGGCTACCATCCATTGGAGTAACAAAAATCGCGGAAATAGACTACCTTCTATAATGACAAGGCTACCATCCATTAGAGTAACGAAAATCTCTACAACAGACTACCTTCCATAATGACAAGGCTACCATCCATTAGAGTAACAAAAATCGTGGAAACAGACTACCTTCCATAAAGACAAGGCGAGAATCCATTGGAGTTACAAAAATCTCGACAATAGACTACCCTCCATAATGACTAGGCTACCATCCATTAGAGTAACAAAGATATCAACAACAGACTACCTTCCATAATGACAAGGCTACCATCCATTGGAGTGACAAATATATCCACAATAGACTACCTTCCATAATGACAAGGCTACCAGCCGTTGGAGTGACAAAAATCTCGACAACAAACTACCTTCCATAATGACAAGGCTACCATCCATTAGAGTGACAAAAATATCGACAATAGACTACCTTCCATAATGACAAGGTTACCATCCATTGGAGTAACAAAAATATCGACAACAAACTACCTTCTATAATGAAAATGCTACAATCCTTTGGAGTAAAAAAAATCTCGACAACAGACAACCTTCCATAAGGACAAGGCTACCATCCATTGTAGTAACAAAAATCTCAACAACAGACTACCTTTCATAATGACAAGGCTACCATCCATAGGAGTAACAAAAATCTCGCCAACAATCTACCTTCCATAGTGACATGGCTACCATCCATTGGAGTGACAAAAACCTCGACAACAGACTACCTTCCATAATGACAAGGCTACCATCCATTGGAGTAACAAAAATCGCGGAAACATACTACCTTCGATAATGACAAGGCTACCATCCATTAGAGTAACGAAAATCTCGACAACAGACTACCTTCCATAATGACAAGGCTACCATCCATTGGAGTAACAAAAATCGCGGAAACAGACTACCTTTCATAATGACAAGGCTACCATCCATTGGAGTGACAAAAATCTCGACAATAGACTACCTTCCATAATGACTAGGATACCATCCATTAAAGTAACAAAGATATCAACATCAGACTACCTACCATAATGACAAGGCTACCATCCATTGGAGTAACAAAATCTCGACAAAAAACTACATTCCATAATGACAAGGCTACCATCCATTAGAGTAACAAATATCTCGACAACAGACTACCTTCCATAATGACAAGGCTATAATCCATTGGAGTAATGAAAATATCAACAAAAGACTACCTTCCATAATGACAAGGCTACCATCCATTGGAGTAACAAAAATATCGCCAACAGACTCCACTTCCATAATGACAAGGCGACCATCCATTGGAGTGACAAAAATCTCCACAATAGACTACCTTCCATAATGACAATGCTACCATCCGTTGGAGTAACAAAATCTCGACAACAAACTACCTTCCATAATGACAAGGATACCATCCATTGGAGTAACAAAAATCTCGACAACAAACTACCTTCCATAATGATAAGGCTACCATCCATCAGAGTGACAAAAATATCGACAATAGACTACCTTCCATAATGACAAGGCTACCATCCATTGGAGTAACAAAAATATCGATAACAGACTACCTTCCATAATGACAAGGCTACCATCCATCGGAGTAACAAAAATATCAACAATAGACTACCTTCCATAATGAAAAGTCTACCATCCATTGGAATAACAAAAATCTCGACAACAGACTACCTTCCATAATGACAAGGCTACCATCCATTGAAGTAACAAAAATTGCGGAAACAGACTACCTTCTATAATGACAAGGCTACCATCCATTGGAGTAACGAAAATCTCGACAACAGACTACCTTCCATAATGACAAGGCTACCATCCATTAGAGTATCAAAAATTGCGGAAACAGACTACCTTCCATAATGACAAGGCTACAATCCATTGGAGTGACAAAAATCTTGACAATAGACTACCCTTCATAATGACTAGGCTACCATGCATTAGAGTAACAAATATATCAATAACAGACTACCTTCCATAATGACAAGGCTACCATCCATTGGAATGACAAAAATCTCCACAATAGAGTACCTTCCATAATGACAATGCTACCATCCGTTGGAGTAACAAAATCTCCACAACAAACTACCTTCCATAATGACCAGGCTACCATCCATTAGAGTAACAAAAATCTCGACAACAGACTACCTTCCATATTGACAAGGCTACAATCCATTGGAGTAATGAAAATATCAACAAGAGACTACCTTCCATAATGACAAGGCTAAAATCCATTGGAGTAACAAAAATCTCGCCAACAGTCTACCTTCCATAATGACATGGCTACCATCCATTGGAGTGACAAAAACCTCGACAACAGACTACCTTCCATAATGACAAGGCTACCATCCATTGGAGTAACAAAAATCGCGGAAACAGACTACCTTCGATAATGACAAGGCTACCATCCATTAGAGTAACGAAAATCTCGACAACAGATTACCTTCCATAATGACAAGGCTACCATCCATTGGAGTAACAAAAATCACGGAAACAGACTACCTTTCATAATGACAAGGCTACCATCCGTTGGAGTGACAAAAATCTCGACAATAGACTACCTTCCATAATGACTAGGATACCATCCATTAGAGTAACAAAGATATCAACATCAGACTACCTACCATAATGACAAGGCTACCATCCATTGGAGTAACAAAATCTCGACAACAAACTACCTTCCATAATGACAAGGCTACCATCCATTAGAGTAACAAAAATCTCGACAACAGACTACCTTCCATAATGACAAGGCTACAATCCATTGGAGTAATGAAAATATCAACAAAAGACTACCTTCCATAATGACAAGGCTACCATCCATAGGAGTGACAAAAATCTCGCCAATAGACTACCTTCCATAATGAAAAGGCTACCATCCGTATGAGTAACAAAATCTCGACAACAAACTACCTTCCATAATGACAAGGCTACCATCCATTGGAGTAACAAAAAGATTGACAATAGACTACCTTCCATAATGACAAGGCTACCATCCATTGGAGTAACGAAAATCTCGACAACAGACTACCTTCCATAATGACAAGGCTACCATCCATTAGAGTATCAAAAATTGCGTAAACAGACTACCTTCCATAATGACAAGGCTACAATCCATTGGAGTGACAAAAATCTCGACAAAAGACTACCCTCCATAATGACTAGGCTACCATGCATTAGAGTAACAAAGATATCAATAACAGACTACCTTCCATAATGACAAGGCTACCATCCATTGGGGTAAAAAAAAATCTCCACAATAGACTACCTTGCATAATGACAAGGCTACCATCCATTGGAGTAACAAAATCTCGCCAACAATCTACCTTCCATAATGACAAGGCTACCATCCATTAGAGTAACAAAAATCTCGACAACAGACTACCTTCCATAATGACAAGGCTATAATCCATTGGAGTAATGAAAATATCAACAAATGACTACCTTCCATAAAGACAAGGCTACCATCCATTGGTGTAACAAAAATCTCGCCAACAGACTCCACTTCCATAATGACAAGGCTACCATCCATTGGAGTGACAAAAATCTCCACAATAGACTACCTTCCATAATGACAATGCTACCATCCGTTGGAGTAACAAAATCTCGACAACAAACTACCTTCCATAATGACAAGGATACCATCCATTGGAGTAACAAAAATCTCGACAACAAACTACCTTCCATAATTACAAGGCTACCGTCCATTGGAGTAACAAAAATATCGACAAGAGACTACCTTCCATAATGACATGGCTGCCATCCATCGGAGTAACAAAAACCTCGCCAACAGACTACCTTCCATAATGACAAGGCTACCATCCATTGGAGTAACGAACATCTCGACAATAGACTACCTTCCATAATGACAAGCCTACCATCCATTGGAGTAACAAAAATCGCGGATATAGACTACCTTCCGTAATGACAAGGCTACCATCCATTGGAGTAACGAAAATCTCGACAACAAACTACCTTCCATAATGACAAGGCTACGATCCATTGGAGTAACAAAAATTGCGGAAATAGACTACCTTTCATAATGACAAGGCTACCATCCATTAGAGTGACAAAAATCTCGACAATAGACTACCTTCCATAATGACTAGGCTACCCTCCATTAGAGTAACAAAGATATGAACAACAAACTACCTTGCATAATGACAACGCTACCATCCATTGGAGTAACAAAATCTCGACAGCAAACTACCTTCCATAATGACAAGGCTACCATCCATTAGAGTAACAAAAACTCGACAACAGACTACCTTCCATAATGAGAAGGCTACAATCCATTGGAGTAATGAAAATATCAACAAGAGACTACCTTCCATAATGACAAGGCTACCATCAATTGGAGTAACAAAATCTCGACAACAAACTACCTTCCATAATGACAAGGCTACCATCCATTGGAGTAACAAAAATCTAGACAACAAACTACCTTCCATAATGACAAGGCTACCATCCATTGGATTAACAAAAATCGCGGAAACAGACTACCTTCTATAATGACAAGGCTACCATCCATTAGAGTAACGAAAATCTCGACAATAGACTACCTTCCATAATGACAAGGCTACCATCCATTAGAGTAACAAAAATCGCGGAAACAGACTACCTTCCATAATGACAAGGCTAGAATCCATTGGAGTTACAAAAATCTCGACAATAGACTACCCTCCATAATGACTAGGCTACCATCCATTAGAGTAACAAAGATATCAAAAATAAACTACCTTCCATAATGACAAGGCTACTATCCATTGGAGTGACAAAAATATCCACAATAGACTACCTTCCATAATGACAAGGCTACCAGCCGTTGGAGTAACAAAAATCTCGACAACAAACTACCTTCCATAATGACAAGGCTGCCTAACATTAGAGTGACAAAAATATCGACAATAGACTACCTTCCATAATGACAAGTCTACCATCCATTGGAGTCACGAAAATCTCGACAACAGACTACCTTCCATAATTACAAGGCTACCATCCATTAGAGTAACAAAAATCGCGGAAACAGACTACCTTCCATAATGACAAGGCTAGAATCCATTGGAGTTACAAAAATCTCGACAATAGACTACCCTCCATAATGACTAGGCTACCATCCATTAGAGTAACAAAGATATCAACAACAGACTACCTTCCATAATGACAAGGCTACCATTCATTGGAGTGACAAATATATCCATAATAGACTACCTTCCATAATGACAAGGCTACCAGCCGTTGGAGTAACAAAAATCTCAACAACAAACTACCTTCCATAATGACAAGGCTACCATCCATTAGAGTGACAAAAATATCGACAATAGACTACCTTCCATAATGACAAGGCTACCATCCATTGGAGTAACAAAAATATCGACAACAAACTACCTTCTATAATGAAAATGCTACAATCCTTTGGAGTAAAAAAAATCTCGACAACAGACAACCTTCCATAATGACAAGGCTACCATCCATTGTAGTAACAAAAATCTCAACAACAGACTACCTTTCATAATGACAAGGCTACCATTTATAGGAGTAACAAAAATCTCGCCAACAATCTACCTTCCATAATGACATGGCTACCATCCATTGGAGTGACAAAACCCTCGACAACAGACTACCTTCCATAATGACAAGGCTACCATCCATTGGAGTAACGAACATCTTGACAACAGACTACCTTTTATAATGACAAGGCTACCATCCATTGGAATAACAAAAATCGCGGAAACAGACTACCTTCCGTAATGACAAGGCTACCATCCATTGGAGTAACGAAAATCTCGACAACAGACTACCTTCCATAATGACAAGGCTACCATCCATTGGAGGAACAAAAATTGCGGAAACAGACTACCTTTAATAATGACAAGGCTACCATCCATTGGAGTGACAAAAATCTCCACAATAGACTACCTTATATAATGACAAGGCTACCATCAATTGGAGTAACAAAAATCTCGACAACAAACTATCTTCCATAATGACAAGGCTACCATCCAATAGAGTGACAAAAATATCGACAATAGACTACCTTCCATAATGACAAGGCTACCATCCATTGGAGTAACAAAAATATTGACAACAGACTACCTTCCATAATGACAAGGCTACCATCCATCGGAGTAACAAAAATATCAACAATACACTACCTTCCATAATGAAAAGCCTACCATCCATTGGAGTAACGAAAATCTCGACAACAGACTACCTTCCATAATGACAAGGCTACCATCCATTGGAGTAACGAAAATCTCGACAATAGACTACCTTCGATAATGACAAGGCTACCATCCATTAGAGTAACAAAAATCGCGGAAACAGACTACCTTCCATAATGACAAGGCTAAAATCCATTGGAGTGACAAAAATCTCGACAATAGACTACCCTCCATAATGACTAGGTTACCATCCATTAAAGTAACAAAGATATCAACAACAGACTACCTTCCATAATGACAAGGCTACCATCCATTGGAGTGATAAAAATATCCATAATAGACTATCTTCCATAATGACAAGGCTACCATCCGTTGGAGTAACAAAATCTTGACAACAAACTACCTTCCATAATGACAAGGCTACCATCCATTAGAGTAACAAAAATCTCGAAAATAGACTACCTTCCATATTGACAAGGCTACAATCCATTGGAGTAATGAAAATATCAACAAGAGACTACCTTCCATAATGACAAGGCTACCATCCATTGGAGTAACAAAAATCTCGCCAACAGACTACACTTCCATAATTACAAGGCTACCATCCATTGGAGTGACAAAAATCTCCACAATAGACTACCTTATATAATGACAAGGCTACCATCAATTGGAGTAACAAAATCTCGACAACAAACTACGTTCCATAATGACAAGGCTACCATCCATTGGAGTAACAAAAATATCGACAACAAACTACCTTCCATAATTGCAAGGCTTCCATCCAATAGAGTTAGAAAAATATCGACAATAGACTACCTTCCATAATGACAAGCTACCATCCATCGGAGTAACAAAAATATCAACAATACACTATCTTCCATAATGAAAAGCCTACCATCCATTGGAGTAACGAAAATCTCGACAACAGACTACCTTCCATAATGACATGGCTACCATCCATTGGATTAACAAAAATCGCGGAAACAGACTACCTTCTATAATTACAAGGCTACCATCCATTAGAGTAACGAAAATCTCGACAACAGACTACCTTCCATAATGACAAGGCTACCATCCATTAGAGTAATAAAAATCGCGTAAACAGACTACCTTCCATAATGACAAGGCTAGAATCCATTGGAGTTACAAAAATCTCGACAATAAACTACCCTCCATAATGACTAGGCTACCATCCATTAGAGTAATAAAGATATCAACAACAAACTACCTTCCATAATGACAAGGCTACCATCCATTGGAGTGACAAAAATATCCACAATAGACTACCTTCCATAATGACAAGGCTACCAGCCGTTGGAGTAACAAAAATCTCGACAACAAACTACCTTCCATAATGACAAGGCTACCATCCATTAGAGTGACAAAAATATCGACAATAGACTACCTTCCATAATGACAAGGCTACCATCCATTGGAGTAACGAAAATCTCGACAACAGACTACCTTCCATAATGACAAGGCTACCATCCATTAGAGTAACAAAAATCGCGGAAACAGACTACCTTCCATAATGACAAGGCTAGAATCCATTGGAGTTACAAAAATCTCGACAATAGACTACCCTCCATAATGACTAGGCTACCATCCATTAGAGTAACAAAGATATCAACAACAGACTACCTTCCATAATGACAAGGCTACCGTCCATTGGAGTGACAAATATATCCACAATAGATTACCTTCCATAATGACAAGGCTACCAGCCGTTGTAGTAACAAAAATCTCAACAACAGACTACCTTTCATAATGACAAGGCTACCATCCATAGGAGTAACAAAAATCTCGCCAACAATCTACCTTCCATAATGACATGGCTACCATCCATTGGAGTGACAAAACCCTCGACAACAGACTACCTTCCATAATGACAAGGCTACCATCCATTGGAGTAACGAACATCTTGACAACAGACTACCTTTTATAATGACAAGGCTACCATCCATTGGAATAACAAAAATCGCGAAAACAGACTACCTTCCGTAATGACAAGGCTACCATCCATTGGAGTAACGAAAATCTCGACAACAGACTACCTTCCATAATGACAAGGCTACCATCCATTGGAGGAACAAAAATTGCGGAAACAGACTACCTTTAATAATGACAAGGCTACCATCCATTGGAGTGACAAAAATCTCGACAATAGACTACCTTCCATAATGACTAGGCTACCCTTCATTAGAGTAACAAAGATATCAACAACAAACTACCTTGCATAATGACAAGGCTACCATCCATTGGAGTAACAAAATCTCGACAACAAACTACCTTCCATAATGACAAGGCTACCATCCATTAGAGTAACAAAAACTCGACAACAGACTACCTTCCATAATGACAAGGCTAGAATCCATTGTAGTGATGAAAATATCAACAAGAGACTACCTTCCATAATGACAAGGCTACAATCCATTCGCGTAACAAAAATCTCGCCAACAGACTACACTTCCATAATGACAAGGCTATCATCCATTGGAGTGACAAAAATCTCCACAATAGACTACCTTATATAATGACAAGGCTACCATCAATTGGAGTAACAAAAATCTCGACAACAAACTATCTTCCATAATGACAAGGCTACCATCCAATAGAGTGACAAAAATATCGACAATAGACTACCTTCCATAATGACAAGGCTACCATCCATTGGAGTAACAAAAATATTGACAACAGACTACCTTCCATAATGACAAGGCTACCATCCATCGGAGTAACAAAAATATCAACAATACACTACCTTCCATAATGAAAAGCCTACCATCCATTGGAGTAACGAAAATCTCGACAACAGACTACCTTCCATAATGACAAGGCTACCATCCATTGGAGTAACGAAAATCTCGACAATAGACTACCTTCGATAATGACAAGGCTACCATCCATTAGAGTAACAAAAATCGCGGAAACAGACTACCTTCCATAATGACAAGGCTAAAATCCATTGGAGTGACAAAAATCTCGACAATAGACTACCCTCCATAATGACTAGGCTACCATCCATTAGAGTAACAAAGATATCAACAACAGACTACCTTCCATAATGACAAGGCTACCATCCATTGGAGTGATAAAAATATCCACAATAGACTATCTTCCATAATGACAAGGCTACCATCCGTTGGAGTAACAAAATCTTGACAACAAACTACCTTCCATAATGACAAGGCTACCATCCATTAGAGTAACAAAAATCTCGAAAATAGACTACCTTCCATATTGACAAGGCTACAATCCATTGGAGTAATGAAAATATCAACAAGAGACTACCTTCCATAATGACAAGGCTACCATCCATTGGAGTAACAAAAATCTCGCCAACAGACTACACTTCCATAATTACAAGGCTACCATCCATTGGAGTGACAAAAATCTCCACAATAGACTACCTTATATAATGACAAGGCTACCATCAATTGGAGTAACAAAATCTCGACAACAAACTACGTTCCATAATGACAAGGCTACCATCCATTGGAGTAACAAAAATATCGACAACAAACTACCTTCCATAATTGCAAGGCTTCCATCCATTAGAGTTAGAAAAATATCGACAATAGACTACCTTCCATAATGACAAGCTACCATCCATCGGAGTAACAAAAATATCAACAATACACTACCTTCCATAATGAAAAGCCTACCATCCATTGGAGTAACGAAAATCTCGACAACAGACTACCTTCCATAATGACATGGCTACCATCCATTGGATTAACAAAAATCGCGGAAACAGACTACCTTCTATAATGACAAGGCTACCATCCATTAGAGTAACGAAAATCTCGACAACAGACTACCTTCCATAATGACAAGGCTACCATCCATTAGAGTAACAAAAATCGCGTAAACAGACTACCTTCCATAATGACAAGGCTAGAATCCATTGGAGTTACAAAAATCTCGACAATAAACTACCCTCCATAATGACTAGGCTACCATCCATTAGAGTAATAAAGATATCAACAACAAACTACCTTCCATAATGACAAGGCTACCATCCATTGGAGTGACAAAAATATCCACAATAGACTACCTTCCATAATGACAAGGCTACCAGCCGTTGGAGTAACAAAAATCTCGACAAAAAACTACCTTCCATAATGACAAGGCTACCATCCATTAGAGTGACAAAAATATCGACAATAGACTACCTTCCATAATGACAAGGCTACCATCCATTGGAGTAACGAAAATCTCGACAACAGACTACCTTCCATAATGACAAGGCTACCATCCATTAGAGTAACAAAAATCGCGGAAACAGACTACCTTCCATAATGACAAGGCTAGAATCCATTGGAGTTACAAAAATCTCGACAATAGACTACCCTCCATAATGACTAGGCTACCATCCATTAGAGTAACAAAGATATCAACAACAGACTACCTTCCATAATGACAAGGCTACCGTCCATTGGAGTGACAAATATATCCACAATAGATTACCTTCCATAATGACAAGGCTACCAGCCGTTAGAGTAACAAAAATATCGACAACAAACTACCTTCCATAATGACAAGGCTACCATCCATTAGAGTGACAAAAATATCGACAATAGACTACCTTCCATAATGACAAGGCTACCATCCATTGGAGTAAAAAAAATATCGACAACAAACTACCTTCTATAATGAAAATTCTACAATCCTTTGGAGTAAAAAAAATCTCGACAACAGACAGCCTTCCATAATGACAAGGCTACCATCCATTGTAGTAACAAAAATCTCAACAACAAACTACCTTTCATAATGACAAGGCTACCATCCATAGGAGTAACAAAAATCTCGCCAACAATCTACCTTCCATAATGACATGGCTACCATCCATTGGAGTGACAAAACCCTCGACAACAGACTACCTTCCATAATGACAAGGCTACCATCCATTGGAGTAACGGACATCTTGACAACAGGCTACCTTCCATAATGACAAGGCTACCATCCATTGGAATAACAAAAATCGCGGAAACAGACTACCTTCCGTAATGACAAGGCTACCATCCATTGGAGTAACGAAAATATCGACAACAGACTACCTTCCATAATGACAAGGCTACCATCCATTGGAGGAACAAAAATTGCGGAAACAGACTACCTTTAATAATGACAAGGCTACCATCCATTGGAGTGACAAAAATCTCGACAATAGACTACCTTCCATAATGACTAGGCTACCCTCCATTAGAGTAACAAATATATCAACAACAAACTACCTTGCATAATGACAAGGCTACCATCCATTAGAGTAACAAAATCTCGACAACAAACTACCTTCCATAATGACAAGGCTACCATTCATTAGAGTAACAAAAACTCGACAACAGACTACCTTCCATAATGACAAGGCTAGAATCCATTTTAGTAATGAAAATATCAACAAGAGACTGCCTTCCATAATGACAAGGCTACCATCCATTGGAGTAACAAAAATCTCGCCAACAGACTACACTTCCATAATGACAAGGCTATCATCCATTGGAGTGACAAAAATCTCCACAATAGATTACCTTATATAATGACAAGGCTACCATCAATTGGAGTAACAAAAATCTCGACAACAAACTACCTTCCATAATGACAAGGCTACCATCCATTAGAGTGACAAAAATATCGCAAATAGACTACCTTCCATAATGACAAGGCTACCATCCATTGGAGTAACAAAAATATTGACAACAAACTACCTTCCATAATGACAAGGCTACCATCCATCGGAGTAACAAAAATATCAACAATACACTACCTTCCATAATGAAAAGCCTACCATCCATTGGAGTAACGAAAATCTCGACAACAGACTACCTTCCATAATGAGAAGGCTACCATCCATTGGAGTAACGAAAATCTCGACAACAGACTACCTTCCATAATGACAAGGCTAGCATCCATTAGAGTAAAAAAATTCGCGGAAACAGACTACCTTCCTTAATGACAAGGCTAAAATCCATTGGAGTGACAAAAATCTCGACAATAGACTACCCTCCATAATGACTAGGCTACCATCCATTAGAGTAACAAAGATATCAACAACAGACTACCTTCCATAATGACAAGGCTACCATCCATTGGAGTGACAAAATCTTGACAACAAACTACCTTCCATAATGACAAGGCTACCATCCGTTGGAGTAACAAAATCTTGACAACAAACTACCTTCCATAATGACAACTCTACCATCCATTAGAGTAACAAAAATCTCGAAAACAGACTACCTTCCATTTTGACAAGGCTACAATCCATTGGAGTAATGAAAATATCAACAAGAGACTACCTTCCATAATGACAAGGCTACCATCCATTGGAGTAACAAAAATCTCGCCAACAGACTACACTTCCATAATGACAAGGCTACCATCCATTGAAGTGACAAAAATCTCCACAATAGACTACCTTATATAATGACAAGGCTACCATCAATTGGAGTAACAAAATCTCGACAACAAACTACCTTCCATAATGACAAGGCTACCATCCATTGGAGTAACAAAAATATCGACAACAAACTACCTTCCATAATGACAAGGCTACCATCCATTAGAGTGACAAAAATATCGACAATAGACTACCTTCCATAATGACAAGGCTACCATTCATCGGAGTAACAAAAATATCAACAATAGACTACCTTCCATAATGAGTAGGCTACCATCCATTGGAATAACAAAGATATCGACAACAAACAACCTTCTATAATGACAATGCTACAATCCATTGGAATAGAAAAAATCTCGACAACAAACTACCTTCCATAATGACAAGGCTACCATCCATTAGAGTAACATAAATCTCGACAACATACTACCTTCAATAATGACAAGGCTACCATATATTGGAATAACAAAAATCTCGAGAACAGACTACCTTCCATAATGACAAGGCTACCATCCATTAGAGTGACAAAAATCTCGACAATAGACTACCTTCCATAATGACAATGCTACCATTCATTGGAGTATCAAAAATATCGACAACAAACTACCTTTGATAATGACAAGACTACCATCCATTAGAGTAAAAAAAATCTCAACAAAAGACTACCTTCCATAATGAAAAGGCTACGATCCATTAGAGTAACAAAAATCTCGACAACAGACTACCTTCCATAATGACAAGGCTACCATCCATTGCAGTAATGAAAACTTCAACAAGAGACTACCTTCCATAATGACAAGGCTACCATGCATTGGAGTAATGAAAATATCAACAAGAGACTACCTTCCATAATGACAAGGCTACAATCCATTGGAGTAACAAAAATCTTGCCAACAGTCTACCTTCCATAATGACAAGGCTACCATCCATTGGAGTGACAAAAATAACGACAATAGACTACCTTCCATAATGACAAGGCTACCATCCATTGGAGTGACAAAAATCTCGACAACATACTACCTTCCATAATAACAAGGCTAACATCCATTGGTGTAACGAAAATCTCGACAACAGTCTTCCTTATATAATGACAAGGGTACTATCCATTGGAGTACAAAAATCTCGACAACAAACTACCTTCCATAATGATAAGGCTACCATCCATTGGAATAACAAAAATATCGACAACAAACTATGTTCCATAATGACAAGGCTACAATCCATTGGAGTAACAAAAATCTCGACAACAAACTACCTTCGATAATGACAAGGCTACCATCCAATAGAGTAACAAAAATCTCGACAACAAACTACCTTCCATATTGACAAGGCTATGATCCATTAGAGTAACAAAAACCTCGACAATAGACTACCTTCCATAATGACAAGGCTACCATCCATTCGAGTAATGAAAATATCAACAAGAGACTACCTTCCATAATGACAAGGCTACGATCCATTGGAGTAACAAAAATCTCGCCAACAATCTACCTTCCATAATGACACGGCTACCACTCATTGGAGTAACAAAAATATCGCCAACAATCTACCTTCCATAATGACAAGGCTACCATCCATTGGAGTAACGAAAATCTCGACAACAGAATACCATCCATAATGACAAGGCTACCATCCATTGGAGTTACAAAAATCGCAAAAACAGACTATCTTCCATAATGACAAGGCTACCATCCATTGGAGTGACGAAAATCTCGACAATAGACTACCTTACATAATGACAAGGCTACCATCCATTGGAGTAACAAAAATCTCGAAAAAAAACTACCTTTGATAATGACAAGGCTACCATCCATTAGAGTATGAAAAATCTCGACAACATACTACCTTCCATAATGACAAGGCTACGATCCATTAGACTAAAAAAAATCTCGACAACGGAGTACCTTCCATAATGACAAGGCTACAATCCATTGGAGTAATGAAAATATCAACAAGAGACTACCTTCCATAATGACAAGGCTACCATGCATTGGAGTAATGAAAATATCAACAAGAGACTACCTTCCATAATGACAAGGCTACCATCCATTCGAGTAACAAAAATCTCGCCAACAGACTACCTTCCATAATCACAAGGCTACAATCCATTAGAGTGGCAAAAATCTCGACAATAGACTACCTTCCATAATGACAAGTCTACCATCCATTGGAGTAACAAAAATATCGACAACAAACTACCTTCCATAATGACAAGGCTACCATCCATTAGAGTGACAAAAATATCTACAATAGACTACCTTCCAAAATGACAAGGCTACCATCCATTAGAGTAACAAAAATCTCGACAACAGACTACCTTCCATAATGACAAGGCTACCATCCATTGGAGTACCGAAAATATAAACAACAAACTACCTACCACAATGACAAGGCTACCATACATTGCAGTAACAAAAATCTCGACAATAGTCTACCTTGCATAATGACAAGGCTACCACCATTGGGGTAAGAAAAATCTCGACAATAGACTACCTTCCATAATGACAAGGCTACTATCCACTGGAGTAACAAAAATCTCGACAACAAACTACCTTCCATAATGATAAGGCTACCATCCATTGGAATAACAAAAATATCGACAACAAACTATGTTCCATAATGACAAGGCTACAATCCATTGGAGTAACAAAAATATCAACAATAGACTACCTTCCATAATGACAAGGCTACCATCCAATAGAGTAACAAAAATCTCGACAACAAACTACCTTCCATATTGACAACGCTACGATCCATTAGAGTAACAAAAATCTCGACAATAGACTACCTTCCATAATGACAAGGCTACAATCCATTCGAGTAATGAAAATATCAACAAGAGACTACCTTCCATAATGACAAGGCTACCATCCATTGGAGTAACAAAAATCTCGCCAACAATCTACCTTCCATAATGACACGACTACCATTCATTGGAGTGACAAAAATCTTGACAACATACTACCTTCCATAATGACAAGGCTACCATCCATTCGAGTAATGAAAATCTCAACAACAGACTACCTTCCATAATGACAAGGCTACCATCCATTGGAGTTACAAAAATCGCAAAAACAGACTATCTTCCATAATGACAAGGCTACCATCCATTGGAGTGACGAAAATCTCGACAATAGACTACCTTACATAATGACAAGGCTACCATCCATTGGAGTAACAAAAATCTCGAAAAAAAACTACCTTCGATAATGACAAGGCTACCATCCATTAGAGTATGAAAAATCTCGACAACATACTACCTTCCATAATGACAAGGTTACGATCCATTAGAGTAACAAAAATCTCAACAACAAACTACCTTCCATAATGACAAGGCTACAATCCATTAGAGTAATTAAAATATCAACAAGAGACTACCTTCCATAATGACAAGGCTACCATGCATTGGAGTGATGAATATATCAACAAGAGACTACCTTCCATAATGACAAGGCTACCATCCATTCGAGTAACAAAAATCTCGCCAACAGACTACCTTCAATAATCACAAGGCTACCATCCATTGGAGTAACAAAATCTCGACAACAAACTACCTTCCATAATAACAAGGCTACCATCCATTGGAGTAACAAAAATATCGACAAAAAACTACCTTCCATAATGACAAGGCTACCATCCATTAGAGTGACAAAAATATCTACAATAGACTACCTTCCATAATGACAAGGCTACCATCCATTAGAGTAACAAAAATCTCGACAACAGACTACCTTCCATAATGACAAGGCTACCATCCATTGGAGTAACGAAAATCTCAACAACAAACTACCTACCACAATGACAAGGCTACCATACATTGTAGTAACAAAAATCTCAACAACAATCTACCTTCCATAATGACAAGGCTACCATCCATTGGGGTAACAAAAATCTCGACAATAGTCTACCTTCCATAATGACAAGGCTCCTATCCATTGGAGTAACAAAAATCTCGACAACAAACTACCTTCCATAATGATAAGGCTACCATCCATTGGAATAACAAAAATATCGACAACAAACTATGTTCCATAATGACAAGGCTACAATCCATTGGAGTAACAAAAATATCAACAACAGACTACCTTCCATAATGACAAGGCTACCATCCATTGGAGTAACAAAAATCTCTAAAACAGACTACCTTCCATAATGATAAGGCTACCATCCATTGGAGTGACAAAAATCTCGACAATAGACTACCTTCCATAATGACTAGGCTACCATCCATGAGAGTAACAAAGATATCGACAACAGACTACCTTCTATAATGACAAGGCTACCATACATTGCAATAACAAAAAGCTCGACAACAAACTACCTTCAATAATGACAAGGCTACCATACATTGTAGTAACAAAAATCTCGACAACAGTCTACCTTCCATAATGACAAGGCTACCATCCATTGGACTAACAAAAATCTCGACAATAGAGTACCTTCCATATTGACAAGGCCATGATCCATTAGAGTAACAAAAATCTCGATAATAGACTACCTTCCATAATGACAAGGCTACCATGTATTGGAGTAATGAAAATATCAACAAGAGACTACCTTCCATAATGAGAAGGCTACCATCCATTGGAGTAACAAAAATCTCGCCAACAATCTACCTTCCATAATGACAAGGCTACCATCCATTGGAGTAACGAAAATCTCGACAATAGAATACCATCCATAATGACAAGGCTACCATCCATTGGAGTAACAAAAATCGCAAAAACAGACTATATTCCATAATGATAAGGCTACCATCCATTGGAGTGACAAAAATCTCGACAATAGACTACCTTCCATAGTGACAAGGCTACCATCCATTGGAGTAACAAAAATCTCGACAACAAACTACCTTCGATAATGACAAGGCTACCATCCATTAGAGTATGAAAAATCTCGACAACATACTACCTTCCATAATGACAAGGCTACGATCCATTAGACTAAAAAAAATCTCGACAACGGAGTACCTTCCATAATGACAAGGCTACAATCCATTGGAGTAATGAAAACATCAACAAGAGACTACCTTCCATAATGACAAGGCTACCATGCATTGGAGTAATGAAAATATCAACAAGAGACTACCTTCCATATTGACAAGGCTACCATCCATTCGAGTAACAAAAATCTCGCCAACAGACTACCTTCAATAATCACAAGGCTACAATCCATTAGAGTGGCAAAAATCTCGACAATAGACTACCTTCCATAATGACAAGGCTACCATCCATTGGAGTAACAAAAATATCGACAACAAACTACCTTCCATAATGACAAGGCTACCATCCATTAGAGTGACAAAAATATCTACAATAGACTACCTTCCATAATGACAAGGCTACCATCCATTAGAATAACAAAAATTCGACAACAGACTACCTTCCATAATGATAAGGCTACCATCCATTGGAGTACCGAAAATATCAACAACAAACTACCTACCATAATGACAAGGCTACCATACATTGTAGTAACAAAAATCTCGACAATAGTCTACCTTCCATAATGACAAGGCTACCATCCATTGGGGTAAGAAAAATCTCGACAATAGACTACCTTCCATAATGACAAGGCTACTATCCACTGGAGTAACAAAAATCTCGACAACAAACTACCTTCCATAATGATAAGGCTACCATCCATTGGAATAACAAAAATATCGACAACAAACTATGTTCCATAATGACAAGGCTACAATCCATTGGAGTAACAAAAATATCAACGACAGACTACCTTCCATAATGACAAGGCTACCATCCATTGGAGTAACAAAAATCTCTAAAACAGACTACCTTCCATAATGACAAGGCTACCATCCATTGGAGTGACAAAAATCTCGACAATAGACTACCTTCCATAATGACTAGGCTACCATCCATGAGAGTAACAAAGATATCGACAACAGACTACCTTCTATAATGATAAGGCTACCATACATTGCAATAACAAAAAGCTCGACAACAAACTACCTTCAATAATGACAAGGCTACCATACATTGTAGTAACAAAAATCTCGACAACAGTCTACCTTCCATAATGACACGACTACCATTCATTGGAGTGACAAAAATCTTGACAACATACTACCTTCCATAATGACAAGGCTACCATCCATTCGAGTAATGAAAATCTCAACAACAGACTACCTTCCATAATGACAAGGCTACCATCCATTGGAGTTACAAAAATCGCAAAAACAGACTATCTTCCATAATGACAAGGCTACCATCCATTGGAGTGACGAAAATCTCGACAATAGACTACCTTACATAATGACAAGGCTACCATCCATTGGAGTAACAAAAATCTCGAAAAAAAACTACCTTCGATAATGACAAGGCTACCATCCATTAGAGTATGAAAAATCTCGACAACATACTACCTTCCATAATGACAAGGTTACGATCCATTAGAGTAACAAAAATCTCAACAACAAACTACCTTCCATAATGACAAGGCTACAATCCATTAGAGTAATTAAAATATCAACAAGAGACTACCTTCCATAATGACAAGGCTACCATGCATTGGAGTGATGAATATATCAACAAGAGACTACCTTCCATAATGACAAGGCTACCATCCATTCGAGTAACAAAAATCTCGCCAACAGACTACCTTCAATAATCACAAGGCTACCATCCATTGGAGTAACAAAATCTCGACAACAAACAACCTTCCATAATAACAAGGCTACCATCCATTGGAGTAACAAAAATATCGACAAAAAACTACCTTCCATAATGACAAGGCTACCATCCATTAGAGTGACAAAAATATCTACAATAGACTACCTTCCATAATGACAAGGCTACCATCCATTAGAGTAACAAAAATCTCGACAACAGACTACCTTCCATAATGACAAGGCTACCATCCATTGGAGTAACGAAAATCTCAACAACAAACTACCTACCACAATGACAAGGCTACCATACATTGTAGTAACAAAAATCTCAACAACAATCTACCTTCCATAATGACAAGGCTACCATCCATTGGGGTAACAAAAATCTCGACAATAGTCTACCTTCCATAATGACAAGGCTCCTATCCATTGGAGTAACAAAAATCTCGACAACAAACTACCTTCCATAATGATAAGGCTACCATCCATTGGAATAACAAAAATATCGACAACAAACTATGTTCCATAATGACAAGGCTACAATCCATTGGAGTAACAAAAATATCAACAACAGACTACCTTCCATAATGACAAGGCTACCATCCATTGGAGTAACAAAAATCTCTAAAACAGACTACCTTCCATAATGATAAGGCTACCATCCATTGGAGTGACAAAAATCTCGACAATAGACTACCTTCCATAATGACTAGGCTACCATCCATGAGAGTAACAAAGATATCGACAACAGACTACCTTCTATAATGACAAGGCTACCATACATTGCAATAACAAAAAGCTCGACAACAAACTACCTTCAATAATGACAAGGCTACCATACATTGTAGTAACAAAAATCTCGACAACAGTCTACCTTCCATAATGACAAGGCTACCATCCATTGGACTAACAAAAATCTCGACAATAGAGTACCTTCCATATTGACAAGGCCATGATCCATTAGAGTAACAAAAATCTCGATAATAGACTACCTTCCATAATGACAAGGCTACCATGTATTGGAGTAATGAAAATATCAACAAGAGACTACCTTCCATAATGAGAAGGCTACCATCCATTGGAGTAACAAAAATCTCGCCAACAATCTACCTTCCATAATGACAAGGCTACCATCCATTGGAGTAACGAAAATCTCGACAATAGAATACCATCCATAATGACAAGGCTACCATCCATTGGAGTAACAAAAATCGCAAAAACAGACTATATTCCATAATGATAAGGCTACCATCCATTGGAGTGACAAAAATCTCGACAATAGACTACCTTCCATAGTGACAAGGCTACCATCCATTGGAGTAACAAAAATCTCGACAACAAACTACCTTCGATAATGACAAGGCTACCATCCATTAGAGTATGAAAAATCTCGACAACATACTACCTTCCATAATGACAAGGCTACGATCCATTAGACTAAAAAAAATCTCGACAACGGAGTACCTTCCATAATGACAAGGCTACAATCCATTGGAGTAATGAAAACATCAACAAGAGACTACCTTTCATAATGACAAGGCTACCATGCATTGGAGTAATGAAAATATCAACAAGAGACTACCTTCCATATTGACAAGGCTACCATCCATTCGAGTAACAAAAATCTCGCCAACAGACTACCTTCAATAATCACAAGGCTACAATCCATTAGAGTGGCAAAAATCTCGACAATAGACTACCTTCCATAATGACAAGGCTACCATCCATTGGAGTAACAAAAATATCGACAACAAACTACCTTCCATAATGACAAGGCTACCATCCATTAGAGTGACAAAAATATCTACAATAGACTACCTTCCATAATGACAAGGCTACCATCCATTAGAATAACAAAAATTCGACAACAGACTACCTTCCATAATGATAAGGCTACCATCCATTGGAGTACCGAAAATATCAACAACAAACTACCTACCATAATGACAAGGCTACCATACATTGTAGTAACAAAAATCTCGACAATAGTCTACCTTCCATAATGACAAGGCTACCATCCATTGGGGTAAGAAAAATCTCGACAATAGACTACCTTCCATAATGACAAGGCTACTATCCACTGGAGTAACAAAAATCTCGACAACAAACTACCTTCCATAATGATAAGGCTACCATCCATTGGAATAACAAAAATATCGACAACAAACTATGTTCCATAATGACAAGGCTACAATCCATTGGAGTAACAAAAATATCAACGACAGACTACCTTCCATAATGACAAGGCTACCATCCATTGGAGTAACAAAAATCTCTAAAACAGACTACCTTCCATAATGACAAGGCTACCATCCATTGGAGTGACAAAAATCTCGACAATAGACTACCTTCCATAATGACTAGGCTACCATCCATGAGAGTAACAAAGATATCGACAACAGACTACCTTCTATAATGACAAGGCTACCATACATTGCAATAACAAAAAGCTCGACAACAAACTACCTTCAATAATGACAAGGCTACCATACATTGTAGTAACAAAAATCTCGACAACAGTCTACCTTCCATAATGACAAGGCTACCATCCATTGGACTAACAAAAATCTCGACAATAGAGTACCTTCCATATTGACAAGGCCATGATCCATTAGAGTAACAAAAATCTCGATAATAGACTACCTTCCATAATGACAAGGCTACCATGTATTGGAGTAATGAAAATATCAACAAGAGACTACCTTCCATAATGAGAAGGCTACCATCCATTGGAGTAACAAAAATCTCGCAAACAATCTACCTTCCATAATGACAAGGCTACCATCCATTGGAGTAACGAAAATCTCGACAACAGAATACCATCCATAATGACAAGGCTACCATCCATTGGAGTAACAAAAATCGCAAAAACAGACTATATTCCATAATGATAAGGCTACCATCCATTGGAGTGACAAAAATCTCGACAATAGACTACCTTCCATAGTGAAAAGGCTACCATCCATTGGAGTAACAAAAATCTCGACAACAAACTACCTTCGATAATGACAAGGCTACCATCCATTAGAGTATGAAAAATCTCGACAACATACTACCTTCCATAATGACAAGGCTACGATCCATTAGACTAAAAAAAATCTCGACAACGGAGTACTTTCCATAATGTCAAGGCTACAATCCATTGGAGTAATGAAAACATCAACAAGAGACTACCTTCCATAATGACAAGGCTACCATGCATTGGAGTAATGAAAATATCAACAAGAGACTACCTTCCATATTGACAAGGCTACCATCCATTCGAGTAACAAAAATCTCGCCAACAGACTACCTTCCATAATCACAAGGCTACAATCCATTAGAGTGACAAAAATCTCGACAATAGACTACCTTCCATAATGACAAGGCTACCATCCATTGGAGTAACAAAAATATCGACAACAAACTACCTTCCATAATGACAAGGCTACCATCCATTAGAGTGACAAAAATATCTACAATAGACTACCTTCCATAATGACAAGGCTACCATCCATTAGAGTAACAAAAATCTCGACAACAGACTACCTTCCATAATGACAAGGCTACCATCCATTGGAGTACCGAAAATATCAACAACAAACTACCTACCACAATGACAAGGCTACCATACATTGTAGTAACAAAAATCTCGACAATAGTCTAACTTCCATAATGACAAGGCTACCATCCATTGGGGTAAGAAAAATCTCGACAATAGACTACCTTCCATAATGACAAGGCTACTATCCACTGGAGTAACAAAAATCTCGACAACAAACTACCTTCCATAATGATAAGGCTACCATCCATTGGAATAACAAAAATATCGACAACAAACTATGTTCCATAATGACAAGGCAACAATCCATTGGAGTAACAAAAATATCAACAACAGACTACCATCCATAATGACAAGGCTACCATCCATTGGAGTAACAAAAATCTCTAAAACAGACTACCTTCCATAATGACAAGGCTACCATCCATTGGAGTGACAAAAATCTCGACAATAGACTACCTTCCATAATGACTAGGCTACCATCCATGAGAGTAACAAAGATATCGACAACAGACTACCTTCTATAATGACAAGGCTACCATACATTGCAATAACAAAAAGCTCGACAACAAACTACATTCAATAATGACAAGGCTACCATACATTGTAGTAACAAAAATCTCGACAACAGTCTACCTTCCATAATGACAAGGCTACCATCCATTGGACTAACAGAAATCTCGACAATAGAGTACCTTCCATATTGACAAGGCCATGATCCATTAGAGTAACAAAAATCTCGATAATAGACTACCTTCCATAATGACAAGGCTACCATGTATTGGAGTAATGAAAATATCAACAAGAGACTACCTTCCATAATAAGAAGGCTACCATCCATTGGAGTAACAAAAATCTCGCCAACAATCTACCTTCCATAATGACAAGGCTACCATCCATTGGAGTAACGAAAATCTCGACAACAGAATACCATCCATAATGACAAGGCTACCATCCATTGGAGTAACAAAAATCGCAAAAACAGACTATATTCCATAATGATAAGGCTACCATCCATTGGAGTGACAAAAATCTCGACAATAGACTACCTTCCATAGTTACAAGGCTACCATCCATTGGAGTAACAAAAATCTCGACAACAAACTACCTTCGATAATGACAAGGCTACCATCCATTAGAGTATGAAAAATCTCGACAACATACTACCTTCCATAATGACAAGGCTACGATCCATTAGACTAAAAAAAATCTCGACAACGGAGTACCTTCCATAATGACAAGGCTACAATCCATTGGAGTAATGAAAACATCAACAAGAGACTACCTTCCATAATGACAAGGCTACCATGCATTGGAGTAATGAAAATATCAACAAGAGACTACCTTCCATATTGACAAGGCTACCATCCATTCGAGTAACAAAAATCTCGCCAACAGACTACCTTCCATAATCACAAGGCTACAATCCATTAGAGTGGCAAAAATCTCGACAATAGACTACCTTCCATAATGACAAGGCTACCATCCATTGGAGTAACAAAAATATCGACAACAAACTACCTTCCATAATGACAAGGCTACCATCCATTAGAGTGACAAAAATATCTACAATAGACTACCTTTCATAATGACAAGGCTACCATCCATTAGAGTAACAAAAATCTCGACAACAGACTACCTTCCATAATGACAAGGCTACCATCCATTGGAGTAAAAAAAATCTCGAAATCAGACTACCTTCCATAATGACAAGTCTACCATCCATTGGAGTGACAAAAATCTCGACAATAGACTACCTTCCATAATGACTAGGCTACCATCCATTAGAGTAACAAAGATATCGACAACAGACTTCCTTCTATAATGACAAGGCTACCATACATTACAATAACAAATATCTCGACAACAAACTACCTTCCATAATGACAAGGCTACCATACATTGTAGTAACAAAAATCTCGACAATAGTCTACCTTCCATAATGACAAGGCTACCATCCATTGGGGTAAGAAAAATCTCGACAATAGACTACCTTCCATAATGATAAGGCTATCATCCATTGGAGTAACAAAAATTTCGACAACAAACTACCTTCGATAATGACAAGGCTACCATCCATTGGAGTAATAAAAATCTCGCAAACAATCTACATTCCATAATGACACGGCTACCATCCATTGGAGTGACAAAAATCTCGATAACATACTACCTTCCATAATGACAAGGCTACCATCCATTGGAGTAATGAAAATATCGACAACAGGCTACCTTCCATAATGACAGGGATACCATCCATTGGAGTAACAAAAATCGCAAAAACAGACTATCTTCCATAATGACATAGCTACCATCCATTGGAGTGACAAAAATCTCGACAATAGACTACCTTCCATAATGACAAGGCTACAATCCATGAGAGTAACATAGATATCGACAACAGACTACCTTCTATAATGACAAGGCTACCATACTTTGCAGTAACAAAAAGCTCGACAACAAACTACCTTCAATAATGACAAGGCTACCATACATTGTAGTAACAAAAATCTCGACAACAGTCTACCTTCCATAATGACAAGGCTACCATCCATTGGAGTAACAAAAATCCCGACAATAGACTACCTTCCATAATTACAAGGCTACCATCCATTGGAGTAACAAAAATCTCGACAACAAACTACCTTCGATAATGACAAGGCTACCATCCATTAGAGTATGAAAAATCTCGACAACAGACTACCTTCCATAATGACAACGCTACAATCCATTAGACTAACAAAAATATCGACACCAGACTACCTTTCATAATGAAAAGGCTACGTTCCATTGGAGTAATGAAAATATCATTAAGAGACTACCTTCCATAATGACAAGGATACCATGCATTGGAGTGACAAAAATCTCGACAATAGACCACCTTCCATAATGACAAGGCTACCATCCATTGGAGTAACAAAATCTAGACAACAAACTACCTTTCATAATGACAAGGCTACCATCCATTGGAGTAACAAAAATCTCGACAACAAACTACCTTCGATAATGACAAGGCTACCATCCATTAGAGTATGAAAAATCTCGACAACAGACTACCTTCCATAATGACAAGGCTACAATCCATTAGACTTACAAAAATCCCGACAATAGACTACCTTCCATAATTACAAGGATACCATGCATTGGAGTAATGAAAATATGAACAAGAGACTACCTTCCATAATGACAAGGCTACCATCCATTGGAGTACCAAAAATCTCGAAAACAGACTACCTTCCATAATGACAAGGCTACCATCCATTGGAGTTACAAAAATCTCGACAATAGACTACCTTCCATAATGACTAGGCTATCATCCATTGGAGTAACAAAGATATTGATAACAAACTACCTTCTATAATGACAAGGCTACCATGCATTGGAGTAATGAAAATATCAACAAGAGACTACCTTCCATAATGACAAGGCTACCTTCTATTCGAGTAACAAAAATCTCGCCGACAGACTACCTTCCATAATGACAAGGCTACCATCCATTGGAGTGACAAAAATCACGACAATAGACAACCTTCCATAATGATAAGGCTACCATCCATTGGAGTAACAAAATCTTGACAACAAACTACCTTCCATAATGACAAGGCTACCATCCATTGGAGTAACAAAAATCTCGACAACAAACTACCTTCCATAATGACAAGGATACCATCCATTAGAGTGACAAAAATAGCTACAATAGACTACCTTCCATAATTACAAGGCTTCCATCCATTGGAGTAACAAAAATCTCGACAACAGACTACCTTCCATAATGACAAGGCTACCATCCATTGGAGTATGGAAAATCTCGACAACAAACTACCTTCCATAATGATAAGGCTATCATCCATTAGAGCAACAAAAAATTTGACAACAAACTACCTTCGATAATGACAAGGCTACCATCCATTAGAGTAACAAAAATCTCGACAACAAACTACCTTCCATATTGACAAGGCTACGATCCATTTAGAGTAACAAAAATCTCGATAATAGACTACCTTCCATAATGACAAGGACACCATCCATTGGAGTAATGAAAATATCAACAAAAGACTACCTTCCATAATGACAAGGCTACCATCCATTGGAGTAACAAAAATCTCGCCAACAATCTACCTTCCATAATGACATGGCTACCATCCATTGGAGTGACAAAAATCTCGACAACAAACTACCTTCCATAATGACAAGGCTACCATCCATTGGAGTAACGAAAATATCGACAACAGACTACCTTCCATAATGACAAGGCTACCATCCATTGGAGTAACAAAAATTGCAAAAACAGACTATCTTCCATAATGACAAGGCTACCATCCATTGGAGTGACAAAAATCTCGACAATAGACTACCTTCCATAATGACAAGGCTACAATCAATTGGAGTAACAAAAATCTCGACAACATTCTACCTTCCATAATGGCAAGGCTACCATCCATTGGAGTAACAAAAATCTCGACAATAGACTACCTTCCATAATGACAAGGCTACCATCCATTGGAGTAACAAAAATCTCGAACACAAACTACCTTCGATAATGACAAAGCTACCATCCATTAGAGTATGAAAAATCTCGACAACAGACTACCTTCCATAATGACAAGGCTACAATCCATTAGACTAACAAAAATCCCGACAATAGACTACCTTCCATAATGACAAGGATACCATGCATTGGAGTAATGAAAATATCAACAAGAGACTACCTTCCATAATGACAAGGCTACCATCCATTCGAGTAACAAAAATCTCGCCAACAGACTACTTTCCATAATGACAAGGCTACCATCCATTGGAGTGACAAAAATATCTACAATAGACTACCTTCCATAATGACAAGGCTACCATCCATTAGAGTAACAAAAATCTCGACAACAGACTACCTTCCATAATGACAAGGCTACCATCCATTGGAGTACCGAAAATATCAACAACAAACTACCTACCACAATGACAAGGCTACAATCCATTGGAGTAACAAAAATATCGACAACAGACTACCTTCCATAATGACAAGGCTACCATCCATTGGAGTACCAAAAATCTCGAAAACAGACTACCTTCCATAATGACAAGGCTACCATCCATTGGAGTGACAAAAATCTCGACAATAGACTACCTTCCATAATGACTAGGCTACCATCCATTATAGTAACAAAGATATCGACAACAGATTACGTTCTATAATGACAAGGATACCATACATTGCAATAACAAAAATCTCGACAACAAACTACCTTCCATAATTACAAGGCTACAATCCATTGGAGTGACAAAAATCTCGACAATAGACTACCTTCCATAACGACTAGGCTATCATCCCTTAGAGTAACAAAGATATCGATAACAAACTACCTTCTATAATGACAAGGCTACCATGCATTGGAGTAATGAAAATATCAACAAGAGACTACCTTCCATAATGACAAGGCTACCATCCATTCGAGTAACAAAAATCTCGCCGACAAACTACCTTCCATAATGACAAGGTTACCATCCATTGGAGTAACAAAAATCTCTACAACAAACTACCTTCCATAATGACAAGGCTACCATCCATTAGAGTGACAAAAATATCTACAATGGACTACCTTCCATAATTACAAGGCTACCATCCATTAGAGTAACAAAAATCTCGACAACAGACTACCTTCCATAATGACAAGGCTACCATCCATTAGAGTACGGGTAATCTCGACAACAAACTACCTACCATAATGACAAGGCTACCATCCATTAGAGTGACAAAAATATCTACAATAGACTACCTTCCATAATTACAAGGCTACTATCCATTAGAGTAACAAAAATCTCGACAACAAACTACCTTTCATAATGATAAGGCTACCATCCATTGGAATAACAAAAATATCGGCAATAAACTATGTTCCATAATGACAAGGCTACAATCCATTGGAGTAACAAAAATATCGACAACAGACTGCCTTCCATAATGACAAGGCTACCATCCATTGGAGTAACAAAAATCTCGAAAAGAGACTACCTTCCATAATGACAAGCCTACCATCCATTGGAGTGACAAAAATCTCGACAATAGACTACCTTCCATAATGACTAGGCTACCATCCATTATAGTAACAAAGACATCGACAGAAGACTACCTTCTATAATGACAAGGCTACCATACATTGCAATAACAAAAATCTCGACAACAAACTACCTTCCATAATTACAAGGCTACCATCCATTGGAGTGACAAAAATCTCGACAACAGTCTACCTTCCATAATGACAAGGCTACAATCCATTAGACTAAGAAATATCTCGATAATAGACTATCTTCCATAATGACAAGGCTACAATCCTTTGGAGTAATGAAAATATCATCAAGAGACTACCTTCCATAATGACAAGGCTACCATGCATTGGAGTAATGAAAATATCAACAAGAGACTACCCTCCATAATGACAAGGCTACCATCCATTGGAGTAACAAAAATATCGCCAACAGACTACCTACCAAAATGACAAGGCTACCATCCATTGGAGTTACAAAAATCTCGACAATAGACTACCTTCCATAATGACTAGGCTATCATCCATTGGAGTAACAAATATATCGATAACAAACTACCTTCTATAATGACAAGGCTACCATGCATTGGAGTAATGAAAATATCAACAAGAGACTACCTTCCATAATGACAAGGCTACTATCCATTCGAGTAACAAAAATCTCGCCGACAGACTACCTTCCATAATGACAAGGCTACCATCCATTGGAGTGACAAAAATCACGACAATAGACAACCTTCCATAATGATAAGGCTACCATCCATTGGAGTAACAAAATCTTGACAACAAACTACCTTCCATAATGACAAGGCTACCATCCATTGGAGTAACAAAAATCTCGACAACAAACTACCTTCCATAATGACAAGGATACCATCCATTAGAGTGACAAAAATATCTATAATAGACTACCTTCCATAATTACAAGGCTACCATCCATTGGAGTAACAAAAATCTCGACAACAGACTACCTTCCATAATGACAAGGATACCATCCATTGGAGTATGGAAAATCTCGACAACAAACTACCTTCCATAATGATAAGGCTATCATCCATTAGAGCAACAAAAAATTTGACAACAAACTACCTTCGATAATGACAAGGCTACCATCCATTAGAGTAACAAAAATCTCGACAACAAACTACCTTCCATATAGACAAGGCTACGATCCATTAAAGTAACAAAAATATCGATAATAGACTACCTTCCATAATGACAAGGACACCATCCATTGGAGTAATGAAAATATCAACAAAAGACTACCTTCCATAATGACAAGGCTACCATCCATTGGAGTAACAAAAATCTCGCCAACAATCTACCTTCCATAATGACACGGCTACCATCCATTGGAGTGACAAAAATCTCGACCAGAAACTACCTTCCATAATGACAAGGCTACCATCCATTGGAGTAACGAAAATATCGACAACAGACTACCTTCCATAATGACAAGGCTACCATCCATTGGAGTAACAAAAATCACAAAAACAGACTATCTTCCATAATGACAGGGCTACCATCCATTGGAGTGACAAAAATCTCGACAATCGACTACCTTCCATAATGACAAGGCTACAATCCATTGGAGTAACAAAAATCTCGACAACAGTCTACCTTCCATAATGCCAAGGCTACCATCCATTGGAGTAACAAAAATCTCGACAATAGACTACCTTCCATAATGACAAGGCTACCATCCATTGGAGTAACAAAAATCTCGACAACAAACTACCTTCGATAATGACAAGGCTACCATCCATTAGAGTATGAAAAATCTCGACAACAGACTACCTTCCATAATGACAAGGCTACAATCCATTAGACTAACAAAAATCCCGACAATAGACTACCTTCCATAATGACAAGGATACCATGCATTGGAGTAATGAAAATATCAACAAGAGACTACCTTCAATAATGACAAGGCTACCATCCATTCGAGTAACAAAAATCTCGCCAATAGACTACCTTCCATAATGACAAGGCTACCATCCATTGATGTGACAAAAATCTCGACAATAGACTACCTTCCATAATGACAAGGCTACCATCCATTGGAGTAATAAAATCTCGACAACAAACTACCTTACATAATGACAAGGCTTCTATCCATTGGAGTAACAAAAATCTCGACAACAAACTACCTTCCATAATGACAAGGCTACAATCCATTAGAGTGACAAAAATATCTACAATAGACTACCTTCCATAATGACAAGGCTACCAGCCATTGGAGTAACAAAAATATCGACAACAGACTACCTTCCATAATGACAAGGCTACCATCCATTGGAGTATCAAAAATCTCGAAAACAGACTACCTTCCATAATGACAAGGCTACCATCCATTGGAGTGACAAAAATCTCGACAATAGACTACCTTCCATAATGACTAGGCTACCATCCATTATAGTAACAAAGATATCGACAACAGATTACCTTCTATAATGACAAGGATACCATACATTGCAATAACAAAAATCTCGACAACAAACTACCTTCCATAATTACAAGGCTACCATCCATTGGAGTGACAAAAATCTCGACAATAGACTACCTTCCATAATGACTAGGCTATCATCCATTAGAGTAACAAAGATATCGATAACAAACTACCTTCTATAATGACAAGGCAACCATGCATTGGAGTAATGAAAATATCAACAAGAGACTACCTTCCATAATGACAAGGCTACCATCCATTGGAGTAATAAAAATCTCTACAACAAACTACCTTCCATAATGACTAGGCTACCATCCATTAGAGTGACAAAAATATCTACAATAGACTACCTTCCATAATTACAAGGCTACCATCCATTAGAGTAACAAAAATCTCGACAACAGACTACCTTCCATAATGACAAGGCTACCACTCATTAGAGTACGGGTAATCTCGACAACAAACTACCTACCATCATGTCAAGGCTACCATCCATTAGAGTGACAAAAATATCTACAATAGACTACCTTCCATAATTACAAGGCTACCATCCATTGGAGTGACAAAAATCTCGACAACAGTCTACCTTCCATAATGACAAGGCTACAATCCATTAGACTAACAAAAATCTCGATAATAGACTGTCTTCCATAATGACAAGGCTACAATCCTTTGGAGTAATGAAAATATCATCAAGAGACTACCTTCCATAATGACAAGGCTACCATGCATTGGAGTAATGAAAATATCAACAAGAGACTACCTTCCATAATG
The DNA here is from genome assembly GCA_948472305.1 of Vicia faba. Taxonomy (NCBI): domain Eukaryota; kingdom Viridiplantae; phylum Streptophyta; class Magnoliopsida; order Fabales; family Fabaceae; genus Vicia; species Vicia faba. The sequence goes on from OX451738.1 coordinate 763,853,649, forward strand.
ACAAGGCTACCATCCATTCGAGTAACAAAAATATCGCCAACAGACTACCTACCAAAATGACAAGGCTACCATCCATTGGAGTTACAAATACATCGACAGAAGACTACCTTCTATAATGACAAGGCTACCATACATTGCAATAACAAAAATCTCGTCAACAAACTACCTTCCATAATTACAAGGCTACCATCCATTGGAGTGACAAAAATCTCGACAACAGTCTACCTTCCATAATGACAAGGCTACAATCGATTAGACTAACAAAAATCTCGATAATAGACTATCTTCCATAATGACAAGGCTACAATCCTTTGGAGTAATGAAAATATCATCAAGAGACTACCTTCCATAATGACAAGGCTACCATGCATTGGAGTAATGAAAATATCAACAAGAGACTACCTTCCATAATGACAAGGCTACCATCCATTCGAGTAACAAAAATATCGCCAACAGACTACCTACCAAAATGACAAGGCTACCATCCATTGGAGTGGCAAAAATCTCGACAATAGACTACCTTCCATAATGACAAGGCTACCATCCATTGGAGTAACAAATTCTCGACAACAAACTACCTTCCTTAATGACAAGGCTACCATCCATTGGAGTAACAAAAATCTCGACAACAAACTACCTTCCATAATGACAAGGCTACCATCCATTAGAGTGACAAAAATATCTACAATAGACTACCTTCCATAATGACAAGGCTACCATCCATTAGAGTAACAAAAATCTCGACAACAGACAACCTTCCATAATGACAAGGCTACCATCCATTGGAGTAATGAAAATCTCAACAACAAACTACCTACCACAATGACAAGGCTACCATACATTGTAGAAACAAAAATCTCGACAACAGTCTACCTTCCATAATGACAAGGCTACCATCCATTGGGGTAACAAAAATCTCCACAATAGACTACCTTCCATAATGACAAGGCTACTATCCATTGGAGTAACAAAAATCTCGACAAAAAACTACCTTCCATAATGACAAGGCTACCATCCATTGGAGTAACAAAAATCTTGACAATAGACTACCTTCCATAATGATTAGGCTACCATCCCTTAGAGTAACAAAGATATCGACAACAGACTACCTTCTATAATGACAAGGCTACCATACATTGCAATAACAAAAATCTCTACAACAAACTACCTTCCATAATGACAAGGCTACCATCCATTAGAGTAACAAAAATATCGACAACATACTACCTTCCGTAATGACAAGGCTACCATCCATTGGAGTATGGAAAATCTCGACAACAAACTACCTACCACAATGACAAGGCTACCATACATTGTAGTAAAAAAAATCTCGACAACAGTCTACCTTCCATAATTACAAGGCTACCATCCATTGGGGTACCAAAAATCTCGACAATAGACTACCTTCCATAATGACAAGGCTACCATGCATTGGAGTAATGAAAATATCAACAAGAGACCACCTTCCATATTGACAAGGCTACCATCCATTCGAGTAACAAAAATCTCGCCGACAGACTACCTTCCATAATGACAAGGCTACCATCCATTGGAGTGACAAAAATCTCGACAACAAACTACCTTCCATAATGACAAGGCTACCATCCATTGGAGTAACAAAAATCTCGACAACAAACTACCTTCCATAATGACAAGGCTACCATCCATTAGAGTGACAAAAATATCTACAATAGACTACCTTCCATAATTATAAGGCTACCATCCATTAGAGTAACAAAAATCTCGACAACAGACTACCTTCCATAATGACAAGGCTACCATTTATTGGAGTACGGAAAATCTCGACAACAAACTACCTACTACAATGACAAGGCTACCATACATTTTAGTAACAAAAATCTCGACAACCGTCTACCTTCCATAATGACAAGGCTACCATCCATTGGGGTAACAAAAATCTCGTCAATAGACTACCTTTCATAATGACAAGGCTACTATCAATTGGAGTAACAAAAATCTCGACAACAAACTACCTTTCATAATGATAAGGCTACCATCAATTGGAATAACTAAAATATCGACAACAAACTATGTTCCATAATGAGACGGCTGCAAACCATTGGAGTAACAAAAATATCGACAACAGACTACCTTCCATAATGACAAGGCTACCATCCATTGGAGTAACAAAAATCTCGAAAACAGACTACCTTCCATAATGACAAGGCTACCATCCATTGGAGTGACAAAAATCTCGACAATAGACTACCTTCCATAATGACTAGGCTACCATCCATTATAGTAACAAAGACATCAACAACAGACTGCCTTCTATAATGACAAGGATACCATACATTGCAATAACAAAAATCTCGACAACAAACTACCTTCCAAAATTACAAGGCTACCATCCATTGGAGTGACAAAAATATCGACAATAGACTACCTTCTATAATGACTAGGCTACCATCCTTTAGAGTAACAAAGATATCGACAACAAACTACCTTCTATAATGACAAGGCTACCATACATTGTAATAATAAAAATATGGAAAACAAAATACCTTCCATAATGACAAGGCTACCATCCATTGGAGTGACCAAAATCTCGACAACAGTCTACCTTCCATAATGACAAGGCTACCATCCATTAGAGTATGAAAAATCTCGACAATAGACTACCTTCCGTAAGGACAAGGCTACCATCCATTGGAGTGATAAAAATCTCGTCAACAGACTACCTTCCATAATGACAAGGCTACAATCCATTGGAGTAATGAGAATATCAACAAGAGACTACCTTCCATAATGATAAGGCTACCATCCATTGGAGTGACAAAAATCTCGACTATAGACTACCTTCCATAACGACAAGGCTACCATCCATTGGAGTAACAAAATCTCGACAACAAACTACCTTCCATAATGACAAGGCTACCATCCATTGGAGTAAAAAAATTCTCGACAACAAACTACCTTCCATAATGACAAGGCTACTATCCATTAGAGTGACAAAAATATCGACAACAGACTACCTTCCATAATGGCAAGGCTACCATCCATTGGAGTAACAAAAATATCGACAATAGACTACCTTCCATAATGAAAAACCTACCATCCATTGGAGTAACACAAATCTCGACAACAGACTACCTTCCATAAGGACTAGGCTACTATCCATTGGAGTAACAAAGATATCGACAACTGACTACCTTCCATAATGACAATGCTACCATCCATTGGAGTAACAAAAATCTCGACAACAGACAACCTTCCATAATGAAAAGGCTACCATCCATTGGAGTAACAAAAATTTCGAAAACATACTACCTTCCATAATGACAAGGCTAAAATCCATTGGAGTAATAAAAATCTTGACAACATACTACCTGTCATAATGATAAGGATACCATCTATTGGAGTAACAAAAATCTAGAGAACAGACTGACTTCCATAATGACAAGGCTACCATCCAATGGAATAACAAAAATCTCGACAACATACTACCTTCCATAATGACAAGGCTACCATCAATTGTAGTAACCAAAATCTCGACAACAGAATACCTTTAATAATGACAAGGCTACCATCCATTGTAGTAACAAAAATCTCGACAACAGTTTACCTTCCATAATGACAATGCAACCATCCATTTGAGTATCAAAAATCTCGAAAACAGACTACCTTCCATAATGACAAGGCTACCATCCATTGTAGTAACAAAAATCTAGACCACAGACTACCTTCCATAATGACAAAGCTACCATCCATTAGACTAACAAAAATCTCGACAGCATACTACCTTCCATAATGAAAAGCCTACCATCCATTGGAGTAACAAAAATATGGACAACAGAATACCTTCCGTAATTACTAGGCTACTATCCATTGGAGTAACAAAGATATCAACAACAGACTACCTTCCATAATGACAATGCTACCATCCACTGGAGTAACTAAAATCTCGACAACAGACAACCTTCCATAATGACAAGGCTACCATCCATTGGAGTAACAAAAATTTCAAAAACAGACTACCTTCCATAATGACATGGCTAAAATCCATTGGAGTAACAAAAATCTTGATAACATACTACCTTTCATAATGACAGGGCTACCATCTATTGGAATAATAAAAATCTAGAAAACAGATTGCCTTCCATAATAACAAGGCTACCATCCAATGGAATAACAAAAATCTCGACAACATACTACCTTCCATAATGACAAGGTTACCATCAATTGTAGTAACCAAAATCTCGACAACAGAATACCATCCATAATGACAAGGCTACCATCCATTGTAGTAACAAAAATCTCGACAACAGTCTACCTTCCATAATGAAAATGCTACCATCCATTTGAGTATCAAAAATCTCGAAAACATACTACCTTCCATAATGACAAGGCTACCATCCACTGTAGTAACAAAAATCTAGACCACAGTCTACCTTCCATAATGACAAGGCTACCATCCATTGGACTAACGAAAATCTCGACAACAGACTACCTTCCATAATGAAAAGCCTACCATCCATTGGAGTAACAAAAATATGGACAACAGAATACCTTCCATAATGACTAGGCTACTATCCATTAGAGTAACAAAGATATCGACAACAGACTACCTTCCATAATGACAATGCTACCATCCATTGGAGTGACAAAAATCTCGACAACACACAACCTTCCATAATGAAAAGGCTACCATCCATTGGATTAACAAAAATTTCGAAAATAGACTACCTTCCATAATGACAAGGCTAAAATCCATTGGAGTAACAAAAATCTTGACAACATACTACCTTTCATAATGACAGGGTTACCATATATTGGAATAACAAAAATCTAGAGAACAAACTTCCTTCCATAATGACAAGGCTACCATCCAATGGAATAACAAAAATCTCGACAACATACTACCTTCCATAATGACAAGGCTACCATCAATTGTAGAAACCAAAATCTCGACAACATAATACCTTCCATAATGACAAGGCTACCATCCATTGTAGTAACAAAAATCTCGACAACAGTCTACCTTCCATAATGACAATGCTACCATCCATTTGATTATCAAAAATCTCGACAACAAACTACCTTCCATAATGACAAGGCTACAATCCATTGTAGTAACAAAAATCTAGACCACAGACTACCTTCCGTAATGACAAGGCTACCATCCATTGGACTAACGAAAATCTCGACAACAGACTACCTTCCATAATGACAAGGCTACAATCCATTGGAGTAACAAAAATCTCGACAACAAACTACGTTCCATAATGAATAGGCTACCATCCATTGGATTAACAAAAATTTCGAAAACAAACTACCTTCCATAATGACAGGGCTACCATATATTGGAATAACAAAAATCTAGAGAACAAACTTCCTTCTATAATGACAAGGCTACCATCCATTGGACTAACGAAAATCTCGACAACAGACTACCTTCCATAATGACAAGGCTACAATCCATTGGAGTAACAAAAATATCGACAACAAACTACATTCCATAATGAATAGGCTACCATCCATTGAAGTAAGAAAAATATCAACAATAGACTACCTTCCATAATGACAAGGCTACCATCCATTAGAGTATGAAAAATCTCGACAATAGACTACCTTCCATAATGACAAGGCTACAATCCATTGGAGTAATGAGAATATCAACAAGAGACTACCTTTCATAATGACAAGGCTACCATGCATTGGAGTAATGAAAATATCAACAAGAGACTACCTTCAACAATGACAAGGCTACCATCCATTGGAGTAACAAAAATCTCGCCAACAGACTACTTTCCATAATGACAAGGCTACCATCCATTGGAGTAACAAAATCTCGACATCAAACTACCTTCCATAATGACAAGGCTACCATCCATTAGATTGACAAAAATATCGACAACAGACTACCTTCCATAATGAAAAGCCTACCATCCATTGGAGTAACAAAAATATAGACAACAAAATACCTTCCATAATGACTAGGCTACTATCCATTGGAGTAACAAAGATATCGACAACAGACTACCTTCCATAATGAAAATGCTACCATCCATTGGAGTAACAAAAATCTCGACAATAGACAACCTTCCATAATGACAAGGCTACCATCCATTGGAGTAACAATAATCTCGACAACAGACAACCTTCCATAATGAAAAGGCTACCATCCATTGGAGTAACAAAAATTTCGAAAACAGACTACCTTCCATAATGACAAGGCTAAAATCCATTGGAGTAACAAAAATCTTGAAAACATACTACCTTTCATAATGATAAGGCTACCATCTATTGGAATAACAAAAATCTAGAGAACAGACTGACTTCCATAATGACAAGGCTACCATCCAATGGAATAACAAAAATCTCGACAACATACTACCTTCCATAATGACAAGGCTACCATCAATTGTAGTAACCAAAATCTCGACAACAGAATACCTTCAATAAAGACAGGGCTACAATCCATTGTAGTAACAAAAATCTCGACAACAGTTTACCTTCCATAATGACAATGCTACCATCCATTTGAGTATCAAGAATCTCGAAAACAGACTACCTTCCATAATGACAAGGCTACCATCCATTGTAGTAACAAAAATCTAGAACACAAACTACCTTCCATAATGACAAGGCTACCATCCATTGGACTAACGAAAATCTCGACAACAGACTAACTTCCATAATGACAATGCTACAATCCATTGGAGTGACAAAAATCTCGACAACAGACTACCTTCCATAATGACAATGCTACAATCCATTGGAGTAATGAGAATATCAACAAGAGACTACCTTCAACAATGACAAGGCTACCATCCATTGGAGTAACAAATATCTCGCCAACAGACTACTTTCCATAATGACAAGGCTACCATCCATTGGAGTAACAAAATCTCGACATCAAACTACCTTCCATAATGACAATGCTACCATCCATTTGAGTAACAAAAATCTCGACAACAGACTACCTTCCATAATGACAAGGCTACCATCCATTGTAGTAATAACAATCTAGACCACACACTACCTTCCGTAATGACAAGGCTACCATCCATTGGACTAACGAAAATCTCGACAACAGACTACCTTCCATAATGACAAGGCTACAATCCATTGGAGTAACAAAAATCTCAACAACAAACTGCGTTCCATAATGAATAGGCTACCATCCATTGGATTAACAAAAATTTCGAAAACAGACTACCTTCCATAATGACAAGGTTACCATCCATTGGAGTAACAAATATCTCGCCAACAGACTACCTTCCATAATAACAAGGCTACCATCCATTGTAGTAACAACAATCTAGACCACACACTACCTTCCGTAATGACAAGGCTACCATCCATTGGACTAACGAAAATCTCGACAACAGACTACCTTCCATAATGACAAGGCTACAATCCATTGGAGTAACAAAAATCTCAACAACAAACTGCGTTCCATAATGAATAGGCTACCATCCATTGGATTAACAAAAATTTCGAAAACAGACTACCTTCCATAATGACAAGGCTAAAATCCATTGGAGTAACAAAAATCTTGACAACATACTACCTTTCATAATGACAGGGCTACCATATATTGGAATAACAAAAACTAGAGAACAAACTTCCTTCCATAATGACAAGGCTACCATATATTGGAATAACAAAAATCTCGACAACAGACTACCTTCCATAATGACAAGGCTACAATCCATTGGACTAACGAAAATCTCGACAACAGACTACATTCCATAATGACAAGGCTACAATCCATTGGAGTAAAAAAAATATCGAAAACCAACTACGTTCCATAATGAATAGGCTACCATCCATTGGAGTAAGAAAAATATCAACAATAGACTACCTTCCATAATGACAAGGCTACCATCCATTGGAGTAACAAAAATCTCGACAACAAACTACGTTCCCTAATGAATAGGCTACCATCCATTGGAGTAAGAAAAATATCAACAATAGACTTCCTTCCATAATGACAAGGCTACCATCCATTAGAGTATGAAAAATCTCGACAATAGACTACCTTCCATAATGACAAGGCTACCATCCATTGGAGTGACAAAAATCTCGACAACAGACTACCTTCCATAATGACAATGCTACAATCCATTGGAGTGACAAAAATCTCGACAACAGACTACCTTCCATAATGACAATGCTACCATGCATTGGAGTAATGAAAATATCAACAAGAGACTACCTTCAACAATGACAAGGCTACCATCCATTGGAGTAACAAATATCTCGCCAACAGACTACTTTCCATAATGACAAGGCTACCATCCATTGGAGTAACAAAATCTCGACATCAAACTACCTTCCATAATGACAATGCTACCATCCATTTGAGTAACAAAAATCTCGACAACAGACTACCTTCCATAATGACAAGGCTACCACCCATTGTAGTAATAACAATCTAGACCACACACTACCTTCCGTAATGACAAGGCTACCATCCATTGGACTAACGAAAATCTCGACAACAGACTACCTTCCATAATGACAAGGCTATAATCCATTGGAGTAACAAAAATCTCAACAACAAACTGCGTTCCATAATGAATAGGCTACCATCCATTGGATTAACAAAAATTTCGAAAACAGACTACCTTCCATAATGACAAGGCTAAAATCCATTGGAGTAACAAAAATCTTGACAACATACTACCTTTCATAATGACAGGGCTACCATATATTGGAATAACAAAAACTAGAGAACAAACTTCCTTCCATAATGACAAGGCTACCATCCATTGTACTAACGAAAATCTCGACAACAGACTACCTTCCATAATGACAAGGCTACAATCCATTGGAGTAAATAAAATCTCGACAACAAACTACGTTCCCTAATGAATAGGCTACCATCCATTGGAGTAAGAAAAATATCAACAATAGACTACCTTCCATAATGACAAGGCTACCATCCATTGGAGTGACTAAAATCTCGACAACAGACTACCCTCCATAATGACAATGCTACAATCCATTGGAGTAATGAGAATATCAACAAGAGACTACCTTTCATAATGACAAGGCTACCATGCATTGGAGTAATGAAAATATCAACAAGAGACTACCTTCAACAATGACAAGGCTACCATCCATTGGAGTAACAAAAATCTCGCCAACAGACTACTTTCCATAATGACAAGGCTACCATCCATTGGAGTAACAAAATCTCGACATCAAACTACCTTCCATAATGACAAGGCTACCATCCATTAGAGTAACAAAAATCTCGACAACAAACTACCTCCCATAATGACAAGGCTACCATCCATTAGAGTGACAAAAATATCGACAACAGACTACCTTCCATAATGAAAGCCTACCATCCATTGGAGTAACAAAAATCTGGACAACAGAATACCTTCCATAATGACTAGGCTACTATCCATTGGAGTAACAAAGATATCGACAACAGACTACCTTCCATAATGAAAATGCTACCATCCATTGGAGTAACAAAAATCTCGACAATAGACAACCTTCCATAATGACAAGGCTACCATCCATTGGAGTAACAATAATCTCGCCAACAGACAACCTTCCATAATGAAAAGGCTACCATCCATTGGAGTAACAAAAATTTCGAAAACAGACTACCTTCCATAATGACAAGGCTAGAATCCATTGGAGTAACAAAAATCTTGAAAACATACTACCTTTCATAATGATAAGGCTACCATCTATTGGAATAACAAAAATCTAGAGAACAGAATGACTTCCATAATGACAAGGCTACCATCCAATGGAATAACAAAAATCTCGACAACATACTACCTTCCATAATGACAAGGCTACCATCAATTGTAGTAACCAAAATCTCGACAACAAAATACCTTCAATAAAGACAAGGCTACCATCCATTGTAGGAATAAAAATCTCGACAACAGTTTACCTTCCATAATGACAATGCTACCATCCATTTGAGTATCAAAAATCTCGAAAACAGACTACCTTCCATAATGACAAGGCTACCATCCATTTTAGTAACAAAAATCTAGAACACAAACTACCTTCCATAATGACAAGGCTACCATCCATTGGACTAACGAAAATCTCGACAACAGACTACCTTCCATAATGAAAAGCCTACCATCCATTGGAGTAACAAAAATCTGGACAACAGAATACCTTCCGTAATGACTAGGTTACTATCCATTGGAGTAACAAAGATATCGACAACAGACTACCTTCCATAATGACAATGCTACCATCCACTGGAGTAACAAAAATCTCGACAACCGACAACCTTCCATAATGACAAGGCTACCATCCATTGGAGTAACAAAAATCTCGACAACAAACTACGTTCCCTAATGAATAGGCTACCATCCATTGGAGTAAGAAAAGTATCAACAATAGACTACCTTCCATAATGACAAGGCTACCATCCATTACAGTATGAAAAATATCGACAATAGACTACCTTCCATAATGACAAGGCTACCATCCATTGGAGTGACAAAAATCTCGACAACAGACTATCTTCCATAATGACAATGCTACCATGCATTGGAGTAATGAAAATATCAACAAGAGACTACCTTCAACAATGACAAGGCTACCATCCATTGGAGTAACAAATATCTCGCCAACAGACTACTTTCCATAATGACAAGGCTACCATCCATTGGAGTAACAAAATCTCGACATCAAACTACCTTCCATAATGACAACGCTACCATCCATTTGAGTAACAAAAATCTCGACAACAAACTACCTTCCATAATGACAAGGCTACCATCCATTGTAGTAATAACAATCTAGACCACACACTACCTTCCGTAATGACAAGGCTACAATCCATTGGACTAACGAAAATCTCGACAACAGACTACCTTCCATAATGACAAGGCTACAATCCATTGGAGTAACAAAAATCTCAACAACAAACTGCGTTCCATAATGAATAGGCTACCATCCATTGGATTAACAAAAATTTCGAAAACAGACTACCTTCCATAATGACAAGGCTAAAATCCATTGGAGTAACAAAAATCTTGACAACATACTACCTTTCATAATGACAGGGCTACCATATATTGGAATAACAAAAACTAGAGAACAAACTTCCTTCCATAATGACAAGGCTACCATCCATTGGACTAACGAAAATCTCGACAACAGACTACCTTCCATAATGACAAGGCTACAATCCATTGGAATAAATAAAATCTCGACAACAAACTACTTTCCCTAATGAATAGGCTACCATCCATTGGAGTAAGAAAAATATCAACAATAGACTACCTTCCATAATGACAAGGCTACCATCCATTAGAGTATGAAAAATCTCGACAATAGACTACCTTCCATAATGACAAGGCTACCATCCATTGGAGTGACAAAAATCTCGACAACAGACTACCTTCCATAATGACAATGCTACAATCCATTGGAGTAATGAGAATATCAACAAGAGACTACCTTTCATAATGACAAGGCTACCATGCATTGGAGTAATGAAAATATCAACAAGAGACTACCTTCAACAATGACAAGGCTACCATCCATTGGAGTAACAAAAATCTCGCCAACAGACTACTTTCCATAATGACAAGGCTACCATCCATTGGAGTAACAAAATCTCGACATCAAACTACCTTCCATAATGACAAGGCTACCATCCATTCGAGTAACAAAAATCTCGACAACAAACTACCTCCCATAATGACAAGGCTACCATCCATTAGAGTGACAAAAATATCGACAACAGACTACCTTCCATAATGAAAGCCTACCATCCATTGGAGTAACAAAAATCTGGACAACAGAATACCTTCCATAATGACTAGGCTACCATCCATTGGAGTAACAAAGATATCGACAACAGACTACCTTCCATAATGAAAATGCTACCATCCATTGGAGTAACAAAAATCTCGACAATAGACAACCTTCCATAATGACAAGGCTACCATCCATTGGAGTAATAATAATCTCGACAACAGACAACCTTCCATAATGACAAGGCTACCATCCATTGGAGTAACAAAATCTCGACATCAAACTACCTTCCATAATGACAATGCTACCATCCATTTGAGTAACAAAAATCTCGACAACAAACTACCTTCCATAATGACAAGGCTACCATCCATTGTAGTAATAACAATCTAGACCACACACTACCTTCCGTAATGACAAGGCTACCATCCATTGGACTAACGAAAATCTTGACAACAGACTACCTTCCATAATGACAAGGCTACAATCCATTGGAGTAACAAAAATCTCAACAACAAACTGCGTTCCATAATGAATAGGCTACCATCCATTGGATTAACAAAAATTTCGAAAACAGACTACCTTCCATAATGACAAGGCTAAAATCCATTGGAGTAACAAAAATCTTGACAACATACTACCTTTCATAATGACAGGGCTACCATATATTGGAATAACAAAAACTAGAGAACAAACTTCCTTCCATAATGACAAGGCTACCATCCATTGGACTAACGAAAATCTCGACAACAGACTACCTTCCATAATGACAAGGCTACAATCCATTGGAGTAAATAAAATCTCGAAAACAAACTACTTTCCCTAATGAATAGGCTACCATCCATTGGAGTAAGAAAAATATCAACAATAGACTACCTTCCATAATGACAAGGCTACCATCCATTAGAGTATGAAAAATCTCGACAATAGACTACCTTCCATAATGACAAGGCTACCATCCATTGGAGTGACAAAAATCTCGACAACAGACTACCTTCCATAATGACAATGCTACAATCCATTGGAGTAATGAGAATATCAACAAGAGACTACCTTTCATAATGACAAGGCTACCATGCATTGGAGTAATGAAAATATCAACAAGAGACTACCTTCAACAATGACAAGGCTACCATCCATTGGAGTAACAAAAATCTCGCCAACAGACTACTTTCCATAATGACAAGGCTACCATCCATTGGAGTAACAAAATCTCGACATCAAACTACCTTCCATAATGACAAGGCTACCATCCATTAGAGTAACAAAAATCTCGACAACAAACTACCTCCCATAATGACAAGGCTACCATCCATTAGAGTGACAAAAATATCGACAACAGACTACCTTCCATAATGAAAGCCTACCATCCATTGGAGTAACAAAAATCTGGACAACAGAATACCTTCCATAATGACTAGGCTACTATCCATTGGAGTAACAAAGATATCGACAACAGACTACCTTCCATAATGAAAATGCTACCATCCATTGGAGTAACAAAAATCTCGACAATAGACAACCTTCCATAATGACAAGGCTACCATCCATTGGAGTAACAATAATCTCGACAACAGACAACCTTCCATAATGAAAAGGCTACCATCCATTGGAGTAACAAAAATTTCGAAAACAGACTACCTTCCATAATGACAAGGCTAGAATCCATTGGAGTAACAAAAATCTTGAAAACATACTACCTTTCATAATGATAAGGCTACCATCTATTGGAATAACAAAAATCTAGAGAACAAACTGACTTCCATAATGACAAGGCTACCATCCAATGGAATAACAAAAATCTCGACAACATACTACCTTCCATAATGACAAGGCTACCATCAATTGTAGTAACCAAAATCTCGACAACAAAATACCTTCAATAAAGACAAGGCTACCATCCATTGTAGGAACAAAAATCTCGACAACAGTTTACCTTCCATAATGACAATGCTACCATCCATTTGAGTATCAAAAATTTTGAAAACAGACTACCTTCCATAATGACAAGGCTAGCATCCATTGTAGTAACAAAAATCTAGAACACAAACTACCTTCCATAATGACAAGGCTACCATCCATTGGACTAACGAAAATCTCGACAACAGACTACCTTCCATAATGAAAAGCCTACCATCCATTGGAGTAACAAAAATCTGGACAACAGAATACCTTCCGTAATGACTAGGTTACTATCCATTGGAGTAACAAAGATATCGACAACATACTACCTTCCATAATGACAATGCTACCATCCACTGGAGTAACAAAAATCTCGACAACAGACAACCTTCCATAATGACAAGGCTACCATCCATTGGAGTAACAAAAATCTCGACAACAAACTACGTTCCCTAATGAATAGGCTACCATCCATTGGAGTAAGAAAAATATCAACAATAGACTACCTTCCATAATGACAAGGCTACCATCCATTAGAGTATGAAAAATCTCGACAATAGACTACCTTCCATAATGACAAGGCTACCATCCATTGGAGAGACAAAAATCTCGACAACAGACTACCTTCCATAATGACAATGCTACAATCCATTGGAGTAATGAGAATATCAACAAGAGACTACCTTTCATAATGACAAGGCTACCATGCATTGGAGTAATGAAAATATCAACAAGAGACTACCTTCAATAATGACAAGGCTACCATCCATTGGAGTAACAAAAATCTCGCCAACTGACTACTTTCCATAATGACAAGGCTACCATCCATTGGAGTAACAAAATCTCGACATCAAACTACATTCCATAATGACAAGGCTACAGTCCATTAGAGTAACAAAAATATTGACAACAAACTACCTACCATAATGACAAGGCTACCATCCATTAGAGTGACAAAAATATCGACAACAGACTACCTTCCATAATGAAAAGCCTACCATCCATTGGAGTAACAAAAATCTGGACAACAGAATACCTTCTATAATGACTAGGCTACTATCCATTGGAGTAACAAAGATATCGACAACAGACTACCTTCCATAATGAAAATGCTACCATCCATTGGAGTAATAAAAATCTCGACAATAGACAACCTTCCATAATGACAAGGCTACCATCCATTGGAGTAACAATAATCTCGACAACAGACAACCTTCAATAATGAAAAGGCTACCATCCATTGGAGTAACAAAAATTTCGAAAACAGACTACCTTCCATAATGACAAGGCTAAAATCCAATTGAGTAACAAAAATCTTGAAAACATACTACCTTTCATAATGATAAGGCTACCATCTATTGGAATAACAAAAATCTAGACAACAGACTGACTTCCATAATGACAAGGCTACCATCCAATGGAATAACAAAAATCTCGACAACATACTACCTTCCATAATGACAAGGCTACCATCAATTGTAGTAACCAAAATCTCGACAACAGAATACCTTCAATAAAGACAAGGCTACCATCCATTGTAGGAACAAAAATCTCGACAACAGTTTACCTTCCATAATGACAATGCTACCATCCATTTGAGTATCAAAAATTTTGAAAACAGACTACCTTCCATAATGACAAGGCTACCATCCATTGTAGTAACAAAAATCTAGAACACAAACTACCTTCCATAATGACAAGGCTACCATCCATTGGACTAACGAAAATCTCGACAACAAACTACCTTCCATAATGAAAAGCCTACCATCCATTGGAGTAACAAAAATCTGGACAACAGAATACCTTCCGTAATGACTAGGTTACTATCCATTGGAGTAACAAAGATATCGACAACATACTACCTTCCATAATGACAATGCTACCATCCACTGGAGTAACAAAAATCTCGACAACAGACAACCTTCCATAATGACAAGGCTACCATCCATTGGAGTAACAAAAATCTCGACAACAAACTACGTTCCCTAATGAATAGGCTACCATCCATTGGAGTAAGAAAAATATCAACAATAGACTACCTTCCATAATGACAAGGCTACCATCCATTAGAGTATGAAAAATCTCGACAATAGACTACCTTCCATAATGACAAGGCTACCATCCATTGGAGTGACAAAAATCTCGACAACAGACTACCTTCCATAATGACAATGCTACAATCCATTGGAGTAATGAGAATATCAACAAGAGACTACCTTTCATAATGACAAGGCTACCATGCATTGGAGTAATGAAAATATCAACAAGAGACTACCTTCAATAATGACAAGGCTACCATCCATTGGAGTAACAAAAATCTCGCCAACTGACTACTTTCCATAATGACAAGGCTACCATCCATTGGAGTAACAAAATCTCGACATCAAACTACATTCCATAATGACAAGGCTACAGTCCATTAGAGTAACAAAAATATTGACAACAAACTACCTACCATAATGACAAGGCTACCATCCATTAGAGTGACAAAAATATCGACAACAGACTACCTTCCATAATGAAAAGCCTACCATCCATTGGAGTAACAAAAATCTGGACAACAGAATACCTTCCATAATGACTAGGCTACTATCCATTGGAGTAACAAAGATATCGACAACAGACTACCTTCCATAATGAAAATGCTACCATCCATTGGAGTAACAAAAATCTCGACAATAGACAACCTTCCATAATGACAAGGCTACCATCCATTGGAGTAACAATAATCTCGACAACAAACAACCTTCAATAATGAAAAGGCTACCATCCATTGGAGTAACAAAAATTTCGAAAACAGACTACCTTCCATAATGACAAGGCTAAAATCCAATTGAGTAACAAAAATCTTGAAAACATACTACCTTTCATAATGATAAGGCTACCATCTATTGGAATAACAAAAATCTAGACAACAGACTGACTTCCATAATGACAAGGCTACCATCCAATGGAATAACAAAAATCTCGACAACATACTACCTTCCATAATGACAAGGCTACCATCAATTGTAGTAACCAAAATCTCGACAACAGAATACCTTCAATAAAGATAAGGCTACCATCCATTGTAGTAACAAAAATCTCGACAACAATATACCTTCCATAATGACAATGCTACCATCCATTTGAGTATCAAAAATCTCGAAAACAAACTACCTTCCATAATGACAAGGCTACCATCCATTGTAGTAACAAAAATGTAGACCACAAACTACCTTCCATAATGACAAGGCTACCATCCATTGGACTAACGAAAATCTCGACAACAGACTACCTTCAATAATGAAAAGCCTACCATCCATTGGAGTAACAAAAATCTGGACAACAGAATACCTTCCGTAATGACTAGGTTACTATCCATTGGAGTAACAAAGATATCGACAACATACTACCTTCCATAATGACAATTCTACCATCCACTGGAGTAACAAAAATCTCGACAACAGACAACCTTCCATAATGACAAGGCTACCATCCATTGGAGTAACAAAAATCTCGACAACAAACTACGTTCCCTAATGAATAGGCTACCATCCATTGGAGTAAGAAAAATATCAACAATAGACTACCTTCCATAATGACAAGGCTACAATCCATAGGAGAAATGAGAATATCAACAAGAGACTACCTTTCATAATGACAAGGCTACCATGCATTGGAGTAATGGAAATATCAACAAGAGACTACCTTCAACAATGACAAGGCTACCATCCATTGGAGTAACAAATATCTCGCCAAAAGACTACTTTCCATAATGACAAGGCTACCATCCATTGGAGTAACAAAATCTCGACATCAAACTACCTGCCATAATGACAATGCTACCATCCATTTGAGTAACAAAAATCTCGACAACAGACTACCTTCCATAATGATAAGGCTACCATCCATTGTAGTAACAACAATCTAGACCACAGACTACCTTCCGTAATGACAAGGCTACCATCCATTGGACTAACGAAAATCTCGACAACAGACTACCTTCCATAATGACAAGGCTACAATCCATTGGAGTAACAAAAATCTCGACAACAAACTACGTTCCATAATGAATAGGCTACCATCCATTGGATTAACAAAAATTTCGAAAATAGACTACCTTCCATAATGACAAGGCTAAAATCTATTGGAGTAACAAAAATCTTGACAACATACTACCTTTCATAATGACAGGGCTACTATATATTGGAATAACAAAAATCTAGAGAACAGACTTCCTTCCATAATGACAAGGCTACCATCCATTGGACTAACGAAAATCTCGACAACAGACTACCTTCCATAATGACAAGGCTACAATCCATTGGAGTAACAAAAATCTCGACAACAAACTACGTTCCCTAATGAATAGGCTACCATCCATTGGAGTAAGAAAAATATCAACAATAGACTACCTTCCATAATGACAAGGCTACCATCCATTAGAGTATGAAAAATCTCGACAATAGACTACCTTCCATAATGACAAGGCTACCATCCATTGGAGTGACAAAAATCTCGACAACAGACTACCTTCCATAATGACAATGCTACAATCCATTGGAGTAATGAGAATATCAACAAGAGACTACCTTTCATAATGACAAGGCTACCATGCATTGGAGTAATGAAAATATCAACAAGAGACTACCTTCAACAATGACAAGGCTACCATCCATTGGACTAACAAAAATCTCGCCAACAGACTACTTTCCATAATGACAAGGCTACCATCCATTGGAGTAACAAAATCTCGACATCAAACTACCTTCCATAATGACAAGGCTACCATCCATTAGAGTAACAAAAATCTCGACAACAAACTACCTACCATAATGATAAGGCTACCATCCATTAGAGTGACAAAAATATCGACAACAGACTACCTTCCATAATGAAAGCCTACCATCCATTGGAGTAACAAAAATTTGGACAACAGAATACCTTCCATAATGACTAGGCTACTATCCATTGGAGTAACAAAGATATCGACAACAAACTACCTTCCATAATGAAAATGCTACCATCCATTGGAGTAACAAAAATCTCGACAATAGACAACCTTCCATAATGACAAGGCTACCATCCATTGGAGTAACAATAATCTCGACAACAGACAACCTTCCATAATGAAAAGGCTACCATCCATTGGAGTAACTAAAATTTCGAAAACAGACTACCTTCCATAATGACAAGGCTAAAATCCATTGGAGTAACAAAAATCTTGAAAACATGCTACCTTTCATGATGATAAGGCTACCATCCAATGGAATAACAAAAATCTCGACAACAGACTGACTTCCATAATGACAAGGCTACCATCAATTGTAGTAACCAAAATCTCGACAACAGAATACCTTCAATAAAGACAAGGCTACCATCCATTGTAGTAACAAAAATCTCGACAACAGTTTACCTTCCATAATGACAATTCTACCATCCATTTGAGTATCAAAAATTTCGAAAACAGACTACCTTCCATAATGACAAGGCTACCATCCATTGTAGTAACAAAAATCTAGAACACAAACTACCTTCCATAATGACAAGGCTACCATCCATTGGACTAACGAATATCTCGACAACAGACTACCTTCCATAATGAAAAGCCTACCATCCATTGGAGTAACAAAAATCTGGACAACAGAATACCTTCCGTAATGACTAGGTTACTATCCATTGGAGTAACAAAGATATCGAAAACAGACTACCTTCCATAATGACAATGCTACCATCCACTGGAATAACAAAAATCTCGACAACAAACAACCTTCATTAATGACAAGGCTACCGTCCATTGGAGTAACAAAAATTTCGAAAACGGACTACCTTCCATAATGACATGGCTAAAATCCATTGGAGTAACAAAAATCTTGACAACATACTACCTTTCATAATGACAGGGCTACCATCTATTGGAATAACAAAAATCTAGAGAACAGACTGCCTTCCATAATGACAAGGCTAACATCCAATGGAATAACAAAAATCTCGACAACATACTACCTTCCATAATGACATGGTTACCATCAATTGTAGTAACCAAAATCTCGACAACAGAATACCTTCCATAATGACAAGGCTACCATCCATTGTAGTAACAAAAATCTCGACAACAGTCTACCTTCCATAATGAAAATGCTACCATCCATTTGAGTATCAAAAATCTCGAAAACAAACTACCTTCCATAATGAAAATGCTACCATCCATTTGAGTATCAAAAATCTCGAAAACAGACTACCTTCCATAATGACAAGGCTATCATCCATTGTAGTAACAAAAATCTAGACCACAAACTACCTTCCATAATGACAAGGCTACCATTCATTGGACTAACGAAAATCTCGACAACAGACTACCTTCCATAATGACAAGGCTACAATCCATTGGAGTAACAAAAATCTCGACAACAAACTACGTTCCATAATGAATAGGCTACCATCCATTGGAGTAAGTAAAATATCAACAATAGACTACCTTCCATAATGACAAGGCTACCATCCATTAGAGTATGAAAAATCTCGACAATAGACTACCTTCCATAATGACAAGGCTACCATCCATTGGAGTGACAAAAATCTCGACAACAGACTACCTTCCATAATGACAATGCTACAATCCATTGGAGTAATGAGAATATCAACAAGAGACTACCTTTCATAATGACAAGGCTACCATGCATTGGTGTAATGAAAATATCAACAAGAGACTACCTTCAACAATGACAAGGCTACCATCCATTGGAGTAACAAATATCTCGCCAACAGACTACTTTCCATAATGACAAGGCTACCATCCATTGGAGTAACAAAATCTCGACATCAAACTACCTTCCATAATGACAAGGCTACCATCCATTAGAGTAACAAAAATCTCCACAACAAACTACCTACCATAATGACAAGGCTACCATCCATTAGAGTGACAAAAATATCGACAACAGACTACCTTCCATAATGAAAAGCCTACCATCCATTGGGGTAACAAAAATCTGGACAACAGAATACCTTCCATAATGACTAGGCTACTACCATCCATTGGAGTAACAAAAATCTCGACAACAGACAACTTTCCATAATGAAAAGGCTACCATCCATTGGAGTAACAAAAATTTCGAAAACAGACTACCTTCCATAATGACAAGGCTAAAATCCTTTGGAGTAACAAAAATCTTGAAACAATACTACCTTTCATAATGATAAGGCTACCATCTATTGGAATAACAAAAATCTAGAGAACAAACTGACTTCCATAATGACAAGGCTACCATCCAATGGAATAACAAAAATCTCGACAACATACTACCTTCCATAATGACAAGGCTACCATCAATTGTAGTAACCAAAATCTCGACAACAGAATACCTTCAATAAAGACAAGGCTACCATCCATTGTAGTAACAAAAATCTCGACAACAGTTTACCTTCCATAATGACAATGCTACCATCCATTTGGGTATCAAAAATCTCGAAAACAGACTACCTTCCATAATGACAAGGCTACCATCCATTGCAGTAACAAAAATCTAGAACACAAACTACCTTCCATAATGACAAGGCTACCATCCATTGGACTAACAAAAATCTCAACAACAGACTACCTTCCATAATGAAAAGCCTACCATCCATTGGAGTAACAAAAATCTGGACAACAGAATACCTTCCGTAATGACTAGGTTACTATCCATTGGAGTAACAAAGATATCGATAACAAACTACCTTCCATCATGACAATGCTACCATCCACTGGAGTAACAAAAATCTCGACTACAGACAACCTTCCATAATGACAAGGCTAACATCCATTGGAGTAACAAAAATTTCGAAAACAAACTACCTTCCATAATGACAAGGCTACCATCCATTGGAGTAACAAAATCTCGACATCAAACTACCTTCCATAATGACAGGGCTACCATCTATTGGAATAACAAAAATCTAGAGAACAGACTGCCTTCCATAATGACAAGGCTACCATCCATTAGAGTGACAAAAATATCGACAACAGACTACCTTCCATAATGAAAAGCCTACCATCCATTGGGGTAACAAAAATCTGGACAACAGAATACCTTCCATAATGACTAGGCTACTACCATCCATTGGAGTAACAAAAATCTCGACAACAGACAACCTTCCATAATGAAAAGGCTACCATCCATTGGAGTAACAAAAATTTCGAAAACAGACTACCTTCCATAATGACAAGGCTAAAATCCTTTGGAGTAACAAAAATCTTGAAAATATACTACCTTTCATAATGATAAGGCTACCATCTATTGGAATAACAAAAATATAGAGAACAAACTGACTTCCATAATGACAAGGCTACCATCCAATGGAATAACAAAAATCTCGACAACATACTACCTTCCATAATGACAAGGCTACCATCAATTGTAGTAACCAAAATCTCGACAACAGAATACCTTCAATAAAGACAAGGCTACCATCCAATGTAGTAACAAAAATCTCGACAACAGTTTACCTTCCATAATGACAATGCTACCATCCATTTGAGTATCAAAAATCTCGAAAACAGACTACCTTCCATAATGAAAAGGCTACCATCAATTGCAGTAACAAAAATCTAGAACACAAACTACCTTCCATAATGACAAGGCTACCATCCATTGGACTAACAAAAATCTCGACAACAGACTACCTTCCATAATGAAAAGCCTACCATCCATTGGAGTAACAAAAATCTGGACAACAGAATACCTTCGGTAATGACTAGGTTACTATCCATTGGAGTAACAAAGATATCGATAACAAACTACCTTCCATCATGACAATGCTACCATCCACTGGAGTAACAAAAATCTCGACAACAGACAACCTTCCATAATGACAAGGCTAACATCCATTGGAGTAACAAAAATTTCGAAAACAGACTACCTTCCATAATGACAAGGCTACCATCCATTGGAGTAACAAAATCTCGACATCAAACTACCTTTCATAATGACAGGGCTACCATCTATTGGAATAACAAAAATCTAGAGAACAGACTGCCTTCCATAATGACAAGGCTACCATCCATTAGAGTGACAAAAATATCGACAACAGACTACCTTCCATAATGAAAAGCCTACCATCCATTGGGGTAACAAAAATCTGGACAACAGAATACCTTCCATAATGACTAGGCTACTACCATCCATTGGAGTAACAAAAATCTCGACAACAGACAACCTTCCATAATGAAAAGGCTACCATCCATTGGAGTAACAAAAATTTCGAAAACAGACTACCTTCCATAATGACAAGGCTAAAATCCTTTGGAGTAACAAAAATCTTGAAAATATACTACCTTTCATAATGATAAGGCTACCATCTATTGGAATAACAAAAATCTAGAGAACAAACTGACTTCCATAATGACAAGGCTACCATCCAATGGAATAACAAAAATCTCGACAACATACTACCTTCCATAATGACAAGGCTACCATCAATTGTAGTAACCAAAATCTCGACAACAGAATACCTTCAATAAAGACAAGGCTACCATCCATTGTAGTAACAAAAATCTCGACAACAGTTTACCTTCCATAATGACAATGCTACCATCCATTTGAGTATCAAAAATCTCGAAAACAGACTACCTTCCATAATGAAAAGGCTACCATCCATTGCAGTAACAAAAATCTAGAACACAAACTACCTTCCATAATGACAAGGCTACCATCCATTGGACTAACAAAAATCTCGACAACAGACTACCTTCCATAATGAAAAGCCTACCATCCATTAGAGTAACAAAAATCTGGACAACAGAATACCTTCCGTAATGACTAGGTTACTATCCATTGGAGTAACAAAGATATCGATAACAAACTACCTTCCATAATGACAATGCTACCATCCACTGGAGTAACAAAAATCTCGACAACAGACAACCTTCCATAATGAAAAGGCTACCATCCATTGGAGTAACAAAAATTTCGAAAACAGACTACCTTCCATAATGACATGGCTAAAATCCATTGGAGTAACAAAAATCTTGACAACATACTACCTTTCATAATGACAGGGCTACCATCTATTGGAATAACAAAAATCTAGAGAACAGACTGCCATCCATAATGACAAGGCTACCATCCAATGGAATAACAAAAATCTCAACAACATACTACCTTCCATAATGACATGGTTACCATCAATTGTAGTGACCAAAATCTCGACAACAGAATACCTTCCATAATGACAAGGCTACCATCCATTGTAGTAACAAAAATCTCGACAACAGTCTACCTTCCATAATGAAAATGCTACCATCCATTTGAGTATCAAAAATCTCGAAAACAGACTACCTTCCATAATGACAAGGCTACCTTCCATTGTAGTAACAAAAATCTAGACCACAGACTACCTTCCATAATGACAAGGCTACCATCCATTGGACTAACTAAAATCTCGACAACAGACTACCTTCCATAATGACAAGGCTACAATCCATTGGAGTAACAAAAATATCGACAACAAACTACGTTCCATAATGAATAGGCTACCATCCATTGGAGTAACAAAAATATCGACAACAGACTACCTTCCATAATGACAAGGCAACCATCCATTAGAGTATGAAAAATATCGACAATAGACTACCTTCCATAATGACAAGGCTACCATCCATTGGAGTGACAAAAATCTCGAAACAGACTACCTTCCATAATGACAATGCTACAATCCATTGGAGTAATGAGAATATCAACAAGAGACTACCTTTCATAATGACAAGGCTACCATGCATTGGAGTAATGAAAATATCAACAAGAGACTACCTTCAACAATGACAAGGCTACCATCCATTGGAGTAACAAAAATCTCACCAACAGACTACCTTCCATAATGACAAGGCTAACATCCATTGGAGTAACAAAATCTCGACATCAAACTACCTTCCATAATAACAAGGCTACCATCCATTAGAGTAACAAAAATCTCGACAACAAACTACCTACCATAATGACAAGGCTACCATCCATTAGAGTGACAAAAATATCGACAACAGACTACCTTTCATAATAAAAAGCCTACCATCCATTGGAGTAACAAAAATCTGGACAACAGAATACCTTCCATAATGACTAGGCTACTATCCATTGGAGTAACAAAGATATCGACAACAGACTACCTTCCATAATGAAAATGCTACCATCCATTGGAGTAACAAAAATCTCGACAATAGACAACCTTCCATAATGCCAAGGCTACCATCCATTAGAGTAACAAAAATCTCGACAACAGACAACCTTCCATAATGAAAAGGCTACCATCTATTAGAGTAACAAAAATTTCGAAAACAGACTACCTTCCATAATGACAAGGCTAAAATCCATTGGAGTAACAAAAATCTTGAAAACATACTACCTTTTATAATGATAAGGCTACCATCTATTGGAATAACAAAAATCTAGAGAACAGACTGACTTCCATAATGACAAGGCTACCATCCAATGGAAGAACAAAAATCTCGACAACATACTACCTTCCATAATGACAAGGCTACCATCAATTGTAGTAACAAAAATCTCGACAACAGAATACCTTCCATAAAGACAAGGCTACCATCCTTTGTAGTAACAAAAATCTCGACAACAGTTTACCTTCCATAATGACAATGCTACCATCCATTTGAGTATCAAAAATATCAAAAACAGACTACCTTCCATAATGACAAGGCTACCATCCATTGTAGTAACAAAAATCTAGACCACAAACTACCTTCCATAATGACAAGGCTACCATCCATTGGACTAACAAAAATCTCGACAACAGACTACCTTCCATAATGAAAAGCCTACCATCCATTGGAGTAAAAAAAATCTGGACAACAAAATACCTTCCGTAATGACTAGGTTACTATCCATTAGAGTAACAAAGATATCGACAACAGACTACCTTCCATAATGACAATGCTACCATCCACTGGAGTAACAAAAATCTCGACAACAGACAACCTTCCATAATGACAAGACTACCATCCATTGGAGTAACAAAAATTTCGAAATCAGACTACCTTCCATAATGACATGGCTAAAATCCATTGGAGTAAGAAAAATCTTGACAACATACTACCTTTCATAATGACAGGGCTACCATCTATTGGAATAACAAAAATCTAGAGAACAGACTGCCTTCCATAATGACAAGGCTACCATCCAATGGAATAACAAAAATCTCGACAACATACTACCTTCCATAATGACATGGTTACCATCAATTGTAGTAACCAAAATCTCTACAACAGAATACCTTCCATAATGACAAGGCTACCATCCATTGTAGTAACAAAAATCTCGACAACAGTCTACCTTCCATAATGAAAATGCTACCATCAATTTGAGTATCAAAAATCTCGAAAACAGACTACCTTCCATAATGACAAGGGTACCATCCATTGTAGTCACAAAAATCTAGACCATAGACTACCTTCCATAATGACAAGGCTACCATCCATTGGACTAACGAAAATCTCGACAACAGACTACCTTCCATAATGAAAAGCCTACCATCCATTGAAGTAACAAAAATCTGGACAACAGAATACCTTCCATAATGACTAGGCTACTATCCATTGGAGTAACAAAGATATCGATAACAGACTACCTTCCATAATGACAATGCTACCATCCATTGGAGTAACAAAAATCTTGACAACAGACAACCTTCCATAATGAAAAGGCTAAAATCCATTGGATTAACAAAAATTTCGAAAACATACTACCTTCCGTAATGATAAGGCTAAAATCCTTTGGAGTAACAAAAATCTGGACAACATAATACCTTCTATAATGACAGGGCTACCATCTATTAGAATAACAAAAATCTAGAGAACTTACTTCCTTCCATAATGACAAGGCTACCATCCAATGGAATTACAAAAATCTCGACAACATACTACCTTCCATAATGACAAGGCTACCATCACTTGTAGTAACCAAAATCTCGACAACCGAATACCTTCCATAATGACAAGGCTACCATCCATTGTAGTAACAAAAATCTCGACAACAGTCTACCTTCCATAATGACAATGCTACCATCCATTTAAGTAACAAAAATCTCGACAATAGACTACCTTCCATAATGACAAGGCTACCATCCATTGTAGAAACAAAAATATAGACCACAGACTACCTTCCATAATGACAAGGCTACCATCCATTGGACTAACGAAAATCTCGACAGCAGACTACCATCCATTATGACAAGGCTACAATCCATTGGAGTAACAAAAATCTCGACAACAAACTACGTTCCATAATGAATAGGCTTCCATCCATTGGAGTAACAAAAATATCGACAACAGACTACCTTCCATAATGACAAGACTACCATCAATTGTAGTAACAAAAATCTCGACAACAGACTACCTTCTATATTGACAAGGCTTCCATCCATTGTAGTAACAAAAATCTCAACAACAAACTACCTTCCATAATGATAATGCTACCATCCATTGGAGTAACAAAAATCTCGACAATAGACTACCTTCCATAATGACAAGGCTACCATCCATTAGAGTATGAAAAATCTCGACAATAGACTACCTTCCATAATGACCAGGCTACCATCCATTGGAGTGACAAAAATCTCGATAACAGACTACCTTCCATAATGACAATGCTACCATCCACTAGAGTAACAAAAATCTCGACAACAGATAACCTTCCATAATGACAAGGCTACCATCCATTGGAGTAACAAAAATTTCGAAAACAGACTACCTTCCATAATGACATGGCTAAAGTCCATTGGAGTAACAAAAATCTTGACAACATACTACCTTTCATAATGACAGGGCTACCATCTATTGGAATAACAAAAATCTAGAGAAAACACTGCCTTCCATAATGACAAGGCTACCATCCAATGGAATAACAAAAATCTCGACAACATACTACCTTCCATAATGACATGGTTACCATCAATTGTAGTAACCAAAATCTCGACAACAGAATACCTTCCATAATGACAAGGCTACCATCCATTGTAGTAACAAAAATCTCGACAACAGTCTACCTTCCATAATGAAAATGCTACCATCCATTTGAGTATCAAAAATCTCGAAAACAGACTACCTTCCATAATGACAACGCTACCATCCATTGTAGTAACAAAAATCTAGACCATAGACTACCTTCCATAATGACAAGGCTACCATCCATTGGACTAACGAAAATCTCGACAGCAGACTACCATCCATTATGACAAGGCTACAATCCATTGGAGTAACAAAAATCTCGACAACAAACTACGTTCCATAATGAATAGGCTTCCATCCATTGGAGTAACAAAAATATCGACAACAGACTACCTTCCATAATGACAAGACTACCATCAATTGTAGTAACAAAAATCTCGACAACAGACTACCTTCCATATTGACAAGGCTTCCATCCATTGTAGTCACAAAAATCTCAACAACAAACTACCTTCCATAATGATAATGCTACCATCCATTGGAGTAACAAAAATCTCGACAACAGACTACCTTCCATAATGACAAGGCTACCATCCATTAGAGTATGAAAAATCTCGACAATAGACTACCTTCCATAATGACAAGGCTACCATCCATTGGAGTGACAAAAATCTCGATAACAGACTACCTTCCATAATGACAATGCTACCATCCACTGGAGTAACAAAAATCTCGACAACAGACAACCTTCCATAATGACATGGCTACCATCCATTGGAGTAACAAAAATTTCGAAAACAGACTACCTTCCATAATGACATGGCTAAAGTCCATTGGAGTAACAAAAATCTTGACAACATAATACCTTTCATAATGACAGGGCTACCATCTATTGGAATAACAAAAATCTAGAGAAAAGACTGCCTTCCATAATGACAAGGCTACCATCCAATGGAATAACAAAAATATCGACAACATACTACCTTCCATAATGACATGGTTACCATCAATTGTAGTAACCAAAATCTCGACAACAGAATACCTTCCATAATGACAAGGCTACCATCCATTGTAGTAACAAAAATCTCGACAACAGTCTACCTTCCATAATGAAAATGCTACCATCCATTTGAGTATCAAAAATCTCGAAAACAGACTACCTTCCATAATGACAACGCTACCATCCATTGTAGTAACAAAAATCTAGACCATAGACTACCTTCCATAATGACAAGGCTACCATCCATTGGACTAACGAAAATCTCAACAACAGACTACCTTCCATAATGAAAAGCCTACCATCCATTGGATTAAAAAAAATCTGGACAACAGAATACCTTCCATAATGACTAGGTTACTATCCATTAGAGTAACAAAGATATCGACAACAGACTACCTTCCATAATGACAATGATACCATCCATTGGAGTAACAAAAATCTCGACAACAGACAACCTTCCATAATGAAAAGGCTACCATCCATTGGATTACCAAAAATTTCGAAAACAGGCTACCTTCCATAATGACAAGGCTAAAATCCATTGGAGTAACAAAAATCTTGACAACATACTACCTTTCATAATGACAGGGCTACCATCTATTGCAATAACAAAAATCTAGAGAACAGACTTCCTTCCATAACGACAAGGCTACCATCCAATGGAATAACAAAAATCTCGACAACATACTACCTTCCATAATGACAAGGCTACCATCAATTGTAGTAACCAAAATCTCGGCAACCGAATACCTTCCATAATGACAAGGCTACCATCCATTGTAGTAACAAAAATCTCGACAACAGTCTACCTTCCATAATGACAATGCTACCATCCATTTGAGTAACAAAAATCTCGACAACAGACTACGTTCCATAATGACAAGGCTACCATCCATTATAGTTACAAAAATCTAGACCACAGACTACCTTCCATAATGACAAGGCTATCATCCATTGGAGTAACAAAAATCTCGCCAATAGACTACCTTCCATAATGACAAGGCTACCATCCATTGGAGTAACAAAATCTCGACATCAAACTAACTTCCATAATGACAAGGCTACCATCCATTGGAGTAACAAAAATCTCGACAACAAACTACCTACCATAATGACAAGGCTACCATCCATTAGAGTGACAAAAATATCGACAACAGACTACCTTCCATAATGAAAAGCCTACCATCCATTGGAGTAACAAAAATCTTGACAACAGACTACCTTCCATAATGACTAGGCTACTATCCATTGGAGTAACAAAGATATCGACAACAGACTACCTTCCATAATGACAATGCTACAATCCACTAGAGTAACAAAAATTTCGACAACAGACAACCTTCCATAATGACAAGGCTACCATCCATTGGAGTAACAAAAATTTCGAAAACAGACTACCTTCCATAATGACAAGGCTAAAATCCATTGGAGTAATAAAAATCTCGACAACAGACAACCTTCCATAATGACAAGGCTACCATCCATTGGACTAACTAAAATCTCGACAACAGACTACCTTCCATAATGACAAGGCTACAATCCATTGGAGTAACAAAAATTTCGACAACATACTACCTTCCATAATGACAAGGCTACCATCAATTGTAGTAACCAAAATCTCGACAACAGAATACCTTCCATAATGATAAGGCTACCATCCATTGTAGTAACAAAAATCTCGACAATAGACTACCTTCCATAATGACAAGGCTACCATCCAATGGAATAACAAAAATTTCGACAACATACTACCTTCCATACTGACAAGGCTACCATCAATTGTAGTAACCAAAATCTCGACAACAGAATACCTTCCATAATGATAAGGCTACCATCCATTGTAGTAACAAAAATCTCGACAACAATCTACCTTCCATAATGACAATGCTACCATCCATTTGAGTAACAAAAATCTCGACAACAGTCTACCTTCCATAATGACAAGGCTACCATCCATTGTAGTAACAAAAATCTAGACCACAAAATACCTTCCATAATGACAAGGCTACCATCCATTGGACAAACGAAAATCTCGACAACAGACAACCTTCCATAATGAAAATCCTACCATCCATTGGAGTAACAAAAATCTGGACAACAGAATACCTTCCTTAATGACTAGGCTACTATCCATTGGAGTAACAAAGATATCGACAACAAACTACCTTCCATAATGACAAGGCTACCATCCATTGGAGTAACAATAATCTCGACAACAAACAACCTTCAATAATGAAAAGGCTACCATCCATTGGAGTAACAAAAATTTCAAAAACAGACTACCTTCCATAATGACAAGGCTAAAATCCATTGGAATAACAAAAATCTCGACAACAGACGACCTTTCATAATGATAAGGCTACCATCTATTGGAATAACAAAAATCTAGAGAACAAACTGCCTTCCATAATGACAAGGCTACCATCCAATGGAATAACAAAAATCTCGACAACATACTACCTTCCATAATGACAAGGCTACCATCAATTGTAATAACCAAAATCTCGACAATAGAATACCTTCCATAATGACAAGGCTACCTTCCATTGTAGTTCAAAAATCTAGACAACAGTCTACCTTCCATAATGATAATGCTACCATCCATTTGAGTAACAAAAATCTAGACAACAGTCTACCTTCCATAATAACAAGGCTACCATCCATTGTAGTAACAAAAATCTAGACCACAGACTACCTTCCATAATGACAAGGCTACCTTCCATTGGATTAACAAAAATTTCTAAAACAGACTACATTCCATAATGACAAGGCTACCATCCATTGGACTAACGAAAATCTGGACAACAGAATACCTTCCATAATGACTAGGCTATTATCCATTAGAGTAACAAAGATATCGACAACAGACTAACTTCCATAATGACAATGCTACCATCCATTGGAGTAACAAAAATCTCGACAACAGACAACCTTCCATAATGACAAGGCTACCATCCATTGGAGTAACAAAAATTTCGAAAACATACTACCTTCCATAATGACAATGCTAAAATCCATTGGAGTAACAAAAATCTCGACAACAGACTACCTTTCATAATGATAAGGCTACCATCTATTGGAATAACAAAAATCTAGAGAACAAACTGCCTTCCATAATGACAAGGCTACCATCCAATGGAATCACAAAAATATCGACAACATACTACCTTCCATAATGACAAGGCTACCATCAATTGTAGTAACCAAAATCTCGACAACAGAATACCTTCCATAATGACAAGGCTACCATCCATTGTAGTAACAAAAATCTCGACAACAGTCTACCTTCCATAATAACAATGCTACCATCCATTTGAGTAATAAAAATCTCGAAAACAGACTACCTTCCATAATGACAAGGCTACCATCCATTGTAGTAACAAAACGCCAGACTAAAGACTACCTTCCATAATGACAAGGCTACCATCCATTGGACTAACGAAAATCTCGACAACAGACTACCTTCCATAATGAAAAGCCTACCATCCATTGGAGTAACAAAAATCTGGACAACAGAATACCTTCCGTAATGACTAGGCTACTATCCATTGGAGTAACAAAGATATCGACAACAGACTACCTTCCATAATGACAATGCTACAATCCATTGGAGTAACAAAAATCTCGACAACAGACAACCTTCCATAATGACAAGGCTACCATCCATTGGAGTAACAAAAATTTCGAAAACAGACTACCTTCCATAATGACAAGGATAAAATCCATTGGAGTAACAAAAATCTCGACAACAGACTACCTTTCATAATGATAAGGCTACCATCTATTGGAATAACAAAAATCTAGAGAACAAACTGCCTTCCATAATGACAAGGCTACCATCCAATGGAATAACAAAAATTTCGACAACATACTACCTTCCATAATGACAAGGCTACCATCAATTGTAGTAACCAAAATCTCGACATCAGAATACCTTCCATAATGACAAGGCTACCATCCATTGTAGTAACAAAAATCTCGACAACAGTCTACCTTCCGTAATGACAATGCTACCATCCATTTGAGTATCAAAAATCTCGAAAATAGACTACCTTCCATAATGACAAGGCTACCATCCATTGTAGTAACAAAAATCCAGACCAAAGACTACCTTCCATAATGACAAGGCTACCATCCATTGGACTAACAAAAATCTCGAAACAGACTACCTTCCATAATGAAAAGCCTACCATCCATTGGAGTAACAAAAATCTGGACAACAGAATATCTTCCGTAATGACTAGGCTACTATCCATTGGAGTAACAAAGATATCGACAACAAAATACCTTCCATAATGACAATGCTACCATCCATTCGAGTAACAAAAATCTCGACAACAGACAACCTTCCATAATGACAAGGCTACCATCCATTGGAGTAACAAAAATTTCGAAAATAGACTACCTTCAATAATGACAAGGCTAAAATCCATTGGAGTAACAAAAATCTCGACAACAGACTACCTTTCATAATGATAAGGCTACCATCTATTGGAATAACAAAAATCTAGAGAACAGACTGCCTTCCATAATGACAAGGCTACCGTCCAATGGAATAATAAAAATTTCGACAACATACTACCTTCCATAATAACAAGGCTACCATCAATTGTAGTAACCAAAATCTCGACAACAGAATACCTTCCATAATGACAAGGCTACCATCCATTGTAGTAACAAAACTCTCGACAACAGTCTACCTTCCATAATGACAATGCTACCATCCATTTGAGTATCAAAAATCTCGAAAACAGACTACCTTCCATAATGACAAGGCTACCATCCATTGTAGTAACAAAAATCTAGACCAAAGACTACCTTCCATAATGACAAGGCTACCATCCATTGGACTAACGAAAATCTCGACAACAGACTACCTTCCATAATGAAAAGCCTACCATCCATTGGAGTAACAAAAATCTGGACAACAGAATACCTTCTGTAATGACTAGGATACTATCCATTGGAGTAACAAAGATATCGACAACAGACTACCTTCCATAATGACAATGCTACCATCCATTGGAGTAACAAAAATCTCGACAACAGACAACCTTCCATAATGAAAAGGCTACCATCCATTGGAGTAACAAAAATTTCGAAAACAGACAACCTTCCATAATGACAAGGCTAAAATCCATTGGAGTAACAAAAATCTTGACAACATACTACCTTTCATAATGACAGGGCTACCATCTATAGTAATAACAAAAATCTAGAGAACAGACTGCCTTCCATAATGACAAGGCTACCATCAAATGGAATAACAAAAATCTCGACAACATAGTACCTTCCATAATGACAAGGCTACCATCAATTGTAGTAACCAAAATCTCGACAACAGAATACCTTCCATAACGACAAGGCTACCATCCATTGTAGTAACAAAAATCTCCACAACAGTCTACCTTCCATAATGGCAATGCTACCATCCATTTGAGTATCAAAAATCTCGAAAACAGACTACCTTCCATAATGACAAGGCTACCATCCATTGTAGTAACAAAAATCTAGACCACAGACTACCTTCCATAATGACAAGGCTACCATCCATTGGACTAACGAAAATCTCGACAACAGACTACCTTCCATAATTAAAAGCCTACCATCCATTGGAGTAACAAAAATCTAGACAACAGAATACCTTCCATAATGACTAGGCTACTATCCATTAGAGTAACAAAGATATCGACAACATAATACCTTCCATAATGACAATGGTACCATCCATTGGAGTAACAAAAGTCTCGACAACAAACAACCTTCCATTATGAAAAGGCTACCATCCATTGGATTAACAAAAATTTCGAAAACAGACTACCTTCCATAATGACAAGGCTAAAATCCATTGGTGTAACAAAAATCTTGACAACATACTACCTTTCATAATGACAGGGCTACCATCTATTGGAATAACAAAAATCTAGAGAACAGACTGCCTTCCATAATGACAAGGCTACCGTCCAATGGAATAACAAAAATCTCGACAACATACTACATTCCATAATGACAAGGCTACCATCAATTGTAGTAACCAAAATCTCGACAACAGAATACCTTCCATATTGACAAGGCTACCATCCATTGTAGTAACAAAAATCTCGACAACAGTCTACCTTCCATAATGACAATGCTACCATCCATTTGAGTAACAAAAATCTCGACAACAGACTACCTTCCATAATGACAAGGCTACCATCCATTGTAGTAACAAAAATCTAGACCACATACTACCTTCCATAATGACAAGGCTACCATCCATTGAACTAACGAAAATCTCGACAACAGACTACCTTCCATAATGACAATGCTACAATCCATTGGAGTAACAAAAATCTCGACAACAAACTACATTCCATAATGAATAGGATACCATCCATTAAAGTAACAAAAATATCGACAATAAACTACCTCCCATAATGACAAGGCTACCATCCATTGGAGTAACAAAAATATCGACAACAGAATACCTTCCATTATGACTAGGCTACCATACATTGGAGTAACAAAGATATCGACAATAAACTACCTTACATAATGACAAGGCTACCATCCATTGGAGTGACAAAAATTTCGACAACAGACTACCTTCCATAATGACAAGGCTACCATCCATTGGAGTAACAAAAATCTCGAAAATAGAGTACCTTCCATAATGACAAGGCTAAAATCCATTGGAATAACAAAAATCTCGACAACATACGACCTTCCATAATGACAAGACTACCATTCATTATGGTGACAAAAATATCGACAACAGACTACCTTCTATAATGAAAAGCCTACCATCCATTGGTGTAACAAAAATCTGGACAACAGAATACCTTCCATAATGACTAGGCAATTATCCATTAGAGTAACAAAGATATCGACAACAGACTACCTTCCATAATGACAATGCTACCATCCATTGGAGTAACAAAAATCTCGACAACAGACAACCTTCAATAATGACAAGGCTACCATCCATTGGAGTAACAAAAATTTCGAAAACAGACTACCTTCCATAATGACAAGGCTAAAATCCATTGGAGTAACAAAAATCTCGACAACAGACTACCTTTCATAATGATAAGGCTACCATCTATTTGAATAACAAAAATCTGGACAACATAATACCTTCCGTAATGACTAGGCTACTATCCATTGGAGTAACAAAGATATCGACAACAAACTACCTTCCATAATGACAATGCTACCATCCATTCGAGTAATAAAAATCTCGACAACAGACAACCTTCCATAATGACAAGGTTACCATCCATTGGAGTAACAAAAATTTCGAAAACAGACTACCTTCAATAATGACAAGGCTAAAATCCATTGGAGTAACAAAAATCTCGACAACAGACTACCTTTCATAATAATAATGCTACCATCTATTGGAATAACAAGAATCTAGAGAACAGACTGCCTTCCATAATGACAAGGCTACCATCCAATGGAATAACAAAAATTACGACAACATACTACCTTCGATAATGACAAGGCTACCTTCAATTGTAGTAACCAAAATCTCGAGAATAGTCTACCTTCCATAATGACAATGCTACCATCCATTTGAGTTAAAAAATCTCGAAAACAGACTACCTTCCATAATGACAAGGCTACCATCCATTGTAGTAACAAAAATCTAGACCACGGACTACCTTCCATAATGACAAGGCTACCATCCATTAGACTAACGAAAATGTCGACAACAGACTACCTTCCATAATGAAAAGCCTACCATCCATTGGAGTAACAAAAATCTGGACAACAGAATACCTTCCATAATGACTAGGCTACTATCCATTGGAGTAACAAAGATATCGACAACAGACTACCTTCCATAATGACAATTCTACCATCCATTGGAGTAACAAAAATCTAGACCACAGACTACCTTCTATAATGACAAGGCTACCATCCATTGGACTAACGAAAATATCGACAACAGACTACCTTCCATAATGAAAAGCCTACAATCCATTGGAGTAACAAAAATCTGGACAACAGAATACCTTCCATAATGACTAGGCTACTATCCATTAGAGTAACAAAGATATCGTTAACAGACTACCTTCCATAATGATAATGCTACCATCAATTGTAGTAACCAAAATCTCGACAACAGAATACCTTCCATAATGACAAGGTACCATCCATTGTAGTAACAAAAATCTCGACAACAGTCTACCTTCCATAATGACAATGCTACCATCCATTTGAGTAACAAAAATCTCGACAACAATTTACCTTCCATAATGACAAGGCTACCATCCATTGTAGAAACAAAAATCTAGACCACAGACTACCTTCCATAATGACAAGGCTACCATCCATTGGACTAACGAAAATCTCGACGACAGACTACCTTCCATAATGAAAATCCTACCATCCATTGGAGTAACAAAATTCTGGACAACAGAATACCTTCCATAATGACTAGGCTACTATCCATTGGAGTAACAAAGATATCGACAACAGACTACCTTACATAATGACAATGCTACCATCCATTGGAGTAACAAAAATCTCCACAACAGACAACGTTCCATAATGACAAGGCTACCATCCATTGGAGTAACAAAAATTTCGAAAACAGACTACCTTCCATAATGACAAGGCTAAAATCCATTGGAATAACAAAAATCTCGACAACAGACTACCTTTCATAATGACAAGGCTACCATCTATTGGAATAACAAAAATCTAGAGAGCAGACTGCCTTCCATAATGACAAGGCTACCATCCAATGGAATAACAAAAATCTCGACAACATACTACCTTCCATAATGACAAGGCTACCATCAATTGTAGTAAGCAAAATCTCGACAACAGAATACCTCCC
Organism: Vicia faba; assembly: GCA_948472305.1. NCBI lineage: Eukaryota > Viridiplantae > Streptophyta > Magnoliopsida > Fabales > Fabaceae > Vicia > Vicia faba. Next base: position 763,891,026 of record OX451738.1, read on the forward strand.
ATAATGACAAGGATACCATCCATTGTAGTAACAAAAATCTCGACAACAGTCTACCTGCCATAATGACAATGCTACCATCCATTTGAGTAACAAAAATCTCGACAACTGTCTACCTTCCATAATGACAAGGCTACCATCCATTGTAGTAACAAAAATATAGACCATAGACTACCTTCCATAATGACAAGGCTACCATCCATTGGACTAACGAAAATCTCGACAACAGACTACCTTCCATAATGAAAAGCCTACCATCCATTGGAGTAACAAAAATCTGGACAACATAATACCTTCTATAATGACTAGGCTACTATCCATTGGAGTAACAAAAATCTCGACAACAGACAACCTTCCATAATGAAAAGGCTACCATCCATTGGAGTTACAAAAATTTCGAAAACAGACTACCTTCCATAATGACAAGTCTAAAATCCATTGGAGTAACAAAAATCCTGACAACATACTACCTTTCATAATGATAGGGCTACCATCTATAGGAATAACAAAAATCTAGAGAACAGACTGCCTTCCATAATGACAAGGCTACCATCAAATGGAATAACAAAAATCTTGACAAAATACTACCCTCCATAATGACAAGGCTACCATCAATTGTAGTAACCAAAATCTCGACAACAGAATACCTTCCATAATGACAAGGCTACCATCCATTGTAGTAACAAAAATCTCGACAACAGTCTACCTTCCATAATGACAATGCTACCATCCATTTGAGTTAAAAAATCTCGAAAACAGACTACCTTCCATAATGACAAGGCTATCATCCATTGTAGTAACAAAAATCTAGACCACAGACTACCTTCCATAATGACAAGGCTACCATCCATTGGACTAACGAAAATATCGACAACAGACTACCTTCCATAATGAAAAGCCTACCATCCATTGGAGTAACAAAAATCTGGACAACAGAATACCTTCCATAATGACTAGGCTACTATCCATTGGAGTAACAAAGATATCGACAACAGACTACCTTCCATAATGACAATGATACCATCCATTGGAGTAACAAAAGTCTCGACAACAGACAACCTTCCATAATGAAAAGGCTACCATCCATTGGAGTAACAAAAATTTCGAAAATAGACTACCTTCCATAATGACAAGGCTAAAATCCATTGGAGTAACAAAAATGTTGACAACATACTACCTTTCATAATGACAGGGCTACCATCTATTGGAATAACAAAAATCTAGAGAACAGACTGCCTTTCATAATGACAAGGCTACCATCCAATGGAATAACAAAAATCTCAACAACATACTACCTTCCATAATGACAAGGCTACCATCAATTGTAGTAACCAAAATCTCGACAACAGAATACCTTCCATAATGACAAGGCTACCATCCATTGTAGTAACAAAAATCTAGAAAACAGTCTACCATCCATAATGACAATGCTACCATCCATTTGAGTAAAAAAAATCTCGACAACAGTCTACCTTCCATAATGACAAGGCTACCATCCATTGTAGTAACAAAAATCTAGACCACAAACTACCTTCCATAATGACAAGGCTACCATCCATTGGACTAACGAAAATCTCGACAACAGACTACCTTCCATAATGAAAATCCTACCATCCATTGGAGTAACAAAAATCTGGACAACAGAATACCTTCCTTAATGACTAGGCTACTATCCATTGGAGTAACAAAGATATTGACAATAGACTACCTTCCATAATGACAATGCTACCATCCATTGGAGTAACAAAAATCTCGACAACAGACAACATTCCATAATGACAAGGCTACCATCCATTGGAGTAACAAAAATTTCGAAAACATACTACCTTCCATAATGACAAGGCTAAAATCCATTAGAATAACAAAAATCTCGACAACAGACTACCTTTCATAATGACAAGGCTACCATCTATTAGAATAACAAAAATCTAGAGAACAGACTGCCTTCCATAATGACAAGGCTACCATCCAATGGAATAACAAAAATCTCGACAACATACTACCTTCCATAATGACAAGGCTACCATCCATTGTAGTAACAAAAATGTCGACAACAGTCTACCTTCCATAATGTCAATGCTACCATCCATTTGAGTAACAAAAATCTCAACAACAATTTACCTTCCATAATGACAAGGCTCCCATCCATTGTAGTAACAAAAATATAGACCATAGACTACCTTCCATAATGACAAGGCTACCATCCATTGGACTAACGAAAATCTCGACAACAGACTACCTTCCATAATGAAAAGCCTACCATCCATTGGAGTAACAAAAATCTGGACAACATAATACCTTCTATAATGACTAGGCTATTATCCATTGGAGTAACAAAGATATCGACAACAGACAACCTTCCTTAATGAAAAGGCTACCATCCATTGGAGTAACAAAAAATTCGAAAACAGACTACCTTCCATAATGACAAGGCTAAAATCCATTGGAGTAACAAAAATCTTGACAACATACTACCTTTCATAATGACAGGGCTACCATCTATTGGAATAACAAAAATCTAGAGAACAGACTGCCTTCCATAATGACAAGGCTACCATCCATTGTAGTAACAAAAATCTAGACCAAAGACTACCTTCCATAATGACAAGGCTACCATCCATTTGACTAACGAAAATCTCGACAACAGACTACCTTCCATTGGAGTAACAAAAATCTGGACAACGGAATACCTTCCGTAATGACTAGGCTACTATCCATTAGAGTAACAAAGATATCGACAACAGACTACCTTCCATAATGACAATGCTACCATCCATTGGAGTAACAAAAATCTCGACAACAGACAACCTTCCATAATGAAAAGGCTACCATCCATTGGAGTAACAAAAATTTCCAAAACAGACTACCTTCCATAATGACAAGGCTAAAATCCATTGGAGTAACAAAAATCCTGACAACATACTACCTTTCATAATAATAGGGCTACCATCTATAGGAATAACAAAAATCTAGAGAACAGACAGCCTTCCATAATGACAAGGCTACCATCAAATGGAATAACAAAAATCTTGACAAAATACTACCCTCCATAATGACAAGGCTACCATCAATTGTAGTAACCAAAATCTCGACAACAGAATACCTTCCATAATGACAAGGCTACCATCCATTGTAGTAACAAAAATCTCGACAACAGTCTACCTTCCATAATGACAATGCTACCATCCATTTGAGTTAAAAAATCTCGAAAACAGACTACCTTCCATAATGACAAGGCTATCATCCATTGTAGTAACAAAAATCTAGACCACAGACTACCTTCCATAATGACAAGGCTACCATCCATTGGACTAACGAAAATATCGACAACAGACTACCTTCCATAATGAAAAGCCTACCATCCATTGGAGTTACAAAAATCTTGACAACAGAATACCTTCCATAATGACTAGGCTACTATCCATTGGAGTAACAAAGATATCGACAACAGACTACCTTCCATAATGACAATGATACCATCCATTGGAGTAACAAAAGTTTCGACAACAGACTACCTTCCATAATGAAAAGGCTATCATCCATTGGAGTAACAAAAATTTCGAAAATAGACTACCTTCCATAATGACAAGGCTAAAATCCATTGGAGTAACAAAAATGTTGACAACATACTACCTTTCATAATGACAGGGCTACCATCTATTGGAATAACAAAAATCTAGAGAACAGACTGCCTTTCATAATGACAAGGTTACCATCCAATGGAATAACAAAAATCTCGACAACATACTACCTTCCATAATGACAAGGCTACCATCAATTGTAGTAACCAAAATCTCGACAACAGAATACCTTCCATAATGACAAGGCTACCATCCATTGTAGTAACAAAAATCTCGACAACAGTCTACCATCCATAATGACAATGCTACCATCCATTTGAGTAACAAAAATCTCGACAACAGTCTACCTTCCATAATGACAAGGCTACCATCCATTGTAGTAACAAAAATCTAGACCACAGACTACCTTCCATAATGACAAGGCTACCATCCATTGGACTAACGAAAATCTCGACAACAGACTACCTTCCATAATGAAAATCCTACCATCCATTGGAGTAACAAAAATCTGGACAACAGAATACCTTCCATAATGACTAGGCTACTATCCATTGGAGTAACAAAGATATCGACAATAGACTACCTTCCATAATGACAATGCTACCATCCATTGGAGCAACTAAAATCTCGACAACAGACAACATTCCATAATGACAAGGCTATCATCCATTGGAGTAACAAAAATTTCGAAAACATACTACCTTCCATAATAACAAGGCTAAAATCCATTGGAATAACAAAAATCTCGACAACAGACTACCTTTCATAATGACAAGGCTACCATCTATTAGAATAACAAAAATCTAGAGAACAGACTGCCTTCCATAATGACAAGGCTACCATCCAATGGAATAACAAAAATCTCGACAACATACTACCTTCCATAATGACAAGGCTACCATCAATTGTAGTAACCAAAATCTCGACAACAGAATACCTCCCATAATGACAAGGCTACCATCCATTTGAGTAACAAAAATCTCAACAACAATCTACCTTCCATAATGACAAGGCTCCCATCCATTGTAGTAACAAAAATCTCAACAACAATCTACCTTCCATAATGACAAGGCTCCCATCCATTGTAGTAACAAAAATATAGACCATAGACTACCTTCCATAATGACAAGGCTACCATCCATTGGACTAACGAAAATCTCGACAACAGACTACCTTCCATAATGAAAAGCCTACCATCCATTGGAGTAACAAAAATCTGGACAACATAATACCTTCTATAATGACTAGGCTACTATCCATTGGAGTAACAAAGATATCGACAACAGACAACCTTCCTTAATGAAAAGGCTACCATCCATTGGAGTAACAAAAAATTCGAAAACAGACTACCTTCCATAATGACAAGGCTAAAATCCATTGGAGTAACAAAAATCTTGACAACATACTACCTTTCATAATGACAGGGCTACCATCTATTGGAATAACAAAAATCTAGAGAACAGACTGCCTTCCATAATGACAAGGCTACCATCCAATGGAATAACAAAAATATAGAGAACAGACTGCCTTCCATAATGACAAGGCTACCATCCAATGGAATAACAAAAATCTCGACAACATACTACCTTCCATAATGACAAGGCTACCATCAATTGTAGTAACCAAAATCTCGACAACAGAATACCTCCCATAATGACAAGGCTTTCATCCATTGTAGTAACAAAAATCTCGACAACAGTCTACCTTCCATAATGACAATGCTACCATCCATTTGAGTAACAAAAATCTCAACAACAATCTACCTTCCATAATGACAAGGCTACCATCCATTGTAGTAACAAAAATATAGACCATAGACTACCTTCCATAATGACAAGGCTACCATCCATTGGACTAACGAAAATCTCGACAACAGACTACCTTCCATAATGAAAAGCCTACCATCCATTGGAGTAACAAAAATCTGGACAACATAATACCTTCTATAATGACTAGGCTACTATCCATTGGAGTAACAAAGATATCGACAATAGACAACCTTCCATAATGAAAAGGCTACCATCCATTGGAGTTCCAAAAATTTCGAAAAAAGACTACCTTCCATAATGACAAGGCTAAAATCCATTGGAGTAACAAAAATCTTGACAACATACTACCTTTCATAATGACAGGGCTACCATCTATTGGAATAACAAAAATCTAGAGAACAAACTGCCTTCCATAATGACTAGGCTACTATCCATTGGAGTAACAAAGATATCGACAACAGACTACCTTCCATAATGACAATGATACCATCCATTGGAGTAACAAAAGTTTCGACAACAGACAACCTTCCATAATGAAAAGGCTACCATCCATTAGAGTAACAAAAATTTCGAAAATAGACTACCTTCCATAATGACAAGGCTAAAATCCATTGGAGTAACAAAAATGTTGACAACATACTACCTTTCATAATGACAGGGCTACCATCTATTGGAATAACAAAAATCTAGAGAACAGACTGCCTTTCATAATGACAAGGCTACCATCAATTGTAGTAACCAAAATCTCGACAACAGAATACCTTCCATAATGACAAGGCTACCATCCATTGTAGTAACAAAAATCTCGACAACAGTCTACCATCCGTAATGACAATGCTACCATCCATTTGAGTAACAAAAATCTCGACAACAGTCTACCTTCCATAATGACAAGGCTACCATCCATTGTAGTAACAAAAATCTAGACCACAGACTACCTTACATAATGACAAGGCTACCATCCATTGGACTAACGAAAATCTCGACAACAGACTACCTTCCATAATGAAAATCCTACCATCCATTGGAGTAACAAAAATCTGGACAACAAAATACCTTCCATAATGACTAGGCTACTATCCATTGGAGTAACAAAGATATCGACAATAGACTACCTTCCATAATGACAATGCTACCATCCATTGGAGTAACTAAAATCTCGACAACAGACAACATTCCATAATGACAAGGCTATCATCCATTGGAGTAACAAAAATTTCGAAAACATACTACCTTCCATAATGACAAGGCTAAAATCCATTGGAATAACAAAAATCTCGACAACAGACTACCTTTCATAATGACAAGGCTACCATCTATTAGAATAACAAAAATCTAGAGAACAGACTGCCTTCCATAATGACAAGGCTACCATCCAATGGAATAACAAAAATCTCGACAACATACTACCTTCCATAATGACAAGGCTACCATCAATTGTAGTAACCAAAATCTCGACAACAAAATACCTCCCATAATGACAAGGCTACCATCCATTGTAGTAACAAAAATGTCGACAACAGTCTACCTTCCATAATGACAATGCTACCATCCATTTGAGTAACAAAAATCTCAACAACAATCTACCTTCCATAATGACAAGGCTCCCATCCATTGTAGTAACAAAAATATAGACCATAGTCTACCTTCCATAATGACAAGGCTACCATCCATTGGACTAACGAAAATCTCGACAACAGACTACCTTCCATAATGAAAAGCCTACCATCCATTGGAGTAACAAAAATCTGGACAACATAATACCTTCTATAATGACTAGGCTACTATCCATTGGAGTAACAAAGATATCGACAACAGACAACCTTCCTTAATGAAAAGGATACCATCCATTGGAGTAACAAAAAATTCGAAAACAGACTACCTTCCATAATGACAAGGCTAAAATCCATTGGAGTAACAAAAATCTTGACAACATACTACCTTTCATAATGACAGGGCTACCATCTATTGGAATAACAAAAATCTAGAGAACAGACTGCCTTCCATAATGACAAGGCTACCATCCAATGGAATAACAAAAATCTAGAGAACAGACTGCCTTCCATAATGACAAGGCTACCATCCAATGGAATAACAAAAATCTCGACAACATACTACCTTCCATAATGACAAGGCTACCATCAATTGTAGTAACCAAAATCTCGACAACAGAATACCTCCCATAATGACAAGGCTACCATCCATTGTAGTAACAAAAATCTCGACAACAGTCTACCTTCCATAATGACAATGCTACCATCCATTTGAGTAACAAAAATCTCAACAACAATCTACCTTCCATAATGACAAGGCTACCATCCATTGTAGTAACAAAAATATAGACCATAGACTACCTTCCATAATGACAAGGCTACCATCCATTGGACTAACGAAAATCTCGACAACAGACTACCTTCCATAATGAAAAGCCTACCATCCATTGGAGTAACAAAAATCTGGACAACATAATACCTTCTATAATGACTAGGCTACTATCCATTGGAGTAACAAAGATATCGACAATAGACAACCTTCCATAATGAAAAGGCTACCATCCATTGGAGTTCCAAAAATTTCGAAAACAGACTACCTTCCATAATGACAAGGCTAAAATCCATTGGAGTAACAAAAATCTTGACAACATACTACCTTTCATAATGACAGGGCTACCATCTATTGGAATAACAAAAATCTAGAGAACAAACTGCCTTCCATAATGACTAGGCTACTATCCATTGGAGTAACAAAGATATCGACAACAGACTACCTTCCATAATGACAATGATACCATCCATTGGAGTAACAAAAGTTTCGACAACAGACAACCTTCCATAATGAAAAGGCTACCATCCATTAGAGTAACAAAAATTTCGAAAATAGACTACCTTCCATAATGACAAGGCTAAAATCCATTGGAGTAACAAAAATGTTGACAACATACTACCTTTCATAATGACAGGGCTACCATCTATTGGAATAACAAAAATCTAGAGAACAGACTGCCTTTCATAATGACAAGGCTACCATCAATTGTAGTAACCAAAATCTCGACAACAGAATACCTTCCATAATGACAAGGCTACCATCCATTGTAGTAACAAAAATCTCGACAACAGTCTACCATCCGTAATGACAATGCTACCATCCATTTGAGTAACAAAAATCTCGACAACAGTCTACCTTCCATAATGACAAGGCTACCATCCATTGTAGTAACAAAAATCTAGACCACAGACTACCTTACATAATGACAAGGCTACCATCCATTGGACTAACGAAAATCTCGACAACAGACTACCTTCCATAATGAAAATCCTACCATCCATTGGAGTAACAAAAATCTGGACAACAAAATACCTTCCATAATGACTAGGCTACTATCCATTGGAGTAACAAAGATATCGACAATAGACTACCTTCCATAATGACAATGCTACCATCCATTGGAGTAACTAAAATCTCGACAACAGACAACATTCCATAATGACAAGGCTATCATCCATTGGAGTAACAAAAATTTCGAAAACATACTACCTTCCATAATGACAAGGCTAAAATCCATTGGAATAACAAAAATCTCGACAACAGACTACCTTTCATAATGACAAGGCTACCATCTATTAGAATAACAAAAATCTAGAGAACAGACTGCCTTCCATTATGACAAGGCTACCATCCAATGGAATAACAAAAATCTCGACAACATACTACCTTCCATAATGACAAGGCTACCATCAATTGTAGTAACCAAAATCTCGACAACAAAATACCTCCCATAATGACAAGGCTACCATCCATTGTAGTAACAAAAATGTCGACAACAGTCTACCTTCCATAATGACAATGCTACCATCCATTTGAGTAACAAAAATCTCAACAACAATCTACCTTCCATAATGACAAGGCTCCCATCCATTGTAGTAACAAAAATATAGACCATAGTCTACCTTCCATAATGACAAGGCTACCATCCATTGGACTAACGAAAATCTCGACAACAGACTACCTTCCATAATGGAAAGCCTACCATCCATTGGAGTAACAAAAATCTGGACAACATAATACCTTCTATAATGACTAGGCTACTATCCATTGGAGTAACAAAGATATCGACAACAGACAACCTTCCTTAATGAAAAGGCTACCATCCATTGGAGTAACAAAAAATTCGAAAACAGACTACCTTCCATAATGACAAGGCTAAAATCCATTGGAGTAACAAAAATCTTGACAACATACTACCTTTCATAATGACAGGGCTACCATCTATTGGAATAACAAAAATCTAGAGAACAGACTGCCTTCCATAATGACAAGGCTACCATCCAATGGAATAACAAAAATATAGAGAACAGACTGCCTTCCATAATGACAAGGCTACCATCCAATGGAATAACAAAAATCTCGACAACATACTACCTTCCATAATGACAAGGCTACCATCAATTGTAGTAACCAAAATCTCGACAACAGAATACCTCCCATAATGACAAGGCTACCATCCATTGTAGTAACAAAAATCTCGACAACAGTCTACCTTCCATAATGACAATGCTACCATCCATTTGAGTAACAAAAATCTCAACAACAATCTACCTTCCATAATGACAAGGCTACCATCCATTGTAGTAACAAAAATATAGACCATAGACTACCTTCCATAATGACAAGGCTACCATCCATTGGACTAACGAAAATCTCGACAACAGACTACCTTCCATAATGAAAAGCCTACCATCCATTGGAGTAACAAAAATCTGGACAACATAATACCTTCTATAATGACTAGGCTACTATCCATTGGAGTAACAAAGATATCGACAATAGACAACCTTCCATAATGAAAAGGCTACCATCCATTGGAGTTCCAAAAATTTCGAAAACAGACTACCTTCCATAATGACAAGGCTAAAATCCATTGGAGTAACAAAAATCTTGACAACATACTACCTTTCATAATGACAGGGCTACCATCTATTGGAATAACAAAAATCTAGAGAACAAACTGCCTTCCATAATGACAAGGCTACCATCCAATGGAATAACAAAAATCTCGACAAAATACTACCTTCCATAATGACAAGGCTACCATCAATTGTAGTAACCAAAATCTCGACAACAGAATACCTTCCATAATGACAAGGCTACCATCCATTGTAGTAACAAAAATCTCGACAACAGTTTACCTTCCATAATGACAATACTAGCATCCATTTGAGTATCAAAAATCTCGAAAACAGACTACCTTCCATAATGACAAGGCTACCATCCATTGTAGTAACAAAAATCTAGACCACAGACTACCTTCCATAATGACAAGGCTACCATCCATTGGACTAACGAAAATCTCGATAACAGACTACCTTCCATAATGAAAAGCCTACCATCCATTAAAGTAACAAAAATCTGGAGAACAGAATACCTTCCGTAATGACTAGGCTACTATCCATTAGAGTAACAAAGATATCGACAACAGACTACCTTCCATGATGACAATGCTACCATCCATTGGAGTAACAAAAATATCGACAACAGACAACCTTCAACAATGAAAAGGCTACCATCCATTGGAGTAACAAAAATTTAGAAAACAGACTACCTTCCATAATGAGAAGGCTAAAATCCATTGGAGTAACAAAAATCTTGACAACATACTACCTTTAATAATTACAGGGCTACCATCTATTGGAATAACAAAAATCTAGAGAACAGACTGCCTTCCATAATGACAAGGCTACTATCCAATGGAATAACAAAAATCTCAACAACATACTTCCTTCCATAATGACAAGGCTACCATCTATTGTAGTAACCAAAATCTCGACAACAGAATACCTTCCATAATGACAAGGCTACCATCCATTGTAGTAACAAAAATCTCGACAACAGTTTACCTTCCATAATGACAATGCTACCATCCATTTGAGTATCAAAAATCTCGAAAACAGACTACCTTCCATAATGACAAGGCTACCATCCATTGTAGTAACAAAAATCTAGACCACAGACTACCTTCCATAATGACAAGGCTACCATCCATTGGACTAACGAAAATCTCGACAACAGACTACCTTCCATAATGAAAAGCCTACCATCCATTGGAGTAACAAAAATCTGGACAATAGAATACCTTCCGTAATGACTAGGCTACTATCCATTGGAGTAACAAAGATATCGACAATAGACTACCTTCCATAAATCCAATGCTACCATCCATTGGAGTAACAAAAATATCGACAACAGACAACCTTCAATAATGAAAAGGCTACCATCCATTGGAGTAACAAAAATTTCGAAAACAGACTAGCTTCCATAATGACAAGGTTAAAATCCATTGGAGTAATAAAAATCTTGACAACATACTACCTTTCATAATGACAGGGCTACCATCTATTGGAATAACAAAAATCTAGAGAACAGACTGCCTTCCATAATGACAAGGCTAGCATCCAATGGAATAACAAAAATCTCAACACCATACTACCTTCCATAATGACAAGGTTACCATCAATTGTAGTAACCAAAATCTCGACAACAGAATACCTTCCATAATGACGAGGCTACCATCCATTGTAGTAACAAAAATCTCGACAACAGTCTACCTTCCATAATGACAATGCAACCATCCATTTGAGTTAAAAAATCTCGAAAACAGACTACCTTCCATAATGACAAGGCTACCATCCATTGTAGTAACAAAAATCTAGACCAGAGACTACCTTCCATAATGACAAGGCTACCATCCATTGGACTAACGAAAATCTCGACAACAGACTACCTTCCGTAATGAAAAGCCTACCATCCATTGGAGTAACAAAAATTTGGACACAGGAATACCTTCCATAATGAATAGGCTACTATCCATTAGAGTAACAAAGATATCGATAACAGACTACCTTCCATAATGACAATTCTACCATCCATTGGAGTAACAAAAATCTAGACCACAAACTACCTTCCATAATGACAAGGCTACCATCCATTGGACTAACGAGAATATCGACAACAGACTACCTTTCATAATGAAAAGCCTACCATCCATTGGAGTAACAAAAATCTGGACAACATAATACCTTCCATAATGACTAGGCTACTATCCATTGGAGTAACAAAGATATCGACAACAGACTACCTTCCATAATGACAATGCTACCATCAATTGTAGTAACCAAAATCTCGACAAAAGAATACCTTCCATAATGACAAGGCTACCATCCATTGTAGTAACAAAAATCTCGACAACAGTCTACCTTCCATAATGACAATGCTACCATCCATTTGAGTAACAAAAATCTCGACAACAGTCTACCTTCCAAAATGACAAGGCTAACATCTATTGTAGTAACAAAAATCTAGACCACAGACTACCTTCCATAATGACAAGGCTACCATCCATTGGACTAACGAAAATCTCGACAACAGACTACCTTCCATAATGAAAATCCTACCATCCATTGGAGTAACAAAAATCTTGACAACAGAATACCTTCCATAATGACTAGGCTACTATCCATTGGAGTAACAAAGATATCGACAACAGACTACCTTCCATAATGACAATGGTACCATCCATTGGAGTAATAAAAATCTTGACAACAGACAACCTTCCAAAATGAAAAGGCTACCATCCATTGGAGTAACAAAAATTTCGAAAACAGACTACCTTCCATAATGACAAGGCTAAAATCCATTGGAATAACAAAAATCTCGACAACAGACTACCTTTCATAATGACAGGGCTACCATCTATTGGAATAACAAAAATCTAGAGAACAGACTGCCTTCCATAATGACAAGGCTACCATCCAATGGAATAACAAAAATCTCGACAACATACTACCTAACATAATGACAAGGCTACCATCAATTGTAGTAACCAAAATCTCGACAACAGAATACCTCCCATAATGACAAGGCTACCATCCATTGTAGTAACAAAAATCTCGACAATAGTCTACCTTCCATAATGACAATGCTACCATCCATTTCAGTAACAAAAATCTCGACAACAGTCTACCTTCCATAATGACAAGGCTACCATCCATTGTAGTAACAAAAATATAGACCATAGACTACCTTCCACAATGACAAGGCTACCATCCATTAGACTAACGAAAATCTCGACAACAGACTACCTTCCATAATGAAAAGCCTACCATCCATTGGAGTAACATAAATCTGGACAACATAATACCTTCTATAATGACTAGGCTACTATCCATTGGAGTAGCAAAGAGATCGACAACAGACAACCTTCCATAATGAAAAGGCTACCATCCATTGGAGTAACAAAAATTTTGAAAATAGACTACCTTCCATAATGACAAGGCTAAAATCCATTGGAGTAACAAAAATCTTGACAACATACTACCTTTCATAATGACAGGGCTACCATCTATTGGAATAACAAAAATCTAGAGAACAGACTACCTTCCATAATGACAAGGCTACCATCCAATGGAATAACAAAAATCTCAACAACATACTACCTTCCATAATGACAAGGCTACCATCAATTGTAGTAACCAAAATCTCGACATCAGAATACCTTCCATAATAACAAGGCTACCATCCATTGTAGTAACAAAAATCTCGACAACTGTTCACCTTCCATAATGGCAATGCTACCAGCCATTTGAGAATCAAAAATCTTGAAAACAGACTACCTTCCATAATGACAAGGCTACGATGCATTGTATTAACAAAAATCTAGACCACAAACTACCTTCCATAATGACAAGGCTACCATCCATTGGACTAACGAAAATCTCGACAACAGACTACCTTCCATAATGAAAAGCCTACCATCCATTGGAGTAACAAAAATTTGGACAACAGAATACCTTCCGTAATGACTAGGCTACTATCCATTGGAGTAACAAAGATATCGACAACAGACTACCTTCCATAATGACAATGCTACTATCCATTGGAGTAACAAAAATCTCGACAACAGACAACCTTCCATAATGAAAAGGCTACCATCCATTAGAGTAACAAAAATTTCGAAAACAGACTACCTTCCATAATGACAAGGCTAAAATCCTTTGGAGTAACAAAAATCTTGACAACATACTACCTTTCATAATGACAGGGCTACCATCTATAGGAATAACAAAAATCTAGAGAACATACTGCCTTCCATAAAGACAAGGCTACCATCAAATGGAATAACAAAAATCTCGACAACATACTACCTTCCATATTGACAAGGCTACCATCAATTGTAGTAACCAAAATCTCGACAACAGAATACCTTCCATAATGACAAGGCTACCATCCATTGTAGTAACAAAAATCTCGACAACAGTCTACCTTCCATAATGACAATGCTACCATCCATTTGAGTTAAAAAATCTCGAAAACAGACTACCTTCCATAATGACAAGGCTACCATCCATTGTAGTAACAAAAATCTACACCACAGACTACCTTCCATAGTAACAAGGCTACCATCCATTGGACTAACGAAAAACTCGACAACAGACTACCTTCCATAATGAAAAGCCTACCATCCATTGGAGTAACAAAAATCTGGACAACAAAATACCTTCCATAATGACTAGGCTACTATCCATTGGAGTAACAAAGATATCGACAACAGACTACCTTCCATACTGACAATGCTACCATCCATTGGAGTAACAAAAGTCTCGACAACAGACAACCTTCCATAATGAAAAGGCTACCATCCATTGGAGTAACAAAAATTTCGAAAACATACTACCTTCCATAATGACAAGGCTAAAATCCATTGGAGTAACAAAAATCTTGACAACATACTACCTTTCATAATGACAGGGCTACCATCTATTGGAATAACAAAAATCTAGAGAACAGACTGCCTTCCATAATGACAAGGCTACCATCCAATGGAATAACAAAAATCTCGACAACATACTACCTTCCATAATGACAAGGCTACCATGAATTGTAGTAACCAAAATCTCGACAACATAATACCATCCATAATGACAAGGCTACCATCCATTTGAGTAACAAAAATCTCGACAACAGACTACCTTCCATAATGACAAGGCTACCATCCATTGTAGTAAAAAAAATCTAGACCACAAACTACCTTCCATAATGACAAGGCTACCATCCATTGGACTAACGAAAATCTCGACAACAGACTACCTTCCATAATGACAAGGCTACAATCCATTGGAGTAACAAAAATCTCGACAACAAACTACGTTCCATAATGAATAGGCTACCATCCATTAGTGTAACAAAAATATCGACAATAAACTACCTTCCATAATGACAAGGTTACCATCCATTGGAGTAACAAAAATATCGACAACAGAATACCTTCCATTATGACTAGGCTACCATACATTGGAGTAACAAAGATATCGACAACAGACTACCTTACATAATGACAAGGCTACCATCCATTGGAGTGACAAAAATTTCGAAAACAGACTACCTTCCATAATGACAAGGCTACCATCCATTGGAGTAACAAAAATCTCGAAAACAGAGTACCTTCCATAATGACAAGGCTAAAATCCATTGGAATAACAAAAATCTCGACAACATACTACCTTCCATAATGACAAGACTACCATCAATTGTAGTAACGGAAATCTCGACAACAGACTACCTTCCATAATGACAAGGCTGCCATCCATTGTAGTAACAAAAATCTCAACAACAGGCTACCTTCCATAATGACAATGCTACCATCCATTGGAGTAACAAAAATATCGACAACAGACTACCTTCCATAATGAAAAGGCTACCTTCCTTTAGAGTGTGAAAAATCTCGACAATAGACTACCTTCCATAATGACAAGGCTACCATCCATTGGAGTGGCAAAATTCTCGACAACAGACTACCTTCCATAATGACAATGCTACAATCCATTGGAGTAATGAGAATATCAACAAGAGACTACCTTTCATAATGACAAGGCTACCATGCATTGGAGTAATGAAAATATCAACAAGAGACTACCTTCAATAATGACAAGGCTACCATCCATTGGAGTAACAAAAATCTCGCCAACAGACTACCTTCCATAATGACAAGGCTACCATCCATTGGAGTAACCAAATCTCGTCATCAAACTACCTTCCATAATGACAAGGCTACCATCCATTGGAGGAACAAAATTCTCGACAACAAACTACCTTCCATAATGACAAGGCTACCATCCATTAGAGTGACAAAAATATCGACAACAGACTACCTTCCATAATGAAAAGCCTACCATCCATTGAAGTAACAAAAATCTGGACAACAAAATACCTTCCATAATGACTAGCCTACTATCCATTGGAGTAACAAAGATATCGACAACAGACTACCTTCCATAATGACATTGCTACCATCCATTGGAGTAACAAAAATCTCGACAACAGACAACCTTCCATAATGACAAGGCTACCATCCATTGGAGTAACAAAAATTTCGAAAACAGACTACCTTCCATAATTACAAGGCTAAAATCCATTGGAGTAACAAAAATCTAGACAACAGACTACCTTTCATAATGATAAGGCTATCATCTATTGGAATAACAAAAATCTAGAGAACAGACTGCCTTCCATAACGACAAGGCTACCATCAATTGTAGTAACCAAAATCTTGACAACATAATACCTTCCATAATGACAAGGCTACCATCCATTGTAGTAACAAAAATCTCGACAACAGTCTACCTTCCATAATGACAATGCTACCATCCATTTGAGTAACAAAAATCTCGACAACAGTCTACCTTCCATAATGACAAGCCTACCATCCATTGTAGTAACAAAAATCTAGACCACAGACTACCTTCCATAATGACAAGGCTACCATCCATTGGACTAACGAAAATCACGACAACAGACTACCTTCCATAATGAAAAGCCTACCATCCATTGGAGTAACAAAAATCTGGACAAGAGAATACCTTCCATAATGACTAGGCTACTATCCATTGGAGTAACAAAGATATCGACAACAGACTACCTTCCATAATGACAATGCTACCATCCATTGGAGTAACAAAATTCTCGACAACAGACAACGTTCCATAATGACAAGGCTACCATCCATTGGAGTAACAAAAATTTCGAAAACAGACTACCTTCCATAATGACAAGGCTAAAATACATTGGAGTAACAAAAATCTTGACAACAGACTACCTTTCATAATGACAAGGCTACCATCTATTGGAATAACAAAAATCTAGAGAACAGACTGCCTTCCGTAATGACAAGGCTACCATCAATTGTAGTAACCAAAATCTCGACAACATACTACCTGTCATAATGACAAGGCTACCATCCATTGGAGTAACAAAAATCTGGACAACAAAATACCTTCCATAATGACTAGGCTACTATCCATTGGAGTAACAAAGATATCGACAACAGACTACCTTCCATACTGACAATGCTACCATCCATTGGAGTAACAAAAGTCACGACAACAGACAACCTTCCATAATGAAAAGGCTACCATCCATTGGAGTAACAAAAATTTCGAAAACATACTACCTTCCATAATGACAAGGCTAAAATCCATTGGAGTAACAAAAATCTTGACAACATACTACCTTTCATAATGACAGGGCTACCATCTATTGGAATAACAAAAATCTAGAGAACATACTGCCTTCCATAATGACAAGGCTACCATCCAATGGAATAACAAAAATCTCGACAACATACTACCTTCCATAATGACAAGGCTACCATGAATTGTAGTAACCAAAATCTCGACAACATAATACCATCCATAATGACAAGGCTACCATCCATTTGAGTAACAAAAATCTCGACAACAGACTACCTTCCATAATGACAAGGCTACCATCCATTGTAGTAAAAAAAATCTAGACCACAAACTACCTTCCATAATGACAAGTCTACCATCCATTGGACTAACGAAAATCTCGACAACAGACTACCTTCCATAATGACAAGGCTACAATCCATTGGAGTAACAAAAATCTCGACAACAAACTACGTTCCATAATGAATAGGCTACCATCCATTAGTGTAACAAAAATATCGACAATAAACTACCTTCCATAATGACAAGGTTACCATCCATTGGAGTAACAAAAATATCGACAAAAGAATACCTTCCATTATGACTAGGCTACCATACATTGGAGTAACAAAGATATCGACAACAGACTACCTTACATAATGACAAGGCTACCATCCATTGGAGTGACAAAAATTTCGACAACAGACTACCTTCCATAATGACAAGGCTACCATCCATTGGAGTAACAAAAATCTCGAAAACAGAGTACCTTCCATAATGACAAGGCTAAAATCCATTGGAATAACAAAAATCTTGACAACATACTACCTTCCATAATGACAAGACTACCATCAATTGTAGTAACGAAAATCTCGACAACAGACTACCTTCCATAATGACAAGGCTGCCATCCATTGTAGTAACAAAAATCTCAACAACAGGCTACCTTCCATAATGACAATGCTACCATCCATTGGAGTAACAAAAATATCGACGACAGACTACCTTCCATAATGAAAAGGCTACCTTCCTTTAGAGTGTGAAAAATCTCGACAATAGACTACCTTACATAATGACAAGGCTACCATCTATTGGAGTGGCAAAATTCTCGACAACAGACTACCTTCCATAATGACAATGCTACAATCCATTGGAGTAATGAGAATATCAACAAGAGACTACCTTTCATAATGACAAGGCTACCATGCATTGGAGTAATGAAAATATCAACAAGAGACTACCTTCAATAATGACAAGGCTACCATCCATTGGAGTAACAAAAATCTCGCCAACAGACTACCTTCCATAATGACAAGGCTACCATCCATTGGAGTAACAAAATCTCGTCATCAAACTACCTTCCATAATGACAAGGCTACCATCCATTGGAGGAACAAAAATCTCGACAACAAACTACCTTCCATAATGACAAGGCTACCATCCATTAGAGTGACAAAAATATCGACAACAGACTACCTTCCATAATGAAAAGCCTACCATCCATTGAAGTAACAAAAATCTGGACAACAAAATACCTTCCATAATGACTAGCCAACTATCCATTGGAGTAACAAAGATATCGACAACAGATTACCTTCCATAATGACATTGCTACCATCCATTGGAGTAACAAAAATCTCGACAACAGACAACCTTCCATAATGACAAGGCTACCATCCATTGGAGTAACAAAAATTTCGAAAACAGACTACCTTCCATAATGACAAGGCTAAAATCCATTGGAGTAACAAAAATCTAGACAACAGACTACCTTTCATAATGATAAGGCTATCATCTATTGGAATAACAAAAATCTAGAGAACAGACTGCCTTCCATAACGACAAGGCTACCATCAATTGTAGTAACCAAAATCTTGACAACATAATACCTTCCATAATGACAAGGCTACCATCAATTGTAGTAACAAAAATCTCGACAACAGTCTACCTTCCATAATGACAATGCTACCATCCATTTGAGTAACAAAAATCTCGACAACAGTCTACCTTCCATAATGACAAGCCTACCATCCATTGTAGTAACAAAAATCTAGACCACAGACTACTTTCCATAATGACAAGGCTACCATCCATTGGACTAACGAAAATCACGACAACAGACTACCTTCCATAATGAAAAGCCTACCATCCATTGGAGTAACAAAAATCTGGACAAGAGAATACCTTCCATAATGACTAGGCTACTATCCATTGGAGTAACAAAGATATCGACAACAGACTACCTTCCATAATGACAATGCTACCATCCATTGGAGTAACAAAAATCTCGACAACAGACAACGTTCCATAATGACAAGGCTACCATCCATTGGAGTAACAAAAATTTCGAAAACAGACTACCTTCCATAATGACAAGGCTAAAATACATTGGAGTAACAAAAATCTTGACAACAGACTACCTTTCATAATGACAAGGCTACCATCTTTTGGAATAACAAAAATCTAGAGAACAGACTGCCTTCCGTAATGACAAGGCTACCATCAATTGTAGTAACCAAAATCTCGACAACATACTACCTGTCATAATGACAAGGCTACCATCAATTGTAGTAACCAAAATCTCGACAACAGAATACCTTCCATAATGACAAGGCTACCATCCATTGTAGTAACAAAAATCTCGACAACAGTCTACCTTCCATAATGACAATGATACCATCCATTTGAGTAACAAAAATCTCGACAACAGTCTACCTTCCATAATGACAAGGCTACCATCCATTGTAGTAACAAAAATATAGACCATAGACTACCTTCCATAATGAAAAGGCTACCATCCATTGGACTAACGAAAATCTCGACAACAGACTACCTTCCATAATGAAAAGCCTACCATCCATTGGAGTAACAAAAATATGGACAACATAATACCTTCTATAATGACTAGGCTATTATCCATTGGAGTAACAAAGATATCGACAACAAACAACCTTCCATAATGAAAAGGCTACCATCCATTGGAGTAACAAAAATTTCAAAAACAGACCACCTTCCATAATGACAAGGCTAATATCCATTGGAGTAACAAAACTCTTGACAACATACTACCTTTCATAATGACAGGGCTACCATCTATTGGAATAACAAAAATCTAGAGAACAAACTGCCTTCCATAATGACAACGCTACCATCCAATGGAATAACAAAAATCTCGACAACATACTACCTTCCATAATGACAAGGCTACCATCAATTGTAGTAACCAAAATGTCGACAACAGAATACCTTCCATAATGACAAGGCTACCATCCAGTGTAGTAACAAAAATCTCGACAATAGTCTATCTTCCATAATGACAATGCTACCATCCATTTGAGTATAAAAAAATCTCGAAAAGAGACTACCTTCCATAATGACAAGGCTACCATCCATTGTAGTAACAAAAATCTAGACCACAGACTAACTTCCATAATGACAAGGCTACCATCCATTGGACTAACAAAAATATCGACAACAGACTACCTTCCATCATGAAAAGCCTAGAATCCATTGGAGTAACAAAAATCTGGACAATAGAATACCTTCCATAATGACAAGGCTACTATCCATTGGAGTAACAAAGATATCGACAACAGACTACCTTCAATAATGACAATGCTATCATCCATTGGAGTAAAAAAATTCTCGACAACAGACAACCTTCCATAATGAAAAGGCTACCATCCATTGGAGTAACAAAAATTTCGAAAACAGACTACCTTCCATAATGACAAGGCTAAAATCCATTGGAGTAACAAAAATCTTGACAACATACTACCTTTCATAATGACAGGGCTACCATCTATTGGAATAACAAAAATCTAGAGAACAGACTGCCTTCCATAATGACAAGGCAACCATCCAATGGAATAACAAAAATCTCGACAACATACTACCTTCCATAATGACAAGGCTACCATCAATTGTAGTAACCAAAATCTCGACAACAAAATACCTTCCATAATGACAAGGCTACCATCCATTGTAGTAACAAAAATCTCGATAACAGTCTACCTTCCATAATGACAATGCTACCATCCATTTGAGTAAGAAAAATCTCGACAACAGACTACCTTCCATAATGACAAGGCTACCATCCATTGTAGTAACAAAAATCTAGACCACAGACTACCTTCCATAATGACAAGGCTACCATCCATTGGACTAACGAAAATCTCGACAACAGACTACCTTCCATAATGACAAGGCTACAATCCATTGGAGTACCAAAAATCTCGACAACAAACTACGTTCCATAATGAATAGGCTACCATCCATTGGAGTAACAAAAATATCGTCAATAGACTACCTTCCATAATGACAAGGCTACCATCCATTTGAGTAACAAAAATCTCGACAACAGAATACCTTCCATTATGACTAGGATACCATACATTGGAGTAACAAAGATATCGACAACAGACTACCTTACATAATGACAAGGCTACCATCCATTGGAGTGACAAAAATTTCGACAAAAGACTACCTTCCATAATGACAAGGCTACCATCCATTGGAGTAACAAAAATCTCGAAAATTGATACCTTCCATAAAGACAAGGCTAAAATCCATTGGAATAACAAAAATCTCAACAACATACTACCTTCCATAATGACAAGACTACCATCAATTGTAGTAACGAAAATCTCGACAACAGACTACCTTCCATAATGACAAGGCTGCCATCCATTGTAGTAACAAAAATCTCAACAATAGACTACCTTCCATAATGACAATGCTACCATCCATTGGAGTAACAAAAAACTCGACAACAGACTACCTTCCATAATGACAAGTCTAAAATCCATTGGAGTAACAAAAATCACGACAACAGACTACCTTTCATAATGATAAGGCTACCATCTATTGGAATAACAAAAATCTAGAGAACAAACTGCCTTCCATAATGACAAGGCTACCATCCAATGGAATAACAAAAATCTCGACAACATACTACCTTCCAAAATGACATGGCTACCATCAATTGTAGTAACCTAAATCTCGACAACAGAATACCTTCCATAATGACAAGGCTACCATCCATTGTAGTAACAAAAATCTCGACAACAGTCTACCTTCCATAATGACAAGGCTACCATCCATTGTAGTAACAAAAATCTAGACCACTGACTACCTTCCATAATGACAAGGCTACCATCCATTGGACTAACGAAAATCTCGACAACAGACTACCTTCCATAATTATAAGCCTACCATCCATTGGAGTAACAAAGATATCGACAACATAATACCTTCCATAATGACAAGCCTACCATCCATTGGAGTAACAAAAATCTCGACAACAAACAACGTTCCATAATGACAAGGCTACCATCCATTGGAGTAATAAAAATCTCGAAAATAGAGTACCTTCCATAATGACAAGGCTAAAATCCATTGGAATAACAAAAATCTCGACAACATACTACCTTCCATAATGACAAGGCTGCCATCAATTGTAGTAACAAAAATCTTAACAACAGACTACCTTCCATAATGACAAGGCTGCCATCCATTGTAGTAACAAAAATCTTAACAACAGACTACCTTCCATAATGACAAGGCTACCATCCAATGGAATAACAAAAATCTCGACAACATACTACCTTCCATAATGACAAGGCTACCATCAATTGTAGTAACCAAAATCTCGACAACAGAATTCCTTCCATAATGACAAGGCTACCATCCATTGTAGTAACAAAAATCTCGATAACAGTCTACCTTCCATAATGACAATGCTACCATCCATTTGAGTAAGAAAAATCTCGACAACAGACTACCTTCCATAATGACAAGGCTACCATCCATTGTAGTAACAAAAATCTAGACCACAGACTACCTTCCATAATGACAAGGCTACCATCCATTGGACTAACGAAAATCTAGACAACAGACTACCTTCCATAATGACAAGGCTACAATCCATTGGAGTACCAAAAATCTCGACAACAAACTACGTTCCATAATGAATAGGCTACCATCCATTGGAGTAACAAAAATATCGACAATAGACTACCTTCCATAATGACAAGGCTACCATCCATTTGAGTAACAAAAATCTCGACAACAGAATACCTTCCATTATGACTAGGATACCATACATTGGAGTAACAAAGATATCGACAACAGACTACCTTACATAATGACAAGGCTACCATCCATTGGAGTGACAAAAATTTCGACAACAGACTACCTTCCATAATGACAAGGCTACCATCCATTGGAGTAACAAAAATCTCGAAAATAGAGTACCTTCCATAATGACAAGGCTAAAATCCATTGGAATAACAAAAATCTCGACAACATACTACCTTCCATAATGACAAGACTACCATCAATTGTAGTAACGAAAATCTCGACAACAGACTACCTTCCATAATGACAAGGCTGCCATCCATTATAGTAACAAAAATCTCAACAATAGACTACCTTCCATAATGACAATGCTACCATCCATTGGAGTAACAAAAAACTCGACAACAGACTACCTTCCATAATGACAAGTCTAAAATCCATTGGAGTAACAAAAATCACGACAACAGACTACCTTTCATAATGATAAGGCTACCATCTATTGGAATAACAAAAATCTAGAGAACAAACTGCCTTCCATAATGACAAGGCTACCATCCAATGGAATAACAAAAATCTCGACAACATACTACCTTCCATAATGACAAGGCTACCATCAATTGTAGTAACCTAAATCTCGACAACAGAATACCTTCCATAATGACAAGGCTACCATCCATTGTAGTAACAAAAATCTCGACAACAGTCTACCTTCCATAATGACAATGCTACCATCCATTTGAGTAACAAAAATCTCGACAACAGTCTACCTTCCATAATGACAAGGCTACCATCCATTGTAGTAACAAAAATCTAGACCACTGACTACCTTCCATAATGACAAGGCTACCATCCATTGGACTAACGAAAATCTCGACAACAGACTACCTTCCATAATTATAAGCCTACCATCCATTGGAGTAACAAAGATATCGACAACATACTACCTTCCATAATGACAAGCCTACCATCCATTGGAGTAACAAAAATCTCGACAACAAACAACGTTCCATAATGACAAGGCTACCATCCATTGGAGTAATAAAAATCTCGAAAATAGAGTACCTTCCATAATGACAAGGCTAAAATCCATTGGAATAACAAAAATCTCGACAACATACTACCTTCCATAATGACAAGGCTGCCATCAATTGTAGTAACAAAAATCTTAACAACAGACTACCTTCCATAATGACAAGGCTGCCATCCATTGTAGTAAAAAAAATCTTAACAACAGACTACCTTCCATAATGACAAGGCTACCATCCAATGGAATAACAAAAATCTCGACAACATACTACCTTCCATAATGACAAGGCTACCATCAATTGTAGTAACCAAAATCTCGACAACAGAATTCCTTCCATAATGACAAGGCTACCATCCATTGTAGTAACAAAAATCTCGACAAGAGTCTACCTTCCATAATGAAAATGCTACCATCCATTTGAGTAACAAAAATCTCGACAACAGTCTACCTTCCATATTGACAAGGCTACCATCCATTTGAGTAACAAAAATCTCGACAACAGAATACCTTCCATTATGACTAGGATACCATACATTAGAGTAACAAAGATATCGACAACCGACTACCTTACATAATGACAAGGCTACCATCCATTGGAGTGACAAAAATTTCGACAACAGACTACCTTCCATAATGACAAGGCTACCATCCATTGGAGTAACAAAAATCTCGAAAATACAGTACCTTCCATAATGACAAGGCTAAAATCCATTGGAATAACAAAAATCTCGACAACATACTACCTTCCATAATGACAAGACTACCATCAATTTTAGTAACGAAAATCTCGACAACAGACTACCTTCCATAATGACAAGGCTGCCATCCATTGTAGTAACAAAAATCTCAACAACAGACTACCTTCCATAATGACAATGCTACCATCCATTGGAGTAACAAAAAACTCGACAACAGACTACCTTCCATAATGACAAGTCTAAAATCCATTGGACTAACAAAAATCTCGACAACAGACTACCTTTCATAATGATAAGGCTACCATCTATTGGAATAACAAAAATCTAGAGAACAAACTGCCTTCTATAATGACAAGGCTACCATCCAATGGAATAACAAAAATCTCGACAACATACTACCTTCCATAATGACAAGGCTACCATCAATTGTAGTAACCAAAATCTCGAAAACAGAATACCTTCCATAATGACAAGGCTACCATCCATTGTAGTAACAAAAATCTCGACAACAGTCTACCTTCCATAATGACAATGCTACCATCCATTTTAGTAACAAAAATCTCGACAACAGTCTACCTTCCATAATGACAAGGCTACCATCCATTGTAGTAACAAAAATCTAGACCACTGACTACTTTCCATAATGACAAGGCTACCATCCATTGGACTAACAAAAATCTCGACAACAAACAACGTTCCATAATGACAAGGCTACCATCCATTGGAGTAATAAAAATCTCGAAAATAGAGTACCTTCCATAATGACAAGGCTAAAATCCATTGGAATAACAAAAATCTCGACAACATACTACCTTCCATAATGACAAGGCTGCCATCAATTGTAGTAACAAAAATCTTAATAACAAACTACCTTCCATAATGACAAGGCTGCCATCCATTGTAGTAACAAAAATCTTAACAACACACTACCTTCCATAATGACAAGGCTACCAACCAATGGAATAACAAAAATCTCGACAACATACTACCTTCCATAATGACAAGGCTACCATCAATTGTAGTAACAAAAATCTCGACAACAGAATTCCTTCCATAATGACAAGGCTACCATCCATTGTAGTAACAAAAATCTCGACAAGAGTCTACCTTCCATAATGACAATGCTACCATCCATTTGAGTAACAAAAATCTCCACAACAGTCTACCTTCCATAATGACAAGGCTACCATCCATTGTAGTAACAAAAATCTAGACCACTGACTACTTTCCATAATTACAAGGCTACCATCCATTAGACTAACGAAAATCTCGACAACAGACTACCTTCCATAATGAAAAGCCTACCATCCATTGGAGTAACAAAAATCTGGACAACAGAATACCTTCAATAATGACTAGGCTACTATCCTTTGGAGTAACAAAGATATCGACAACAAACTACCTTCCATAATGACAATGCTACCATCCATTGGAGTAACAATAATCTCGACAACAAACAACGTTCCATAATGACAAGCCTATCATCCATTAGAGTAACAAAAATCTCGACAACAGTCTACCTTCCATAATGACAAGGCTACGATCCATTGTAGTAACAAAAATCATAACAACAGACTACCTTCCATAATGACAAGGCTAAAATCCATTGGAGTAACAAAAATCAAGAGAACAAACGTCCTTCCATAATGACAAGGCTACCATCCAATGGAATAACAAAAATCTCGACAACAGAATACCTTCCATAATGTCAAGGCTACCATCCATTGTAGTAACAAAAATATCGAAAACAGTCTACCTTCCATAATGACAATGCTACCATCCATTGTAGTAACAAAAATCTCGACAACAGACTACCTTCCATA
This sequence comes from Vicia faba, assembly GCA_948472305.1. Classification (NCBI taxonomy): domain Eukaryota; kingdom Viridiplantae; phylum Streptophyta; class Magnoliopsida; order Fabales; family Fabaceae; genus Vicia; species Vicia faba. Next base: position 763,918,496 of record OX451738.1, read on the forward strand.
ATGACAAGGCTACCATTCATTGGAGTAACAAAAATCTCGAAAATAAGGTACCTTCCATAATGACAAGGCTAAAATGCATTGGAATAACAAAATCTCGACAACATACTACCTTCCATAATGACAAGGCTAAAATCATAACAACAGACTACCTTCCATAATGACAAGGCTAAAATCCATTGGAGTAACAAAAATCCAGAGAACAAACGTCCTTCCATAATGACAAGGCTACCATCCAATGGAATAACAAAAATCTCGACAACAGAATACCTTCCATAATGTCAAGGCTACCATCCATTGTAGTAACAAAAATCTCGACAACAGTCTACCTTCCATAATGACAATGCTACCATCCATTGTAGTAACAAAAATCTCGACAACAGACTACCTTCCATAATGACAAGGCTACCATCCATTTGAGTAACAAAAATCTCGACAACAATCTACCTTCCATAATGACAAGGCTACCATCTATTGGACTAACGAAAATCTCGACAACAGACTACCTTCCATAATGAAAAGCCTACGATCCATTGGATTAACAAAAATTTGGACAACAGAATACCTTCCATAATGACTAGGCTACTATCCATTGGAGTAACAAAGATATCGATAACAAACTACCTTCCATAATGACAATGCTACCATCCATTTGAGTAACAAAAATCTCGACAACAAACAACGTTCCATAATGACAAGGCTACCATCCATTGGAGTAACAAAAATTTCAAAAACAGACTACCTTCCATAATGACAAGGCTAAAATCCATTGGAGTAAAAAAAATCTTTACAACATACTACCTTTCATAATGACAGGGCTACCATCTATTGGAATAACAAAAATCTAGAGAACAAATTTCCTTCCATAATGACAAGGCTGCCATCCAATGGAATAACAAAAATCTCGACAACATACTACCTTCCATAATGACAAGGCTACCATCAGTTGTAGTAACCAAAATCTCGACAACAGAATACCTTCCATAGTGACAAGGCTACCATCCATTGGAGTAACAAAAATCTCGCCAACAAACTACCTTCCATAATGACAAGGCTACCATCCATTGGAGTAACAAAATCTCGACATCAAACTACCTTCCATAATGACAAGGCTACCATCCATTGGAGTAACAAAAATCTCGACAACAAAGTACCTTCCATAATGACAAGGCTGCCATCCATTAGAGTGACAAAAATATCGACAACAGACTACCTTCCATAATGAAAAGCCTACCATCCATTGGAGTAAAAAAAATCTGGACAACAAAATACCTTCCATAATGACAAGGCTGCCCTCCAATGGAATAACAAAAATCTCGCCAACAGACTACCTTCCATAATGACAAGGCTACCATCAATTGTAGTAACCAAAATCTCGACAACAGAATACCTTCCATAATGACAAGGCTACCATCCATTGTAGTAACAAAAATCTCGACAACAGTCTACCTTCCATAATGACAATGCTACCATCCATTTGAGTAACAAAAATCTTGACAACAGACTACCTTCCATAATGACAAGGCTACCATCCATTGTAGTAACAAAAATCTAGACCACAAACTACCTTCTATAATGACAAGGCTACCATCCGTTGGACTAAGGAAAATCTCGACAACAGACTACCTTCCATAAAGACAAGGCTACAATCCATTGGAGTAACAAAAATCTCGACAACAAACTACGTTCCATAATGAATAGGCTACAATCCATTGGATTAATAAAAATATCGATAATAGACTACCTTCCATAATGACAAGGCTACCATCCATTGGAGTAACAAAAATATCGACAACAGAATACCTTCCATTATGACTAGGCTACCATACATTGGAGTAACAAAGATTTCGACAATAGACTGCCTTACATAATGACAAGGCTACCATCCATTGGAGTGACAAAAATTTCGACAACAGACTACCTTCCATAATGACAAGGCTACCATCCATTGGAGTAACAAAAATCTCGAAAACAGAGTACCTTCCATATTGACAAGGCTAAAATCCATTGGAATATCAAAAATCTCGACAACGTACTACTTTCCATAATGACAAGACTACCATCAATTGTAGTAACGAAAACTCGACAACAGACTACCTTCCGTAATGACAAGGCTGCCAATTATTGTAGTAACAAAAATCTCAACAATCGACTAGCTTCCATAATGACAATGCTACCATCCATTGGAGTAACAAAAATCTCGACAACAGACTACCTTCCATAATGACAAGGCTACCATCCATTAGAGTATGAAAAATCTCGACAATAGACAACCTTCCATAATGACAAGGCTACCATCCATTGGAGTGACAAAAATCTCGACAAGAGACTACCTTCCATAATGAAAATGCTACAATCCATTGGAGTAATGAGAATATCAACAAGAGACTACCTTTCATAATGACAAGGCTACCATGAATTGGAGTAATGAAAATATCAACAAGAGACTACCTTCAATAATGACAAGGCTACCATCCATTGGAGTAACAAAAATCTCGCCAACAGACTACCTTCCATAATGACAAGGCTACCATCCATAGGAGTAAAAAAATCTAGACATGAAACTACCTTCCATAATGACAAGGCTACCATCCATTGGAGTAACAAAAATCTCGTCAACAAACTACCTTCCATAATGACAAGGCTACCATCCATTAGAGTGACAAAAATGTCGACAACAGACTACCTTCCATAATGAAAAGCCTACCATCCATTGGAGAAACAAAAATCTGGACAACAAAATATCTTCCATAATGACTAGGCTACTATCCATTGGAGTAACAAAGATATCGACAACAGACTACCTTCCATAATGACAATGCTACCATCCATGGGAGTAAAAAAAATCTCAACAACAGACAACCTTCCATAATGACAAGGCTACCATCCATTGGAGTAACAAAAATTTTGAAAACAGACTACCTTCCATAATGACAATGCTAAAATCCATTACAGTAACAAAAATCTCGACAACAGACTACCTTTCATAATGATAAGGCTACCATCTATTGGAATAACAAAAATCTAGAGAACAGACTGCCTTCCATAATGACAAGGCTACCATCCAATGGAATAACAAAAATCTCGACAACATACTACCTTCCATAATGACAAGGCTACCATCAATTGTAGAAACCAAAATCTCGACAACAGAATACCTTCCATAATGACAAGGCTACTATCCATTGTAGTAACAAAAATCTCGACAACAATTTACCTTCCATAATGACAATGCTACAATCCATTTGAGTATCAGAAATCTCGAAAACAGACTACCTTCCATAATGACAAGGCTACCATCCATTGTAGTAACAAAAATCTAGACCACAGACTACCTTCCATAATGATAAGGCTACCATCCATTAGACTAACGAAAATCTCGACAACAGACTACCTTCCATAATGACAAGGCTACCATCCATTAGAGTATGAAAAATCTCGATAATAGACTAACTTCCATAATGACAAGGCTACCATCCATTGGAGTGACAAAAATCTCGACAACAGACTACCTTCCATAATGACAACGCTACAATCCATTGGAGTAATGAGAATATCAACAAGAGACTACCTTTCATAATGACAAGGCTACCATGCATTGGAGTAATGAAAATTTCAACAAGAGAATACCTTCTATAATGACAAGGCTACCATCCATTGGAGTAACAAAAATCTCGCCAACAGACTAACTTCCATAATGACATGGCTACCATCCATTGGAGTAACAAAATCTCGACATCAAACTACCTTCCATAATGACAAGGCTACCATCCATTGGAGTAACAAAAATCTCGACAACAAACTACCTTCCATAATGACAAGGCTACCATCCATTAGAGTGACAAAAATATCGACAACAGACTACCTTCCATAATGAAAAGCCTACCATCCATTGGAGAAACAAAAATCTGGACAACAGAATATCTTCCATAATGACTAGGCTGCTATCCATTGTAGTAACAAAGATATCGACAACAAACTACCTTCCATAATGATAATGCTTCCATCCATGGGAGTAACAAAAATCTCGACAACAGACAACCTTCCATAATGACAAGGCTACCATTCATTGGAGTAACAAAAATTTCGAAAACAGACTACCTTCCATAATGACAAGGCTAAAATCCATTACTATAACAAAAATCTCGACAACAGACTACCTTTCATAATGATAAGGCTACCATCTATTGGAATAACAAAAATCTAGAGAACAGACTGCCTTCCATAATGACAAGGCTACCATCTAATGGAATAACAAAACTCTCGACAACATACTACCTTCCATAATGACAAGGCTACCATCAATTGTAGTAACCAAAATCTCGACAACAGAATACCTTCCATAATGACAAGGCTACCATCCATTGTAGTAACAAAAATCTCGACAATAGTCTACCTTCCATAATGAGAATGCTACCATCCATTTGAGTACCAAAAATCTCGACAACAGTCTACCTTCCATAATGACAAGTCTACCATCCATTGTAGTAACAAAAATCTAGACCATAGACTACCTTCCATAATGACAAGGCTACCATCCATTGGACTAACGAAAATCTCGACAACAGACTACCTTCCATAATGAAAAGCCTACCATCCATTGGAGTAACAAAAATCTGGACAACAGAATACCTTCCATAATGACTAGGCTACTATCCATTGGAGTAACAAAGATATCGACAACAGACTACCTTCCATAATGACAATGCTACCATCCATTGGAGTAACAAAAATCTCGACAACAGACAACGTTCTATAATGACAAGGCTACCATCCATTGGAGTAACAAAAATTTCTAAAACAGACTACCTTCCATAATGACAAGGCTAAAATCCATTGGAGTAACAAAAATCTCGACAGCAGACTACCTTTCATAATGACAAGGCTACCATCTATTGGAATAACCAAAATCTAGAGAACAAACTGCCTTCCATAATGACAAGGCTACCATCCAATGGAATAAAAAAAATCTCGACAACATACTACCTTCCATAATGACAAGGCTACCATCAATTGTAGTAACCAAAATCTCGACAACAGAATACCTTCCATAATGACAAGGCTACCATCCATTGTAGTAACAAAAATCTCGACAATAGTCTACCATCCATATTGACAATGCTACCATCCATTTGAGTAACAAAAATCTCGACAACAGACTACCTTCCATAATGAAAAGCCTACCATCTATTGGAGTAACAAAAATCTGGACAACATAATACCTTCTATAATTACTAGGCTACTATCCATTGGAGTAACAAAGATATCGACAACAGACTACCTTCCATAATGACAATGCTACCATCAATTGGAGTAACAAAAATATGGACAACAGAATACCTTCCATTATGACTAGCCTACCATCCATTAGAGTAACAAAGATATCGATAATAGACTACCTTCCATAATGACAAGGCTACCATCCATTGGAGTGACAAAAATTTCGACAACAGACTACCTTCCATAATGACAAGGCTACCATCCATTGGAGTAACAAAAATCTCGAAAATAGAGTACCTTCCATAATGACAAGGCTAAAATCCATTGGAATAACAAAAATCTCGACAACGTACTACCTTCAACAAAGACAAGACTACCATCAATTGTAGTAACGAAAATCTCGACAACAGACTACCTTCCATAATGACATGGCTGCCATCCATTGTAGTAACAAAAATCTCAACAATAGACTACCTTCCATAATGACAATGCTACCATCCATTGGAGTAACAAAAATCTAGACAACAGACTACCTTCCATAATGACAAGGCTACCATCCATTAGAGTATGAAAAATATCGATGTTAGACTACCTTCCATAATGACAAGGCTACCATCCATTGGAGTGACAAAAATCTCGACAACAGACTACCTTCCATAATGACAAGGCTACCATCAATTGTAGTAACCAAAATCTCGACAACATAATACCTTCCATAATGACAAGGCTACCATCCATTGTAGTAACAAAAATCTCGACAACAGTCTACCTTCCATAATGATAATGCTACCATCCATTTGAGTACCAAAAATCTCGACAACAGACTACCTTCCATAATGACAAGTCTACCATCCATTGTAGTATCAAAAATCTAGACCACAGACTACCTTCCATAATGACAAGGCTACTATCCATTGGACTAACGAAAATCTCGACAACAGACTACCTTCCATAATGAAAAGCCTACCATCCATTGGAGTAACCAAAATCTGGACAACAGAATACCTTCCATGATGACTAGGCTACTATCCATTGGAGTAACAAAAATCTTGACAATGTTCTACCTTCCATAATGACAATGCTACCATCCATTTGAGTAACAAAAATCTCAACAACAGACTACCTTCCATAATGAAAAGCCTACCATCCTTTGGAGTAACAAAAATCTGGACAACATAATACCTTCTATAATGACTAGGCTACTATCCATTGGAGTAACAAAGATATCGACAACAGACTACCTTCCATAATGACAATGCTACCATCAATTGGAGTAACAAAAATATCGACAATAGACTACCTTCCATAATGACAAGGATACCATCCATTGGAGTAACAAAAATATCGACAACAGAATACCTTCCATTATGACTAGCCTACCATCCATTAGAGTAATAAAGATATCAATAATAGACTACCTTCCATAATGACAAGGCTACCATCCATTGGAGTGACAAAAATTTCAACAACAGACTAGCTTCCATAATGACAAGGCTACCATCCATTGGAGTAACAAAAATCTCGAAAACAGAGTACCTTCCATAATGAGAAGGCTAAAATCCATTGGAATACCAAAAATCTCGACAACATACTACCTTTAATAAAGACAAGACTACCATCAATTGTAGTAACGAAAATCTCGACAACAGACTACCTTCCATAATGACATGGCTGCCATCCATTGTAGTAACAAAAATCTCAACAACAGACTACCTTCCATAATGACAATGCTACCATCCATTGGAGTAACAAAAATCTAGACAACAGACTACCTTCCATAATGACAAGGCTACCATCCATTAGAGTATGAAAAATCTCGATGTTAGGCTACCTTCCATAATGACAAGGCTACCATCCATTGGAGTGACAAAAATCTCGACAACAGACTACCTTTCATAATGACAAGGCTACAATCCATTGGAGTAATGAGAATATCAACAAGAGACTACCTTCCATAATGACAAGGCTACCATGCATTGGAGTAATGAAAATATCAACAAGAGACTACCTTAAATAATGACAACGCTACCATCCATTGGAGTAACAAAAATCTCGCCAACAGACTACCTTCCATAATGAGAAGGTTACCATCCATTGGAGTGACAAAAATCTCGACAACAGAATACCTTCCATAACGACAAGGCTACCATCCATTCGAGTAACAAAATATCGACAACAAACTACCTTCCATAATGACAAAGCTACCATCCATTGGAGTAACAAAAATCTCGACAAAAAACTACCTTCCATAATGAAAAGGCTAACATCCATTACAGTAACAAAAATATCGACAACAGACTACCTTCCATAATGAAAAGCCTACTATCCATTGGAGTAACAAAAATCTGGACAACTGAATACCTTCCATAATGACTAGGCTACTATCCATTGGAGTACCAAAGATATCGACAATAGACTACCTTCCATAATGACAATGCTACCATCCATGGGAGTAACAAAAATATCGACAACAGACAACCTTCCATAATGACAAGGCTACCATCCATTGGAGTAACAAAAATTTCAAAAACAGACTACCTTCCATAATGACAAGGCTAAAATCCATTACATTAACAAAAATCTCGACAACAGACTGCCTTCCATAATGACAAGGCTACCATCCAATGGAATAATAAAAATCTCGACAACATACTACCTTCCATAATGACAAGGCTACCATCAATTGTAGTAACCAAAATCTCGACAACAGAATACCTTCCATAATGACAAGGCTACCATCCATTGTAGTAACAAAAATCTCGACAACAGTCTACCTTCCATAATGACAATGCTACCATCCATTTGAGTACCAAAAATCTCGACAACAATCTACCTTCCATAATGACAAGTCTACCATCCATTGTAGTAACAAAAATCTAGACCACAGACTACCTGCCATAATGACAAGGCTACCATCCATTGGACTAACGAAAATCTCGACAACAGACTACCTTCCATAATGAAAAGCCTACCATCCATTGGAGTAACAAAAATCTGGACAACAAAATACCTTCCATAATGACTAGGCTATTATCCATTAGAGTAACAAAGATATCGACAATAGACTACCTTTCATATTGACAATGCTACCATCCATTGGAGTAACAAAAATTTCGAAAACAAACTACCTTCCATAATGACAAGGCTAAAATCCATTGGAGTAACAAAAATCTCGACAACAGACTACCTTTCATAATGACAAGGCTACCATCTATTGGAATAACAAAAATCTAGAGAACAGACTGCCTTCCATAATGACAAGGCTATCATCCAATGGAATAACAAAAATCTCGACAACATACTACCTTCCATAATGACAAGGCTACCATCAATTGTAGTAACCAAAATCTCGTCAACAGAATACCTTCCATAATGACAAGGCTACCATCCATTGTAGTAACAAAAATCTCGACAATAGTCTACCTTCCATAATGACAATGCTACCATCCATTTGAATAACAAAAATTTCGACAACAGAGTACCTTCCATAATGAAAAGCCTACCATCCATTGGAGTAACAAAAATCTGGACAACATAATACCTTCTATAATGACTAGGCTACTATCCATTGGAGTAACAAAGATATCGACAACAGACTACCTTCCATAATGACAAGGCTACAATCCATTGGTGTAATAAGAATATCAATAAGAGACTACCTTCCATAATGACAAGGCTACCATCCATTGGAGTAACAAAAATCTCGCCAACAGACTACCTTCCATAATGAGAAGGTTACAATCCATTGGAGTGACAAAAATCTCGACAATAGAATACCTTCCATAACGACAAGGCTACCATCCATTCGAGTAACAAAATCTCGACAACAAACTACCTTCCATAATGACAAGGCTACCATCCATTGGAGTAACAAAAATCTCGACAACAAACTACCTTCCATAATGAAAAGGCTACCATCCATTAGAGTAACAAAAATATCGACAATAGACTACCTTCCATAATGAAAAGCCTACTATCCATTGGAGTAACAAAAATCTGGACAACAGAATACCTTCCATAATGACTAGCCTACTATCCATTGGAGTAACAAAGATATCGACAACAGGTTACCTTCCATAATGACAATGCTACCATCCATGGGAGTAACAAAAATATCGACAACAGACAACCTTCCATAATGACAAGGCTACCATCCATTGGAGTAACAAAAATTTCAAAAACAGACTACCTTCCATAATGACAAGGCTAAAATCCATTACATTAACAAAAATCTCGACAACAGACTGCCTTCCATAATGACAAGGCTACCATCCAATGGAATAATAAAAATCTCGACAACATACTACCTTCCATAATGACAAGGCTACCATCAATTGTAGTAACCAAAATCTCGACAACAGAATACCTTCCATAATGACAAGGCTACCATCCATTGTAGTAACAAAAATCTCGACAACAGTCTACCTTCCATAATGACAATGCTACCATCCATTTGAGTACCAAAAATCTCGACAACAATCTACCTTCCATAATGACAAGTCTACCATCCATTGTAGTAACAAAAATCTAGACCACAGACTACCTGCCATAATGACAAGGCTACCATCCATTGGACTAACGAAAATCTCGACAACAGACTACCTTCCATAATGAAAAGCCTACCATCCATTGGAGTAACAAAAATCTGGACAACAAAATACCTTCCATAATGACTAGGCTATTATCCATTAGAGTAACAAAGATATCGACAATAGACTACCTTTCATATTGACAATGCTACCATCCATTGGAGTAACAAAAATTTCGAAAACAAACTACCTTCCATAATGACAAGGCTAAAATCCATTGGAGTAACAAAAATCTCGACAACAGACTACCTTTCATAATGACAAGGCTACCATCTATTGGAATAACAAAAATCTAGAGAACAGACTGCCTTCCATAATGACAAGGCTATCATCCAATGGAATAACAAAAATCTCGACAACATACTACCTTCCATAATGACAAGGCTACCATCAATTGTAGTAACCAAAATCTCGTCAACAGAATACCTTCCATAATGACAAGGCTACCATCCATTGTAGTAACAAAAATCTCGACAATAGTCTACCTTCCATAATGACAATGCTACCATCCATTTGAATAACAAAAATTTCGACAACAGAGTACCTTCCATAATGAAAAGCCTACCATCCATTGGAGTAACAAAAATCTGGACAACATAATACCTTCTATAATGACTAGGCTACTATCCATTGGAGTAACAAAGATATCGACAACAGACTACCTTCCATAATGACAAGGCTACAATCCATTGGTGTAATAAGAATATCAATAAGAGACTACCTTCCATAATGACAAGGCTACCATCCATTGGAGTAACAAAAATCTCGCCAACAGACTACCTTCCATAATGAGAAGGTTACAATCCATTGGAGTGACAAAAATCTCGACAATAGAATACCTTCCATAACGACAAGGCTACCATCCATTCGAGTAACAAAATCTCGACAACAAACTACCTTCCATAATGACAAGGCTACCATCCATTGGAGTAACAAAAATCTCGACAACAAACTACCTTCCATAATGAAAAGGCTACCATCCATTAGAGTAACAAAAATATCGACAATAGACTACCTTCCATAATGAAAAGCCTACTATCCATTGGAGTAACAAAAATCTGGACAACAGAATACCTTCCATAATGACTAGCCTACTATCCATTGGAGTAACAAAGATATCGACAACAGACTACCTTCCATAATGACAATGCTACCATCCATTGGAGTAACAAAAATCTCGACAACAGACAACCTTCCATAATGACAAGCCTACCATCCATTGGAGTAACAAAAATTTATAAAACAGACTACCTTCCATAATGACAAGGCTAAAATCCATTAGAGTAACAAAAATCTCGACAATAGACTACCTTTCATAATGATAAGGCTACCATCTATTGGAATAACAAAAATCTAGAGAACAATCTACCTTCCATAATGACAAGGCTACCCTCCATTGTAGTAACAAAAATATAGAACATAGACTACCTTCCATAATACTAGGCTACCATAATGAAAAGCCTACCATCCATTGGAGTAACAAAAATCTGGAAAACATAATACCTTCCATAATGACTAGGCTAATATCCATTGGAGTAACAAAGATATCAACAGCAGACTACCTTCCATAATGACCAGGCTAAAATCCATTAGAATAACAAAAATCTCGACAACATACTACCTTCCATAATGACAAGACTACCATCCATTAGAGTAACAAAAATCTAGACAACAGACTACCTTCCATAATGACAAGGCTACCATCCATTAGAGTATGAAAAATCTCGACATTAGACTACCTTCCATAACGACAAGGCTAAAATCCATTGGAGTAACAAAAATCTCGACAACAGACTACCTTTCATAATGACAAGGCTACCATCTATTGGAATAACAAAAATCTAGAGAACAGACTGCCTTCCATAATGACAAGCCTACCATCCAATGGAATAACAAAAATCTGGACAATATACTACCTTCCATAATGACAAGGCTACCATTAATTGTAGTAACCAAAATCTCGACAACAGAATACCTTCCATAATGACAAGGCTACCATCCATTGTAGTAACCAAAATCTCGACAACAGAATACCTTCCATAATGAAAAGCCTACAATCCATTGGAGTAACAAAAATCTGGACAACAGAATACCTTCCATAATGACTAGGCTACTATCCATTGGAGTAACAAAGATATCGACAACAGACTACCTTCCATAATGACAATGCTACCATCCATTGGAGTAACAAAAATCTCGACAACAGACAACCTTCCATAATGACAAGCCTACCATCCATTGGAGTAACAAAAATTTCTAAAACAGACTACCTTCCATAATGACAAGGCTAAAATCCATTAGATTAACAAAAATCTCGACAACAGACTACCTTTCATAATGATAAGGCTACCATTTATTGGAATAACAAAAATAAAGAGAACAATCTACCTTCCATAATGACAAGGCTACCCTCCATTGTAGTAACAAAAATATAGACCATAGACTACCTTCCATAATACTAGGCTACCATCCATTGGACTAACAAAAATCTCGACAACAGACTACCTTCCATAATGACAATGCTACCATCCATTGGAGTAACAAAAATCTAGACAACAGACTACCTTCCATAATGAAAAGGCTACCATCCATTAGAGTATGAAAAATCTCGACATTAGACTACCTTCCATAATGACAAGGCTACCATCCATTGTAGTGACAAAAATCACAACAACAGACTACCTTCCATAATGACAAGGCTACAATCCATTAGAGTAATGAGAATATCTACAAGAGATTACCTCCCATAATGACAAAGCTACCATGCATTGGAGCAATGAAAATATCAACAAGAGACTACCTTCAATAATGACAAGGCTACCATCCATCGGAGTAACAAAAATCTCGCCAACAGACTACCTTCCATAATGACAAGGTTACCATCCATTGGAGTGACAAAAATCTCGACAATAGAATACCTTCCATAACGACAAGGCTACCATCAATTCGAGTAACAAAATCTCGACAACAAACTAGCTTCCATAATGACAAGGCTACCATCCATTGGAGTAACAAAAATCTTGACAACAAACTACCTTCCATAATGACAAGGCTACCATGCATTAGAGTGACAAAAATATTGACAACAGACTACCTTCCATAATGACAAGGCTACCATCCATTGGAGTAACAAAAATATCGACAATAGACTACCTTCCATAATGAAAAGCCTACCATCCATTGGAGTAACAAAAATATGGACAACAAAATACCTTCCATAATGACTAGGCTACTATCCATTGGAGTAACAAAGATATTGACAACAGAATACCTTCCATAATGACAATGCTACCATCCATTGGAGTAACAAAAATCTCGACAACAGACAACGTTCCATAATGACAAGGCTACCATCCATTGGAGTAACAAAAATTTTGAAAACAGACTACCTTCCATAATGACAAGGCTAAAATCCATTGGAGTAACAAAAATCTCGACAACAGACAACCTTCCATAATGAAAAGGCTACCATCCATTGGAATAACAAAAATCTAGAGAACAAACTGCCTTCCATAATGACAAGGCTACCATCCAATGGAATAACAAAAATCTCGATAACATACTACCTTCCATAATGACAAGGCTACCATCAATTGTAGTAACCAAAATCTCGACCACAAAATACCTTCCATAATGACAACGCTACCATCCATTGTAGTAACAAAAATCTCGACAACAGTCTACCTTCCATAATGACAATGCTACCATCCATTTGAGTAACAAAAATCTCGACAACAAACTACCTTCCATAATGAAAAGGCTACCATCCATTAGAGTAACAAAAATATCGACAATAGACTACCTTCCATAATGAAAAGCCTACTATCCATTGGAGTAACAATAATCTGGACAACAGAATACCTTCCATAATAACTAGGCTACTATCCATTGGAGTAACAAAGATATCGACAACAGACTAACTTCCATAATGACAATGCTACCATCCATTGGAGCAACAAAAATCTCGACAACAGACAACCTTCCATAATGACAAGCCTACCATCCATTGGAGTAACAAAAATTTCTAAAACAGACTACCTTCCATAATGACAAGGCTAAAATCCATTAGAGTAACAAAAATCTCGACAATAGACTACCTTTCATAATGATAAGGCTACCATCTATTGGAATAACAAAAATCTAGAGAACAATCTACCTTCCATAATGACAAGGCTACCCTCCATTGTAGTAACAAAAATATAGACCATAGACTACCTTCCATAATACTAGGCTACCATAATGAAAAGCCTACCATCCATTGGAGTAACAAAAATCTGGAAAACAGAATACCTTCCATAATGACTAGGCTAATATCCATTGGAGTAACAAAGATATCAACAGCAGACTACCTTCCATAATGACCAGGCTAAAATCCATTAGAATAACAAAAATCTCGACAACATGCTACCTTCCATAATGACAAGACTACCATCCATTGGAGTAACAAAAATCTAGACAACAGACTACCTTCCATAATGACAAGGCTACCATCCATTAGAGTATGAAAAATCTCGACATTAGACTACCTTCCATAATGACAAGGCTAAAATCCATTTGAGTAACAAAAATCTCGACAACAGACTACCTTTCATAATGACAAGGCTACCATCTATTGGAATAACAAAAATCTAGAGAACAGACTGCCTTCCATAATGACAAGCCTACCATCCAATGGAATAACAAAAATCTCGACAATATACTACCTTCCATAATGACAAGGCTACCATCAATTGTAGTAACCAAAATCTCGACAACAGAATACCTTCCATAATGACAAGGCTACAATCCATTGTAGTAACCAAAATCTCGACAACAGAATACATTCCATAATGAAAAGCCTACTATCCATTGGAGTAACAAAAATCTGGACTACATAATACCTTCCATAATGACTAGGCTACTATCCATTGGAGTAACAAAGATATCGACAACAGACTACCTTCCATAATGACAATGCTACCATCCATTGGGGTAACAAAAATCTCGACAACAGACAACCTTCGATAATGACAAGCCTACCATCCATTGGAGTAACAAAAATTTCTAAAACAGACTACCTTCCATAATGACAAGGCTAAAATCCATTAGATTAACAAAAATCTCGACAACAGACTACCTTTCATAATGATAAGGCTACCATTTATTGGAATAACAAAAATCTAGAGAACAATCTACCTTCCATAATGACAAGGCTACCCTCCATTGTAGTAACAAAAATATAGACCATAGACTACCTTCCATAATACTAGGCTACCATCCATTGGACTAACGAAAATCTCGACAACAGACTACCTTCCATAATGACAATGCTACCATCCATTGGAGTAACAAAAATCTAGACAACAGACTACCTTCCATAATGAAAAGGCTACCATCAATTAGAGTATGAAAAATCTCGACATTAGACTACCTTCCATAATGACAAGGCTAACATCCATTGTAGTGACAAAAATCACGACAACAGACTACCTTCCATAATGACAAGGCTACAATCCATTAGAGTAATGAGAATATCTACAAGAGATTACCTCCCATAATGACAAAGCTACCATGCATTGGAGCAATGAAAATATCAACAAGAGACTACCTTCAATAATGACAAGGCTACCATCCATCGGAGTAACAAAAATCTCTCCAACAGACTACCTTCCATAATGACAAGGTTACCATCCATTGGAGTGACAAAAATCTCGACAATAGAATACCTTCCATAACGACAAGGCTACCATCCATTCGAGTAACAAAATCTCGACAACAAACTAGCTTCCATAATGACAAGGCTACCATCCATTGGAGTAACAAAAATCTCGACAACAAACTACCTTCCATAATGACAAGGCTACCATGCATTAGAGTGACAAAAATATTGACAACAGACTACCTTCCATAATGACAAGGCTACCATCCATTGGAGTAATAAAAATATCGACAATAGACTACCTTCCATAATGAAAAGCCTACCATCCATTGGAGTAACAAAAATATGGACAACAAAATATCTTCCATAATGACTAGGCTACTATCCATTGGAGTAACAAAGATATTGACAACAGAATACCTTCCATAATGACAATGCTACCATCCATTGGAGTAACAAAAATCTCGAAAACAGACAACGTTCCATAATGACAAGGCTACCATCCATTGGAGTAACAAAAATTTTGAAAACAGACTACCTTCCATAATGACAAGGCTAAAATCCATTGGAGTAACAAAAATCTCGACAACAGACAACCTTCCATAATGAAAAGGCTACCATCCATTGGAATAACAAAAATCTAGAGACCAAACTGCCTTCCATAATGACAAGGCTACCATCCAATGGAATAACAAAAATCTCGATAACATACTACCTTCCATAATGACAAGGCTACCATCAATTGTAGTAACCAAAATCTCGACCACAAAATACCTTCCATAATGACAAGGCTACCATCCATTGTAGTAACAAAAATCTCGACAACAGTCTACCTTCTATAATGACAATGCTACCATCCATTTGAGTAACAAAAATCTCGACAACAGACTACCTTCCATAATGACAAGGCTACCATCCATTGTAGTAACAAAAATCTAGACCAGACTACCTTCCATAATGACAAGGCTACCATCCATTGGACTAACGAAAATCTCGATAAAAGACTACCTTCAATAATGAAAAGCCTACCATCCATTGGAGTAACAAAAATCTGGACAACAAAATACCTTCCATAATGACTAGGCTACTATCCATTGGAGTAACAAAGATATCGAAAACAGACTACCTTCCATAATGACAAGGCTAAAATCCATTGGAGTAACAATAATCGCGACAACAGACTACCTTTCATAATGACAAGGTTACCATCTATTGGACTAACAAAAATCTAGAAAACAGACTGCCTTCCATAATGACAAGGCTACCATCCAATGGAATAACAAAAATCTCGACAACATACTACCTTCCATAATGACAAGGCTACCATCAATTGTAGTAACCAAAATCTCGACAACAGAATACCTTCCATAATGACATGGCTACCATCCATTGTAGTAACAAAAATCTCGACAATAGTCTACCTTCCATAATGACAATGCTACCATCCATTTGAGTAACAAAAATCTCGACAACAGACTACCTTCCATAATGAAAAGCCTACCATCCATTGGAGTAACAAAAATCTGGACAACATAATACCTTCTATAATGACTAGGCTACTATCCATTGGAGTAACAAAGATATCGACAACAAACTACCTTCCATAATGACAATGCTACCATCAATTGGAGTAACAAAAATATCGACAACAGAATACCTTCCATTATGACTAGCCTACCATCCATTAGAGTAACAAAGATATCGATAATAGACTACCTTCCATAATGACAAGGCTACCATCCATTGGAGTGACAAAAATTTCGACAACAGACTACGTTCCATAATTGACAAGGCTACCATCCATTGGAGTAACAAAAATCTCGAAAATAGAGTACCTTCCATAATGACAAGGCTAAAATCCATTGGAATAACAAAAATCTCGACAACGTACTACCTTCAATAAAGACAAGACTTCCATCAATTGTAGTAACGAAAATCTCGACAACAGACTACCTTCCATAATGACATGGCTGCCATCCATCGTAGTAACAAAAATCTCAACAACAGACTACCTTCCATAATGACAATGCTACCATCCATTGGAGTAACAAAAATCTAGACAACAGACTACCTTCCATAATAACAAGGCTACCATCCATTAGAGTATGAAAAATATCGATGTTAGACTACTTTCCATAATGACAAGGCTACCATCCATTGGAGTGACAAAAATCTCGACAGCAGACTACCTTCCATAATGACAAGGCTACAATCCATTGGAGTAATGAGAATATAACCAAGAGACTACCTTTCATAATGACAAGGCTACGATGCATTGGAGAAATGAAAATATCAACAAGAGACTACCTTCAATAATGACAAGGCTACCATCCATTGGAGTAACAATAATCTCGCCAACAGACTACCTTCCATAATGAGAAGGTTACCATCCATTGGAGTAACAAAAATTTCGAAAACATACTACCTTCCATAATGACAAGGCTAAAATCCATTGGAGTAACAAAAATCTCGACAACAGACTACCTTTCATAATGACAAGGCTACCATCTATTGGAATAACAAAAATCTAGAGAACAGACTGCCTTCCATAATGACAAGGCTACCATCCAATGGAATAACAAAAATCTCGACAACATACTACCTTCCATAATGACAAGGCTACCATCAATTGTAGTAACAAAAATCTCGACAACAGAATACCTTCCATAATGACAAGGCTACCAACCATTGTAGTAAAAAAAAACTCGACAATAGTCTACCTTCCATAATGACAATGCTACCATCCATTTGAGTAACAAAAATCTCGACAACAGACTACCTTCCATAATGAAAAGCCTACCATCCATTGGAGTAACAAAAATCTGGACAACATAATACCTTCTATAATGACTAGGCTACTATCCATTGGAGTAACAAAGATATCGACAACAGACTACCTTCCATAATGACAATGTTACCATCAATTGGAGTAACAAAAATATCGACAATAGACTACCTTCCATAATGACAAGGCTACCATCCATTGGAGTAACAAAAATATCGACAACAGAATACCTTCCATTATGACTAGCCTACTATCCATTAGAGTAACAAAGATATCGATAATAGACTACCTTCCATAATGACAAGGCTACCATCCATTGGAGTAACAAAAATCTCGAAAATAGAGTACCTTCCATAATGACAAGGCTAAAATCCATTGGAATAACAAAAATCTCGACAACGTACTACCTTCAATAAAGACAAGACTTCCATCAATTGTAGTAACGAAAATCTCGACAACAGACTACCTTCCATAATGACATGGCTGCCATCCATTGTAGTAACAAAAATCTCAACAACAGACTACCTTCCATAATGACAATGCTACCATCCATTGGAGTAACAAAAATCTAGACAACAGACTACCTTCCATAATAACAAGGCTACCATCCATTAGAGTATGAAAAATATCGATGTTAGACTACCTTCCATAATGACAAGGCTACCATCCATTGGAGTGACAAAAATCTCGACAGCAGACTACCTTCCATAATGACAAGGCTACAATCCATTGGAGTAATGAGAATATAACCAAGAGACTACCTTCCATAATGACAAGGCTACGATGCATTGGTGAAATGAAAATATCAACAAGAGACTACCTTCAATAATGACAAGGCTACCATCCATTGGAGTAACAATAATCTCGCCAACAGACTACCTTCCATAATGAGAAGGTTACCATCCATTGGAGTAACAAAAATTTCGAAAACATACTACCTTCCATAATGACAAGGCTAAAATCCATTGGAGTAACAAAAATCTCGACAACAGACTACCTTTCATAATGACAAGGCTACCATCTATTGGAATAACAAAAATCTAGAGAACAGACTGCCTTCCATAATGACAAGGCTACCATCCAATGGAATAACAAAAATCTCGACAACATACTACCTTCCATAATGACAAGGCTACCATCAATTGTAGTAACCAAAATCTCGACAACAGAATACCTTCCATAATGACAAGGCTACCAACCATTGTAGTAACAAAAAACTCGACAATAGTCTACCTTCCATAATGACAATGCTACCATCCATTTGAGTAACAAAAATCTCGACAACAGACTACCTTCCATAATGAAAAGCCTACCATCCATTGGAGTAACAAAAATCTGGACAACATAATACCTTCTATAATGGCTAGGCTACTATCCATTGGAGTAACAAAGATATCGACAACAGACTACCTTCCATAATGACAATGTTACCATCAATTGGAGTAACAAAAATATCGACAATAGACTACCTTCCATAATGACAAGGCTACCATCCATTGGAGTAACAAAAATATCGACAACAGAATACCTTCCATTATGACTAGCCTACTATCCATTAGAGTAACAAAGATATCGATAATAGACTACCTTCCATAATGACAAGGCTACCATCCATTGGAATGACAAAAATTTCGACAACAGACTACCTTCCATAATGACAAGGCTAAAATCCATTGGAATAACAAAAATCTCGACAACGTACTACCTTCAATAAAGACAAGACTACCATCAATTATAGTAACGAAAATCTCGACAACAGACTACCTTCCATAATGAGATGGCTGCCATCCATTGTAGTAACAAAAATCTCAACAACAGACTACCTTCCATAATGACAATGCTACCATCCATTGGAGTAACAAAAATCTAGACAACAGACTACCTTCCATAATAACAAGGCTACCATCCATTAGAGTATGAAAAATATCGATGTTAGACTACCTTCCATAATGACAAGGCTACCATCCATTGGAGTGACAAAAATCTCGACAGCAGACTACCTTCCATAATGACAAGGCTACAATCCATTGGAGTAATGAGAATATCAACAAGAGACTACCTTCCATAATGACAAGGCTACCATGCATTGGAGAAATGAAAATATCAACAAGAGACTACCTTCAATAATGACAAGGCTACCATCCATTGGAGTAACAATAATCTCGCCAACAGACTACCTTCCATAATGAGAAGGTTACCATCCATTGGAGTAACAAAAATTTCGAAAACATACTACCTTCCATAATGACAAGGCTAAAATCCATTGGAGTAACAAAAATCTCGACAACAGACTACCTTTCATAATGACAAGGCTACCATCTATTGGAATAACAAAAATCTAGAGAACAGACTGCCTTCCATAATGACAAGGCTACCATCCAATGGAATAACAAAAATCTCGACAACATACTACCTTCCATAATGACAAGGCTACCATCAATTGTAGTAACCAAAATCTCGACAACAAAATACCTTCCATAATGACAAGGCTACCAACCATTGTAGTAACAAAAAACTCGACAATAGTCTACCTTCCATAATGACAATGCTACCATCCATTTGAGTAACAAAAATCTCGACAACAGACTACCTTACATAATGAAAAGCCTACCATCCATTGGAGTAACAAAAATCTGGACAACATAATACCTTCTATAATGACTAGGCTACTATCTATTGGAGTAACAAAGATATCGACAACAGACTACCTTCCATAATGACAATGTTACCATCAATTGGAGTAACAAAAATATCGACAATAGACTACCTTCCATAATGACAAGGCTACCATCCATTGGAGTAACAAAAATATCGACAACAAAATACCTTCCATTATGACTAGCCTACCATCCATTAGAGTAACAAAGATATCGATAATAGACTACCTTCCATAATGACAAGGCTACCATCCATTGGAATGACAAAAATTTCGACAACAGACTACCTTCCATAATGACAAGGCTAAAATCCATTGGAATAACAAAAATCTCGACAACATACTACCTTTAATAAAGAAAAGACTACCATCAATTGTAGTAACGAAAATCTCGACAACAGACTACCTTCCATAATGACATGGCTGCCATCAATTGTAGTAACAAAAATCTCAACAACATACTACCTTCAATAATGACAATGCTACCATCCATTGGAGTAACAAAAATCTAGACAACAAACTACCTTCCGTAATGACAAGGCTACCATCCATTAGAGTATGAAAAATATCGATGTTAGACTACCTTCCATAATGACAAGGCTACCATCCATTGGAGTGACAAAAATCTCGACAACAGACTACCTTCCATAATGACAAGGCTACAATCCATTGGAGTAATGAGAATATCAACAAGAGACTACCTTCCATAATGACAAGGCTACCATGCATTGGAGTAATGAAAATATCAACAAGAGACTACCTTCAATAATGACAAGGCTACCATCCATTGGAGTAACAATAATCTCGCCAACAGACTACCTTCCATAATGAGAAGGTTACCATCCATTGGAGTAACAAAAATTTCGAAAACAGACTACCTTCCATAATGACAAGGCTAAAATCTATTGGAGTAACAAAAATCTCGACAACAGACTACCTTTCATAATGACAAGGCTACCATCTATTGGAATAACAAAAATCTAGAGACAGAAGGCCTTCCATAATGACAAGGCTACCATCCAATGGAATAACAAAAATCTCGACAACATACTACATTCCATAATGACAAGGCTACCATCAATTGTAGTAACCAAAATCTCGACAACAGAATACCTTCCATAATGACAAGGCTACCATCCATTGTAGTAACAAAAATCTCGACAATAGTCTACCTTCCATAATGACAATGCTACCATCCATTTGAGTAACAAAAATCTCGACAACAGACTACCTTCCATAATGAAAAGCCTACCATCCATTGGAGTAACAAAAATCTGGACAACATAATACCTTCTATAATGACTAGGCTACTATCCATTGGATTAACAAAGATATCGACAACAGACTACCTTCCATAATGACAATGTTACCATCAATTGGAGTAACAAAAATATCGACAATAGACTACCTTCCATAATGACAAGGCTACCTTCCATTGGAGTATCAAAAATATCGACAACAGAATACCTTCCATTATGACTAGCCTACCATCCATTAGAGTAACAAAGATATCGATAATAGACTACCTTCCATAATGACAAGGCTACCATCCATTGGAGTGACAAAAATTTCGACAACAGCTACCTTGCATAATGACAAGGCTACCTTCCATTGGAGTAACAAAAATCTCGAAAACAGAGTACCTTCCATAATGAGAAGGCTAAAATCCATTGGAATAACAAAAATCTCGACAACATACTACCTTTAATAAAGACAAGACTACCATCAATTGTAGTAACGAAAATCTCGACAACAGACTACCTTCCATAATGACGTGGCTGCCATCCATTGTAGTAACAAAAATCTCAACAACAGACTACCTTCCATAATGACAATGCTACGATCCATTGGAGTAACAAAAATCTAGGCAACAGACTACTTTCCATAATGACAAGGCTACCATCCATTAGAGTATGAAAAATCTCGATGTTAGACTACCTTCCATAATGACAAGGCTACCATCCATTGGAGTGACAAAAATCTCGACAACAGACTACCTTCCATAATGACAAGGCTACAATCCATTGGAGTAATGAGAATATCAACAAGAGACTACCTTCCATAATGACAAGGCTACCATGCATTGGAGTAATTAAAATATCATCAAGAGACTACCTTCAATAATGACAAGGCTACCATCCATTAGAGTAACAAAAATCTCGCCAACAGACTACCTTCCATAATAAGAAGGTTACCATCCATAAGAGTGACAAAAATCTCGACAATAGAATACCTTCCATAACGACAAGGCTACCATCCATTCGAGTAACAAAATCTCGACAACAAACTACCTTCCATAATGATAATGCTACCATCCATTGGAGTAACAAAAATCTAGACAACAGACTACTTTCCATAATGACAAGGCTACCATCCATTAGAGTATGAAAAATCTCGATGTTAGACTACCTTCCATCATGACAAGGCTACCATCCATTGGAGTTACAAAAATCTCGACAACAGACTACCTTCCATAATGACAAGGCTACAATCCATTGGAGTAATGAGAATATCAACAACAGACTACCTTCCATAATGACAAGGCTACCATGCATTGGAGTAATGAAAATATCAACAAGAGACTACCTTCAATAATGACAAGGCTACCATCCATTAGAGTAACAAAAATCTCGCCAACAGACTACCTTCCATAATGAGAAGGTTACCATCCATAAGAGTGACAAAAATCTCGACAATAGAATACCTTCCATAATGACTAGGCTACTCTCCATTGGAGTAACAAAGATATCGACAACAGACTACCTTCCATAATGACAATGCTACCATCCATTGGAGTAACAAAAATCTCGACAACAGACAACGTTCCATAATGACAAGGCTACCATCCATTGGAGTAACAAAAATTTCGAAAATAGACTACCTTCCATAATGACAAGGCTAAAATCCATTGGAGTAACAAAAATCTCGACAACAGACTACCTTTCATAATGACAAGGCTACCATCTATTGGAATAACAAAAATCTAGAGAACATACTGCCTTCCATAATGACAAGGCTACCATCCAAAGGAATAACAAAAATCCCGACAACATACTACCTTCCATAATGACAAGGTTACCATCAATTGTAGTAACTAAAATCTCGACAACAGAATACCTTTCATAATGACAAGGCTACCATCCATTGTAGTAACAAAAATCTCGACAATAGTCTACCTTCCATAATGACAATGCTACCATCCATTTGAGTAACAAAAATCTAGACAACAGACTACCTTCCATAATAAAAAGCCTACCATCCATTGGAGTAACAAAAATCTGGACAATAGAATACCTTCCATAATGACTAGGCTACTATCCATTGGAGTAACAAAGATATCGACAACAGACTACCTTCCATAATGACAATGCTACCATCAATTGGAGTAACAAAAATATCGACAATAGACTACCTTCCATAATGACAAGGCTACCATCCATTGGAGTAACAAAAATATCGACAACAGAATACCTTCCATTATTACTAGCCTACCATCCATTAGAGTAACAAAGATATCGATAATAGACTACCTTCCATAATGACAAGGCTACCATCCATTGGAGTGACAAAAATTTCGACAATAGACTACCTTCCATAATGACAAGGCTACCATCCATTGGAGTAACAAAAATCTCGAAAACAGAGTACCTTCCATAATGACAAGGCTAAAATCCATTGGAATAACAAAAATCTCGACAACATACTACCTTTAATAAAGACAAGACTACCATCAATTGTAGTAACGAAAATCTCGACAATAGACTACCTTCCATAATGACATGGCTGCCATCCATTGTAGTAACAAAAATCTCAACAACAGACTACCTTCCATAATGACAATGCTACCATCCATTGGAGTAACAAAAATCTAGACAACAGACTACCTTCCATAATGACAAGGCTACCATCCATTAGAGTATGAAAAATCTCGATGTTAGACAACCTTCCATAATGACAAGGCTACCATCCATTGGAGTCACAAAAATCTCGACAACAGACTACCTTCCATAATGACAAGGCTACAATCCATTGGAGTAATGAGAATATCAACAAGAGACTGCCTTCCATAATGACAAGGCTACCATGCATTGGAGTAATAAAAATATCAACAAGAGACTACCTTAAATAATGACAACGCTACCATCCATTGGAGTAACAAAAATCTCGCCAACAGACTACCTTCCATAATGAGAAGGTTACCATCCATTGGAGTGACAAAAATCTCGACAATAGAATACCTTCCATAACGACAAGGCTACCATCCATTCGAGTAAAAAAATCTCGACAACAAACTACCTTCCATAATGACAAGGCTACCATCCATTGGAATAACAAAAATCTCGACAAAAAACTACCTTCCATAATGAAAAGGCTACCATCCATTAGAGTAACAAAAATATCGACAATAGACTACCTTCCATAATGAAAAGCCTACTATCCATTGGAGTAACAAAAATCTGGACAACAGAATACCTTCCATAATGACTAGGCTACTATCCATTGGAGTAACAAAGATATCGACAATAGACTACCTTCCATAATGACAATGCTACCATCCATGGGAGTAACAAAAATCTCGACAACAGACAACCTTCCATAATGACAAGGCTACCATCCATTGGAGTAACAAAAATTTCGAAAACAGACTTCCTTCCATAATGACAAGGCTACCATCCATTGTAGTAACAAAAATCTCGACAACAATTTACCTTCCATAATGAAAATGCTACCATCCATTTGAGTATCAAAAATCTTGAAAACAAACTACCTTCCATAATGACAAGGCTACCATCCAATTTAGTAACAAAAATCTAGACCACAGACTACCTTCCATAATGACAAGGCTACCATCCGTTGGAGTAACAAAAATCTCGACAACAGACTACCTTTCATAATGACAAGGCTACCATTCATTGGATTAATGAAAATATCAACAAGAGACTACCTTCAATACTGACAAGGCTACCATCCATTAGAGTAACAAAAATCTCGCCAACATACTACCTTCCATAATGACATGGCTACCATCCATTGGAGTAATAAAATCTCGACATCAAACTACCTTCCATAATGACAAGGCTACCATCCATTAGAGTAACAAAAATCTCGACAACAAACTACCTTCCATAATGACAAGGCTACCATCCATTAGAGTTACAAAAATATCGACAACAAAATACCTTCCATAATGAAAAGCATACCATCCATTGGAGAAACAAAAATCTGGACAACAGAATATCTTCCATAATGACTAGGCTACTATCCATTGGAGTAACAAAGATATCGACAACAGACTACCTTCCATAATGACAATGCTCCCATCCATGGGAGTAACAAAAATCTCGACAACAGACAACCTTCCATAATGACATAGCTAGCATCCATTGGAGTAACGAAAATTTCGAAAACAGACTATCTTCCATAATGACAAGGCTAAAATCCATTACAGTAACAAAAATCTCGACAACAGACTACCTTTCATAATGACAAGGCTACCAGCTATTGGAATAACAAAAATCTAGAGAACAGACTGTCTTCCATAATGACAAGGCTACCATCCAATGGAATAACAAAAATCTCGACAACATACTACCTTCCATAATGACAAGGCTACCATCAATTGTAGTAACCAAAATCTCGACAACATAATACCTTCCATAATGACAAGGCTACCATCCATTGTAGTAATAAAAATCTCAACAATAGTCTACCTTCCATAATGACAATGCTACCATCCATTTGAGTAACAAAAATCTCGACAACAGAGTACCTTCCATAATGAAAAGCCTACCATCCATTGGAGTAACAAAAATCTGGACAACATAATACCTTCTATAATGACTAGGCTACTATCCATTTGAGTAACAAAGATATCGACAACAGACTACCTTCCATAATGACAATGATACCATCAATTGGAGTAACAAAAATATGGACAACATAATACCTTCTATAATGACTAGGCTACTATCCATTTGAGTAACAAAGATATCGACAACAGACTACCTTCCATAATGACAATGCTACCAACCATTGGAGTAACAAAAATCTAGACAACAGACTACCTTCCATAATGACAAGGCTACCATCCATTAGAGTATGAAAAATCTCGATGTTAGACTACCTTCCATAATGACAAGGCTACCATCCATTGGAGTGACAAAAATCTCGACAACAGACTACCTTCAATAATGACAAGGCTACAATCCATTGGAGTAATGAGAATATCAACAAGAGACTACCTTCCATAATGACAAGGCTACCATGCATTGGAGTAATGAAAATATCAACAAGAGACTACCTTCAATAATGACAAGGCTACCATCCATTGGAGTAACAAAAATCTCGCAAAGAGACTACCTTCCATAATGAGAAGGTTACCATCCATTGGAGTGACAAAAATCTCGACAATAGAATACCTTCCATAACGACAAGGCTACCATCCATTTGAGTAACAAAATCTCGACAACAAACTACCTTCCATAATGACAAGGCTACCATCCATTGGAGTAACAAAAATCTCGACAACAAACTACCTTCTATAATGAAAAGGCTACCATCCATTAGAGTAACAAAAATATCGACAGTAGACTACCTTCCATAATGAAAAGCCTACTATCCATTGGAGTAACAAAAATCTGGACAACAAAATACCTTCCATAATGACTAGGCTATTATCCATTGGAGTAACAAAGATATCGACAACAAACTACCTTCCATAATGACAATGCTACCATCCATTGGAGTAACAAAAATCTCGACAACAGACAACCTTCCATAATGACAAGCCTACCATCCATTGGAGTAACAAAAATTTCTAAAACAAACTACCTTCCATAATGACAAGGCTAAAATCCATTAGAGTAAAGAAAATCTCGACAATAGACTACCTTTCGTAATGATAAGGCTACCATCTATTGGAATAAAAAAAATCTAGAGAACAATCTACCTTCTATAATGCCAAGGCTACCCTCCATTGTACTAACAAAAATATAGACCATAGACTACCTTCCATAATACTAGGCTACCATCCATTGGACTAACGAAAATCTCGACAACAGACTACCTTCCATAATGAAAAGCCTACCATCCATTGGAGTAACAAAAATCTGGAAAACAGACTACCTTCCATAATGAAAAGGCTACCATCCATTAGAGTATGAAAAATCTCGACATTAGACTACCTTCCATAATGACAAGGCTACCATCCATTGTAGTGACAAAAATCTCGACAACAGACTGTCTTCCATAATGACAAGGCTACCATGCATTAGAGTGACAAAAATATTGACAACAGACTACCTTCCATAATGACAAGGCTACCATCCATTGGAGTGACAAAAATATCGACAATAGACTACCTTCCATAATGAAAAGCCTACCATCCATTGGAGTAACAAAAATATGGACAACAAAATACCTTCCATAATGACTAGGCTACTATCCATTGGAGTAACAAAGATATTGACAACAGAATACCTTCCATAATGACAATGCTACCATCCATTGGAGTAACAAAAATCTCGACAACAGACAACGTTCCACAATAACAAGGCTACCATCCATTGGAGTAACTAAAATTTTGAAAACAGACTACCTTCCATAATGACAAGGCTAAAATTCATTGGAGTAACAAAAATCTCGACAACAGACTACCTTTCATAATGACAAGGCTACCATTTATTGGAATAACAAAAATCTAGAGAACAGACTGCCTTCCATAATGACAAGGCTACCATCCAATGGAATAACAAAAATCTCGGCAACATACTACCTTCCATAATGACAAGGCTACCATCAATTGTAGTAACCAAAATCTCGACAACAGAATACCTTCCATAATGACAAGGCTACCATCCATTTTAGTAACAAAAATCTCGACAGCAGTCTACCTTCCATAATGACAATGCTACCATCCATTGGAGTAACAAAAATCTAGACAACGGACTACGTTCCATAATGAGAAGGCTACCATCCATTAGAGTATGAAAAATCTCGACATTAGACTACCTTCCATAATGACAAGGCTACCATCCATTGGAGTGACAAAAATCTCGACAACAGACTACCTTCCATAATGACAAGGCTACGATCCATTGGGGTAATGAGAATATCAACAAGAGACTACCTTCAATAATGACAAGTCTACCATCCATTGGAGTAACAAAAATCTCGCTAACAGACTACCTTCCATAATTACAAGGTTACCATCCATTAGAGTGACAAAAATCTCGACAGTAGAATACCTTCCATTACGACAAGGCTACCATCCATTAGAGTATGAAAAATCTCGATGTTAGACTACCTTCCATAATGACAAGGCTAAAATCCATTGGAGTAACAAAAATCTCGACAACAGACTACCTTTCATAATGACAAGGCTACCATCTATTGGAATAACAAAAATCTAGAGAACAGACTGCCTTCCATAATGACAAGGCTACCATCCAATGGAATAATAAAAATCTCGACAACATACTACCTTCCATAATGACAAGGCTACCATCAATTGTAGTAACCAAAATCTCGACAACAGAATACCTTCCATAATGACAAGGCTACCATCCATTGTAGTAACAAAAATCTCGACAACAGTCTACCTTCCATAATGACAAGGCTACAATCCATTGGAGTAATGAGAATATCAACAAGAGACTACCTTCCATAATGACAAGGCTACCATGCATTGGAGTAATGAAAATATCAACAAGAGACTACCTTCAATAATGACAAGTCTACCATCCATCGGAGTAACCAAAATCTCGCTACCAGACTACCTTCCATAATTACAAGGTTACCATCCATTGGACTGACAAAAATCTCGACAGTAGAATACCTTCCATAACGACAAGGCTACCATCCATTTGAGTAACAAGATCTCGACAACAAACTACCTTCCATAATGACAAGGCTACCATCCATTGGAGTAACAAAAATCTTGACAACAAACTACCTTCCATAATGACAAGGCTACCATGCATTAGAGTGACAAAAATATCGACAACAGACTACCTTCCATAATGACAAGGCTACCATCCATTGGAGTAACAAAAATATCGAAAATAGACTACCTTCCATAATTTAAAGCCTACCATCCATTGGAGTAACAAAAATATGGACAACAGAATACCTTCCATAATGACTAGGCTACTATCGATTGGAGTAACAAAGATATCGACAACAGACTACCTTCCATAATGACAATGCTACCATCCATTGGAGTAACAAAAATCTCGACAACAGACAACGTTCCATAATGACAAGGCTACCATCCATTGGAGTAACAAAAATTTCGAAAACAGACTACCTTCCATAATGACAAGGCTAAAATCCATTGGAGTAACAAAAATCTCGACAACAGACTACCTTTCATAATGACAAGGCTACCATCTATTGGAATAACAAAAATCTAGAGAACAGACTGCCTTCCATAATGACAAGGCTACCATCCAATGGAATAACAAAAATCTCGACAACATACTACCTTCCATAATGACAAGGCTACCATCAATTGTAGTAACCAAAATCTCGACAACAAAATACCTTCAATAATGACAAGGCTACCATCCATTGTAGTAACAAAAATCTCGACAACAGTCTACCTTCCATAATGACAATGCTACCATCCATTGGAGTAAGAAAAATCTAGACAACAGACCACCTTCCATAATGAGAAGGCTACCATCCATTAGAGTATGAAAAATCTCGATATTAGACTACCTTCCATAATGACAAGGATACCATACATTGGAGTGACAAAAATCTCGACAACAGACTACCTTCCATAATGACAAGGCTACAATCCATTGGAGTAATGAGAATAACAACAAGAGACTACCTTCCATAATGACAAGGCTAAAATCCATTGGAGTAACAAAAATCTCGACAACAGACTACCTTTCATAATGACAAGGTTACCATCTATTGGAATAACAAAAATCTAGAAAACAGACTGCCTTCCATAATGACAAGGCTACCATCCAATGGAATAACAAAAATCTCGACAACATACTACCTTCCATAATGACAAGGCTACCATCAATTGTAGTAACCAAAATCTCGACAACAGAATACCTTCCATAATGACAAGGCTACCATCCATTGTAGTAACAAAAATCTCGACAGCAGTCTACCTTCCATAATGACAATGCTACCATCCATTGGAGTAAAAAAAATCTAGACAACAGACCACCTTCCATAATGAGAAGGCTACCATCCATTAGAGTATGAAAAATATCGACATTAGACTACCTTCCATAATGACAAGGCTACCATACATTGGAGTGACAAAAATCTCGACAACAGACTACCTTCCATAATGACAAGGCTACAATCCATTGGAGTAATGAGAATATCAACAAGAGACTACCTTCCATAATGACAAGGCTACCATGCATTGGAGTAATGAAAATATGAACAAGAGACTACCTTCAATAATGACAAGTCTACCATCCATTGGAGTAAACAAAATCTCTCCAACAGACTACCTTCCATAATGACAAGGTTACCATCCATTGGAGTGACAAAAATCTCGACAATAGAATACCTTCCATAACGACAAGGCTACCATGCATTTGAGCAACAAAATCTCGACAACAAACTACCTTCCATAATGACAAGGCTACCATCCATTGTAGTGACAAAAATCTCGACAACAAACTACCTTCCATAATGACAAGGCTACCATCCATTAGAGTGACAAAAATATCGACAACAGACTACCTTCCATAATGACAAGGCTAACAATCATTGGAGTAACAAAAATATAGACAATAGACTACCTTCCATAATGAAAAGCCTACCATCCATTGGAGTTACAAAAATATGGACATTAGAATACCTTCCATAATGACTAGGCTACTATCGATTGGAGTAACAAAGATATCGACAACAGACTACCTTCCATAATGACAATGATACCATCCATTGGAGTAACAAAAATCTCGACAACAGACAACCTTCCATAATGAAAAGGCTACCATCCATTGGAGTAACAAAAATTTCTAAAACAGACTACCTTCCATAATGACAAGGCTAAAATCCATTGGAGTAACAAAAATCTCGACAACAGACTACCTTTAATAATGATAAGGCTACCATCTATTGGAATAACAAAAATCTAGAGAACAGACTGCCTTCCATAATGACAAGGCTACCATCCAATGGAATAACAAAAATCTCGACAACATACTACCTTCCATAATGACAAGGCTACCATCAATTGTAGTAACCAAAATCTCGACAACAAAATACCTTCAATAATGACAAGTCTACCATCCATTGTAGTAACAAAAATCTCGACAACAGTCTACCTTCCATAATGACAATGCTACCATCCATTGGAGTAAAAAAAATCTAGACAACAGACCACCTTCCATAATGAGAAGGCTATCATCCATTAGAGTATGAAAAATCTCGATATTAGACTACCTTCCATAATGACAAGGATACCATACATTGGAGTGACAAAAATCTCGACAACAGACTACCTTCCATAATGACAAGGCTACAATCCATTGGAGTAATGAGAATAACAACAAGAGACTACCTTCCATAATGACAAGGCTAAAATCCATTGGAGTAACAAAAATCTCGACAACAGACTACCTTTCATAATGACAAGGTTACCATCTATTGGAATAACAAAAATCTAGAAAACAGACTGCCTTCCATAATGACAAGGCTACCATCCAATGGAATAACAAAAATCTCGACAACATACTACCTTCCATAATGACAAGGCTACCATCAATTGTAGTAACCAAAATCTCGACAACAGAATACCTTCCATAATGACAAGGCTACCATCCATTGTAGTAACAAAAATCTCGACAGCAGTCTACCTTCCATAATGACAATGCTACCATCCATTGGAGTAAAAAAAATCTAGACAACAGACCACCTTCCATAATGAGAAGGCTACCATCCATTAGAGTATGAAAAATATCGACATTAGACTACCTTCCATAATGACAAGGCTACCATACATTGGAGTGACAAAAATCTCGACAACAGACTACCTTCCATAATAACAAGGCTACAATCCATTGGAGTAATGAGAATATCAACAAGAGACTACCTTCCATAATGACAAGGCTACCATGCATTGGAGTAATGAAAATATCAACAAGAGACTACCTTCAATAATGACAAGTCTACCATCCATTGGAGTAACAAAAATCTCGCCAACAGACTACCTTCCATAATGACAAGGTTACCATCCATTGGAGTGACAAAAATCTCGACAATAAAATACCTTCCATAACGACAAGGCTACCATCCATTTGAGCAACAAAATCTCGACAACAAAATACCTTCCATAATGACAAGGCTATCATCCATTGGAGTGACAAAAATATCGACAACAAACTACCTTCCATAATGACACGGCTACCATCCATTAGAGTGACAAAAATATCGACAACAGACTACCTTCCATAATGACAAGGCTAACATCCATTGGAGTAACAAAAATATAGACAATAGACTACCTTCCATAATGAAAAGCCTACCATCCATTGGAGTAACAAAAATATGGACAACAGAATACCTTCCATAATGACTAGGCTACTATCGATTGGAGTAACAAAGATATCGACAACAGACTACCTTCCATAATGACAATGCTACCATCCATTGGAGTAACAAAAATCTCGACAACAGACAACCTTCCATAATGAAAAGGCTACCATCCATTGGGGTAACAAAAATTTCTAAAACAGACTACCTTCCATAATGACAAGGCTAAAATCCATTGGAGTTACAAAAATCTCGACAACAGACTACCTTTCATAATGATAAGGCTACCATCTATTGGAATAACAAAAATCTAGAGAACAGACTGCCTTCCATAATGACAAGGCTACCATCCAATGGAATAACAAAAATCTCGACAACATACTACCTTCCATAATGACAAGGCTACCATCAATTGTAGTAACCAAAATCTCGACAACAAAATACCTTCAATAATGACAAGGCTACCATCCATTGTAGTAACAAAAATCTCAACAACAGTCTACCTTCCATAATGACAATGCTACCATCCATTGGAGTAAAAAAAATCTAGACAACAGACCACCTTCCATAATGAGAAGGCTACCATCCATTAGAGTATAAAAAATCTCGACATTAGACTACCTTCCATAATGACAAGGATACCATACATTGGAGTGACAAAAATCTCGACAACAGACTACCTTCCATAATGACAAGGCTACAATCCATTGGAGTAATGAGAATATCAACAAGAGACTACCTTCCATAATGACAAGGCTAAAATCCATTGGAGTAACAAAAATCTCGACAACAGACTACCTTTCATAATGACAAGGTTACCATCTATTGGAATAACAAAAATCTAGAAAACAAACTGCCTTCCATAATGACAAGGCTACCATCCAATGGAATAAAAAAAATCTCGACAACATACTACCTTCCATAATGACAAGGCTACCATCAATTGTAGTAACCAAAATCTCGACAACAGAATACCTTCCATAATGACAAGGCTACCATCCATTGTAGTAACAAAAATCTCGATAGCAGTCTACCTTCCATAATGACAATGCTAACATCCATTGGAGTAAAAAAAAATCTAGACAACAGACCACCTTCCATAATGAGAAGGCTACCATCCATTAGAGTATGAAAAATATCGACATTAGACTACCTTCCATAATGACAAGGCTACCATACATTGGAGTGACAAAAATCTCGACAACAGACTACCTTCCATAATAACAAGGCTACAATCCATTGGAGTAATGAGAATATCAACAAGAGACTACCTTCCATAATGACAAGGCTACCATGCATTGGAGTAATGAAAATATGAACAAGAGACTACCTTCAATAATGACAAGTCTACCATCCATTGGAGTAAACAAAATCTCTCCAACAGACTACCTTCCATAATGACAAGGTTACCATCCATTGGAGTGACAAAAATCTCGACAATAGAATACCTTCCATAACGACAAGGCTACCATGCATTTGAGCAACAAAATCTCGACAACAAACTACCTTCCATAATGACAAGGCTACCATCCATTGTAGTGACAAAAATCTCGACAACAAACTACCTTCCATAATGACAAGGCTACCATCCATTAGAGTGACAAAAATATCGACAACAGACTACCTTCCATAATGACAAGGCTAACAATCATTGGAGTAACAAAAATATAGACAATAGACTACCTTCCATAATGAAAAGCCTACCATCCATTGGAGTTACAAAAATATGGACATTAGAATACCTTCCATAATGACTAGGCTACTATCGATTGGAGTAACAAAGATATCGACAACAGACTACCTTCCATAATGACAATGATACCATCCATTGGAGTAACAAAAATCTCGACAACAGACAACCTTCCATAATGAAAAGGCTACCATCCATTGGAGTAACAAAAATTTCTAAAACAGACTACCTTCCATAATGACAAGGCTAAAATCCATTGGAGTAACAAAAATCTCGACAACAGACTACCTTTAATAATGATAAGGCTACCATCTATTGGAATAACAAAAATCTAGAGAACAGACTGCCTTCCATAATGACAAGGCTACCATCCAATGGAATAACAAAAATCTCGACAACATACTACCTTCCATAATGACAAGGCTACCATCAATTGTAGTAACCAAAATCTCGACAACAAAATACCTTCAATAATGACAAGTCTACCATCCATTGTAGTAACAAAAATCTCGACAACAGTCTACCTTCCATAATGACAATGCTACCATCCATTGGAGTAAAAAAAATCTAGACAACAGAACACCTTCCATAATGAGAAGGCTATCATCCATTAGAGTATGAAAAATCTCGATATTAGACTACCTTCCATAATGACAAGGATACCATACATTGGAGTGACAAAAATCTCGACAACAGACTACCTTCCATAATGACAAGGCTACAATCCATTGGAGTAATGAGAATAACAACAAGAGACTACCTTCCATAATGACAAGGCTAAAATCCATTGGAGTAACAAAAATCTCGACAACAGACTACCTTTCATAATGACAAGGTTACCATCTATTGGAATAACAAAAATCTAGAAAACAGACTGCCTTCCATAATGACAAGGCTACCATCCAATGGAATAACAAAAATCTCGACAACATACTACCTTCCATAATGACAAGGCTACCATCAATTGTAGTAACCAAAATCTCGACAACAGAATACCTTCCATAATGACAAGGCTACCATCCATTGTAGTAACAAAAATCTCGACAGCAGTCTACCTTCCATAATGACAATGCTACCATCCATTGGAGTAAAAAAAATCTAGACAACAGACCACCTTCCATAATGAGAAGGCTACCATCCATTAGAGTATGAAAAATATCGACATTAGACTACCTTCCATAATGACAAGGCTACCATACATTGGAGTGACAAAAATCTCGACAACAGACTACCTTCCATAATAACAAGGCTACAATCCATTGGAGTAATGAGAATATCAACAAGAGACTACCTTCCATAATGACAAGGCTACCATGCATTGGAGTAATGAAAATATCAACAAGAGACTACCTTCAATAATGACAAGTCTACCATCCATTGGAGTAACAAAAATCTCGCCAACAGACTACCTTCCATAATGACAAGGTTACCATCCATTGGAGTGACAAAAATCTCGACAATAAAATACCTTCCATAACGACAAGGCTACCATCCATTTGAGCAACAAAATCTCGACAACAAAATACCTTCCATAATGACAAGGCTATCATCCATTGGAGTGACAAAAATATCGACAACAAACTACCTTCCATAATGACACGGCTACCATCCATTAGAGTGACAAAAATATCGACAACAGACTACCTTCCATAATGACAAGGCTAACATCCATTGGAGTAACAAAAATATAGACAATAGACTACCTTCCATAATGAAAAGCCTACCATCCATTGGAGTAACAAAAATATGGACAACAGAATACCTTCCATAATGACTAGGCTACTATCGATTGGAGTAACAAAGATATCGACAACAGACTACCTTCCATAATGACAATGCTACCATCCATTGGAGTAACAAAAATCTCGACAACAGACAACCTTCCATAATGAAAAGGCTACCATCCATTGGGGTAACAAAAATTTCTAAAACAGACTACCTTCCATAATGACAAGGCTAAAATCCATTGGAGTTACAAAAATCTCGACAACAGACTACCTTTCATAATGATAAGGCTACCATCTATTGGAATAACAAAAATCTAGAGAACAGACTGCCTTCCATAATGACAAGGCTACCATCCAATGGAATAACAAAAATCTCGACAACATACTACCTTCCATAATGACAAGGCTACCATCAATTGTAGTAACCAAAATCTCGACAACAAAATACCTTCAATAATGACAAGGCTACCATCCATTGTAGTAACAAAAATCTCAACAACAGTCTACCTTCCATAATGACAATGCTACCATCCATTGGAGTAAAAAAAATCTAGACAACAGACCACCTTCCATAATGAGAAGGCTACCATCCATTAGAGTATAAAAAATCTCGACATTAGACTACCTTCCATAATGACAAGGATACCATACATTGGAGTGACAAAAATCTCGACAACAGACTACCTTCCATAATGACAAGGCTACAATCCATTGGAGTAATGAGAATATCAACAAGAGACTACCTTCCATAATGACAAGGCTAAAATCCATTGGAGTAACAAAAATCTCGACAACAGACTACCTTTCATAATGACAAGGTTACCATCTATTGGAATAACAAAAATCTAGAAAACAAACTGCCTTCCATAATGACAAGGCTACCATCCAATGGAATAAAAAAAATCTCGACAACATACTACCTTCCATAATGACAAGGCTACCATCAATTGTAGTAACCAAAATCTCGACAACAGAATACCTTCCATAATGACAAGGCTACCATCCATTGTAGTAACAAAAATCTCGATAGCAGTCTACCTTCCATAATGACAATGCTAACATCCATTGGAGTAAAAAAAAATCTAGACAACAGACCACCTTCCATAATGAGAAGGCTACCATCCATTAGAGTATGAAAAATATCGACATTAGACTACCTTCCATAATGACAAGGCTACCATACATTGGAGTGACAAAAATCTCGACAACAGACTACCTTCCATAATAACAAGGCTACAATCCATTGGAGTAATGAGAATATCAACAAGAGACTACCTTCCATAATGACAAGGCTACCATGCATTGGAGTAATGAAAATATCAACAAGAGACTACCTTCAATAATGACAAGTCTACCATCCATTGGAGTAACAAAAATCTCGCCAACAGACTACCTTCCATAATGACAAGGTTACCATCCATTGGAGTGACAAAAATCTCGACAATAGAATACCTTCCATAACGACAAGGCTACCATACATTTGAGCAACAAAATCTCGACAACAAACTACCTTCCATAATGACAAGGCTACCATCCATTGGAGTGACAAAAATCTCGACAACAAACTACCTTCCATAATGACAAGGCTACCATCCATTAGAGTGACAAAAATATTGACAACAGACTACCTTCCATAATGACAAGGCTAACATCCATTGGAGTAACAAAAATATAGACAATAGACTACCTTCCATAATGAAAAGCCTACCATCCATCGGAATAACAAAAATCTAGAGAACAGTCTGCCTTCCATAATGACAAGGCTACCATCCAATGGAATAACAAAAATCTCGATAACATACTACCTTCCATAATGACAATGCTACCATCCATTGGAGTAACAAAAATCTCGACAACAGACAACCTTCCATAATGAAAAGGCTACCATCCATTGGAGTAACAAAAATTTCTAAAACAGACTACCTTCCATAATGACAAGGCTAAAATCCATTGGAGTAACAAAAATCTCGACAACGGACTACCTTTCATAATGATAAGGCTACCATCTATTGGATTAACAAAAATCTAGAGAACAGACTGCCTTCCATAATGACAAGGCTACCATCCAATGGAATAACAAAAATCTCGACAACATACTACCTTCCATAATGACAAGGCTACCATCAATTGTAGTAACCAAAATCTCGACAACAAAATACCTTCAATAATGACAAGGCTACCATCCATTGTAGTAACAAAAATCTCGACAACAGTCTACCTTCCATAATGACAATGCTACCATCCATTGGAGTAAAAAAAATCTAGACAACAGACCACCTTCCATAATGAGAAGGCTACCATCCATTAGAGTATGAAAAATCTCGACATTAGACTACCTTCCATAATGACAAGGCTACCATACATTGGAGTGACAAAAATCTCGACAACAGACTACCTTCCATAATGACAAGGCTACAATCCATTGGAGTAATGAGAATATCAACAAGAGACTACCTTCCATAATGACAAGGCTAAAATCCATTGGAGTAACAAAAATCTCGACAATAGACTACCTTTCATAATGACAAGGTTACCATCTATTGGAATAACAAAAATCTAGAAAACAGACTGCCTTCCATAATGACAAGGCTACCATCCAATGGAATAACAAAAATCTCGACAACAGAATACCTTCCATAATGACAAGGCTACCATCCATTGGAGTGACAAAAATCTCGACAACAGACTACCTTCCATAATGACAAGGCTAACATCCATTGGAGTAACAAAAATATCGACAATAGACTACCTTCCATAATGAAAAGCCTACCATCCATTGGAGTAACAAAAATCTGGACAACATACAACCTTCCATAATGAAAAGGCTACCATCCATTGGAGTAACAAAAATTTCTAAAACAGACTACCTTCCATAATGACAAGGCTAAAATCCATTGGAGTAACAAAAATATCGACAACAGACTACCTTTCATAATGATAAGGCTACCATCTATTGGAATAAAAAAAATCTAGAGAACAGACTGCCTTCCATAATGACAAGGCTACCATCCAATGGAATAACAAAAATCTCGATAACATACTACCTTCCATAATTACAAGGCTACCATCAATTGTAGTAACTAAAATCTCGACAACAGAATACCTTCCATAATGACAAGGCTACCATCCATTGTAGTAACAAAAA
Source organism: Vicia faba (assembly GCA_948472305.1). Lineage (NCBI taxonomy): Eukaryota > Viridiplantae > Streptophyta > Magnoliopsida > Fabales > Fabaceae > Vicia > Vicia faba. The sequence goes on from OX451738.1 coordinate 763,958,462, forward strand.
TCTAGACAACAGTCTACCTTCCATAATGACAATGCTACCATCCATTTGAGTAACAAAAATCTCGACAATAGACTACCTTACATAATGACAAGGCTACCATCCATTGTAGTAACAAAAATCTAGACCACAGACTACCTTCCATAATGACAAGGCTACCATCCATTGGACTAACGAAAATCTCGATAACAGACTACCTTCAATAATCAAAAGCCTACCATCCATTGGAGTAACAAAAATCTGGACAACAAAATACCTTCCATAATGACTAGGCTACTATCCATTGGAGTAACAAAGATATCGACAACAGACTACCTTCCATAATGACAATGCTACCATCCATTGGAGTAATAAAAATCTCGACAATAGACAACCTTCCATAATGACAAGGCTACCATCCATTGGAGTAACAAAAATTTCGAAAACAGACTACCTTCCATAATGACAAGGCTAAAATCCATTGGAGTAACAAAAATCTCGACAACAGACTACCTTTCATAATGACAAGGTTACCATCTATTGGAATAACAAAAATCTAGAAAACAGACTGCCTTCCATAATGACAAGGCTACCATCCAATGGAATAACAAAAATCTCGACAACATACTTCCTTCCATAATGACAAGGCTACCATCAATTGTAGTAACCAAAATCTCGACAACAGAATACCTTCCATAATGACAAGGCTAACATCCATTGGAGTAACAAAAATATCGACAATAGACTACCTTCCATAATGAAAAGCCTACCATCCATTGGAGTAACAAAAATCTGGACAACATACAACCTGCCATAATGAAAAGGCTACCATCCATTGGAGTAACAAAAATTTCTAAAACAGACTACCTTCCATAATGACAAGGCTAAAATCCATTGGAGTAACAAAAATATCGACAACAGACTACCTTTCATAATGATAAGGCTACCATCTATTGGGATAAAAAAAATCTAGAGAACAGACTGCCTTCCATAATGACAAGGCTACCATCCAATGGAATAACAAAAATCTCGATAACATACTACCTTCCATAATGACAAGGCTACCATCAATTGTAGTAACTAAAATCTCGACAACAGAATACCTTCCATAATGACAAGGCTACCATCCATTGTAGTAACAAAAATCTAGACAACAGTCTACCTTCCATAATGACAATGCTACCATCCATTTGAGTAACAAAAATCTCGACAATAGACTACCTTACATAATGACAAGGCTACCATCCATTGTAGTAACAAAAATCTAGACCACAGACTACCTTCCATAATGACAAGGCTACCATCCATTGGACTAACGAAAATCTCGATAACAGACTACCTTCAATAATGAAAAGCCTACCATCCATTGGAGTAACAAAAATCTGGACAACAAAATACCTTCCATAATGACTAGGCTACTATCCATTGGAGTAACAAAGATATCGACAACAGACTACCTTCCATAATGACAATGCTACCATCCATTGGAGTAATAAAAATCTCGACAATAGACAACCTTCCATAATGACAAGGCTACCATCCATTGGAGTAACAAAAATTTCGAAAACAGACTACCTTCCATAATGACAAGGCTAAAATCCATTGGAGTAACAAAAATCTCGACAACAGACTACCTTTCATAATGACAAGGTTACCATCTATTGGAATAACAAAAATCTAGAAAACAGACTGCCTTCCATAATGACAAGGCTACCATCCAATGGAATAACAAAAATCTCGACAACATACTTCCTTCCATAATGACAAGGCTACCATCAATTGTAGTAACCAAAATCTCGACAACAGAATACCTTCCATAATGACAAGGCTACCATCCATTGTAGTAACAAAAATCTCGACAGCAGTCTACCTTCCATAATGACAATGCTACCATCCATTGGAGTAACAAAAATCTAGACAACAGACTACCTTCCATAATGAGAAAGCTACCATCCATTAGAGTATGAAAAATCTCGACATTAGACTACCTTCCATAATGACAAGGCTACCATTTATTGGAGTGACAAAAATCTCGACAACAGACTACCTTCCATAATGACAAGGCTAACATCCATTGGAGTAACAAAAATATCGACAATAGACTACCTTCCATAATGAAAAGCCTACCATCCATTGGAGTAACAAAAATCTGGACAACAGACAGCCTTCCATAATGAAAAGGCTACCATCCATTGGAGTAACAAAAATTTCTAAAACAGACTACCTTCCATAATGACAAGGCTAAAATCCATTGGAGTAACAAAAATATCGACAACAGACTACCTTTCATAATGATAAGGCTACCATCTATTGGAATAACAAAAATCTAGAGAACAGACTTCCTTCCATAATGACAAGGCTACCATCAAATGGAATAACAAAAATCTAGATAACATACTACCTTCCATAATGACAAGGCTACCATCAATTGTAGTAACCAAAATCTCCACAACAGAATACCTTCCATAATGAGAAGGCTACCATCCATAGTAGTAACAAAAATCTCGACAACAGTCTACCTTCCATAATGACAATGCTACCATCCATTTGAGTAACAAAAATCTCGACAACAGACTACCTTCCATAATGACAAGGCTACCATCCATTGTAGTAACAAAAATATAGACAACAGAATACCTTCCATAATGACTAGGCTACTATCCATTGGAGTAACAAAGATATCGACAACAGACTACCTTCAATAATGAAAAGCCTACCATCCATTGGAGTAACAAAAATCTGGACAACAAAATACCTTCCATAATGACTAGGCTACTATCCATTGGAGTAACAAAGATATCGACAACAAATTACCTTCAATAATGACAATGCTACCATCCATTGGAGTAATAAAAATCTCGACAATAGACAACCTTCCATAATGACAAGGCTACCATCCATTGGAACAACAAAAATTTCGAAAACAGACTACCTTCCATAATGACAAGGCTAAAATCCATTGGAGTAACAAAAATCTCGACAACAGACTACCTTTCATAATGAGAAGGTTACCATCTATTGGAATAACAAAAATCTAGAGAAAAGACTGCCTTCCATAATGACAAGGCTACCATCCAATGGAATAACCAAAATCTCGACAACATACTACCTTCCATAATGACAAGGCTACCATCAATTGTAGTAACCAAAATCTCGACAACAGAATACTTTCCATAATGACAAGGCTACCATCCATTGGAGTAACAAAAATTTCGAAAACAGACTACCTTCCATAATGACAAGGCTAAAATCCATTGGAGTAACAAAAATCTCGACAACAGACTACCTTTCATAATGACAAGGCTACTATCTATTGGAATAACAAAAATCTAGAGAACAGACTGCCTTCCATAATGACAAGGCTACCATCCAATGGAATAACAAAAATCTCGACAACATACTACCTTCCATAATGACAAGGCTACCATCAATTGTAGTAACCAAAATCTCGACAACATAATACCTTCCATAATGACAAGGCTACCATCCATTGTAGTAACAAAAATCTCGACAACAGTCTACCTTCCATAATGACAATGCTACCATCCATTGGAGTAAAAAAAATCTAGACAACAGACCACCTTCCATAATGAGAAGGCTACCATCCATTAGAGTATGAAAAATATCGACATTAGACTACCATCCATAATGACAAGGCTACCATACATTGGAGTGACAAAAATCTCGACAACAGACTACCTTCCATAATGACAAGGCTACAATCCATTGGAGTAATGAGAATATCAACAAGAGACTACCTTCCATAATGACAAGGCTACCATGCATTGGAGTAATGAAAATATGAACAAGAGACTACCTTCAATAATGACAAGTCTACCATCCATTGGAGTAAAAAAAATCTCTCCAACAGACTACCTTCCATAATGACAAGGTTACCATCCATTGGAGTGACAAAAATCTCGACAATAGAATACCTTCCATAACGACAAGGCTACCATCCATTTGAGCAACAAAATCTCGACAACAAACTACCTTCCATAATGACAAGGCTACCATCCATTGTAGTGACAAAAATCTCGACAACAAACTACCTTCCATAATGACAAGGCTACCATCCATTAGAGTGACAAAAATATCGACAACAGACTACCTTCCATAATGACAAGGCTAACATCCATTGGAGTAACAAAAATATAGACAATAGACTACCTTCCATAATGAAAAGACTACCATCCATTGGAGTAACAAAAATATGGACATTAGAATAACTTCCATAATGACTAGGCTACTATCGATTGGAGTAACAAAGATATCGACAACAGACTACCTTCCATAATGACAATGATACCATCCATTGGAGTAACAAAAATCTCGACAACAGACAACCTTCCATAATGAAAAGGCTACCATCCATTGGAGTAACAAAAATTTCTAAAACAGACTACCTTCCATAATGACAAGGCTAAAATCCATTGGAGTAACAAAAATCTCGACAACAGACTACCTTTAATAATGATAAGGCTACCATCTATTGGAATAACAAAAATCTAGAGAACAGACTGCCTTCCATAATGACAAGGCTACCATCCAATGGAATAACAAAAATCTCGACAACATACTACCTTCCATAATGACAAGGCTACCATCAATTGTAGTAACCAAAATCTCGACAACAAAATACCTTCAATAATGACAAGGCTACCATCCATTGTAGTAACAAAAATCTCGACAACAGTCTACCTTCCATAATGACAATGCTACCATCCATTGGAGTAATAAAAATCTAGACAATAGACCACCTTCCATAATGAGAAGGCTACCATCCATTAGAGTATGAAAAATCTCGATATTAGACTACCTTCCATAATGACAAGGATACCATACATTGGAGTGACAAAAATCTCAACAACAGACTACCTTCCATAATGACAAGGCTACAATCCATTGGAGTAATGAGAATAACAACAAGAGACTACCTTCCATAATGACAAGGCTAAAATCCATTGGAGTAACAAAAATCTCGACAACAGACTACCTTTCATAATGACAAGGTTACCATCTATTGGAATAACAAAAATCTAGAATACAGACTGCCTTCCATAATGACAAGGCTACCATCCAATGGAATAACAAAAATCTCGACAACATACTACCTTCCATAATGACAAGGCTACCATCAATTGTAGTAACCAAAATCTCGACAACAGAATACCTTCCATAATGACAAGGCTACCATCCATTGTAGTAACAAAAATCTCGACAGCAGTCTACCTTCCATAATGACAATGCTACCATCCATTGGAGTAAAAAAAATCTAGACAACAGACCACCTTCCATAATGAGAAGGCTACCATCCATTAGAGTATGAAAAATATCGACATTAGACTACCTTCCATAATGACAAGGCTACCATACATTGGAGTGACAAAAATCTCGACAACAGACTACCTTCCATAATAACAAGGCTACAATCCATTGGAGTAATGAGAATATCAACAAGAGACTACCTTCCATAATGACAAGGCTACCATGCATTGGAGTAATGAAAATATCAACAAGAGACTACCTTCAATAATGACAAGTCTACCATCCATTGGAGTAACAAAAATCTCGCCAACAGACTACCTTCCATAATGACAAGGTTACCATCCATTGGAGTGACAAAAATCTCGACAATAAAATACCTTCCATAACGACAAGGCTACCATCCATTTGAGCAACAAAATCTCGACAACAAAATACCTTCCATAATGACAAGGCTACCATCCATTAGAGTGACAAAAATATCGACAACAGACTACCTTCCATAATGACAAGGCTAACATCCATTGGAGTAACAAAAATATAGACAATAGACTACCTTCCATAATGAAAAGCCTACCATCCATTGGAGTAACAAAAATATGGACATTAGAATAATTTCCATAATGACTAGGCTACTATCGATTGGAGTAACAAAGATATCGACAACAGACTACCTTCCATAATGACAATGATACCATCCATTGGAGTAACAAAAATCTCGACAACAGACAACCTTCCATAATGAAAAGGCTACCATCCATTGGAGTAACAAAAATTTCTAAAACAGACTACCTTCCATAATGACAAGGCTAAAATCCATTGGAGTAACAAAAATCTCGACAACAGACTACCTTTAATAATGATAAGGCTACCATCTATTGGAATAACAAAAATCTAGAGAACAAACTGCCTTCCATAATGACAAGGCTACCATCCAATGGAATAACAAAAATCTCGACAACATACTACCTTCCATAATGACAAGGCTACCATCAATTGTAGTAACCAAAATCTCGACAACAAAATACCTTCAATAATGACAAGGCTACCATCCATTGTAGTAACAAAAATCTCGACAACAGTCTACCTTCCATAATGACAATGCTACCATCCATTGGAGTAAAAAAAATCTAGACAACAGACCACCTTCCATAATGAGAAGGCTACCATCCATTAGAGTATGAAAAATCTCGATATTAGACTACCTTCCATAATGACAAGGATACCATACATTGGAGTGACAAAAATCTCGACAACAGACTACCTTCCATAATGACAAGGCTACAATCCATTGGAGTAATGAGAATAACAACAAGAGACTACCTTCCATAATGACAAGGCTAAAATCCATTGGAGTAACAAAAATCTCGACAACAGACTACCTTTCATAATGACAAGGTTACCATCTATTGGAATAACAAAAATCTAGAATACAGACTGCCTTCCATAATGACAAGGCTACCATCCAATGGAATAACAAAAATCTCGACAACATACTACCTTCCATAATGACAAGGCTACCATCAATTGTAGTAACCAAAATCTCGACAACAAAATACCTTCCATAATGACAAGGCTACCATCCATTGTAGTAACAAAAATCTCGACAGCAGTCTACCTTCCATAATGACAATGCTACCATCCATTGGAGTAAAAAAAATCTAGACAACAGACCACCTTCCATAATGAGAAGGCTACCATCCATTAGAGTATGAAAAATATCGACATTAGACTACCTTCCATAATGACAAGGCTACCATACATTGGAGTGACAAAAATCTCGACAACAGACTACCTTCCATAATAACAAGGCTACAATCCATTGGAGTAATGAGAATATCAACAAGAGACTACCTTCCATAATGACAAGGCTACCATGCATTGGAGTAATGAAAATATCAACAAGAGACTACCTTCAATAATGACAAGTCTACCATCCATTGGAGTAACAAAAATCTCGCCAACAGACTACCTTCCATAATGACAAGGTTTCCATCCATTGGAGTGACAAAAATCTCGACAATAAAATACCTTCCATAACGACAAGGCTACCATCCATTTGAGCAACAAAATCTCGACAACAAAATACCTTCCATAATGACAAGGCTACCATCCATTAGAGTGACAAAAATATCGACAACAGACTACCTTCCATAATGACAAGGCTAACATCCATTGGAGTAACAAAAATATAGACAATAGACTACCTTCCATAATGAAAAGCCTACCTTCCATTGGAGTAACAAAAATATGGACAACAGAATACCTTCCATAATGACTAGGCTACTATCGATTGGAGTAACAAAGATATCGACAACAGACTACCTTCCATAATGACAATGCTACCATCCATTGGAGTAACAAAAATCTCGACAACAGACAACCTTCCATAATGAAAAGGCTACCATCCATTGGAGTAACAAAAATTTCTAAAACAGACTACCTTCCATAATGACAAGGCTAAAATCCATTGGAGTAACAAAAATCTCGACAACAGACTACCTTTCATAATGATAAGGCTACCATCTATTGGAATAACAAAAATCTAGAGAACAGACTGCCTTCCATAATGACAAGGCTACCATCCAATGGAATAACAAAAATCTCGACAACATACTACCTTCCATAATGACAAGGCTACCATCAATTGTAGTATCCAAAATCTCGACAACAAAATACCTTCAATAATGACAAGGCTACCATCCATTGTAGTAACAAAAATCTCGACAACAGTCTACCTTCCATAATGACAATGCTACCATCCATTGGAGTAAAAAAAATCTAGACAACAGACCACCTTCCATAATGAGAAGGCTACCATCCATTAGAGTATGAAAAATCTCGATATTAGACTACCTTCCATAATGACAAGGATACCATACATTGGAGTGACAAAAATCTCGACAACAGACTACCTTCCATAATGACAAGGCTACAATCCATTGGAGTAATGAGAATAACAACAAGAGACTACCTTCCATAATGACAAGGCTAAAATCCATTGGAGTAACAAAAATCTCGACAACAGACTACCTTTCATAATGACAAGGTTACCATCTATTGGAATAACAAAAATCTAGAATACAGACTGCCTTCCATAATGACAAGGCTACCATCCAATGGAATAACAAAAATCTCGACAACATACTACCTTCCATAATGACAAGGCTACCATCAATTGTAGTAACCAAAATCTCGACAACAAAATACCTTCCATAATGACAAGGCTACCATCCATTGTAGTAACAAAAATCTCGACAGCAGTCTACCTTCCATAATGACAATGCTACCATCCATTGGAGTAAAAAAAATCTAGACAACAGACCACCTTCCATAATGAGAAGGCTACCATCCATTAGAGTATGAAAAATATCGACATTAGACTACCTTCCATAATGACAAGGCTACCATACATTGGAGTGACAAAAATCTCGACAACAGACTACCTTCCATAATAACAAGGCTACAATCCATTGGAGTAATGAGAATATCAACAAGAGACTACCTTCCATAATGACAAGGCTACCATGCATTGGAGTAATGAAAATATCAACAAGAGACTACCTTCAATAATGACAAGTCTACCATCCATTGGAGTAACAAAAATCTCGCCAACAGACTACCTTCCATAATGACAAGGTTTCCATCCATTGGAGTGACAAAAATCTCGACAATAAAATACCTTCCATAACGACAAGGCTACCATCCATTTGAGCAACAAAATCTCGACAACAAAATACCTTCCATAATGACAAGGCTACCATCCATTAGAGTGACAAAAATATCGACAACAGACTACCTTCCATAATGACAAGGCTAACATCCATTGGAGTAACAAAAATATAGACAATAGACTACCTTCCATAATGAAAAGCCTACCTTCCATTGGAGTAACAAAAATATGGACAACAGAATACCTTCCATAATGACTAGGCTACTATCGATTGGAGTAACAAAGATATCGACAACAGACTACCTTCCATAATGACAATGCTACCATCCATTGGAGTAACAAAAATCTCGACAACAGACAACCTTCCATAATGAAAAGGCTACCATCCATTGGAGTAACAAAAATTTCTAAAACAGACTACCTTCCATAATGACAAGGCTAAAATCCATTGGAGTAACAAAAATCTCGACAACAGACTACCTTTCATAATGATAAGGCTACCATCTATTGGAATAACAAAAATCTAGAGAACAGACTGCCTTCCATAATGACAAGGCTACCATCCAATGGAATAACAAAAATCTCGACAACATACTACCTTCCATAATGACAAGGCTACCATCAATTGTAGTAACCAAAATCTCGACAACAAAATACCTTCAATAATGACAAGGCTACCATCCATTGTAGTAACAAAAATCTCAACAACAGTCTACCTTCCATAATGACAATGCTACCATCCATTGGAGTAAAAAAAATCTAGACAATAGACCACCTTCCATAATGAGAAGGCTACCATCCATTAGAGTATGAAAAATCTCGACATTAGACTACCTTCCATAATGACAAGGATACCATACATTGGAGTGACAAAAATCTCGACAACATACTACCTTCCATAATGACAAGGCTACAATCCATTGGAGTAATGAGAATATCAACAAGAGACTACCTTCCATAATGACAAGGCTAAAATCCATTGGAGTAACAAAAATCTCGACAACAGACTACCTTTCATAATGACAAGGTTACCATCTATTGGAATAACAAAAATCTAGAAAACAAACTGCCTTCCATAATGACAAGGCTACCATCCAATGGAATAACAAAAATCTCGACAACATACTACCTTCCATAATGACAAGGCTACCATCAATTGTAGTAACCAAAATCTCGACAACAGAATACCTTCCATAATGACAAGGCTACCATCCATTGTAGTAACAAAAATCTCGATAGCAGTCTACCTTCCATAATGACAATGCTACCATCCATTGGAGTAAAAAAAAATCTAGACAACAGACCACCTTCCATAATGAGAAGGCTACCATCCATTAGAGTATGAAAAATATCGACATTAGACTACCTTCCATAATGACAAGGCTACCATACATTGGAGTGACAAAAATCTCGACAACAGACTACCTTCCATAATAACAAGGCTACAATCCATTGGAGTAATGAGAATATCAACAAGAGACTACCTTCCATAATGACAAGGCTACCATGCATTGGAGTAATGAAAATATCAACAAGAGACTACCTTCAATAATGACAAGTCTACCATCCATTGGAGTAACAAAAATCTCGCCAACAGACTACCTTCCATAATGACAAGGTTACCATCCATTGGAGTGACAAAAATCTCGACAATAGAATACCTTCCATAACGACAAGGCTACCATACATTTGAGCAACAAAATCTCGACAACAAACTACCTTCCATAATGACAAGGCTACCATCCATTGGAGTGACAAAAATCTCGACAACAAACTACCTTCCATAATGACAAGGCTACCATCCATTAGAGTGACAAAAATATCGACAACAGACTACCTTCCATAATGACAAGGCTAACATCCATTGGAGTAACAAAAATATAGACAATAGACTACCTTCCATAATGAAAAGCCTACCATCCATCGGAATAACAAAAATCTAGAGAACAGACTGCCTTCCATAATGACAAGGCTACCATCCAATGGAATAACAAAAATCTCGATAACATACTACCTTCCATAATGACAATGCTACCATCCATTGGAGTAACAAAAATCTCGACAACAGACAACCTTCCATAATGAAAAGGCTACCATCCATTGGAGTAACAAAAATTTCTAAAACAGACTACCTTCCATAATGACAAGGCTAAAATCCATTGGAGTAACAAAAATCTCGACAACGGACTACCTTTCATAATGATAAGGCTACCATCTATTGGATTAACAAAAATCTAGAGAACAGACTGCCTTCCATAATGACAAGGCTACCATCCAATGGAATAACAAAAATCTCGACAACATACTACCTTCCATAATGACAAGGCTACCATCAATTGTAGTAACCAAAATCTCGACAACAAAATACCTTCAATAATGACAAGGCTACCATCCATTGTAGTAACAAAAATCTCGACAACAGTCTACCTTCCATAATGACAATGCTACCATCCATTGGAGTAAAAAAAATCTAGACAACAGACCACCTTCCATAATGAGAAGGCTACCATCCATTAGAGTATGAAAAATCTCGACATTAGACTACCTTCCATAATGACAAGGCTACCATACATTGGAGTGACAAAAATCTCGACAACAGACTACCTTCCATAATGACAAGGCTACAATCCATTGGAGTAATGAGAATATCAACAAGAGACTACCTTCCATAATGACAAGGCTAAAATCCATTGGAGTAACAAAAATCTCGACAATAGACTACCTTTCATAATGACAAGGTTACCATCTATTGGAATAACAAAAATCTAGAAAACAAACTGCCTTCCATAATGACAAGGCTACCATCCAATGGAATAACAAAAATCTCGACAACAGAATACCTTCCATAATGACAAGGCTACCATCCATTGGAGTGACAAAAATCTCGACAACAGACTACCTTCCATAATGACAAGGCTAACATCCATTGGAGTAACAAAAATATCGACAATAGACTACCTTCCATAATGAAAAGCCTACCATCCATTGGAGTAACAAAAATCTGGACAACATACAACCTTCCATAATGAAAAGGCATCCATCCATTGGAGTAACAAAAATTTCTAAAACAGACTACCTTCCATAATGACAAGGCTAAAATCCATTGGAGTAACAAAAATATCGACAACAGACTACCTTTCATAATGATAAGGCTACCATCTATTGGAATAAAAAAAATCTAGAGAACAGACTGCCTTCCATAATGACAAGGCTACCATCCAATGGAATAACAAAAATCTCGATAACATACTACCTTCCATAATGACAAGGCTACCATCAATTGTAGTAACTAAAATCTCGACAACAGAATACCTTCCATAATGACAAGGCTACCATCCATTGTAGTAACAAAAATCTAGACAACAGTCTACCTTCCATAATGACAATGCTACCATCCATTTGAGTAACAAAAATCTCGACAATAGACTACCTTACATAATGACAAGGCTACCATCCATTGTAGTAACAAAAATCTAGACCACAGACTACCTTCCATAATGACAAGGCTACCATCCATTGGACTAACGAAAATCTCGATAACAGACTACCTTCAATAATGAAAAGCCTACCATCCATTGGAGTAACAAAAATCTGGACAACAAAATACCTTCCATAATGACTAGGCTACTATCCATTGGAGTAACAAAGATATCGACAACATACTACCTTCCATAATGACAATGCTACCATCCATTGGAGTAATAAAAATCTCGACAATAGACAACCTTCCATAATGACAAGGCTACCATCCATTGGAGTAACAAAAATTTCGAAAACAGACTACCTTCCATAATGACAAGGCTAAAATCCATTGGAGTAACAAAAATCTCGACAACAGACTACCTTTCATAATGACAAGGTTACCATCTATTGGAATAACAAAAATCTAGAAAACAGACTGCCTTCCATAATGACAAGGCTACCATCCAATGGAATAACAAAAATCTCGACAACATACTTCCTTCCATAATGACAAGGCTACCATCAATTGTAGTAACCAAAATCTCGACAACAGAATACCTTCCATAATGACAAGGCTACCATCCATTGTAGTAACAAAAATCTCGACAGCAATCTACCTTCCATAATGACAATGCTACCATCCATTGGAGTAACAAAAATCTAGACAACAAACTACCTTCCATAATGAGAAAGCTACCATCCATTAGAGTATGAAAAATCTCGACATTAGACTACCTTCCATAATGACAAGGCTACCATTTATTGGAGTGACAAAAATCTCGACAACAGACTACCTTCCATAATGACAAGGCTAACATCCATTGGAGTAACAAAAATATCGACAATAGACTACTTTCCATAATGAAAAGCCTACCATCCATTGGAGTAACAAAAATCTGGACAACAGACAACCTTCCATAATGACAAGGCTAAAATCCATTGGAGTAACAAAAATATCGACAACAGACTACCTTTCATAATGATAAGGCTACCATCTATTGGAATAACAAAAATCTAGAGAACAGACTTCCTTCCATAATGACAAGGCTACCATCCAATGGAATAACAAAAATCTCGATAACATACTACCTTCCATAATGACAAGGCTACCATCAATTGTAGTAACCAAAATCTCGACAAGAGAATACCTTCCATAATGAGAAGGCTACCATCCATAGTAGTAACAAAAATCTCGACAACAGTCTACCTTCCATAATGACAATGCTACCATTCATTTGAGTAACAAAAATCTCGACAACAGACTACCTTCCATAATGACAAGGCTACCATCCATTGTAGTAACAAAAATATAGACAACATAATACCTTCCATAATGACTAGGCTACTATCCATTGGAGTAACAAAGATATCGACAACAGACTACCTTCAATAATGAAAAGCCTACCATCCATTGGAGTAACAAAAATCTGGACAACAAAATACCTTCCATAATGACTAGGCTACTATCCATTGGAGTAACAAAGATATCGACAACATATTACCTTCCATAATGACAATGCTACCATCCATTGGAGTAATAAAAATCTCGACAATAGACAACCTTCCATAATGACAAGGCTACCATCCATTGGAGTAACAAAAATTTCGAAAACAGACTACCTTCCATAATGACAAGGCTAAAATCCATTGGAGTAACAAAAATCTCGACAACAGACTACCTTTCATAATGACAAGGTTACCATCTATTGGAATAACAAAAATCTAGAGAAAAGACTGCCTTCCATAATGACAAGGCTACCATCCAATGGAATAACCAAAATCTCGACAACATACTACCTTCCATAATGACAAGGCTACCATCAATTGTAGTAACCAAAATCTCGACAACAGAATACCTTCTATAATGACAAGGCTACCATCCATTATAGTAACAAAAATCTCGACAGCAGTCTACCTTCCATAATGGCAATGCTACGACCCATTGGAGTAACAAAAATCTAGACAACAGACTACCTTCCATAATTAGAAGGCTACCATCCATTAGAGTATGAAAAATCTCGACATTAGACTACCTTCCATAATGACAAGGCTACCATCCATTGGAGTGACAAAAATCTCGACAACAGACTACCTTCCATAATGACAAGGCTACAATCCATTGGAGTAATGAGAATATCAACAAGAGACTACCTTCCATAATGACAAGGCTACCATGCATTGGAGTAATGAAAATATCAACAAGAGACTACCTTCAATAATAACAAGTCTACCATCCATTGGAGTAACAAAAATCTCGCCAACAGACTACCTTCCATAATGACAAGGTTACCATCCATTGGAGTGACAAAATTCTCGACAATAGAATACCTTCCATAACGACAAGGCTACCATCCATTTGAGTAACAAAATCTCGACAACAAACATCCTTCCATAATGATAAGGCTACCATCCATTGGAGTGACAAAAATATCGACAACAAACTACCTTCCATAATGACAAGGCTACCATCCATTAGAGTGACAAAAATATCGACAACAGACTACCTTCCATAATTACAAGGCTAACATCCATTGGAGTAACAAAAATATCGACAATAGACTACCTTCCATAATGAAAAGCCTACCATCCATTGGAGTAACAAAAATATGGACAATAGAATACCTTCCATAATGACTAGGCTACTATCCATTGGAGTAACAAAGATATCGACAACAGACTACCTTCCATAATGACAATGCTACCATCCATTGGAGTAACAAAAATCTCGACAACAGACAACCTTCCATAATGAAAAGGCTACCATCCATTGGAGTAACAAAAATATCTAAAATAGACTACCTTCCATAATGACAAGGCTAAAATCCATTGGAGTAACAAAAATCTCGACAACAGACTACCTTTCATAATGATAAGGCTACCATCTATTGGAATAACAAAAATCTAGAGAACAGACTGCCTTCCATAATGACAAGGCTACCATCCAATGGAATAACCAAAATCTCGACAACATACTACCTTCCATAATGACAAGGCTACCATCAATTGTAGTAACCAAAATCTGGACAACAGAATACCTTCCATAATGACAAGGCTACCATCCATTGTAGTAACAAAAATCTCGACAACAGTCTACCTACCATAATGACAATGCTACCATCCATTTGAGTAACAAAAATCTCGACCACATACTACCTTCCATAATGACAAGGCTACCTTCCATTGGACTAACGAAAATCTCGATAACCGACTACCTTCAATAATGAAAAGCCTACCATCCATTGGAGTAACAAAAATCTGGATAACAAAATACCTTCCATAATGACTAGGCTATTATCCATTGGAGTAACAAAGATATCGACAACATACTACCTTCCATAATGACAATGCTACCATCCATTGGACTAATAAAAATCTCGACAATAGACAACCTTCCATAATGACAAGGCTATCATCCATTGGAGTAACAAAAATTTCGAAAACAGACTACCTTCCATAATGACAAGGCTAAAATCCATTGGAGTAACAAAAATCTCGACAACAGACTACCTTTCATAAGGACAAGGCTACCATCTATTGGAATAACAAAAATCTAGAGAACAAACTTCCTTCCATAATGACAAGGATACCATCCAATGAAATAACAAAAATCTCGACAACATACTACCTTCCATAATGACAATGCTACCATCAATTGTAGTAACCAAAATCTCGACAACAATGAGAAGGCTACCATCCATTGTAGTAAAAAAAATCTCGATAACAGTCTACCTTCAATAATGATAATGCTACCATCCATTTGAGTAACAAAAATCTCGACAACAGACTACCTTTCATAATGACAGGGCTACCATCCATTGGACTAACGAAAATCTTGACAACAGACTACCTTCCATAATGACAAGGCTACCATCCATTTGAGTAACGAAAATCTCGACAACAAACTACGTTCCATAATGAATAGGCTACCATCCATTAGAGTAACAAAAATATCGATAATATACTACCTTCCATAATGACAAGGCTACCATCCATTGGAGTAACAAAAATATCTACAACAGAATACCTTCCATTATGACTAGGCTACCATCCATTGGAGTAACAAAGATATCGACAACAGACTACCTTCCATAATGACAAGGCTACCATCCATTGGAGTGACAAAAATCTCGACAACATACTACCTTCCATAATGATAAGACTACCATCAATTGTAGTAACGAAAATCTCAACAGACTACCTTCCATAATGACAAGGCTGCCACCCATTGTAGTAACAAAAATCTCAACAACAGATTACCTTCCATAATGACAATGCTCCCATCCATTGGAGTAACAAAAATCTCGACAACAGACTACCTTCCATAATGACAAGGCTACCATCCATTGTAATAACAAAAATCTCGACAACAGACTACTTTCCATAATGACAATGCTGCCATCCATTATAGTAACAAAAAACTCGACAACAGACTACCTTCCACAATGACAATGCTACCATACATTGGATTAACAAAAATCTCGACAACAGACTACCTTCCATAATGACAAGGCTATCATCCATTGTAGTAACAAAAATCTCGACCACAAACTACCTTCCATAATGACAAGGCTACCATCCATTGGACTAACGAAAATATCAACAAGAGACTACCTTCCATAATGATAAGTCAACCATCCATTGGAATAACAAAAATATCGACAATAAACTACGTTCCATAATGAATAGGCTACCATTCATTGGA
Source organism: Vicia faba (assembly GCA_948472305.1). Taxonomy (NCBI): domain Eukaryota; kingdom Viridiplantae; phylum Streptophyta; class Magnoliopsida; order Fabales; family Fabaceae; genus Vicia; species Vicia faba. The sequence goes on from OX451738.1 coordinate 763,975,540, forward strand.
GTAACAAAAATATCAACAATAGACTACCTTCCATAATGACAAGGCTACCATCCATTGGAGTAACAAAGATATCAACAACAGACTACCTTCCATAATGACAAGGTTACCATCCATTGGAGTCACAAAAATCTCGACAACATACTACCTTCCATAATGACAAGGCTACCATCCATTGGAGTAACAAAAATCTCGAAAACAGACTACCTTCCATAATTGCAAGGCTAAAATCCATTGGAGTAACAAAAATCTCGACAACAGACTACCTTCCATAATAACAAGGCTACCATCTATTGGAATAACAAAAGTCTCGAGAACAGACTGCCTTCCATAATGACAAGGCTACCATCCAATGGAATAACAAAAATCTCGACAACATACTACCTTCCATAATGACAAGGCTACCATCAATTGTAGTAACCAAAATATCGACAACAGACTACTTTCCATATTGACAAGGCTACCATCCATTGTAGTAACAAAAAACTGGACAACAGACTACCTTCCATAATGACAATGCTACCATCCATTGGAGTAACAAAAATCTCGACAACAGACTACCTTCCATAATGACAAGGCTATCATCCATTGTAGTAACAAAAATCTCGACCACAAACTACCTTCAATAATGACAAGGCTACCATCCATTGGAGTAACAAAAATTTGGCCAAAAGACTACCTTCCATAATGACAAGGTTACCATCCATTGGAGTGACAAAAATCTCGACAATAGAATATCTTCCATAACGACAAGGCTACCACCCATTCAAAAAACAAAATCTCGACAAAAAACTACCTTCCATAATGACAAGGCTACCATCCATTTGAGTAACAAAAATCTAGACAACAAACTACCTTCCATAATGACAAGGCTACCATCCATTAGAGTGACAAAAATATCGACAACAGACTACCTTCCATAATGACAAGGCTACTATCCATTGGAGTAACAAAAATATCGACAATAGACTACCTTCTATAATAAAAAGCCTACCATCCATTGGAGTAACAAAAATCTTGACAACAGAATACCTTCCATAATGACTAGGATACCATCCATTGGAGTAACAAAAATTTCTAAAACAGACTACCTTCCATAATGACAAGGCTAAAATCCATTGGAGTAACAAAAATCTCGACAATAGACTACCTTTCATAATGATAAGGCTACCATCTATTGGAATAACCAAAATCTAGAGAACAAACTGCCTTCCATAATGACAAGGCTTCCCTCCAATGGAATAACAAAAATCTCGACAACATACTACCTTCCATAATGACAAGGCTACCATCAATTGTAGTAACCAAAATCTCGACAACAGAATACCTTCCATAAGGACAAGGCTACCATCCATTGGAGTAACAAAAATCTCGACAACAGACAACCTTCCATAATGACAAGGCTACCATCCATTGGAGTAACAAAAATTTCTAAAATAGACTACCTTCCATAATGACAAGGCTAAAATCCATTGGAGTAACAAAAATCTCGACAATAGACTACCTTTCATAATGATAAGGCTACAATCTATTGGAATAACAAAAATCTAGAGAACAAACTGCCTTCCATAATGACAAGCCTTCCCTCCAATGGAATAACAAAAATCTCGACAACAAACTCCCTTCCATAATGCCAAGGCTACCATCAATTATAGTAACCAAAATCTTGACAACAGAATACCTTCCATAATGACAAGGCTACCATCCATTGTAGTAACAAAAATCTAGACAACAGTCTACCTTCCATAATGACAATGCTAACATCCATTTGAGTAACAAAAATCTCGACAACAGACTACCTTCCATAATGACAAGGCTACCATCCATTGTAGTAACAAAAATCTAGACCACAGACTACCTAAAAGAATGACAAGGCTACCATCCATTGGACTAACGAATATCTCGACAACAGACTACCTTCCATAATGAAAAGCCTACCATCCATTGGAGTAAAAAAAATCTGGACAATAGAATACCTTCATTAATGACTAGGCTACTATCCATTGGAGTAACAAAGATATCGACAACAGACTACCTTCAATAATAACAATGCTACCATCCATTGGAGTAACAAAAATCTCGACAACAGACAACCTTCCATAATGACAAGGCTACCATCCATTGGAGTAACAAACATTTCGAAAATAGACTACCTTCCATAGTGACAAGGCTACCATCCATTGGAGTAACAAAAATATCAACAACAGACTACCTTCCATAATGATAAGTCCACCATCCAATGGAATAACAAAAATATCGATAACAAACTACGTTCCATAATGAATAAGCTACCATTCATTGGAGTAACAAAAATATCAACAATAGACTACATTCCATAATGACAAGGCTACCATCCATTGTAGTAAAAAAAACCTCGACAATAGACTACCTTCCATAATGACAATGCTGCCATCCATTAGAGTAACAAAAATCTCGACAACAGTCTACCTTCCATAATGACCATGCTACCATCCATTTGAGTAACAAAAATCTCGACAACAGACTACCTTCCATAATGACAAGGCTACCATCCATTGTAGTAACAAAAATCTAGACAACAGACAACCTTCCATAAGGACAAGGCTACCATCCATTGAACTAACGAAAATCTCGACAACAGACTACCTTCCATAATGACAATGCTACCATCCATTGGAGTAACGAAAATTTCGACAACAAACTACGTTCCATAATGACACGGCTACCATCCATTGGAGTGACGAAAATATCGACAACAAACTACCTTCCATAATGACAAGGCTACCATCCATTGGAGTAACGAAAATCTCGACAACAGACTACCTTCCATAATGACAAGGCTACCATCCATTGGAGTAACAAAAATCGCGAAAACAAACTATCTTCCATAATGACAAAGCTACCATCCATTGGAGTGACAAAAATCTATACAATAGACTACCTTCCATAATGACTAAGCTACCATCCATTAGAGTAACAAAGATATCGACAACATACTACCTTCTATAATGACAAGGCTACCATACAATGTAATAACAAAAATTTGGACAACAAACTACCTTCCATAATGACAAGGATACCTTACTTTGTAGTAATAAAATTCTCGACAAAAGTTACCTTCCATAATGACAAGGATACCATCCATTAGAGTAACGAAAATATCAACAAGAGACTACCTTCATTAATGATAAGTCCAACATCCATTGGAATAAAAAAAATATCGACAACAAACTACGTTCCATAATTAATAGGCTACCATTCATTGGAGTAAAAAAAAATATCAATAATAGACTACCTTCCATAATGACAAGGCTACCATCCATTGGAATAACAAAAATATCAACAACAAACTACGTTCCATAATGAATAGGCTACCATTCATTGGAGTAACAAAAATATCAATAATAGACTACCTTCCATAATGACAAGGCTACCATCCATTGGAGTAACAAAAATATCGACAACAGACTACCTTCCATAATGACTAGGCTACCATCCATTGGAGTAACAAATATATCGACAACAGACTACATTCCATAATGACAAGGCTACCATCCATTGGAGTGACAAAAATCTCGACAATATACTACCTTCCATAATGACAAGGCTACCATCCATTAGAGTAACAAAAATCTCGAAAACAGACTACCTTCTATAATGACAAGGCTAAAATCCATTGGAGTAACAAAAATCTCGACAACAGACTACCTTCCATAATGACAAGGCTACCATCTATTGGAATAGCAAAAGTCTCGAGAACAGACTGCCTCCCATAATGACAAGGCTACAATCCAATGGAATAACAAAATTCTCGACAACATACTACCTTCCATAATGACAAGGCTACCATCAATTGTAGTAACCAAAATCTCGACAACAGACTACTTTCCATAATGTCAAGGCTACCATCCATTGTAGTAACAAAAAACTCGACAACAGACTACCTTCCATAATGACAATGCTACCATCCATTGGAGTAACAAAAATCTCGACAACAGACTACCTTCCATAATGACAAGGCTATCATCCATTGTAGTAACAAAAATCTCGACCACAAACTACCTTCCATAATGACAAGGCTACCATCCATTGGACTAACGAAAATATCAACAAGAGACTACCTTCCATAATGATAAGGCTACCATCCATTGGAATAACAAAAATATCGACAACAAACTACGTTCCATAATGAATAGGCCACCATCCATTAGAGTAACAAAAATATCGACAATAGACTACCTTCCATAATGACAAGGCTACCATCCATTGGAGTAACAAAAATATCGACAACAGAATACCTTCCATTATGACTAGGCTACCATCCATTGAAGTAACAAAGATATCGACAACAGACTACCTTCCATAATGACAAGGCTGCCATCCATTGGAGTAACAAAAACATTGACAACAGAATACATTCCATTATGACTAGGCTACAATCCATTGGAGTAACAAAGATATCGACAACAAAATACCTTCCATAATAACAAGGCTACCATCCATTGGAGTAATGAAAATATCAACAAGAGACTACCTTCCATAATGACAAGGCTACCATCAATTGGAGTAACAAAAATCTCGTCAACAGTATACCTTCAATAATGACACGGCTACCATCCATTGGAGTGGCAAAAATCGCGAAAATAAACTATCTTCCATAATGGCAAGGCTACCATCCATTGGAGTGACAAAAATCTCTATAATAGACTACCTTCCATAATGACTAAGCTACCATCCATTAGAGTAACAAAGATATTGACAACAGACTACCTTTTATAATGACAAGGCTACCATACATTGTAATAACAAAAATTTGGACAACAAACTACCTTCCATAATGACAAAGCTACCTTACATTGTAGTAACAAAAATCTCGACAACAGTTACCTTCCATAGTGACAAGGCTACCATCCATTGGAGTAACAAAAATATCAACAACAGACTACCTTCCATAATGATAAGTCCACCATCCATTGGAATAACAAAAATATCGACAACAAACTACGTTCCATAATGAATAGGCTACTATTCATTGGAGTAACAAAAATATCAACATTAGACTACGTTCCATAATGACAAGGCTACCATCAATTGTAGTAACCAATATCTCGACAACAAACTACTTTCCATAATGACAAGACTACCTTCCATAATGACAATGCTACCATCCATTGGAGTAACAAAAATCTCGACAACATAGTACCTTTCATAATGACAAGGCTATCATCCATTGTAGTAACAAAAATCTCGACCACAGACTACCTTCCATAATGACAAGGCTACCATCCAATGGAATAAAAAAAATCTCGACAGTAAACTACCTTCCATAATTACAAGGCTACCATCAATTGTAGTAACCAATATCTCGACAACAAACTACTTTCCATAATGACAAGGCTACCATCCATTGTAGTAACAAAAATCTCGACAACAGGCTACCTTCCATAATGACAAGGTTACCATCAATTGGAATAACAAAAATCTCGCCAACAGTCTACCTTCCATAATGACATGGTTACCATCCATTGGAGTAACGAAAATCTCGACAACAGACTACCTTCCATAATGATAAGGCTACCATCCATTGGAGTAACAAAAATCGCGAAAACAAACTATCTTCCATAATTACAAGGCTACCATCCATTGGAGTGACAAAAATCTCTACAATAGACTACCTTCCATAATGACTAAGCTACCATCCATTAGAGTAACAAAGAAATCGACAACAGACTACCTTCTATAATGACAAGGCTACCATACATTGTAATAACAAAAATTTGGACAACAAACTACCTTCCATAATGACAAGGCTACCTTACATTGTAGTACCAAAAATCTCGACAACAGTTACCTTCCATAATGACAAGGCTACCATCCATTGGAGTAATGAAAATATCAACAAGACACTACCTTTCATAATGATAAGTCCACCATCCATTGGAATAACAAAAATGTCGACAACAAACTACATTCCATAATGAATAGGCTTCCATTCATTGGAGTAACAAAAATATCAACAATAGACTACCTTCCATAATGACAAGGCTACCATCCATTGGAGTAACAAAAATATCGACAACAAAATACCTTCCATAATGACTAGGCTACCATCCATTGGAGAAACAAAGATATCAACAACAAACTACATTCTATAATGACAAGCCTACCATCCATTGGAGTGACAAAAATCTTGACGACATACTACCTTCCATAATGACAAGGCTACCATCCATTGGAGTAACAAAAATATCGAAAACAGACTACCTTCCATAATGACAAGGCTAAAATCCATTGGAGTAACAAAAATCTCGACAATAGACTACCTTCCATAATGACAAGGCTACCATCTATTGGAATAACAAAAGTCTCGAGAAAAGACTCCCTTCCATAATGACAAGGCTATCATCCAATGGAATAACAAAAGTCTCGACAACATACTACCTTCCATAATGACAAGGCTACCATCAATTGTAGTAACCAATATCTTGACAAAAAACTACTTTCCATAATGACAAGGCTACCATCCATTGTAGTAAAAAAAACCTCGACAACAGACTACCTTCAATAATGACAATGCTACCATCCATTGGAGTAACAAAAATCTCGACAACAGACTACCTTCCATAATGATAAGGCTATCATCCATTGTAGTAACAAAAATCTCGACCACAGACTACCTTCCATAATGACAAGGCTACCATCCATTGGACTAACGAAAATATCAACAAGAGATTACCGTCCATAATGATAAGGCTACCATCCATTGGAATAACAAAAATATCAACAGCAAACTACGTTCCATAAGGAATAGGCTACCATCCATTGGAGTAACAAAAATATCGATAATAGACTACCTTCCATAATGACAAAGCTACCATCCATTGGAGTAACAAAAATATCGACAACAAAATACCTTCCATTATGACTAGGCTACCATCCATTGGAGCAAAAAAATATCGACAACATAACACCTTCCATTATGACTAGGCTACCATCCATTGAAGTAACAAAGATATCGACAACAGACTACCTTCCATAATGACAAGGCTACCATCCATTTGAGTAACACAAATATCGACAACAGAATACCTTCCATTATGACTAGGATACCATCCATTGGAGTAACAAAGATATCGACAACAAACTACCTTCCATAATAACAAGGCTACCATCCATTGGAGTAATGAAAATATCAACAAGAGGCTGCCTTCCATAATGACAAGGCTACCATCAATTGGAGTAACAAAAATCTCGCCAACAGTCTACCTTCCATAATGACACGGCTACCATCCATTGGAGTGGCAAAAATATCGGCAACATACTACCTTCCATAATGACAAGGCTACCATCCATTGGAGTAACGAATATCTCCACAACAGACTACCTTCCATAATGACAATGCTACCATCCATTGGAGTAACAAAAATCGGGAAAATAAACTATCTTCCATAATGACAAGGCTACCATCCATTGGAGTGACAAAAATCTCTACAATAGACTATCTTCCATAATGACTAAGGCTACCATCCATTGGAGTAACAAAGATATCTACAACAGACTACCTTCTATAATGACAAGGCTTCCATACATTGTAATAACAAAAATTTGGACAACAAACTACCTTCCATAATGACAACGCTACCTTACATTTTAGTAACAAAAATCTCGGCAACAGTTACCTTCCATAATGACAAGGCTACCATCCATTGGAGTAACGAAAATATCATCAAGACACTACCTTTCATAATGATAAGTCCATCATCCATTGGAATAACAAAAATATCGACAACAAACTACGTTCCATAATGAATAGGCTTCCATTCATTGGAGTAACAAAAATATCAACAATAGACTACCTTCCATAATGACAAGGCTACCATCCATTGGAGTAACAAAAATATCGACAACAAAATACCTTCCATAATGACTAGGCTACCATCCATTGGAGTAACAAAGATATCGAAAACAGACTACATTCTATAAAGACAAGGCTACCATCCATTGGAGTCACAAAAATCTTGACGACATACTACCTTCCATAATGACAAGGCTACCATCCATTGGAGTAACAAAAATCTCGAAAATAGACTACCTTCCATAATGACAAGGCTAAATCCATTGAAGTAACAAAAATCTCGACAATAGACTACCTTCCATAATGACAAGGCTACCATCTATTGGAATAACAAAAGTCTCGAGAACAGACTGCCTTCCATAATGACAAGGCTATCATCCAATGCTATAACAAAAATCTCGACAACAAACAACCTTCCATAATGACAAGGCTACCATCAATTGTAGTAACCAATATCTCGACAACAAACTACTTTCCATAATGACAAGGCTACCATCCATTTCTCGACAACAAACTACTTTCCATAATGACAAGGCTACCATATATTGTAGTAACAAAAATCTCGACAACATACTACCTTTCATAATGACAATGCTACCATCCATTGGAGTAACAAAAATCTCGACAACAGACTACCTTCCATAATGACAAGGCTACCATCCATTGGACTAACGAAAATATCAACAAGAGACTACCTTCCATAATGATAAGGCTACCATCCATTGGAAAAACAAAAATATCAACAACAAACTACGTTCCATAAACAATAGGCTACCATCCATTGGAGTAACAAAAATATTGATAATAGACTACCTTCCATAATGACAAGGCTACCATCCATTGGAGTAACAAAAATATCGACAACAGAATACCTTCCATTATGACTAGGCTACCATGCATTGAAGTAACAAAAATATCGACAACAGACTACCTTCCATAATGACAAGGCTACCATCCATTGGAGTAACAAAAATATCGACAACAGAATACCTTCCATTATGACTAGGCTACCATCCATTGGAGTAACAAAGATATCGACAACAGACTACCTTCCATAATAACAAGGCTACCATCCATTGGAGTAATGAAAATATCAACAAGAGACTACCTTCCATAATGACAAGGCTACCATCAATTGGAGTAACAAAAATCTCGCCAATAGTCTACCTTCCATAATGACACGGCTACCGTCCATTGGAGTAATTAAAATATCGACAAGAGACTACCTTCCATAATGACAAGGCTACCATCAATTGGAGTAACAAAAATCTCGCCAACAGTCTACCTTCCATAATGACACGGCTACCATCCATTGGAGTGGCAAAAATATCGACAACAGACTACCTTCCATAATGACAAGGCTACCATCCATTGGAGTAATGAAAATCTCGACAACATACTACATTCAATAATGACAAGGCTACCTTCCATTGGAGTAACAAAAATCACGAAAATAAACTATCTTCTATAATGACAAGGCTACCATCCATTGGAGTGACAAAAATCTCTACAACAGACTACCTTCCATAATGACTAAGATATCGAAAACAGACTACCTTCTATAATGACAAGGCTACCATACATTGTAATAACAAAAATTTGGACAACAAACTACCTTCCATAATGACAAGGCTACCTTACATTGTAGTAACAAAAATCTCGACAACAATTACCTTCCACAATGATAAGTCCACCATCCATTGGAATAACAAAAATATCAACAACAAACTACGTTCCATAATGAATAGGCTACCATTCATTGGAGTAACAAAAATATCAACAATAGACTACCTTTCATAATGACAAGGCTACCATCCATTGGAGTAACAAAAATATCGACAACAAAATACCTTCCATAATGACTAGGCTACCATTGATTGGAGTAACAAAGATGTCGACAACAGACTACATTTCATAATGACAAGGCTACCATCCATTGAAGTGACAAATATTTCAACAACATACTACCTTCCATAATGACAAGGCTACCAACCATTGGAGTAACAAAAATCTCGAAAATACACTATCTTCCATAATGACAAGGCTAAAATCCATTGGAGTAACAAAAATCTCGACAACAGACTACTTTCCATAATGACAAGGCTACCATCTATTGGAATAACAAAAGTCTCGAGAACAGACTGCCTTCCATAATGACAAGGCTACCATCCAATGTAATAACAAAAATCTCGACAACAAACTACCTTCCATAATGACAAGGCTACCATCAATTGTAGTAACCAATATCTCGACAACAAACTACTTTCCATAATGACAAGGCTACCATATATTGTAGTAACAAAAATCTCGACAACATACTACCTTTCATAATGACAATGCTACCATCCATTGGAGTAACAAAAATCTCGACAACAGACTACCTTCCATAATGACAAGGCTACCATCCATTGGACTAACGAAAATATCAACAAGAGACTACCTTCCATAATGATAAGGCTACCATCCATTGGAATAACAAAAATATCAACAACAAACTACGTTCCATAATCAATAGGCTACCATCCATTGTAGTACCAAAAATATCGATAATAGACTACCTTCCATAATGACAAGGCTACCATCCATTGGAGTAACAAAAATATCGACAACAGAATACCTTCCATTATGACTAGGCTACCATCCATTGGAGTAACAAAAATATCGACAACAGAATACCTTCCATTATGACTAGGCTACCATCCATTGAAGTAACAAAGATATCGACAACAGACTACCTTCCATAATGACAAGGCTACCATCCATTGGAGTAACAAAAATATCGACAACAGAATACCTTCCATTATGACTAGGCTACCATCTATTGGAGTAACAAAGATATCGACAACAGACTACCTTCCATAATAATAAGGCTACCATCCATTTGAGTAATGAAAATATCAACAAGAGACTACCTTCCAAAATGACAAGGCTACCATCAATTGGAGTAACAAAAATCTCGCCAACAGTCTACCTTCCATAATGACACGGCTACCATCCATTGGAGTGGCAAAAATATCGACAACAGACTACCTTACATAAAGACAAGGCTACCATCCATTGGAGTAACGAAAATCTCGACAACATACTACCTTCTATAATAACAAGGCTACCATCCATTGGAGTAACAAAAATCACGAAAATAAACTATCTTCTATAATGACAAGGCTACCATCCATTGGAGTGACAAAAATCTCAACAATAGGCTACCTTCCATAATGACTAAGATATCGACAACAGACTACCTTCTATAATGACAAGGCAACCATACATTGTAATAACAATAATTTGGACAACAAACTACCTTCCATAATGACAAGGCTACCTTAAATTGTAGTAACAAAAATCTCGACAACAGTTACCTTCCATAATCACAAGGCTACCATCCATTGGAGTAACAAAAATATCAAAAATAGACTACCTTCCATAATGATAAGTCCACCATCCATTGGAATAACAAAAATATCGACAACAATGTACGTTCCATAATGAATAGGCTACCATTCATTGGAGTAACAAAAATATCAACAATAGACTACCTTTCATAATGACAAGGCTACCATCCATTGGAGTAACAAAAATATCGACAACAAAATACCTTCCATAATGACTAGGCTACCATCCATTGGAGTAACAAAGATGTCGACAACAGACTACCTTCCATAATGACAAGGCTACCATCCATTGGAGTAACAAAAATCTCGAAAATAGACTACCTTCCATAATGACAAGGCTAAAATCCATTGGAGTAACAAAAATCTCGACAACAGACTACCTTCCATAATGACAAGGCTACCATCTATTGGAATAACAAAAGTCTCGAGAACAGACTGCCTTCCATAATGACAAGGCTACCATCAATTGTAGTAACCAAAATCTCGACAACAAACTACATTCCATAATGACAAGGCTAACATCCATTGTAGTAACAAAAATCTCGACAACAGACTACCTTTCATAATGAGAATGCTACCATCCATTGGAGTAACAAAAATCTCGACAACATACTACCTTCCATAATGACAAGGCTATCATCCATTGTAGTAACAAAAATCTCGACCACAGACTACCTTCCATAATGACAAGGCTACCATCCATTGGACTAACGAAAATATCAACAAGAGACTACCTTCCATAATGATAAGGCTACCATCCATTGGAGTAACAAAAATATCGACAACAAACTACGTTCCATAATGAATAGGCCACCATCCATTAGAGTAACAAAAATATCGACAATAGACTACCTTCCATAATGACAAGGCTACCATCCATTGGAGTAACAAAAATATCGACAACAGAATACCTTCCATTATGACTAGGCTACCATCCATTGAAGTAACAAAGATATCGACAACAGACTACCTTCCATAATGACAAGGCTGCCATCCATTGGAGTAACAAAAACATTGACAACAGAATACATTCCATTATGACTAGGCTACAATCCATTGGAGTAACAAAGATATCGACAACAAAATACCTTCCATAATAACAAGGCTACCATCCATTGGAGTAATGAAAATATCAACAAGAGACTACCTTCCATAATGACAAGGCTACCATCAATTGGAGTAACAAAAATCTCGTCAACAGTATACCTTCAATAATGACACGGCTACCATCCATTGGAGTGGCAAAAATCGCGAAAATAAACTATCTTCCATAATGGCAAGGCTACCATCCATTGGAGTGACAAAAATCTCTATAATAGACTACCTTCCATAATGACTAAGCTACCATCCATTAGAGTAACAAAGATATTGACAACAGACTACCTTCTATAATGACAAGGCTACCATACATTGTAATAACAAAAATTTGGACAACAAACTACCTTCCATAATGACAAAGCTACCTTACATTGTAGTAACAAAAATCTCGACAACAGTTACCTTCCATAGTGACAAGGCTACCATCCATTGGAGTAACAAAAATATCAACAACAGACTACCTTCCATAATGATAAGTCCACCATCCATTGGAATAACAAAAATATCGACAACAAACTACGTTCCATAATGAATAGGCTACCATTCATTGGAGTAACAAAAATATCAACATTAGACTACGTTCCATAATGACAAGGCTACCATCAATTGTAGTAACCAATATCTCGACAACAAACTACTTTCCATAATGACAAGACTACCTTCCATAATGACAATGCTACCATCCATTGGAGTAACAAAAATCTCGACAACATAGTACCTTTCATAATGACAAGGCTATCATCCATTGTAGTAACAAAAATCTCGACCACAGACTACCTTCCATAATGACAAGGCTACCATCCAATGGAATAAAAAAAATCTCGACAGTAAACTACCTTCCATAATTACAAGGCTACCATCAATTGTAGTAACCAATATCTCGACAACAAACTACTTTCCATAATGACAAGGCTACCATCCATTGTAGTAACAAAAATCTCGACAACAGGCTACCTTCCATAATGACAAGGTTACCATCAATTGGAATAACAAAAATCTCGCCAACAGTCTACCTTCCATAATGACATGGTTACCATCCATTGGAGTAACGAAAATCTCGACAACAGACTACCTTCCATAATGATAAGGCTACCATCCATTGGAGTAACAAAAATCGCGAAAACAAACTATCTTCCATAATTACAAGGCTACCATCCATTGGAGTGACAAAAATCTCTACAATAGACTACCTTCCATAATGACTAAGCTACCATCCATTAGAGTAACAAAGAAATCGACAACAGACTACCTTCTATAATGACAAGGCTACCATACATTGTAATAACAAAAATTTGGACAACAAACTACCTTCCATAATGACAAGGCTACCTTACATTGTAGTACCAAAAATCTCGACAACAGTTACCTTCCATAATGACAAGGCTACCATCCATTGGAGTAATGAAAATATCAACAAGACACTACCTTTCATAATGATAAGTCCACCATCCATTGGAATAACAAAAATGTCGACAACAAACTACGTTCCATAATGAATAGGCTTCCATTCATTGGAGTAACAAAAATATCAACAATAGACTACCTTCCATAATGACAAGGCTACCATCCATTGGAGTAACAAAAATATCGACAACAAAATACCTTCCATAATGACTAGGCTACCATCCATTGGAGAAACAAAGATATCAACAACAAACTACATTCTATAATGACAAGCCTACCATCCATTGGAGTGACAAAAATCTTGACGACATACTACCTTCCATAATGACAAGGCTACCATCCATTGGAGTAACAAAAATATCGAAAACAGACTACCTTCCATAATGACAAGGCTAAAATCCATTGGAGTAACAAAAATCTCGACAATAGACTACCTTCCATAATGACAAGGCTACCATCTATTGGAATAACAAAAGTCTCGAGAAAAGACTCCCTTCCATAATGACAAGGCTACCATCCAATGGAATAACAAAAGTCTCGACAACATACTACCTTCCATAATGACAAGGCTACCATCAATTGTAGTAACCAATATCTTGACAAAAAACTACTTTCCATAATGACAAGGCTACCATCCATTGTAGTAAAAAAAACCTCGACAACAGACTACCTTCAATAATGACAATGCTACCATCCATTGGAGTAACAAAAATCTCGACAACAGACTACCTTCCATAATGATAAGGCTATCATCCATTGTAGTAACAAAAATCTCGACCACAGACTACCTTCCATAATGACAAGGCTACCATCCATTGGACTAACGAAAATATCAACAAGAGATTACCGTCCATAATGATAAGGCTACCATCCATTGGAATAACAAAAATATCAACAGCAAACTACGTTCCATAAGGAATAGGCTACCATCCATTGGAGTAACAAAAATATCGATAATAGACTACCTTCCATAATGACAAAGCTACCATCCATTGGAGTAACAAAAATATCGACAACAAAATACCTTCCATTATGACTAGGCTACCATCCATTGGAGCAAAAAAATATCGACAACATAATACCTTCCATTATGACTAGGCTACCATCCATTGAAGTAACAAAGATATCGACAACAGACTACCTTCCATAATGACAAGGCTACCATCCATTTGAGTAACACAAATATCGACAACAGAATACCTTCCATTATGACTAGGATACCATCCATTGGAGTAACAAAGATATCGACAACAAACTACCTTCCATAATAACAAGGCTACCATCCATTGGAGTAATGAAAATATCAACAAGAGGCTGCCTTCCATAATGACAAGGCTACCATCAATTGGAGTAACAAAAATCTCGCCAACAGTCTACCTTCCATAATGACACGGCTACCATCCATTGGAGTGGCAAAAATATCGGCAACATACTACCTTCCATAATGACAAGGCTACCATCCATTGGAGTAACGAATATCTCGACAACAGACTACCTTCCATAATGACAATGCTACCATCCATTGGAGTAACAAAAATCGGGAAAATAAACTATCTTCCATAATGACAAGGCTACCATCCATTGGAGTGACAAAAATCTCTACAATAGACTATCTTCCATAATGACTAAGGCTACCATCCATTGGAGTAACAAAGATATCTACAACAGACTACCTTCTATAATGACAAGGCTTCCATACATTGTAATAACAAAAATTTGGACAACAAACTACCTTCCATAATGACAACGCTACCTTACATTTTAGTAACAAAAATCTCGGCAACAGTTACCTTCCATAATGACAAGGCTACCATCCATTGGAGTAACGAAAATATCATCAAGACACTACCTTTCATAATGATAAGTCCATCATCCATTGGAATAACAAAAATATCGACAACAAACTACGTTCCATAATGAATAGGCTTCCATTCATTGGAGTAACAAAAATATCAACAATAGACTACCTTCCATAATGACAAGGCTACCATCCATTGGAGTAACAAAAATATCGACAACAAAATACCTTCCATAATGACTAGGCTACCATCCATTGGAGTAACAAAGATATCGACAACATAGTACCTTTCATAATGACAAGGCTATCATCCAATGCTATAACAAAAATCTCGACAACAAACAACCTTCCATAATGACAAGGCTACCATCAATTGTAGTAACCAATATCTCGACAACAAACTACTTTCCATAATGACAAGGCTACCATCCATTTCTCGACAACAAACTACTTTCCATAATGACAAGGCTACCATATATTGTAGTAACAAAAATCTCGACAACATACTACCTTTCATAATGACAATGCTACCATCCATTGGAGTAACAAAAATCTCGACAACAGACTACCTTCCATAATGACAAGGCTACCATCCATTGGACTAACGAAAATATCAACAAGAGACTACCTTCCATAATGATAAGGCTACCATCCATTGGAAAAACAAAAATATCAACAACAAACTACGTTCCATAAACAATAGGCTACCATCCATTGGAGTAACAAAAATATTGATAATAGACTACCTTCCATAATGACAAGGCTACCATCCATTGGAGTAACAAAAATATCGACAACAGAATACCTTCCATTATGACTAGGCTACCATGCATTGAAGTAACAAAAATATCGACAACAGACTACCTTCCATAATGACAAGGCTACCATCCATTAGAGTAACAAAAATATCGACAACAGAATACCTTCCATTATGACTAGGCTACCATCCATTGGAGTAACAAAGATATCGACAACAGACTACCTTCCATAATAACAAGGCTACCATCCATTGGAGTAATGAAAATATCAACAAGAGACTACCTTCCATAATGACAAGGCTACCATCAATTGGAGTAACAAAAATCTCGCCAATAGTCTACCTTCCATAATGACACGGCTACCGTCCATTGGAGTAATTAAAATATCGACAAGAGACTACCTTCCATAATGACAAGGCTACCATCAATTGGAGTAACAAAAATCTCGCCAACAGTCTACCTTCCATAATGACACGGCTACCATCCATTGGAGTGGCAAAAATATCGACAACAGACTACCTTCCATAATGACAAGGCTACCATCCATTGGAGTAATGAAAATCTCGACAACATACTACATTCAATAATGACAAGGCTACCTTCCATTGGAGTAACAAAAATCACGAAAATAAACTATCTTCTATAATGACAAGGCTACCATCCATTGGAGTGACAAAAATCTCTACAACAGACTACCTTCCATAATGACTAAGATATCGAAAACAGACTACCTTCTATAATGACAAGGCTACCATACATTGTAATAACAAAAATTTGGACAACAAACTACCTTCCATAATGACAAGGCTACCTTACATTGTAGTAACAAAAATCTCGACAACAATTACCTTCCACAATGATAAGTCCACCATCCATTGGAATAACAAAAATATCAACAACAAACTACGTTCCATAATGAATAGGCTACCATTCATTGGAGTAACAAAAATATCAACAATAGACTACCTTTCATAATGACAAGGCTACCATCCATTGGAGTAACAAAAATATCGACAACAAAATACCTTCCATAATGACTAGGCTACCATTGATTGGAGTAACAAAGATGTCGACAACAGACTACATTTCATAATGACAAGGCTACCATCCATTGAAGTGACAAATATTTCAACAACATACTACCTTCCATAATGACAAGGCTACCATCCATTGGAGTAACAAAAATCTCGAAAATACACTATCTTCCATAATGACAAGGCTAAAATCCATTGGAGTAACAAAAATCTCGACAACAGACTACTTTCCATAATGACAAGGCTACCATCTATTGGAATAACAAAAGTCTCGAGAACAGACTGCCTTCCATAATGACAAGGCTACCATCCAATGTAATAACAAAAATCTCGACAACAAACTACCTTCCATAATGACAAGGCTACCATCAATTGTAGTAACCAATATCTCGACAACAAACTACTTTCCATAATGACAAGGCTACCATATATTGTAGTAACAAAAATCTCGACAACATACTACCTTTCATAATGACAATGCTACCATCCATTGGAGTAACAAAAATCTCGACAACAGACTACCTTCCATAATGACAAGGCTACCATCCATTGGACTAACGAAAATATCAACAAGAGACTACCTTCCATAATGATAAGGCTACCATCCATTGGAATAACAAAAATATCAACAACAAACTACGTTCCATAATCAATAGGCTACCATCCATTGTAGTACCAAAAATATCGATAATAGACTACCTTCCATAATGACAAGGCTACCATCCATTGGAGTAACAAAAATATCGACAACAGAATACCTTCCATTATGACTAGGCTACCATCCATTGGAGTAACAAAAATATCGATAACAGAATACCTTCCATTATGACTAGGCTACCATCCATTGAAGTAACAAAGATATCGACAACAGACTACCTTCCATAATGACAAGGCTACCATCCATTGGAGTAACAAAAATATCGACAACAGAATACCTTCCATTATGACTAGGCTACCATCCATTGGAGTAACAAAGATATCGACAATAGACTACCTTCCATAATAATAAGGCTACCATCCATTTGAGTAATGAAAATATCAACAAGAGACTACCTTCCAAAATGACAAGGCTACCATCAATTGGAGTAACAAAAATCTCGCCAACAGTCTACCTTCCATAATGACACGGCTACCATCCATTGGAGTGGCAAAAATATCGACAACAGACTACCTTCCATAAAGACAAGGCTACCATCCATTGGAGTAACAAAAATCTCGACAACATACTACCTTCTATAATAACAAGGCTACCATCCATTGGAGTAACAAAAATCACGAAAATAAACTATCTTCTATAATGACAAGGCTACCATCCATTGGAGTGACAAAAATCTCAACAATAGGCTACCTTCCATAATGACTAAGATATCGACAACAGACTACCTTCTATAATGACAAGGCAACCATACATTGTAATAACAATAATTTGGACAACAAACTACCTTCCATAATGACAAGGCTACCTTAAATTGTAGTAACAAAAATCTCGACAACAGTTACCTTCCATAATCACAAGGCTACCATCCATTGGAGTAACAAAAATATCAACAATAGACTACCTTCCATAATGATAAGTCCACCATCCATTGGAATAACAAAAATATCGACAACAATGTACGTTCCATAATGAATAGGCTACCATTCATTGGAGTAACAAAAATATCAACAATAGACTACCTTTCATAATGACAAGGCTACCATCCATTGGAGTAACAAAAATATCGACAACAAAATACCTTCCATAATGACTAGGCTACCATCCATTGGAGTAACAAAGATGTCGACAACAGACTACCTTCCATAATGACAAGGCTACCATCCATTGGAGTAACAAAAATCTCGAAAATAGACTACCTTCCATAATGACAAGGCTAAAATCCATTGGAGTAACAAAAATCTCGACAACAGACTACCTTCCATAATGACAAGGCTACCATCTATTGGAATAACAAAAGTCTCGAGAACAGACTGCCTTCCATAATGACAAGGCTACCATCAATTGTAGTAACCAAAATCTCGACAACAAACTACATTCCATAATGACAAGGCTAACATCCATTGTAGTAACAAAAATCTCGACAACAGACTACCTTTCATAATGAGAATGCTACCATCCATTGGAGTAACAAAAATCTCGACAACATACTACCTTCCATAATGACAAGGCTATCATCCATTGTAGTAACAAAAATCTCGACCACAGACTACCTTCCATAATGAAAAGGCTACCATCCATTGGACTAACGAAAATATCAACAAGAGACTACCTTCCATAATGATAAGGCTACCATCCATTGGAGTAACAAAAATATCGACAACAAAATACTTTCCATTATGACTAGGATACCATCCATTGGAGTAACAAAGATATCGACAACAAACTACCTTCCATAATGACAAGGCTACCATCCATTGGAGTAATGAAAATATCAACAAGAGACTACCTACCATAATGACAAGGCTACCATCAATTGGAATAAAAAAATCTCGCCAACAGTCTACCTTCCATAATGACAAGGCTACCATCCATTATAGTAACAAAAATGACTTCCATAATGACAAGGCTACCATCCAATGGAATAACAAAAATCTCGTCAACATACTACCTTACATAATGACAAGGCTATCATCCATTGGAGTAACAAAAATCGCAAAAACAGACTACCTTCCATAATGACAAGGCTACCATCCATTGGGGTGACAAAAATCCCGACAATAGACTACCTTCCATAATGACAAGGCTACAATCCTTTGGAGTAACAAAAATATAGACAACACACTACCTTTTATAATTACAAGGCTACCAGACATTGTAATAACAAAAATCTGTACAAGAAACTACGTTCCATAATGACAAGGTTACCATCCATTGGAGTAAAAAAAATCTCGACAATAGACTACCTTCCATAATGACAAGGCTACAATCCATTGGAGTAACAAAAATATCGACAACAAACTACCTTCGATAATGACAAGGCTACCATCCATTAGAGTATGAAAAATCTCGACAACATACTACCTTCCATAATGACAAGGCTACGATCCATTAGAGTGACAAAAATCTCGACAATAGACTACCTTTCAAAATGACTAGGCTACCATCCATTAGAGTAACAAAGATATCGACAACAAACTACCTTCTATAATGACAAAGCTACCATACATTGCAATAACAAAAATCTCGACATCAAACTACCTTCCATAATGACAAGGCTACCATACATTGTAATAACAAAAATATCGACAAGAGTCTACCTTTCATAATGAGAAGGCTACCATCCATTGGAGTAACAAAAATCTCGATAATAGACTACCTTCCATAATGACAAGGCTACCATCCATCGGAGTAACAAAAATCTCGACAACAAACTACCTTCGATAATGATAAGGCTACCATCCATTAGAGTATCAAAAATCTCGACAACAGATTACCTTCCATAATGACAAAGCTATGATCCATTAGAGTAACACAAATCTCGACAACAGACTACCTTACATAATGACAAGGCTACCATCCATTGGAGTGAAAAAAATCTCGACAATAGACTACCTTCCATAATGACAAGGCTACAATCCATTGGAGTAACAAAAATATCGACAACAAACTACCTTTTATAATGACAAGGCTACCATACATTGTAATAACAAAAATCTGGACAACAAACTACCTTCCATAATGACAAGGCTACCTTACATTATAGTAAAAAAATCTCGACAACAATCTACCTTCCATAATGACAAGGCTTCCATCCATTGGACTAACAAAAATCTCGACAATAGACTACCTACCATAATGACAAGGCTACCATCAATTGGAATAAAAAAATCTCGCCAACAGTCTACCTTCCATAATGACAAGGCTACCATCCATTATAGTAAAAAAAATGACTTCCATAATGACAAGGCTACCATCCAATGGAATAACAAAAATCTCGACAACATACTACCTTACATAATGACAAGGCTATCATCCATTGGAGTAACAAAATCGCAAAAACAGACTACCTTCCATAATAACAAGGCTACCATCCATTGGAGTGACTAAAATCCCGACAATAGACTACCTTCCATAATGACAAGACTACAATCCTTTGGAGTAACAAAAATATAGACAACAGACTACCTTCTATAAATACAAGGCTACCATATGTTGTAATAACAAAAATCTGTACAACATACTACCTTCCATAATGACAAGGCTACCATCCATTGGAGTAACAAAAATCTCGACAATAGACTACCTTCCATAATGACAAGGCTACAATCCATTGGAGTAACAAAAATATCGACAACAAACTACCTTCGATAAGGACAAGGCTACCATCCATTAGAGTATGAAAAATCTCGACAACATACTACCTTCCATAATGACAAGGCTACGATCCATTAGAGTGACAAAAATCTCGAGAATAGACTACCTTCCAAAATGACTAGGCTACCATCCATTAGAGTAACAAAGATATCGACAAAAAACTACCTTCTATAATGACAAGGCTACCATACATTGCAATAACAAAAATCTCGACAACAAACTACCTTCCATAATGACAAGGCTACCATACATTGTAATAACAAAAATCTCGACAACAGTCTACCTTCCATAAT
Organism: Vicia faba; assembly: GCA_948472305.1. Classification (NCBI taxonomy): domain Eukaryota; kingdom Viridiplantae; phylum Streptophyta; class Magnoliopsida; order Fabales; family Fabaceae; genus Vicia; species Vicia faba. The sequence continues at coordinate 763,997,460 of OX451738.1, forward strand.
CAGAAGGCTACCATCCATTGGAGTAACAAAAATCTCGATAATAGACTACCTTCCATAATGACAAGGCTACCATCCATCGGAGTAACAAAAATCTCGACAACAAACTACCTTCGATAATGATAAGGCTACCGTCCATTAGAGTATCAAAAATCTCGACAACAGATTACCTTCCATAATGACAAAGCTACGATCCATTAGAGTAACACAAATCTCGACAATAGACTACCTTACATAATGACAAGGCTACCATCCATTGGAGTGAAAAAAATCTCGATAATAGACTACCTTCCATAATGACAAGGCTACAATCCATTGGAATAACAAAAATATCGACAACAAACTACCTTTTATAATGACAAGGCTACCATACATTGTAATAACAAAAATATAGACAACAAACTACCTTCCATAATGACAAGGCTACCTTACATTATAGTAAAAAAATCTCGACAACAATCTACCTTCCATAATGACAAGGCTTCCCTCCATTGGACTAACAAAAATCTCGACAATAGACTACCTTCCATAATGACAAGGCTACCATCCATTGGAGTAACAAAAATCTCGACAACAAACTAACTTCGATAATGACAAGGCTACCATCAATTAGAGTATGAAAAATCTCGACAACAGACTACCTTCCATAATAACAAGGCTACGATCCATTAGACTAACACAAATTTCGACAACAGACTACCTTCCATAATGACAAGACTACAATCCATTGGAGTAATGAAAATATCAACAAGATACTACTTTCCATAATGCCAAGGCTACCATGCATTAGAGTAATGAAAATATCAACAAGAGACTACCTTCCAAAATTACAAGGCTACCATCCATTCGAGTAACAAAAATCTCGCCAACACACAACCTTCAATAATCACAAGGCTACCATCCAATGGAGTGACAAAAATCTCGACAACAGTCTACCTTCCATAATGACAATGCTACCATCGATTTGAGTAACAACAATCTCGACAACAAACTACCTTTCATAATGACAAGGCTACCATATATTGGAATAACAAAAATCTAGAGAACATACTGCCTTCCAAAATGACAAGGCTACCATCCAATGGAATAACAAAAATCTCGACAACACACTACCTTCCATAATGACAAGGCTACCATCAATTGTAGTAACCAAAATCTCGACAATAGAATACCTTCCATAATGACAAGGGTACCATCCATTGTAGTAACAAAAATCTCGACAACAGTCTACCTTCCATAATGAAAAGCCTACCATCCATTGGAGTAACAAAAATCTGGACAACAGAATACCTTCCATAATGACAAGGCTACCATCCATTAGAGTAACAAAAATTTCGAAAATAGACTACCTTCCATAATGACAAGGCTAAAATCCATTGGAGTAACAAAAATCTCGACAACAGACTACCTTTCATAATGACAAGGCTACCATCTATTGGAATAACAAAAATATAGAGAACAGACTGCCTTCCATAATGATAAGGCTACCAACAATTGGAGTAACAAAAATCTCGACAACAAACTACGTTCCATAATGAATAGGCTACCATCCATTGGAGTAACAAAAATATCAACAATAAACTACCTTCTATAATGACAAGGATACCATACATTATAATAACCAAAATTTGGACAACAAACTCCCTTCCATAATGAGAAGGCTACCTTACATTGTAGTAACAAAAATCTCGTCAATAGACTACTTCCATAATGACAAGGTTACCATCCATTTAAGTAACAAAAATCTCGACAATAGACTACCTTCCATAATGACAAGGCTACCATCCATTGGAGTGACAAAAATCTCGACAACAAACTACCTTCGAAAATGACAAGGCTACAATCCATTCGAGTATGAAAAATCTCGACAATAGACTACCTTCCATAATGACAAGGCTACGATCCATTAGACTAACAAAAATCTCGACAACAGACTACATTCCATAATGACAAGGCTACAATCCATTGGAGTAATGAGAATATCAACAAGAGACTACCTTCCATAAGGACAAGGCTACCATGCATTAGAGTAATGAAAATATCAACAAGAGACTACCATCCATAATGAAAAGGCTACCATCCATTGGAGTAACAAAAATCTCGCCAGCATACTACCTTCCATAATGACAAGGCTACCATCCATTGGACTAACGAAAATATCAACAAGAGACTACCTTCCATAATGATAAGGCTACCATCCATTGGAGTAACAAAAATATCGACAACAGAATACTTTCCATTATGACTAGGATACCATCCATTGGAGTAACAAAGATATCGACAACAAACTACCTTCCATAATGAGAAGGCTACCATCCATTGGAGTAATGAAAATATCAACAAGAGACTACCTACCATAATGACAAGGCTACCATCAATTGGAATAAAAAAATCTCGCCAACAGTCTACCTTCCATAATGACAAGGCTACCATCCATTATAGTAACAAAAATGACTTCCATAATGACAAGGCTACCATCCAATGGAATAACAAAAATCTCGTCAACATACTACCTTACATAATGACAAGGCTATCATCCATTGGAGTAACAAAAATCGCAAAAACAGACTACCTTCCATAATGACAAGGCTACCATCCATTGGAGTGACAAAAATCCCGACAATAGACTACCTTCCATAATGACAAGGCTACAATCCTTTGGAGTAACAAAAATATAGACAACACACTACCTTTTATAATTACAAGGCTACCAGACATTGTAATAACAAAAATCTGTACAACAAACTACCTTCCATAATGACAAGGTTACCATCCATTGGAGTAACAAAAATCTCGACAATAGACTACCTTCCATAATGACAAGGCTACAATCCATTGGAGTAACAAAAATATCGACAACAAACTACCTTCGATAAGGATAAGGCTACCATCCATTAGAGTATGAAAAATCTCGACAACATACTACCTTCCATAATGACAAGGCTACGATCCATTAGAGTGACAAAAATCTCGAGAATAGACTACCTTCCAAAATGACTAGGCTACCATCCATTAGAGTAACAAAGATATCGACAACAAACTACCTTCTATAATGACAAGGCTACCATACATTGCAATAACAAAAATCTCGACAACAAACTACCTTCCATAATGACAAGGCTACCATACATTGTAATAACAAAAATCTCGACAACAGTCTACCTTCCATAATCAGAAGGCTACCATCCATTGGAGTAACAAAAATCTCGATAATAGACTACCTTCCATAATGACAAGGCTACCATCCATTGGAGTAACAAAAATCTCGACAACAAACTACCTTCGATAATGATAAGGCTACCGTCCATTAGAGTATCAAAAATCTCGACAACAGATTACCTTCCATAATGACAAAGCTACGATCCATTAGAGTAACACAAATCTCGACAACAGACTACCTTACATAATGACAAGGCTACCATCCATTGGAGTGAAAAAAATCTCGATAATAGACTACCTTCCATAATGACAAGGCTACAATCCATTGGAGTAACAAAAATATCGACAACAAACTACCTTTTATAATGACAAGGCTACCATACATTGTAATAACAAAAATCTGGACAACAAACTACCTTCCATAATGACAAGGCTTCCCTCCATTGGACTAACAAAAATCTCGACAATAGACTACCTTCCATAATGACAAGGCTACCATCCATTGGAGTAACAAAAATCTCGACAACAAACTAACTTCGATAATGACAAGGCTACCATCATTTAGAGTATGAAGAATCTCGACAACAGACTACCTTCCATAATGACAAGGCTACGATCCATTAGACTAACAAAAATCTCGACAACAGACTACCTTCCATAATGACAAGACTATAATCCATTGGAGTAATGAAAATATCAACAAGATACTACTTTCCATAATGCCAAGGCTACCATGCATTGGAGTAATGAAAATATCAACAAGAGACTACCTTCCAAAATTACAAGGCTACCATCCATTCGAGTAACAAAAATCTCGCCAACACACAACCTTCCATAATCACAAGGCTACCATCCATTGGAGTGACAAAAATCTCGACAACAGTCTACCTTCCATAATGACAATGCTACCATCGATTTGAGTAACAACAATCTCGACAACAGACTACCTTTCATAATGACAAGGCTACCATATATTGGAATAACAAAAATCTAGAGAACATACTGCCTTCCAAAATGACAAGGCTACCATCCAATGGAATAACAAAAATCTCGACAACACACTACCTTCCATAATGACAAGGCTACCATCAATTGTAGTAACCAAAATCTCGACAATAGAATACCTTCCATAATGACAAGGCTACCATCCATTGTAGTAACAAAAATCTCGACAACAGTCTACCTTCCATAATGAAAAGCCTACCATCCATTGGAGTAACAAAAATCTGGACAACAGAATACCTTCCATAATGACTAGGCTACTATCCATTGGAGTAACAAAGATATCGACAACAAACTACCTTCCATAATGTCAATGCTCCCATCCATTGGAGTAACAAAAATTTCGACAACAGACAACCTTCCATAATGACAAGGCTACCATCCATTAGAGTAACAAAAATTTCGAAAATAGACTACCTTCCATAATGACAAGGCTAAAATCCATTGGAGTAACAAAAATCTCGACAACAGACTACCTTTCATAATGACAAGGCTACCATCTATTGGAATAACAAAAATATAGAGAACAGACTGCCTTCCATAATGATAAGGCTACCATCAATTGGAGTAACAAAAATATCGACAACAAACTACGTTCCATAATGAATAGGCTACCATCCATTGGAGTAACAAAAATATCAACAATAAACTACCTTCTATAATGACAAGGATACCATACATTATAAAAACCAAAATTTGGACAACAAACTACCTTCCTTAATGAGAAGGCTACCTTACATTGTAGTAACAAAAATCTCGTCAATAGACTACTTCCATAATGACAAGGTTACCATCCATTGGAGTAACAAAAATCTCGACAATAGACTACCTTCCATAATGACAAGGCTACCATCCATTGGAGTGACAAAAATCTCGACAACAAACTACCTTCGAAAATGACAAGGCTACCATCCATTCGAGTATGAAAAATCTCGACAATAGACTACCTTCCATAATGACAAGGCTACGATCCATTAGACTAACAAAAATCTCGACAACAGACTACCTTCCATAATGACAAGGCTACAAACCATTGGAGTAATGAGAATATCAACAAGAGACTACCTTCCATAAGGACAAGGCTACCATGCATTAGAGTAATGAAAATATCAACAAGAGACTACCATCCATAATGACAAGGCTACCATCCATTGGAGTAACAAAAATCTCGCCAGCATACTACCTTCCATAATGACAAGGCTACCATCCATTGGACTAACGAAAATATCAACAAGAGACTACCTTCCATAATGATAAGGCTACCATCCATTGGAGTAACACAAATATCGACAACAGAATACTTTCCATTATGACTAGGATACCATCCATTGGAGTAACAAAGATATCGACAACAAACTACCTTCCATAATGACAAGGCTACCATCCATTGGAGTAATGAAAATATCAACAAGAGACTACCTACCATAATGACAAGGCTACCATCAATTGGAATAAAAAAATCTCGCCAACAGTCTACCTTCCATAATGACAAGGCTACCATCCATTATAGTAACAAAAATGACTTCCATAATGACAAGGCTACCATCCAATGGAATAACAAAAATCTCGTCAACATACTACCTTACATAATGACAAGGCTATCATCCATTGGAGTAACAAAAATCGCAAAAACAGAATACCTTCCATAATGACAAGGCTACCATCCATTGGGGTGACAAAAATCCCGACAATAGACTACCTTCCATAATGACAAGGCTACAATCCTTTGGAGTAACAAAAATATAGACAACACACTACCTTTTATAATTACAAGGCTACCAGACATTGTAATAACAAAAATCTGTACAACAAACTACCTTCCATAATGACAAGGTTACCATCCATTGGAGTAACAAAAATCTCGACAATAGACTACCTTCCATAATGACAAGGCTACAATCCATTGGAGTAACAAAAATATCGACAACAAACTACCTTCGATAATGACAAGGCTACCATCCATTAGAGTATGAAAAATCTCGACAACATACTACCTTCCATAATGACAAGGCTACGATCCATTAGAGTGACAAAAATCTCGACAATAGACTACCTTCCAAAATGACTAGGCTACCATCCATTAGAGTAACAAAGATATCGAGAACAAACTACCTTCTATAATGACAAAGCTACCATACATTGCAATAACAAAAATCTCGACATCAAACTACCATCCATAATGACAAGGCTACCATACATTGTAATAACAAAAATATCGACAAGAGTCTACCTTCCATAATGAGAAGGCTACCATCCATTGGAGTAACAAAAATCTCGATGATAGACTACCTTCCATAATGACAAGGCTACCATCCATCGGAGTAACAAAAATCTCGACAACAAACTACCGTCGATAATGATAAGGCTACCATCCATTAGAGTATCAAAAATCTCGACAACAGATTACCTTCCATAATGACAAAGCTACGATCCATTAGAGTAACATAAATCTCGACAACAGACTACCTTACATAATGACAAGGCTACCATCCATTGGAGTGAAAAAAATCTCGACAATAATCTACCTTCCATAATGACAAGGCTACAATCCATTGGAGTAACAAAAATATCGACAACAAACTACCTTTTATAATGACAAGGCTACCATACATTGTAATAACAAAAATCTGGACAACAAACTACCTTCCATAATGACAAGGCTACCTTACATTATAGTAAAAAAATCTCGACAACAATCTACCTTCCATAATGACAAGGCTTCCATCCATTGGACTAACAAAAATCTCGACAATAGACTACCTACCATAATGACAAGGCTACCATCAATTGGAATAAAAAAATCTCGCCAACAGTCTACCTTCCATAATGACAAGGCTACCATCCATTATAGTAAAAAAAATGACTTCCATAATGACAAGGCTACCATCCATTGGACTAACGAAAATATCAACAAGAGACTACCTTCCATAATGATAAGGCTACCATCCATTGGAGTAACACAAATATCGACAACAGAATACTTTCCATTATGACTAGGATACCATCCATTGGAGTAACAAAGATATCGACAACAAACTACCTTCCATAATGACAAGGCTACCATCCATTGGAGTAATGAAAATATCAACAAGAGACTACCTACCATAATGACAAGGCTACCATCAATTGGAATAAAAAAATCTCGCCAACAGTCTACCTTCCATAATGACAAGGCTACCATCCATTATAGTAACAAAAATGACTTCCATAATGACAAGGCTACCATCCAATGGAATAACAAAAATCTCGTCAACATACTACCTTACATAATGACAAGGCTATCATCCATTGGAGTAACAAAAATCGCAAAAACAGAATACCTTCCATAATGACAAGGCTACCATCCATTGGGGTGACAAAAATCCCGACAATAGACTACCTTCCATAATGACAAGGCTACAATCCTTTGGAGTAACAAAAATATAGACAACACACTACCTTTTATAATTACAAGGCTACCAGACATTGTAATAACAAAAATCTGTACAACAAACTACCTTCCATAATGACAAGGTTACCATCCATTGGAGTAACAAAAATCTCGACAATAGACTACCTTCCATAATGACAAGGCTACAATCCATTGGAGTAACAAAAATATCGACAACAAACTACCTTCGATAATGACAAGGCTACCATCCATTAGAGTATGAAAAATCTCGACAACATACTACCTTCCATAATGACAAGGCTACGATCCATTAGAGTGACAAAAATCTCGACAATAGACTACCTTCCAAAATGACTAGGCTACCATCCATTAGAGTAACAAAGATATCGAGAACAAACTACCTTCTATAATGACAAAGCTACCATACATTGCAATAACAAAAATCTCGACATCAAACTACCATCCATAATGACAAGGCTACCATACATTGTAATAACAAAAATATCGACAAGAGTCTACCTTCCATAATGAGAAGGCTACCATCCATTGGAGTAACAAAAATCTCGATGATAGACTACCTTCCATAATGACAAGGCTACCATCCATCGGAGTAACAAAAATCTCGACAACAAACTACCGTCGATAATGATAAGGCTACCATCCATTAGAGTATCAAAAATCTCGACAACAGATTACCTTCCATAATGACAAAGCTACGATCCATTAGAGTAACATAAATCTCGACAACAGACTACCTTACATAATGACAAGGCTACCATCCATTGGAGTGAAAAAAATCTCGACAATAATCTACCTTCCATAATGACAAGGCTACAATCCATTGGAGTAACAAAAATATCGACAACAAACTACCTTTTATAATGACAAGGCTACCATACATTGTAATAACAAAAATCTGGACAACAAACTACCTTCCATAATGACAAGGCTACCTTACATTATAGTAAAAAAATCTCGACAACAATCTACCTTCCATAATGACAAGGCTTCCATCCATTGGACTAACAAAAATCTCGACAATAGACTACCTACCATAATGACAAGGCTACCATCAATTGGAATAAAAAAATCTCGCCAACAGTCTACCTTCCATAATGACAAGGCTACCATCCATTATAGTAAAAAAAATGACTTCCATAATGACAAGGCTACCATCCATTGGACTAACGAAAATATCAACAAGAGACTACCTTCCATAATGATAAGGCTACCATCCATTGGAGTAACACAAATATCGACAACAGAATACTTTCCATTATGACTAGGATACCATCCATTGGAGTAACAAAGATATCGACAACAAACTACCTTCCATAATGACAAGGCTACCATCCATTGGAGTAATGAAAATATCAACAAGAGACTACCTACCATAATGACAAGGCTACCATCAATTGGAATAAAAAAATCTCGCCAACAGTCTACCTTCCATAATGACAAGGCTACCATCCATTATAGTAACAAAAATGACTTCCATAATGACAAGGCTACCATCCAATGGAATAACAAAAATCTCGTCAACATACTACCTTACATAATGACAAGGCTATCATCCATTGGAGTAACAAAAATCGCAAAAACAGAATACCTTCCATAATGACAAGGCTACCATCCATTGGGGTGACAAAAATCCCGACAATAGACTACCTTCCATAATGACAAGGCTACAATCCTTTGGAGTAACAAAAATATAGACAACACACTACCTTTTATAATTACAAGGCTACCAGACATTGTAATAACAAAAATCTGTACAACAAACTACCTTCCATAATGACAAGGTTACCATCCATTGGAGTAACAAAAATCTCGACAATAGACTACCTTCCATAATGACAAGGCTACAATCCATTGGAGTAACAAAAATATCGACAACAAACTACCTTCGATAATGACAAGGCTACCATCCATTAGAGTATGAAAAATCTCGACAACATACTACCTTCCATAATGACAAGGCTACGATCCATTAGAGTGACAAAAATCTCGACAATAGACTACCTTCCAAAATGACTAGGCTACCATCCATTAGAGTAACAAAGATATCGAGAACAAACTACCTTCTATAATGACAAAGCTACCATACATTGCAATAACAAAAATCTCGACATCAAACTACCATCCATAATGACAAGGCTACCATACATTGTAATAACAAAAATATCGACAAGAGTCTACCTTCCATAATGAGAAGGCTACCATCCATTGGAGTAACAAAAATCTCGATGATAGACTACCTTCCATAATGACAAGGCTACCATCCATCGGAGTAACAAAAATCTCGACAACAAACTACCGTCGATAATGATAAGGCTACCATCCATTAGAGTATCAAAAATCTCGACAACAGATTACCTTCCATAATGACAAAGCTACGATCCATTAGAGTAACACAAATCTCGACAACAGACTACCTTACATAATGACAAGGCTACCATCCATTGGAGTGAAAAAAATCTCGACAATAATCTACCTTCCATAATGACAAGGCTACAATCCATTGGAGTAACAAAAATATCGACAACAAACTACCTTTTATAATGACAAGGCTACCATACATTGTAATAACAAAAATCTGGACAACAAACTACCTTCCATAATGACAAGGCTACCTTACATTATAGTAAAAAAATCTCGACAACAATCTACCTTCCATAATGACAAGGCTTCCATCCATTGGACTAACAAAAATCTCGACAATAGACTACCTACCATAATGACAAGGCTACCATCAATTGGAATAAAAAAATCTCGCCAACAGTCTACCTTCCATAATGACAAGGCTACCATCCATTATAGTAAAAAAAATGACTTCCATAATGACAAGGCTACCATCCAATGGAATAACAAAAATCTCGACAACATACTACCTTACATAATGACAAGGCTATCATCCATTGGAGTAACAAAATCGCAAAAACAGACTACCTTCCATAATAACAAGGCTACCATCCATTGGAGTGACAAAAATCCCGACAATAGACTACCTTCCATAATGACAAGACTACTATCCTTTGGAGTAACAAAAATATAGACAACAGACTACCTTCTATAAATACAAGGCTACCATACGTTGTAATAACAAAAATCTGTACAACATACTACCTTCCATAATGACAAGGCTACCATCCATTGGAGTAACAAAAATCTCGACAATAGACTACCTTCCATAATGACAAGGCTACAATCCATTGGAGTAACAAAAATATCGACAACAAACTACCTTCGATAAGGACAAGGCTACCATCCATTAGAGTATGAAAAATCTCGACAACATACTACCTTCCATAATGACAAGGCTACGATCCATTAGAGTGACAAAAATCTCGAGAATAGACTACCTTCCAAAATGACTAGGCTACCATCCATTAGAGTAACAAAGATATCGACAACAAACTACCTTCTATAATGACAAGGCTACCATACATTGCAATAACAAAAATCTCGACAACAAACTACCTTCCAAAATGACAAGGCTACCATACATTGTAATAACAAAAATCTCGACAACAGTCTACCTTCCATAATCAGAAGGCTACCATCCATTGGAGTAACAAAAATCTCGATAATAGACTACCTTCCATAATGAAAAGACTACCATCCATCGGAGTAACAAAAATCTCGACAACAAACTACCTTCGATAATGATAAGGCTACCGTCCATTAGAGTATCAAAAATCTCGACAACAGATTACCTTCCATAATGACAAAGCTACTATCCATTAGAGTAACACAAATCTCGACAACAGACTACCTTACATAATGACAAGGCTACCATCCATTGGAGTGAAAAACATCTCGATAATAGACTACCATCCATAATGGACAAAAATCTGGACAACAAACTACCTTCCATAATGACAAGGCTACCTTACATTATAGTAAAAAAATCTCGACAACAATCTACCTTCCATAATGACAAGGCTTCCCTCCATTGGACTAACAAAAATCTCGACAATAGACTACCTTCCATAATGACAAGGCTACCATCCATTGGAGTAACAAAAATCTCGACAACAAACTAACTTCGATAATGACAAGGCTACCATCCATTAGAGTATGAAAAATCTCGACAACAGACTACCTTCCATAATGACAAGGCTACGATCCATTAGACTAACAAAAATCTCGACAACAGACTACCTTCCATAATGACAAGACTACAATCCATTGGAGTAATGAAAATATCAACAAGATACTACTTTCCATAATGCCAAGGCTACCATGCATTGGAGTAATGAAAATATCAACAAGAGACTACCTTCCAAAATTACAAGGCTACCATCCATTCGAGTAACAAAAATCTCGCCAACACACAACCTTCCATAATCACAAGGCTACCATCCATTGGAGTGACAAAAATCTCGACAACAGTCTACCTTCCATAATGACAATGCTACCATCTATTTGAGTAACAACAATCTCGACAACAGACTACCTTTCATAATGACAAGGCTACCATCAATTGTAGTAACCAAAATCTCGACAATAGAATACCTTCCATAATGACAAGGCTACCATCCATTGTAGTAACAAAAATCTCGATAACAGTCTACCTTCCATAATGAAAAGCCTACCATCCATTGAAGTAACAAAAATCTGGACAACAGAATACCTTCCATAATGACTAGGCTACTATCCATTGGAGTAACAAAGATATCGACAACAAACTACCTTCCATAATGTCAATGCTCCCATCCATTGGAGTAACAAAAATTTCGACAACAGACAACCTTCCATAATGACAAGGCTACCATCCATTAGAGTAACAAAAATTTTGAAAATAGACTACCTTCCATAATGACAAGGCTAAAATCCATTGGAGTAACAAAAATCTCGACAACAGACTACCTTTCATAATGACAAGGCTACCATCTATTGGAATAACAAAAATATAGAGAACATACTGCCTTCCATAATGATAAGGCGACCATCAATTGGAGTAACAAAAATCTCGACAACAAACTACGTTCCATAATGAATAGGCTACCATCCATTGGAGTAACAAAAATATCAACAATAAACTACCTTCTATAATGACAAGGATACCATACATTATAATAACCAAAATTTGGACAACAAACTACCTTCCATAATGAGAAGGCTACCTTACATTGTAGTAACAAAAATCTTGTCAATAGACTACTTCCATAATGACAAGGTTACCATCCATTGGAGTAACAAAAATCTCGACAATAGACTACCTTCCATAATGACAAGGCTACCATCCATTGGAGTGACAAAAATCTCGACAACAAACTACCTTCGAAAATGACAAGGCTACCATCCATTCGAGTATGAAAAATCTCGACAATAGACTACCTTCCATAATGACAAGGCTACGATCCATTAGACTAACAAAAATCTCGACAACAGACTACCTTCCATAATGACAAGGCTACAATCCATTGGAGTAATGAGAATATCAACAAGAGACTACCTTCCATAAGGACAAGGCTACCATGCATTAGAGTAATGAAAATATCAACAAGAGACTACCATCCATAATGACAAGGCTACCATCCATTGGAGTAACAAAAATCTCGCCAGCATACTACCTTCCATAATGACAAGGCTACCATCCATTGGAGTGAAAAAAATCTAGACAACAAACTACCTTCCATAATGACAAGGCTACCATCCATTGGAGTGACAAAAATCTCGTCAATAGACTACCTTCCTTAATGACAAGGCTACCATCCATTAGAGTGACAAATATATCGACAACAGACTACCTTTCATAATGACAACGCTACCATCCAATGGAGTAACAAAAATATCGACAATAGTCTACCTTCCATAATGAAAAGCCTACCATCCATTGGAGTAACAAAAATATGGACAACAGAATACCTTCCATAATGACTAGGCTATTATCCATTGGAGTAACAAAGATATCGACAACAGACTACCTTCAATAATAACAAGGCTACCATCCATTGGAGTAACAAAAATTTCGAAAACAGACTACCTTTCATAATGACAAGGCTACCATATATTGGAATAACAAAAATCTAGAGAACAGACTGCCTTCCAAAATAACAAGGCTACCATCCAATGGAATAACAAAAATCTCGACAACACACTACCTTCCATAATGACAAGGCTACCATCAATTGTAGTAACCAAAATCTCAACAATAGAATACCTTCCATAATGACAAGGCTACCATCCATTGTAGTAACAAAAATCTCGACAACAGTCTACCTTTCATAGACAATGCTACCATCCATTTGAGTAACAAAAATCTCGACAACAGACTACCTTCCATCATGACAAGGCTACCATCCATTGTAGTAACAAAAATGTAGACCACAGACTACCTTCCATAATGACAAGGCTACCATCCATTGGACTAACGAAAATCTCGACAATAGATTACCTTCCATAATGAAAAGCCTACCATCCATTAGAGTAACAAAAATCTGGACAACAGAATACCTTCCATAATGACTAGGCTACTATCCATTGGAGTAACAAAGATATCGACAACAAACTACCTTCCATAATGTCAATGCTACCATCCATTGGAGTAACAAAAATCTCGACAACAGACAACCTTCCATAATGACAAGGCTACCATCCATTAGAGTAACAAAAATTTCGAAAATAGACTACCTTCCATAATGACAAGGCTAAAATCCATTGGAGTAACAAAAATCTCGATAACAAACTACCTTTCATAATGACAAGGCTACCATCTATTGGAATAACAAAAATATAGAGAACAAATTGCCTTACATAATGACAAGGCTACCATCCAATGGAATAACAAAAATCTCGACAATAGATTACCTTCCATAATGAATAGGCTACCATCCGTTGGAGTTACAAAAATATCGACAATAGACTACCTACCATAATGACAAGGCTACCATCCATTGGAGTAACAAAAATATCGACAACAGACTACCTTTCATAATGACAAAGGCTACCATCCATTGGAGTAACAAAGATATCGACAACAGACTATCTTCCATAATGAATAGGCTACCATTCATTAGAGTAACAAAAATATCGACAACAAAATACCTTCCATTATGACTAGGTTACCATCCATTGAAGTAACAAAGATATCGACAACAGACTACCTTCCATAATGACAAGGCTACCATCTATAGGAATAAAATAAATCTCGAGAACAGACTACCTTCCATAATGACAGGGCTACCATCCAATGTAATAACAAAAATCTCGACAACATACTACCTTCCATAATGACAAGACTACCATCAATTGTAGTAACAAAATGTCGACAACAGACTACCTTCCATAATGACAAGGCTGCCATCCATTGTAGTAACAAAAATATCGAGAACAAACTACCATCCATAATGACAATGCTACCATCCATTGGAGTAACAAAAATCTCGACAACATATTACCTTCCATAATGACAAGGATACCATCAATTGTAGTAACCAAAATCTCGACAATAGAATACCTTCCGTAATGACAAGGCTACCCTCCAATGGACTAACGAAAATATCAACAAGAGACTACCTTCCATAATGATAAGGCTACCATCAATTGGAGTAACAAAAATCTCGACAACAGACTACCTTCCATAATGACAAGTCTACCATCCATTGTAGTAACAAAAATCTCGACAACAGACTACCTTCCATAATGAAAAGGCTACCATTCATTGGAGTAACCAAAATCTCGATAACAAACTACCTTCCACTATGACAAGGATACCATCTATTGGAATAACAAAAATATCGAGATAAGACTGCCTTCCATAATGACAAGGCTACCATCCAATGGAATAATAAAAATCTCGACAACATACTACCTTCCATAATGACAAGTCTACCATCCATTAAAGTGACAAAAATCTCGACAATAAACTACCTACCATAATGACTAGGTTACCATCCATTAGAGTAACAAAGATATCGAAAACAGACTACCTTTTATAATGACAAGGCTACCATACATTGTAATAACAAAAATCTCGAAAACAAACTACCTTCCACAATGGCAAGGCTACCATTCATTGTAGTAACAAAAATCTCGACAATAGTCTACCTTCCATAATGAAAAGGCTACCATCCATTGGAGTAACAAAAATCTCTCCAACAGACTACCTTCCATAATGACAAGGCTACCATCCACTGGAGTGAAAAAAATCTCGACAATAAAATACCTTCCATAATGACAAGGATACCATCCATTGGAGTAACAAAAATCTCGACAACAAACTACCTTCCATAATGACAAGGCTACCATCCATGGGAGTAACAAAAATCTCGACAATAGACTACCTTCCATAATGACAAGGCTACCATCCATTGGAGTGACAAAAATCTCGACAACAAACTACCTTCGAAAATGACAAGGATACCATCCATTCGAGAATGAAAAATCTCGAGAATAGACTACCTTCCATAATGACAAGGCTACGATCCATTAGACTAACAAAAATCTCGACAACAGACTACCTTCCATAATGACAAGGCTACAATCCATTGGAGTAATGAGAATATCAACAAGAGACTACCTTCCAAAATGACAAGGCTACCATGCATTAGAGTAATGAAAAAATCAACAAGAGACTACCTTCCATAATGACAAGGCTACCATCCATTGGAGTAACAAAAATCTCGCCAACAGACTACCTTCCATAATGACAAGGCTACCATCCATTGGAGTGAAAAAAATCACGACAACAAACTACCTTCCATAATGACAAGGCTACCATCCATTGGAGTGACAAAAATATCGTCAATAGACTACCTTCCATAATGACAAGGCTACCATCCATTAGAGTGACAAAAATATTGACAACAGACTACCTTCCATAATGACAACGCTACCATCCAATGGAGTAAAAAAAATATCGACAGATGACTACCTTCCATAATGAAAAGCCTACCATCCATTGGAGTAACAAAAATATGGACAAGAGAATACCTTCCGTAATGACTAGGCTACTATCCATTGGAGTAACAAAGATATCGACAACAGACTACCTTCCATAATAACAAGGCTACCATCCATTGGAGTAACAAAAATTTCGTAAACAGACTACCTTTCATAATGACAAGGCTACCATATATTGGAATAACAAAAATCTAGAGAACAGACTGCCTTCCAAAATGACAAGGCTACCATCCAATGGAATAACAAAAGTCTCGACAACACACTACCTTCCATAATGACAAGGCTACCATCAATTGTAGTAACCAAAATCTCAACAATAGAATACCTTCCATAATGACAAGGCTACCATCCATTGTAGTAACAAAAATCTCGACAACAGTCTACCTTCCATAATGACAATGCTACCATCCATTTGAGTAACAAAAATCTCGACAACAGACTACCTTCCATCATGACAAGGCTACCATCCATTGGACTAACGAAAATCTCGACAATAGATTACCTTCCATAATGAAAAGCCTACCATCCATTGGAGTAATAAAAATCTGGACAACAGAATACCTTCCATAATGACCAGGCTACTATCCATTGGAGTAACAAAGATATCGACAACAAACTACCTTCCATAATGTCAATGCTACCATCCATTGGAGTAACAAAAATTCCGACAATAGACAACCTTCCATAATGACAAGGCTACCATCCATTAGAGTAACAAAAATTTCGAAAATAGACTACCTTCCATAATGACAAGGCTAAAATCCATTGGAGTAACAAAAATCTCGATAACAGACTACCTTTCATAATGACAAGGCTACCATCTATTGGAATAACAAAAATATAGAGAACAGATTGCCTTACATAATGACAAGGCTACCATCCAATGGAATAACAAAAATCTCGACAATAGATTACCTTCCATAATGAATAGGCTACAATCTGTTGGAGTTACAAAAATATCGACAATAGACTACCTTCCATAATGACAAGGCTACCATCCATTGGAGTAACAAAAATATCGACAACAGACTTCCTTCCATAATGACAAAGGCTACCATCCATTCGAGTAACAAAGATATCGACAACAGACTACCTTCCATAATGACAAAGGCTACCATCCATTGTAGTGACAAAAATCTCGACAATAGACTACGTTCCATAATGAATAGGCTACCATCCATTGGAGTAAAAAAAATATCGACAATAGACTACCTTCCATAATGACAAGGCTACCATTCATTAGAGTAACAAAAATATCGACAACAAAATACCTTCCATTATGACTAGGCTACCATCCATTGTAGTGACAAAAATATCGACAACATACTACCTTCCATAATGACAAGACTACCATCAATTGTAGTAACAAAATCTCCACAACAGACTACCTTCCATAATGACAAGGCTGCCATCCATTGTAGTAACAAAAATATCGACAACAAACTACCTTCCATAATGACAATGCTACCATCCATTGGAGTAACAAAAATCTCGACAACATATTACCTTCCATAATGACAAGGATACCATCAATTGTAGTAACCAAAATCTCGACAATAGAATACCTTCCGTAATGACAAGGCTACCATCCAATGGACTAACGAAAATATCAACAAGAGACTACCTTCCATAATGATAAGGCTACCATCAATTGGAGTAACAAAAATCTCGACAACAGACTACCTTCCATAATGACAAGTCTACCATCCATTGTAGTAACAAAAATCTCGACAACAGACTACCTTCCATAATGACAAGGCAACCATCCAATGGAGTAACCAAAATCTCGATAACAGACTACCTTCCATAATGACAAGGATACCATCTATTGGAATAACAAAAATCTTGAGATAAGACTGCCTTCCATAATGACAAGGATACCATCCAATGGAATAATAAAAATCTCGACAACATACTACCTTCCATAATGACAAGACTACCATCTATTAAAGTGACAAAAATCTCGACAATAGACTAACTTCCATAATGACTAGGCTACCATCCATTAGAGTAACAAAGATTTCTTCAACAGACTACCTTCTATAATGACAAGGCAACCATACATTGTAATAACAAAAATCTCGACAACAAACTACCTTCCACAATGGCAAGGCTACCATACATTGTAGTAACAAAAATCTCGACAATAGTCTACCTTCCATAATGACAAGGCTACCATCCATTGGAGTAACAAAAATCTCTCCAACAGACTACCTTCCATAATGACAAGGCTACCATCCATTGTAGTGACAAAAATCTCGACAATAAAATACCTTCCATAATGACAAGGCTACCATCCATTGGAGTAACAAAAATCTCGACAACAAACTACCTTCCATAATGACAAGGCTACCATCCATTAGAGTGACAAAAATATTGACAACAGACTACATTCCATAATGACACGGCTACCATCCATTGGAGTAACAAAAATATCAACAATAGACTACCTTCCATAATGAAAAGCCTACCATCCATTGGAGTAACAAAAATATGGACAACAGACTACCTACCGTAATGACAATGCTACCATCCATTGGAGTAACAAAAATCTCGACAACAGACAACCTTCCATAATGACAAGGCTAGCATCCATTGGAGTGACAAAAATTTCGAAAATAGACTACTATCCATAATGACAAGGCTCAAATCCATTTGAGTACCAAAAATATCGACAACAGACTACCTTTCATAATGACAAGGCTACCAAATATTGGAATAACAAAAATCAAGAGCACAGGCTGCCTTCCAAAATGACAAGACTACCATCCAATAGAATAACAAAAATCTCGACAACACAATACCTTCCATAATGACAAGGCTACCATCCATTGTAGTAACAAAAATCTCGACAACAGTCTACCTTCCATAATGACAATGCTACCATCCATTTGAATAAAAAAAATCTCGACACTAGACTACCTTCCGTAATGAAAAGGCTACCATCCATTGTAGTAACAAAAATATAGACCACAAACTACCTTCCATAATGACAAGGCTACCATCCATTGTAGTAACAAAAATCTCGACCACAGACTACCTTCCATAATAACAAGGATACCATCCAATGGACTAACAAAAATCTCGATAATAGACTACCTTCCATAATGACAAGTATACCATCCATTGTAGTAATAAAAATCTCGAAAACAGACTACCTTCCATAATGACAAGGCTAAAATCCATTGGAATAAAAAAATCTCGAGATAAGACTGCCTTCCATAATGACAAGGCTATCATCTAATGGAATAACAAAAATCTCGACAACAAACTACCTTCCATAATGACAAGACTACCATCAATTGTAGTAACGAAAATCTCGAAAACAGACTACCTTCTATAATGACAAGGCTGCCATCCATTGTAGTAACAAAAATCTCAACAACAAACTACCTTCCATAATGACAATGCTACCATACATTGGAGTAACAAAAATCTCGACAACAGACTACCTTCTATAATGACAAGGCTACCATCCATTGTAGTAAAAAAAATCTCGACAACAGACTACCTTCCATAATGACAAGGCTACCATCCATTGGAGTAACAAAAATATCGAGAACAAACTACCGTCCATAATTACAAGGCTATCATCCAATGGAATAACAAAAATCTCGACAACATACTACCTTCCATAATGACAAGACTACCATCCATTAGAGTGACAAAAATATCGACAACAGACTACCTTCCATAATGACAAGGCTACCATCCATTGGAGTAACAAAAATTTCGACAATATACTACCTTCCATAATGAAAAGCCTACCATCCATTGGAGTAACAAAAATATGGACAACATAATACCTTCCATAATGACTAGGCTACTATCCATTGGAGTAACAAAGATATCGACAACAGACTACCTTCCATAATGACAATGCTACCATCCATTGGAGTAACAAAAATCTCGACAAGAGACAACATTCCATAATGACAAGGATACCATCCATTGGAGTAACAAAAATTTCGAAAACAGACTTCCTTCCATAATGACAAGGCTAAAATCCATTTGAGTAACAAAAATCTCGACAACAGACTACCTTTCATAATGACAAGGCTACCATATATTGGAATAACAAAAATCTAGAGAATAGACTGCCTTCCAAAATGAAAAGGCTACCATCCAATGGAATAACAAAAATCTCGACAACATACTACCTTCCATAATGACAAGGCTACCATCCATTAGAGTAACAAAAATCTCGACAACAGACTACCTTCCATAATGACAAGGCTACCATCCATTGTAGTAACAAAAATCTAGACCACAGACTACCTTCCATAATGAAAAGGCTACCATCCATTGGACTAACAAAAATCTCGACAACAGACTACCTTCCATAATGACAAGGCTACCATCCATTGGAGTAACGAAAATCTTGACAACAAACTACGTTCCATAATGAATAGGCTACCATCCATTGGAGTAACAAAAATATTGACAATAGACTACCTTCCATAATGACAAGGCTACCGTCTATTGGAGTAACAAAAATATCAACAACATAATACCTTCCATTATGACTAGGCTACCATCCATTGGAGTAACAAAGATATCGACAACAGACTACCTTCCATAATGACAAAGGCTACCATCCATTGGAGTGACAAAAATTTCGACAACAGACTACCTTCCATAATGACAAGGTTACCATCCATTGGAGTAATAAAAATCTCGAAAATAGACTACCTTCCATAATGACAAGGATACCATCCATTGGAATAACAAAAATCTCGACAACATACTACCTTCCATAATGACAAGACTACCATCTATTGTAGTAACGAAAATATCAACAAGAGACTACCTTCCATAATGATAAGTCCACCATCCATCAGAATAACAATTATATCGACAACAAACTATGTTCCATAATGAATAGGCGACCATTCATTGGAGTAACAAAAATATCAACAAGAGACTACCTTCCAAAATGATAAGGCAACCATCCATTGTAGTAACAAAAATCTCGACAACATACTACCTTCCATAATGACAAGGCTACCATCCATTGGAGTAACGAAAATCTCGCCAACAGACTACCTTCCATAATGACAAGGCTACCGTCCATTGGAGTGACAAAAATCTCGACAATAGACTACCTTCCATAATGACAAGGCTACCATCCATTGGAGTAACAAAATCTCGACAACAAACTACCTTCCATAATGACAACGCTACCATCTATTGGAGTAACAAAAATCTCGACAACAAACTACCTTCCATAATGACAAGACTACCATCCATTAGAGTGACAAAAATATCGACAACAGACTACCTTCCATAATGTCAAGGCTACCATCCATTGGAGTAACAAAAATTTCGACAATAGACTACCTTCCATAATGAAAAGCCTACCATCCATTGGAGTAACAAAAATATGGACAACATAATACCTTCCATAATGACTAGGCTACTATACATTGGAGTAACAAAGATATCGACAACAGACTACCTTCCATAATGACAATGCTACCATCCATTGGAGTAACAAAAATCTCGACAAGAGACAACATTCCATAATGACAAGGATACCATCCATTGGAGTAACAAAAATTTTGAAAACAGACTACCTTCCATAATGACAAGGCTAAAATCCATTTGAGTAACAAAAATCTCGACAACAGACTACCTTTCATAATGACAAGGCTACAATATATTGGAATAACAAAAATCTAGAGAACAGACTGCCTTCCAAAATGACAAGGCTACCATCCAATGGAATAACAAAAATCTCGACAACATACTACCTTCCATAATGACAAGGCTACCATCCATTAGAGTAACAAAAATCTCGACAACAGACTACCTTCCATAATGACAAGGATAACATCCATTGGAGTAACAAAAATCTCGACAACAAACTACCTTCCATAATGACAAGGCTACCATCCATTAGAGTGACAAAAATATCGACAACAGACTACATTCCATAATGACACGGCTACCATCCATTGGAGTAACAAAAATATCAACAATAGACTACCTTCCATAATGAAAAGCCTACCATCCATTGGAGTAACAAAAATATGGACAACAGACTACCTACCTTAATGACAATGCTACCATCCATTGGAGTAACAAAAATCTCGACAACAGACAACCTTCCATAATGACAAGGCTAGCATCCATTGGAGTAACAAAAATTTCGAAAATAGACTACTATCCATAATGACAAGGCTCAAATCCATTTGAGTAACAAAAATCTCGACAACAGACTACCTTTCATAATGACAAGGCTACCAAATATTGGAATAACAAAAATCAAGAGCACGGGCTGCCTTCCAAAATGACAAGGCTACCATCCAATAGAATAACAAAAATCTCGACAACACAATACCTTCCATAATGACAAGGCTACCATCCATTGTAGTAACAAAAATCTCGACAACAGTCTACCTTCCATAATGACAATGCTGCGATCCATTTGAGTAAAAAAAATCTCGACAACAGACTACCTTCCATAATGAAAAGGCTACCATCCATTGTAGTAACAAAAATATAGACCACAAACTACCTTCCATAATGACAAGGCTACCATCCATTGTAGTAACAAAAATTTCGACCACAGACTACCTTCCATAATAACAAGGATACCATCCAATGGACTAACAAAAATCTCGATAATAGACTACCTTCCATAATGACAAGTATACCATCCATTGTAGTAATAAAAATCTCGACAACAAACTACCTTCCATAATGACAAGGCTACCATCCATTGGAGTAACAAAAATCTCGAAAACACACTACCTTCCATAATGACAAGGCTAAAATCCATTGGAATAAAAAAATCTCGAGATAAGACTGCCTTCCATAATGACAAGGCTATCATCTAATGGAATAACAAAAATCTCGACAACATACTACCTTCCATAATGACAAGACTACCATCAATTGTAGTAACGAAAATCTCGAAAACAGACTACCTTCCATAATGACAAGGCTGCCATCCATTGTAGTAACAAAAATCTCAACAACAAACTACCTTCCATAATGACAATGCTACCATCCATTGGAGTAACAAAAATCTCGACAACAGACTACCTTCCATAATGACAAGGCTACCATCCATTGTAGTAACAAAAATCTCGACAACAGACTACCTTCCATAATGACAAGGCTACCATCCATTGGAGTAACCAAAATCTCGATAACAGACTACTTTCCATAATGACAAGGCTACCATCTATTGGAATAACAAAAATATCGAGAACAAACTACCGTCCATAATGACAAGGCTATCATCCAATGGAATAACAAAAATCTCGACAACATACTACCTTCCATAATGACAAGACTACCATCCATTAGAGTGACAAAAATATCGACAACAGACTACCTTCCATAATGAGAAGGCTACCATCCATTGGAGTAACAAAAATTTCGACAATAGACTACCTTCCATAATGAAAAGCCTACCATCCATTGGAGTAACAAAAATATGGACAACATAATACCTTCCATAATGACTAGGCTACTATTCATTGGAGTAACAAAGATATCGACAACAGACTACCTTCCATAATGACAATGCTACCATCCATTGGAGTAACAAAAATCTCGACAAGAGACAACATTCCATAATGACAAGGATACCATCCATTGGAGTAACAAAAATTTCGAAAACAGACTACCTTCCATAACGACAAGGCTAAAATCCATTTGAGTAACAAAAATCTCGACAACAGACTACCTTTCATAATGACAAGGCTACCATATATTGGAATAACAAAAATCTAGAGAATAGACTGCCTTCCAAAATGAAAAGGCTACCATCCAATGGAATAACAAAAATCTCGACAACATACTACCTTCCATAATGACAAGGCTACCATCCATTAGAGTAACAAAAATCTCGACAACATACTACCTTCCATAATGACAAGTCTACCATCCATTGTAGTAACAAAAATCTCGACAACAGACTACCTTCCATAATGACAAGGCTACCATCCATTGGAGTAACGAAAATCTCGCCAACAGACTACCTTCCATAATGACAAGGCTACCGTCCATTGGAGTGACAAAAATCTCGACAATAGACTACCTTCCATAATGACAAGGCTACCATCCATTGGAGTAACAAAATCTCGACAACAAACTACCTTCCATAATGACAACGCTACCCTCTATTGGAGTAACAAAAATCTCGACAACAAACTACCTTCCATAATGACAAGACTACCATCCATTAGAGTGACAAAAATATCGACAACAGACTACCTTCCATAATGTCAAGGCTACCATCCATTGGAGTAACAAAAATTTCGACAATAGACTACCTTCCATAATGAAAAGCCTACCATCCATTGGAGTAACAAAAATATGGACAACATAATACCTTCCATAATGACTAGGCTACTATACATTGGAGTAACAAAGATATCGACAACAGACTACCTTCCATAATGACAATGCTACCATCCATTGGAGTAACAAAAATCTCGACAAGAGACAACATTCCATAATGACAAGGATACCATCCATTGGAATAACAAAAATTTTGAAAACAGACTACCTTCCATAATGACAAGGCTAAAATCCATTTGAGTAACAAAAATCTCGACAACAGACTACCTTTCATAATGACAAGGCTACAATATATTGGAATAACAAAAATCTAGAGAACAGACTGCCTTCCAAAATGACAAGGCTACCATCCAATGGAATAACAAAAATCTCGACAACATAATACCTTCCATAATGACAAGGCTACCATCCATTAGAGTAACAAAAATCTCGACAACAGACTACCTTCCATAATGACAAGGATAACATCCATTGGAGTAACAAAAATCTCGACAACAAACTACCTTCCATAATGACAAGGCTACCATCCATTAGAGTGACAAAAATATCGACAACATACTACATTCCATAATGACACGGCTACCATCCATTGGAGTAATTAAAATATCAACAATAGACTACCTTCCATAATGAAAAGCCTACCATCCATTGGAGTAACAAAAATATGGACAACAGACTACCTACCTTAATGACAATGCTACCATCCATTGGAGTAACAAAAATCTCGACAACAGACAACCTTCCATAATGACAAGGCTAGCA
The DNA here is from genome assembly GCA_948472305.1 of Vicia faba. Taxonomy (NCBI): domain Eukaryota; kingdom Viridiplantae; phylum Streptophyta; class Magnoliopsida; order Fabales; family Fabaceae; genus Vicia; species Vicia faba. Next base: position 764,022,997 of record OX451738.1, read on the forward strand.
TCCATTGGAGTAACAAAAATTTCGAAAATAGACTACTATCCATAATGACAAGGCTCAAATCCATTTGAGTAACAAAAATCTCGACAACAGACTACCTTTCATAATGACAAGGCTACCAAATATTGGAATAACAAAAATCAAGAGCACAGGCTGCCTTCCAAAATGACAAGGCTACCATCCAATAGAATAACAAAAATCTCGACAACACAATACCTTCCATAATGACAAGGCTACCATCCATTGTAGTAACAAAAATCTCGACAACAGTCTACCTTCCATAATGACAATGCTGCGATCCATTTGAGTAAAAAAAATCTCGACAACAGACTACCTTCCATAATGAAAAGGCTACCATCCATTGTAGTAACAAAAATATAGACCACAAACTACCTTCCATAATGACAAGGCTACCATCCATTGTAGTAACAAAAATCTCGACCACAGACTACCTTCCATAATAACAAGGATACCATCCAATGGACTAACAAAAATCTCGATAATAGACTACCTTCCATAATGACAAGTATACCATCCATTGTAGTAATAAAAATCTCGACAACAAACTACCTTCCATAATGACAAGGCTACCATCCATTGGAGTAACAAAAATCTCGAAAACACACTACCTTCCATAATGACAAGGCTAAAATCCATTGGAATAAAAAAATATCGAGATAAGACTGCCTTCCATAATGACAAGGCTATCATCTAATGGAATAACAAAAATCTCGACAACATACTACCTTCCATAATGACAAGACTACCATCAATTGTAGTAACGAAAATCTCGAAAACAGACTACCTTCCATAATGACAAGGCTGCCATCCATTGTAGTAACAAAAATCTCAACAACAAACTACCTTCCATAATGACAATGCTACCATCCATTGGAGTAACAAAAATCTCGACAACAGACTACCTTCCATAATGACAAGGCTACCATCCATTGTAGTAACAAAAATCTCGACAACAGACTACCTTCCATAATGACAAGGCTACCATCCATTGGAGTAACCAAAATCTCGATAACAGACTACTTTCCATAATGACAAGGCTACCATCTATTGGAATAACAAAAATATCGAGAACAAACTACCGTCCGTAATGACAAGGCTATCATCCAATGGAATAACAAAAATCTCGACAACATACTACATTCCATAATGACAAGACTACCATCCATTAGAGTGACAAAAATATCGACAACAGACTACCTTCCATAATGAGAAGGCTACCATCCATTGGAGTAACAAAAATTTCGACAATAGACTACCTTCCATAATGAAAAGCCTACCATCCATTGGAGTAACAAAAATATGGACAACATAATACCTTCCATAATGACTAGGCTACTATTCATTGGAGTAACAAAGATATCGACAACAGACTACCTTCCATAATGACAATGCTACCATCCATTGGAGTAACAAAAATCTCGACAAGAGACAACATTCCATAATGACAAGGATACCATCCATTGGAGTAACAAAAATTTCGAAAACAGACTACCTTCCATAATGACAAGGCTAAAATCCATTTGAGTAACAAAAATCTCGACAACAGACTACCTTTCATAATGACAAGGCTACCATATATTGGAATAACAAAAATCTAGAGAATAGACTGCCTTCCAAAATGAAAAGGCTACCATCCAATGGAATAACAAAAATCTCGACAACATACTACCTTCCATAATGACAAGGCTACCATCCATTAGAGTAACAAAAATCTCGACAACAGACTACCTTCCATAATGACAAGGCTACCATCCATTGTAGTAACAAAAATCGAGACCACAGACTACCTTCCATAATGAAAAGGCTACCATCCATTGGACTAACAAAAATCTCGACAACAGACTACCTTCCATAATGACAAGGCTACCATCCATTGGAGTAACGAAAATCTTGACAACAAACTACGTTCCATAATGAATAGGCTACCATCCATTGGAGTAACAAAAATATCGACAATAGACTACCTTCCATAATGACAAGGCTACCGTCTATTGGAGTAACAAAAATATCAACAACATAATACCTTCCATTATGACTAGGCTACCATCCATTGGAGTAACAAAGATATCGACAACAGACTACCTTCCATAATGACAAAGGCTACCGTCCATTGGAGTGACAAAAATTTCGACAACAGACTACCTTCCATAATGACAAGGTTACCATCCATTGGAGTAATAAAAATCTCGAAAACAGACTACCTTCCATAATGACAAGGATACCATCCATTGGAATAACAAAAATCTCGACAACATACTACCTTCCATAATGACAAGACTACCATCTATTGTAGTAACGAAAATCTCAACAAGAGACTACCTTCCATAATGATAAGTCCACCATCCATCAGAATAACAAATATATCGACAACATACTATGTTCCATAATGAATAGGCTACCATTCATTGGAGTAACAAAAATATCAACAAGAGACTACCTTCCAAAATGATAAGGCTACCATCAATTGGAGTAACAAAAATCTCGACAACATACTACCTTCCATAATGACAAGTCTACCATCCATTGTAGTAACAAAAATCTCGACAACAGACTACCTTCCATAATGACAAGGCTACCATCCATTGGAGTAACGAAAATCTCGCCAACAGACTACCTTCCATAATGACAAGGCTACCGTCCATTGGAGTGACAAAAATCTCGACAATAGACTACCTTCCATAATGACAAGGCTACCATCCATTGGAGTAACAAAATCTCGACAACAAACTACCTTCCATAATGACAACGCTACCATCCATTGGAGTAACAAAAATCTCGACAACAAACTACCTTCCATAATTACAAGACTACCATCCATTAGAGTGACAAAAATATCGACAACAGACTACCTTCCATAATGTCAAGGCTACCATCCATTGGAGTAACAAAAATTTCGACAATAGACTACCTTCCATAATGAAAAGCCTACCATCCATTGGAGTAACAAAAATATGGACAACATAATACCTTCCATAATGACTAGGCTACTATACATTGGAGTAACAAAGATATCGACAACAGACTACCTTCCATAATGACAATGCTACCATCCATTGGAGTAACAAAAATCTCGACAAGAGACAACATTCCATAATGACAAGGATACCATCCATTGGAGTAACAAAAATTTTGAAAACAGACTACCTTCCATAATGACAAGGCTAAAATCCATTTGAGTAACAAAAATCTCGACAACAGACTACCTTTCATAATGACAAGGCTACCATATATTGGAATAACAAAAATCTAGAGAACAGACTGCCTTCCAAAATGACAAGGCTACCATCCAATGGAATAACAAAAATCTCGACAACATACTACCTTCCATAATGACAAGGCTACCATCCATTAGAGTAACAAAAATCTCGACAACAGACTACCTTCCATAATGACAAGGATAACATCCATTGGAGTAACAAAAATCTCGACAACAAACTACCTTCCATAATGACAAGGCTACCATCCATTAGAGTGACAAAAATATCGACAACAGACTACATTCCATAATGACACGGCTACCATCCATTGGAGTAACAAAAATATCAACAATAGACTACCTTCCATAATGAAAAGCCTACCATCCATTGGAGTAACAAAAATATGGACAACAGACTACCTACCATAATGACAATGCTACCATCCATTGGAGTAACAAAAATCTCGACAACAGACAACCTTCCATAATGACAAGGCTAGCATCCATTGGAGTAACAAAAATTTCGAAAATAGACTACTATCCATAATGACAAGGCTCAAATCCATTTGAGTAACAAAAATCTCGACAACAGACTACCTTTCATAATGACAAGGCTACCAAATATTGGAATAACAAAAATCAAGAGCACAGGCTGCCTTCCAAAATGACAAGGCTACCATCCAATAGAATAACCAAAATCTCGACAACACAATACCTTCCATAATGACAAGGCTACCATCCATTGTAGTAACAAAAATCTCGACAACAGTCTACCTTCCATAATGACAATGCTACGATCCATTTGAGTAAAAAAAATCTCGACAACAGACTACCTTCCATAATGAAAAGGCTACCATCCATTGTAGTAACAAAAATATAGACCACAAACTACCTTCCATAATGACAAGGCTACCATCCATTGGAGTAATAAAAATCTCGAAAATAGACTACCTTCCATAATGACAAGGATACCATCCATTGGAATAACAAAAATCTCGACAACATACTACCTTCCATAATGACAAGACTACCATCTATTGTAGTAACGAAAATCTCAACAAGAGACTACCTTCCATAATGATAAGTCCACCATCCATCAGAATAACAATTATATCGACAACAAACTATGTTCCATAATGAATAGGCGACCATTCATTGGAGTAACAAAAATATCAACAAGAGATAACCTTCCAAAATGATAAGGCTACCATCAATTAGAGTAACAAAAATCTCGACAACATACTACCTTCCATAATGACAAGTCTACCATCCATTGTAGTAACAAAAATCTCGACAACAGACTACCTTCCATAATGACAAGGCTACCATCCATTGGAGTAACGAAAATCTCGCCAACAGACTACCTTCCATAATGACAAGGCTACCGTCCATTGGAGTGACAAAAATCTCGACAATAGACTACCTTCCATAATGACAAGGCTACCATCCATTGGAGTAACAAAATCTCGACAACAAACTACCTTCCATAATGACAACGCTACCATCCATTGGCGTAACAAAAATCTCGACAACAAACTACCTTCCATAATGACAAGACTACCATCCATTAGAGTGACAAAAATATCGACAACAGACTACCTTCCATAATGTCAAGGCTACCATCCATTGGAGTAACAAAAATTTCGACAATAGAGTACCTTCCATAATGAAAAGCCTACCATCCATTGGAGTAACAAAAATATGGACAACATAATACCTTCCATAATGACTAGGCTACTATACATTGGAGTAACAAAGATATCGACAACAGACTACCTTCCATAATGACAATGCTACCATCCATTGGAGTAACAAAAATCTCGACAAGAGACAACATTCCATAATGACAAGGATACCATCCATTGGAGTAACAAAAATTTTGAAAACAGACTACCTTCCATAATGACAAGGCTAAAATCCATTTGAGTAACAAAAATCTCGACAACAGACTACCTTTCATAATGACAAGGCTACCATATATTGGAATAACAAAAATCTAGAGAACAGACTGCCTTCCAAAATGACAAGGCTACCATCCAATGGAATAACAAAAATCTCGACAACATACTACCTTCCATAATGACAAGGCTACCATCCATTAGAGTAACAAAAATCTCGACAACAGACTACCTTCCATAATGACAAGGATAACATCCATTGGAGTAACAAAAATCTCGACAACAAACTACCTTCCATAATGACAAGGCTACCATCCATTAGAGTGACAAAAATATCGACAACAGACTACATTCCATAATGACACGGCTACCATCCATTGGAGTAACAAAAATATCAACAATAGACTACCTTCCATAATGAAAAGCCTACCATCCATTGGAGTAACAAAAATATGGACAACAGACTACCTACCATAATGACAATGCTACCATCCATTGGAGTAACAAAAATCTCGACAACAGACAACCTTCCATAATGACAAGGCTAGCATCCATTGGAGTAACAAAAATTTCGAAAATAGACTACTATCCATAATGACAAGGCTCAAATCCATTTGAGTAACAAAAATCTCGACAACAGACTACCTTTCATAATGACAAGGCTACCAAATATTGGAATAACAAAAATCAAGAGCACAGGCTGCCTTCCAAAATGACAAGGCTACCATCCAATAGAATAACAAAAATCTTGACAACACAATACCTTCCATAATGACAAGGCTACCATCCATTGTAGTAACAAAAATCTCGACAACAGTCTACCTTCCATAATGACAATGCTACGATCCATTTGAGTAAAAAAAATCTCGACAACAGACTACCTTCCATAATGAAAAGGCTACCATCCATTGTAGTAACAAAAATATAGACCACAAACTACCTTCCATAATGACAAGGCTACCATCCATTGGAGTAATAAAAATCTCGAAAATAGACTACCTTCCATAATGACAAGGATACCATCCATTGGAATAACAAAAATCTCGACAACATACTACCTTCCATAATGACAAGACTACCATCTATTGTAGTAACGAAAATCTCAACAAGAGACTACCTTCCATAATGATAAGTCCACCATCCATCAGAATAACAATTATATCGACAACAAACTATGTTCCATAATGAATAGGCGACCATTCATTGGAGTAACAAAAATATCAACAAGAGACTACCTTCCAAAATGATAAGGCTACCATCAATTAGAGTAACAAAAATCTCGACAACATACTACCTTCCATAATGACAAGTCTACCATCCATTGTAGTAACAAAAATCTCGACAACAGACTACCTTCCATAATGACAAGGCTACCATCCATTGGAGTAACGAAAATCTCGCCAACAGACTACCTTCCATAATGACAAGGCTACCGTCCATTGGAGTGACAAAAATCTCGACAATAGACTACCTTCCATAATGACAAGGCTACCATCCATTGGAGTAACAAAATCTCGACAACAAACTACCTTCCATAATGACAACGCTACCATCCATTGGCGTAACAAAAATCTTGACAACAAACTACCTTCCATAATGACAAGACTACCATCCATTAGAGTGACAAAAATATCGACAACAGACTACCTTCCATAATGTCAAGGCTACCATCCATTGGAGTAACAAAAATTTCGACAATAGACTACCTTCCATAATGAAAAGCCTACCATCCATTGGAGTAACAAAAATATGGACAACATAATACCTTCCATAATGACTAGGCTACTATACATTGGAGTAACAAAGATATCGACAACAGACTACCTTCCATAATGACAATGCTACCATCCATTGGAGTAACAAAAATCTCGACAAGAGACAACATTCCATAATGACAAGGATACCATCCATTGGAGTAACAAAAATTTTGAAAACAGACTACCTTCCATAATGACAAGGCTAAAATCCATTTGAGTAACAAAAATCTCGACAACAGACTACCTTTCATAATGACAAGGCTACCATATATTGGAATAACAAAAATCTAGAGAACAGACTGCCTTCCAAAATGACAAGGCTACCATCCAATGGAATAACAAAAATCTCGACAACATACTACCTTCCATAATGACAAGGCTACCATCCATTAGAGTAACAAAAATCTCGACAACAGACTACCTTCCATAATGACAAGGATAACATCCATTGGAGTAACAAAAATCTCGACAACAAACTACCTTCCATAATGACAAGGCTACCATCCATTAGAGTGACAAAAATATCGAAAACAGACTACATTCCATAATGACACGGCTACCATCCATTGGAGTAACAAAAATATCAACAATAGACTACCTTCCATAATGAAAAGCCTACCATCCATTGGAGTAACAAAAATATGGACAACAGACTACCTACCATAATGACAATGCTACCATCCATTGGAGTAACAAAAATCTCGACAACAGACAACCTTCCATAATGACAAGGCTAGCATCCATTGGAGTAACAAAAATTTCGAAAATAGACTACTATCCATAATGACAAGGCTCAAATCCATTTGAGTAACAAAAATCTCGACAACAGACTACCTTTCATAATGACAAGGATACCAAATATTGGAATAACAAAAATCAAGAGCACAGACTGCCTTCCAAAATGACAAGGCTACCATCCAATAGAATAACAAAAATCTCGACAACACAATACCTTCCATAATGACAAGGCTACCATCCATTGTAGTAACAAAAATCTCGACAACAGTTTACCTTCCATAATGACAATGCTACGATCCATTTGAGTAAAAAAAATCTCGACAACAGACTACCTTCCATAATGAAAAGGCTACCATCCATTGTAGTAACAAAAATATAGACCACAAACTACCTTCCATAATGACAAGGCTACCATCCATTGTAGTAACAAAAATCTCGACCACAGACTACCTTCCATAATAACAAGGATACCATCTAATGGACTAACAAAAATCTCGATAATAGACTACCTTCCATAATGACAAGTATACCATCCATTGTAGTAATAAAAATCTCGACAACAAACTACCTTCCATAATGACAAGGCTACCATCCATTGGAGTAACAAAAATCTCGAAAACACACTACCTTCCATAATGACAAGGATAAAATCCATTGGAATAAAAAAATCTCGAGATAAGACTGCCTTCCATAATGACAAGGCTATCATCTAATGGAATAACAAAAATCTCGACAACATACTACCTTCCATAATGACAAGACTACCATCAATTGTAGTAACGAAAATCTCGAAAACAGACTACCTTCCATAATGACAAGGCTGCCATCCATTGTAGTAACAAAAATCTCAACAACAAACTACCTTCCATAATGACAATGCTACCATCCATTGGAGTAACAAAAATTTCGAAAACAGACTACCTTCCATAATGACAAGGCTAAAATCCATTTGAGTAACAAAAATCTCGACAACAGACTACCTTTCATAATGACAAGGCTACCATATATTGGAATAACAAAAATCTAGAGAATAGACTGCCTTCCAAAATGAAAAGGCTACCATCCAATGGAATAACAAAAATCTCGACAACATACTACCTTCCATAATGACAAGGCTACCATCCATTAGAGTAACAAAAATCTCGACAACAGACTACCTTCCATAATGACAAGGCTACCATCCATTGTAGTAACAAAAATCTAGACCACAGACTACCTTCCATAATGAAAAGGCTACCATCCATTGGACTAACAAAAATCTCGACAACAGACTACCTTCCATAATGACAAGGCTACCATCCATTGGAGTAACGAAAATCTTGACAACAAACTACGTTCCATAATGAATAGGCTACCATCCATTGGAGTAACAAAAATATCGACAATAGACTACCTTCCATAATGACAAGGCTACCGTCTATTGGAGTAACAAAAATATCAACAAAATAATACCTTCCATTATGACTAGGCTACCATCCATTGGAGTAACAAAGATATCGACAACAGACTACCTTCCATAATGACAAAAGCTACCATCCATTGGAGTGACAAAAATTTCGACAACAGACTACCTTCCATAATGACAAGGTTACCATCCATTGGAGTAATAAAAATCTCGAAAACAGACTACCTTCCATAATGACAAGGATACCATCCATTGGAATAACAAAAATCTCGACAACATACTACCTTCCATAATGACAAGACTACCATCTATTGTAGTAACGAAAATCTCAACAAGAGACTACCTTCCATAATGATAAGTCCACCATCCATCAGAATAACAAATATATCGACAACAAACTATGTTCCATAATGAATAGGCTACCATTCATTGGAGTAACAAAAATATCAACAAGAGACTACCTTCCAAAATGATAAGGCTACCATCAATTGGAGTAACAAAAATCTCGACAACATACTACCTTCCATAATGACAAGTCTACCATCCATTGTAGTAACAAAAATCTCGACAACAGACTACCTTTCATAATGACAAGGCTACCATCCATTGGAGTAACGAAAATCTCGCCAACAGACTACCTTCCATAATGACAAGGCTACCGTCCATTGGAGTGACAAAAATCTCGACAATAGACTACCTTCCATAATGACAAGGCTACCATCCATTGGAGTAACAAAATCTCGACAACAAACTACCTTCCATAATGACAACGCTACCATCCATTGGAGTAACAAAAATCTCGACAACAAACTACCTTCCATAATGACAAGACTACCATCCATTAGAGTGACAAAAATATCGACAACAGACTACCTTCCATAATGACAAGGCTACCATCCATTGGAGTAACAAAAATTTCGACAATAGACTACCTTCCATAATGAAAAGCCTACCATCCATTGGAGTAACAAAAATATGGACAACATAATACCTTCCATAATGACTAGGCTACTATCAATTGGAGTAACAAAGATATCGACAACAGACTACCTTCCATAATGACAATGCTACCATCCATTGGAGTAACAAAAATCTCGACAAGAGACAACATTCCATAATGACAAGGATACCATCCATTGGAGTAACAAAAACTTTGAAAACAGACTACCTTCCATAATGACAAGGCTAAAATCCATTTGAGTAACAAAAATCTCGACAACAGACTACCTTTCATAATGACAAGGCAACCATATATTGGAATAACAAAAATCTAGAGAACAGACTTCCTTCCAAAATGACAAGGCTACCATCCAATGGAATAACAAAAATCTCGACAACATACTACCTTCCATAATGACAAGGCTACCATCCATTAGAGTAACAAAAATCTCGACAACAGACTACCTTCCATAATGACAAGGCTACCATCCATTGTAGTAAAAAAAATCTAGACCACAGACTACCTTCCATAATGAAAAGGCTACCCTCCATTGGACTAACAAAAATCTCGACAACAGACTACCTTCCATAATTACAAGGCTACCATCCATTCGAGTAACGAAAATCTTGACAACAAACTACGTTCCATAATGAATAGGCTACCATCCATTGGAGTAACAAAAATATCGACAATAGACTACCTTCCATAATGACAAGGCTACCATCCATTAGAGTAACAAAAATATCGACAACATAATACCTTCCATTATGACTAGGCTACCATCCATTGGAGTAACAAAGATATCGACAACAGACTACCTTCCATAATGACAAAGGCTACCATCCATTGGAGTGACAAAAATTTCGACAACAGACTACCTTCCATAATGACAAGGTTACCATCCATTGGAGTAATAAAAATCTTGAAAATAGACTACCTTCCATAATGACAATGCTACCATCCATTTGAGTAAAAAAAATCTCAACAACATACTACCTTCCATAATGACAAGACTACCATCCATTGTAGTAACAAAAATCTCGACAACAGACTGCCTTCCATAATGACAAGGCTACCATCTATTGGAGTAACGAAAATCTCGACAACATATTACCTTCCATAATGACAAGGCTACCGTCCATTGGAGTGACAAAAATCTCGACAATAGACTACCTTCCATAATGACAAGGCTACCATCCATTGGAGTAACAAAATCTCGACAACAAACTACCTTCCATAATGACAACGCTACCATCCATTGGAGTAACAAAAATCTCGACAACAGACTACCTTCCATAATGACAAGGCTACCATCCATTGTAGTAACAAAAATCTCGACCATAGACTACCTTCCATAATAACAAGGATACCATCCAATGGACTAACAAAAATCTCGATAATAGACTACCTTCCATAATGACAAGTATACCATCCATTGTAGTAATAAAAATCTCGACAACAAACTACCTTCCATAATGACAAGGCTACCATCCATTGGAGTAACAAAAATCTCGAAAACAGACTACCTTCCATAATGACAAGGCTAAAATCCATTGGAATAAAAAAATCTCGAGATAAGACTACCTTCCATAATGACAATGCTACCATCCATTGGAGTAACAAAAATCTCGACAACAGACTACCTTCCATAATGACAAGGCTACCATCCATTGTAGTAACAAAAATCTCGACAACAGACTACCTTCCATAATGACAAGGCTACCATCCATTGGAGTAACCAAAATCTCGATAACAGACTACTTTCCATAATGACAAGGCTACCATCTATTGGAATAACAAAAATATCGAGAACAAACTATCGTCCATAATGACAAGGCTATCATCCAATGGAATAACAAAAATCTCGACAACATACTACCTTCCATAATGACAAGACTACCATCCATTAGAGTGACAAAAATATCGACAACAGACTACCTTCCATAATGAGAAGGCTACCATCCATTGGAGTAACAAAAATTTCGACAATAGACTACCTTCCATAATGAAAAGCCTACCATCCATTGGAGTAACAAAAATATGGACAACATAATACCTTCTATAATGACTAGGCTACTATCCATTGGAGTAACAAAGATATCGACAACAGACTACCTTCCATAATGACAATGCTACCATCCATTGGAGTAACAAAAATCTCGACAAGAGACAACATTCCATAATGACAAGGATACCATCCATTGGAGTAACAAAAATTTCGAACACAGACTACCTTCCATAATGACAAGGCTAAAATCCATTTGAGTAACAAAAATCTCGACAACAGACTACCTTTCATAATGACAAGGCTACCATATATTGGAATAACAAAAATCTAGAGAATAGACTGCCTTCCAAAATGAAAAGGCTACCATCCAATGGAATAACAAAAATCTCTACAACATACTACCTTCCATAATGACAAGGCTACCATCCATTAGAGTAACAAAAATCTCGACAACAGACTACCTTCCATAATGACAAGGCTACCATCCATTGTAGTAACAAAAATCTAGACCACAGACTACCTTCCATAATGAAAAGGCTACCATCCATTGGACTAACAAAAATCTCGACAACAGACTACCTTCCATAATGACAAGGCTACCATCCATTGGAGTAACGAAAATCTTGACAACAAACTACGTTCCATAATGAATAGGCTACCATCCATTGGAGTAACAAAAATATCCACAATAGACTACCTTCCATAATGACAAGGCTACCGTCTATTGGAGTAACAAAAATATCAACAACATAATACCTTCCATTATGACAAGGCTACCATCCATTGGAGTAACAAAGATATCGACAACAGACTACCTTCCATAATGACAAAGGCTACCATCCATTGGAGTGACAAAAATTTCGACAACAGACTACCTTCCATAATGACAAGGTTACCATCCATTGGAGTAATAAAAATCTCGAAAACAGACTACCTTCCATAATGACAAGGATACCATCCATTGGAATAACAAAAATCTCGACAACATACTACCTTCCATAATGACAAGACTACCATCTATTGTAGTAACGAAAATCTCAACAAGAGACTACCTTCCATAATGATAAGTCCACCATCCATCAGAATAACAAATATATCGACAACAAACTATGTTCCATAATGAATAGGCTACCATTCATTGGAGTAACAAAAATATCAACAAGAGACTACCTTCCAAAATAATAAGGCTACCATCAATTGGAGTAACAAAAATCTCGACAACATACTACCTTCCATAATGACAAGTCTACCATCCATTGTAGTAACAAAAATCTCGACAACAGACTACCTTCCATAATGACAAGGCTACCATCCATTGGAGTAACGAAAATCTCGCCAACAGACTACCTTCCATAATGACAAGGCTACCGTCCATTGGAGTGACAAAAATCTCGACAATAGACTACCTTCCATAATGACAAGGCTACCATCCATTGGAGTAACAAAATCTCGACAACAAACTACCTCCCATAATGACAACGCTACCATCCATTGGAGTAACAAAAATCTCGACAACAAACTACCTTCCATAATGACAAGACTACCATCCATTAGAGTGACAAAAATATCGACAACAGACTACCTTCCATAATGACAAGGCTACCATCCATTGGAGTAACAAAAATTTCGACAATAGACTACCTTCCATAATGAAAAGCCTACCATCCATTGGAGTAACAAAAATATGGACAACATAATACCTTCCATAATGACTAGGCTACTATCCATTGGAGTAACAAAGATATCGACAATAGACTACCTTCCATAATGACAATGCTACCATCCATTGGAGTAACAAAAATCTCGACAAGAGACAACATTCCATAATGACAAGGATACCATCCATTGGAGTAACAAAAACTTTGAAAACAGACTACCTTCCAAAATGACAAGGCTAAAATCCATTTGAGTAACAAAAATCTCGACAACATACTACCTTCCATAATGACAAGGCTACCATCCATTGGAGTAACAAAATCTCGACAACAAACTACCTTCCATAATGACAACGCTACCATCCATTGGAGTAACAAAAATCTCGACAACAGACTACCTTCCATAATGACAAGGCTACCATCCATTGTAGTAACAAAAATCTCGACCATAGACTACCTTCCATAATAACAAGGATACCATCCAATGGACTAACAAAAATCTCGATAATAGACTACCTTCCATAATGACAAGTATACCATCCATTGTAGTAATAAAAATCTCGACAACAAACTACCTTCCATAATGACAAGGCTACCATCCATTGGAGTAACAAAAATCTCGAAAACAGACTACCTTCCATAATGACAAGGCTAAAATCCATTGGAATAAAAAAATCTCGAGATAAGACTACCTTCCATAATGACAATGCTACCATCCATTGGAGTAACAAAAATCTCGACAACAGACTACCTTCCATAATGACAAGGCTACCATCCATTGTAGTAACAAAAATCTCGACAACAGACTACCTTCCATAATGACAAGGCTACCATCCATTGGAGTAACCAAAATCTCGATAACAGACTACTTTCAATAAAGACAAGGCTACCATCTATTGGAATAACAAAAATATCGAGAACAAACTACCGTCCATAATGACAAGGCTATCATCCAATGGAATAACAAAAATCTCGACAACATACTACCTTCCATAATGACAAGACTACCATCCATTAGAGTGACAAAAATATCGACAACAGACTACCTTCCATAATGAGAAGGCTACCATCCATTGGAGTAACAAAAATTTCGACAATAGACTACCTTCCATAATGAAAAGCCTACCATCCATTGGAGTAACAAAAATATGGACAACATAATACCTTCTATAATGACTAGGCTACTATCCATTGGAGTAACAAAGATATCGACAACAGACTACCTTCCATAATGACAATGCTACCATCCATTGGAGTAACAAAAATCTCGACAAGAGACAACATTCCATAATGACAAGGATACCATCCATTGGAGTAACAAAAATTTCGAACACAGACTACCTTCCATAATGACAAGGCTAAAATCCATTTGAGTAACAAAAATCTCGACAACAGACTACCTTTCATAATGACAAGGCTACCATATATTGGAATAACAAAAATCTAGAGAATAGACTGCCTTCCAAAATGAAAAGGCTACCATCCAATGGAATAACAAAAATCTCTACAACATACTACCTTCCATAATGACAAGGCTACCATCCATTAGAGTAACAAAAATCTCGACAACAGACTACCTTCCATAATGACAAGGCTACCATCCATTGTAGTAACAAAAATCTAGACCACAGACTACCTTCCATAATGAAAAGGCTACCATCCATTGGACTAACAAAAATCTCGACAACAGACTACCTTCCATAATGACAAGGCTACCATCCATTGGAGTAACGAAAATCTTGACAACAAACTACGTTCCATAATGAATAGGCTACCATCCATTGGAGTAACAAAAATATCGACAATAGACTACCTTCCATAATGACAAGGCTACCGTCTATTGGAGTAACAAAAATATCAACAACATAATACCTTCCATTATGACAAGGCTACCATCCATTGGAGTAACAAAGATATCGACAACAGACTACCTTCCATAATGACAAAGGTTACCATCCATTGGAGTGACAAAAATTTCGACAACAGACTACCTTCCATAATGACAAGGTTACCATCCATTGGAGTAATAAAAATCTCGAAAACAGACTACCTTCCATAATGACAAGGATACCATCCATTGGAATAACAAAAATCTCGACAACATACTACCTTCCATAATGACAAGACTACCATCTATTGTAGTAACGAAAATCTCAACAAGAGACTACCTTCCATAATGATAAGTCCACCATCCATCAGAATAACAAATATATCGACAACAAACTATGTTCCATAATGAATAGGCTACCATTCATTGGAGTAACAAAAATATCAACAAGAGACTACCTTCCAAAATAATAAGGCTACCATCAATTGGAGTAACAAAAATCTCGACAACATACTACCTTCCATAATGACAAGTCTACCATCCATTGTAGTAACAAAAATCTCGACAACAGACTACCTTCCATAATGACAAGGCTACCATCCATTGGAGTAACGAAAATCTCGCCAACAGACTACCTTCCATAATGACAAGGCTACCGTCCATTGGAGTGACAAAAATCTCGACAATAGACTACCTTCCATAATGACAAGGCTACCATCCATTGGAGTAACAAAATCTCGACAACAAACTACCTCCCATAATGACAACGCTACCATCCATTGGAGTAACAAAAATCTCGACAACAAACTACCTTCCATAATGACAAGACTACCATCCATTAGAGTGACAAAAATATCGACAACAGACTACCTTCCATAATGACAAGGCTACCATCCATTGGAGTAACAAAAATTTCGACAATAGACTACCTTCCATAATGAAAAGCCTACCATCCATTGGAGTAACAAAAATATGGACAACATAATACCTTCCATAATGACTAGGCTACTATCCATTGGAGTAACAAAGATATCGACAATAGACTACCTTCCATAATGACAATGCTACCATCCATTGGAGTAACAAAAATCTCGACAAGAGACAACATTCCATAATGACAAGGATACCATCCATTGGAGTAACAAAAACTTTGAAAACAGACTACCTTCCATAATGACAAGGCTAAAATCCATTTGAGTAACAAAAATCTCGACAACAGACTACCTTCCATAATGACAAGGCTACCATCCATTAGAGTGACAAAAATATCGACAACAGACTACATTCCATAATGACACGGCTACCATCCATTGGAGTAACAAAAATATCAACAATAGACTACCTTCCATAATGAAAAGCCTACCATCCATTAGAGTAACAAAAATATGGACAACAGACTACCTACCATAATGACAATGCTACCATCCATTGGAGTAACAAAAATCTCGACAACAGACAACCTTCCATAATGACAAGGCTAGCATCCATTGGAGTAACAAAAATTTCGAAAATAGACTACTATCCATAATGACAAGGCTCAAATCCATTTGAGTAACAAAAATCTCGACAACAGACTACCTTTCATAATGACAAGGCTACCAAATATTGGAATAACAAAAATCAAGAACACAGGCTGCCTTCCAAAATGACAAGGCTACCATCCAATAGAATAACAAAAATCTCGACAACACAATACCTTCCATAATGACAAGGCTACCATCCATTGTAGTAACAAAAATCTCGACAACAGTCTACCTTCCATAATGACAATGCTACGATCCATTTGAGTAAAAAAAATCTCGACAACAGACTACCTTCCATAATGAAAAGGCTACCATCCATTGTAGTAACAAAAATATAGACCACAAACTACCTTCCATAATGACAAGGCTACCATCCATTGTAGTAACAAAAATCTCGACCACAGACTACCTTCCATAATAACAAGGATACCATCCAATGGACTAACAAAAATCTCGATAATAGACTACCTTCCATAATGACAAGTATACCATCCATTGTAGTAATAAAAATCTCGACAACAAACTACCTTCCATAATGACAAGGCTACCATCCATTGGAGTAACAAAAATCTCGAAAACACACTACCTTCCATAATGACAAGGCTAAAATCCATTGGAATAAAAAAATCTCGAGATAAGACTGCCTTCCATAATGACAAGGCTATCATCTAATGGAATAACAAAAATCTCGACAACATACTACCTTCCATAATGACAAGACTACCATCAATTGTAGTAACGAAAATCTCGAAAACAGACTACCTTCCATAATGACAAGGCTTCCATCCATTGTAGTAACAAAAATCTCAACAACAAACTACCTTCCATAATGACAATGCTACCATCCATTGGAGTAACAAAAATCTCGACAACAGACTACCTTCCATAATGACAAGGCTACCATCCATTGTAGTAACAAAAATCTCGACAACAGACTACCTTCCATAATGACAAGGCTACCATCCATTGGAGTAACCAAAATCTCGATAACAGACTACTTTCCATAATGACAAGGCTACCATCTATTGGAATAACAAAAATATCGAGAACAAACTACCGTCCATAATGACAAGGCTATCATCCAATGGAATAACAAAAATCTCGACAACATACTACCTTCCATAATGACAAGACTACCATCCATTAGAGTGACCAAAATATCGACAACAGACTACCTTCCATAATGAGAAGGCTACCATCCATTGGAGTAACAAAAATTTCGACAATAGACTACCTTCCATAATGAAAAGCCTACCATCCATTGGAGTAACAAAAATATGGACAACATAATACCTTCCATAATGACTAGGCTACTATCCATTGGAGTAACGAAGATATCGACAACAGACTACCTTCCATAATGACAATGCTACCATACATTGGAGTAACAAAAATCTCGACAAGAGACAACATTCCATAATGACAAGGATACCATCCATTGGAGTAACAAAAATTTCGAAAACAGCCTACCTTCCATAATGACAAGGCTAAAATCCATTTGAGTAACAAAAATCTCGACAACAGACTACCTTTCATAATGACAAGGCTACCATATATTGGAATAACAAAAATCTAGAGAATAGACTGCCTTCCAAAATGAAAAGGCTACCATCCAATGGAATAACAAAAATCTCGACAACATACTACCTTCCATAATGACAAGGCTACCATCCATTAGAGTAACAAAAATCTCGACAACAGACTACCTTCCATAATGACAAGGCTACCATCCATTGTAGTAACAAAAATCTAGACCACAGACTACCTTCCATAATGAAAAGGCTACCATCCATTGGACTAACAAAAATCTCGACAACAGACTACCTTCCATAATGACAAGGCTACCATCCATTGGAGTAACGAAAATCTTGACAACAAACTACGTTCCATAATGAATAGGCTACCATCCATTGGAGTAACAAAAATATCGACAATAGACTACCTTCCATAATGACAAGGCTACCGTCTATTGGAGTAACAAAAATATCAACAACATAATACCTTCCATTATGACTAGGCTACCATCCATTGGAGTAACAAAGATATCGACAACAGACTACCTTCCATAATGACAAAGGCTACCATCCATTGGAGTGACAAAAATTTCGACAACAGACTACCTTCCATAATGACAAGGTTACCATCCATTGGAGTAATAAAAATCTCGAAAACAGACTACCTTCCATAATGACAAGGATACCATCCATTAGAATAACAAAAATCTCGACAACATACTACCTTCCATAATGACAAGACTACCATCTATTGTAGTAACGAAAATCTCAACAAGAGACTACCTTCCATAATGAAAAGTCCACCATCCATCAGAATAACAAATATATCGACAACAAGCTATGTTCCATAATGAATAGGCTACCATTCATTGGAGTAACAAAAATATCAACAAGAGACTACCTTCCAAAATGATAAGGCTACCATCAATTGGAGTAACAAAAATCTCGACAACATACTACCTTCCATAATGACAAGTCTACCATCCATTGTAGTAACAAAAATCTCGACAACAGACTACCTTCCATAATGACAAGGCTACCATCCATTGGAGTAACGAAAATCTCGCCAACAGACTACCTTCCATAATGACAAGGCTACCGTCCATTGGAGTGACAAAAATCTCGACAATAGACTACCTTCCATAATGACAAGGCTACCATCCATTGGAGTAACAAAATCACGACAACAAACTACCTTCCATAATGACAACGCTACCATCCATTGGAGTAACAAAAATCTCGACAACAAACTACCTTCCATAATGACAAGACTACCATCCATTAGAGTGACAAAAATATCGACAACAGACTACCTTCCATTATGACAAGGCTACCATCCATTGGAGTAACAAAAATTTCGACAATAGACTACCTTCCATAATGAAAAGCCTACCATCCATTGGAGTAACAAAAATATGGAAACATAATACCTTCCATAAAGACTAGGCTACTATCCATTGGAGTAACAAAGATATCGACAACAGACTACCTTCCATAATGACAATGCTACCATCCATTGGAGTAACAAAAATCTCGACAAGAGACAACATTCCATAATGACAAGGATACCATCCATTGGAGTAACAAAATTTTTGAAAACAGACTATCTTCCATAATGACAAGGCTAAAATCCATTCGAGTAACAAAAATCTCGACAACAGACTACCTTTCATAATGACAAGGCTACCATATATTGGAATAACAAAAATCTAGAGAACAGACTGCCTTCCAAAATGACAAGGCTACCATCCAATGGAATAACAAAAATCTCGACAACATACTACCTTCCATAATGACAAGGCTACCATCCATTAGAGTAACAAAAATATCGACAACAGACTACCTTCCATAATGACAAGGCTACCATCCATTGTAGTAACAAAAATCTAGACCACAAACAACCTTCCATAATGAAAAGGCTACCATCCATTGGACTAACAAAAATCTCGACAACAGACTACCTTCCATAATGACAAGGCTACCATCCATTCGAGTAACGAAAATCTTGACAACAAACTATGTTCCATAATGAATAGGCTACCATCCATTGGAGTAACAAAAATATCGACAATAGACTACCTTCCATAATGACAAGGCTACCATCCATTGGAGTAACAATAATATCGACAACATAATACCTTCCATTATGACTAGGCTACCATCCATTGGAGTAACAAAGATATCGACAACAGACTACCTTCCATAATGACAAAGGCTACCATCCATTGGAGTGACAAAAATTTCGACAACAGACTACCTTCCATAATGACAAGGTTACCATCCATTGGAGTAATAAAAATCTCGAAAATAGACTACCTTCCATAATGACAAGGCTACCATCCATTGGAATAACAAAAATCTCGACAACATACTACCTTCCATAATGACAAGACTACCATCTATTGTAGTAACGAAAATCTCAACAAGAGACTACCTTCCATAACGATAAGTCCACCATCCACCAGAATAACAAATATATCGACAACAAACTATGTTCCATAATGAATAGGCTACCATTCATTGGAGTAACAAAAATATCAACAAGAGACTACCTTCCATAATGATAAGGCTACCATCAATTGGAGTAACAAAAATCTCGACAACAGACTACCTTCCATAATGACAAGGCTACCATCCATTGGAGTAACCAAAATCTCGATAACGGACTACCTTCCATAATGACAAGGATACCATCTATTGGAATAACAAAAATCTCGAGATAAGACTGCCTTCCATAATGACAAGGCTACCATCCAATGGAATAATAAAAATCTCGACAACATACTACCTTCCATAATAATAAGACTACCATCCATTAGAGTGACAAAAATCTCGACAAAAGACTACCTTCGGTAATGAAAAGGCTACCATACATTGTAATAACAAAAATCTCGACAACAAACTACCTTCCATAATGGCAAGGCTACCATACATTATAGTAACAAAAATCTGGACAACAGTCTACCTTCCATAATGACAAGGCTACCATCCATTGGAGTAACAAAAATCTCGCCAACAGACTACCTTCCATAATGACAAGGCTACCATCCATTGGAGTGACAAAAATCTCGACAATAAACTACCTTCCATAATGACAAGGCTACCATCCATTGGAGTATCAAAATCTCGACAACAAACTACCTACCATAATGACAAGGCTACCATCCATTAGAGTAACAAAAATCTCGACAACAAACTACCTTCCATAATGACAAGGCTACCATCCATTAGAGTGACAAAAATATCGACAACAGACTACCTTCCATAATGACAAGGCTCCCATCCATTGGAGTTACAAAAATATCTACAATAGACTACCTTCCATAATGAAAAGCCTACCATCCATTGGAGTAACAAAAATACGGACAACAGAATACCTTCCATAATGACTAGGCTACTATCTATTGGAGTAACAAAGATATCGACAACAGACTACCTTCCATAATGACAAAGGCTACCATCCATTGGAGTGACAAAAATATCGACAACAGACTACCTTCCATAATGACAAGGTTACCATCCATTGGAGTAATAAAAATCTCGAAAACAGACTACCTTCCATAATGACAAGGGTACCATCCATTGGAATAACAAAAATCTCGACAACATACTACCTTCCATAATGACAAGACTACCATCTATTGTAGTTACGAAAATCTCAACAAGAGATTACCTTCCATAATGATAAGTCCACCATCCATTAGAATAACAAATATATCGACAACAAACTATGTTCCATAATGAATAGGCTACCATTCATTGGAGTAACAAAAATATCAACAAGAGACTACCTTCCATAATGATAAGGCTACCATCCATTGTAGTAAAAAAAATCTCGACAACAGTCTACCTTCCATAATGACAATGCTATCATCCATTTGAGTAACAAAAATCTTGACAACAGACTACCTTCCATAATGACAAGGCTACCATCCATTGTAGTAACAAAAATATAGACCAGAGACTACCTTCCATAATGACAAGGCTACCATCCATTGTAGTAACAAAAATCTCGACCACAGACTACCTTCCATAATAACAAGGATTCCATCCAATGGACTAACGAAAATATCATCAAGAGACTACCTTCCATAATGATAAGGCTACCATCAATTGGAGTAATAAAAATCTCGACAATAGACTACCTTCCATAATGACAAGTCTACCATCCATTGTAGTAACAAAAATCTCGACAACAGACTACCTTCCATAATGACAAGGCTACCATCCATTGGAGTAACAAAAATCTCGAAAACAGACTACCTTCCATAATAACAAGGCTAAAATCCATTGGAATAAAAAAATCTCGTGATAACACTGCCTTCCATAATGGCAAGGCTATCATCCAACGGAATAACAAAAATCTCGACAACATACTACCTTCCATAATGACAAGACTACCATCAATTGTAGTAACGAAAATCTCGAAAATAGACTACCTTCCATAATGACAAGGCTGCCGTCCATTGTAGTAAAAAAAATCTCGATAACAAACTACCTTCCATAATGACAATGCTACCATCCATTGGAGTAACAAAAATCTCGACAACAAACTACCTTCCATAATGACAAGGCTACCATCCATTGTAGTAACAAAAATCTTGACAACAGACTACCTTCCATAATGACAAGGCTACCATCCATTGGAGTAACCAAATTCTCGATAACAGACTACCTTCCCTAATGACAAGGCTACCATCTATTGGAATAACAAAAATCTCAAGAACAAACTACCATCCATAATGACAAGGCTATCATCCAATGGAATAACAAAAATCTAGACAACATACTACCTTCCATAATGACAAGGCTACCATCCATTAGAGTGACAAAAATCTCGACAATAGACTACCTTCCATAATGACTAGGCTACCATCCATTAGAGTAACAAAGATATCGACAACAGACTACCTTCTATAATGACAAGGTTACCATAAATTGTAATAACAAAAATCTCGACAACAAACTACCTTCCACAATGGCAAGGATACCATACATTGTAGTAACAAAAATCTCGACAACAGTCTACCTTCCATAATGACAAGGCTACCATCCATCGGAGTAACAAAAATCTTGCTAAATGATTACCTTCCATAATGACAAGGCTACCATCCATTGGTGTGACAAAAATCTCGACAATAGACTACCTTCCATAATGACAAGGCTACCATCCATTGGAGTAACAAAATCTCGACAACAAACTACCTTCCATAATGACAATGCTACCATCCATTGGAGTAACAAAAATCTCGGCAACAAACAACCTTCCATAATAACAAGGCTACCATTTATTGGAGTAACAAAAATTTCCAAAACAGACTACTATCCATAATGACAAGGCTAAAATCTATTTGAGTAACAAAAATCTCGATAACAGACTACCTTTCATAATGACAAGGCTACCATATATTGGAATAACAAAAATCTAGAGAACAGACTGCCTTCCAAAATGACATGGCTACCATCCAATAGAATAACAAAAATCTCGACAACACACTACCTTCCATAATGACAAGGCTACCATCAATTGTAGTAAACAAAATCTCGACAATAGAATACCTTCCATAATGATAAGGCTACCATCCATTGTAGTAACAAAAATCTCGACAACAGTCTACCTTCCATAATGACAATGCTACCATCCATTTGAGTAACAAAAATCTCGAAAACAAACTACCTTCCATAATGACAAGGCTAAAATCCATTGGAATAAAAAAATCTCGAGATAAGACTGCCTTCCATAATGACAAGGCTATCATCCAATGGAATAACAAAAATCTCGACAACATACTACCTTCCATAATGACAAGACTACCATCAATTGTAGTAACGAAAATCTCGAAAACAGACTACCTTCCATAATGACAAGGCTGCCATCCATTGTAGTAACAAAAATCTCGACAACAAACTACCTTCCATAATGACAATGCTACCATCCATTGGAGTAACAAAAATCTCGACAACAGACTACCTTCCATAATGACAAGGCTACCATCCATTGTAGTAACAAAAATCTTGACAACAAACTACCTTCCATAATGACAAGGCTACCATCCATTGGAGTAACCAAAATCTCGATAACAGACTACCTTCCATAATGACAAGGCTACCATCTATTGGAATAACAAAAATCTCGAGAACAAACTACCGTCCATAATGACAAGGCTATCATCCAATGGAATAACAAAAATCTCGACAACATACTACCTTTCCATAATGACAAGGCTATCATCCATTAGAGTGACAAAAATCTTGACAATAGACTACCTTCCATAAAGACTAGGCTACCATCAGTTAGAGTAACAAAGATATCGACAACAGACTACCTTCTATAATGACAAGGTTACCATACATTGTAATAAGAAAAATCTCGACAACAAACTACCTTCCATAATGACAATGCTACCATCCATTTGAGTAACAAAAATCTCGAAAACAAACTACCTTCCATAACGACAAGGCTAAAATCCATTGGAATAAAAAAATCTCGAGATAAGACTGCCTTCCATAATGACAAGGCTATCATCCAATGGAATAACAAAAATCTCGACAACATACTACCTTCCATAATGACAAGACTACCATCAATTGTAGTAACGAAAATCTCGAAAACAGACTACCTTCCATAATGACAAGGCTGCCATCCATTGTAGTAACAAAAATCTCGACAACAAACTACCTTCCATAATGACAATGCTACCATCCATTGGAGTAACAAAAATCTCGATAACAGACTACCTTCCATAATGACAAGGCTACCTTCCATTGTAGTAACAAAAATCTTGACAACAAACTACCTTCCATAATGACAAGGCTACCATCCATTGGAGTAACCAAATTCTCGATAACAGACTACCTTCCATAATGACAAGGCTACCATCTATTGGAATAACAAAAATCTCAAGAACAAACTACCATCCATAATGAGAAGGCTATCATCCAATGGAATAACAAAAATCTAGACAACATACTACCTTCCATAATGACAAGGCTATCATCCATTAGAGTGACAAAAATCTTGACAATAGACTACCTTCCATAATGACTAGGCTACCATCCGTTAGAGTAACAAAGATATCGACAACAGACTACCTTCTATAATGACAAGGTTACCATACATTGTAATAACAAAAATCTCGACAACAAACTACCTTCCACAATGGAAAGGATACCATACATTGTAGTAACAAAAATCTCGACAACAGTCTTCCTTCCATAATGACAAGGCTACCATCCATTGGAGTAACAAAAATCTCGCCAACAGACTACCTTCCATAATGACAAGGCTACCATCCATTGGAGTGACAAAAATCTCGACAATAGACTACCTTCCATAATGACAAGGCTACCATCCGTTGGAGTAACAAAAATCTTGACAACAAACTACCTTCCATAATGACAAGGCTACCATCCATTGGAGTAACCAAAATCTCGATAACAGACTACCTTCCATAATGACAAGGCTACCATCTATTGGAATAACAAAAATCTCGAGAACAAACTACAGTCCATAATGACAAGGCTATCATCCAATGGAATAACAAAAATCTCGACAACATACTACCTTCCATAATGACAAGACTACCATCAATTGTAGTAACGAAAATCTCGAAAACAGACTACCTTCCATAATGACAAGGCTGCCATCCATTGTAGTAACAAAAATCTCGACAACAAACTACCTTCCATAATGACAATGCTACCATCCATTGGAGTAACAAAAATCTCGATAACAGACTACCTTCCATAATGACAAGGCTACCTTCCATTGTAGTAACAAAAATCTTGACAACAAACTACCTTCCATAATGACAAGGCTACCATCCATTGGAGTAACCAAATTCTCGATAACAGACTACCTTCCATAATGACAAGGCTACCATCTATTGGAATAACAAAATTCTCAAGAACAAACTACCATCCAGAATGACAAGGCTATCATCCAATGGAATAACAAAAATCTAGACAACATACTACCTTCCATAATGACAAGGCTACCATCCATTAGAGTGACAAAAATCTTGACAATAGACTACCTTCCATAATGACTAGGCTACCATCCGTTAGAGTAACAAAGATATCGACAACAGACTACCTTCTATAATGACAAGGTTACCATACATTGTAATAACAAAAATCTCGACAACAAACTACCTTCCACAATGGAAAGGATACCATACATTGTAGTAACAAAAATCTCGACAATAGTCTTCCTTCCATAATGACAAGGCTACCATCCATTGGAGTAACAAAAATCTCGCCAACAGACTACCTTCCATAATGACAAGGCTACCATCCATTGGAGTGACAAAAATCTCGACAATAGACTACCTTCCATAATGACAAGGCTACCATCCATTGGAGTAACAAAAATCTTGACAACAAACTACCTTCCATAATGACAAGGCTACCATCCATTGGAGTAACCAAAATCTCGATAACAGACTACCTTCCATAATGACAAGGCTACCATCTATTGGAATAACAAAAATCTCGAGAACAAACTACCGTCCATAATGACAAGGCTATCATCCAATGGAATAACAAAAATCTCGACAACATACTACCTTCCATAATGACAAGGCTATCATCCATTAGAGTGACAAAAATCTTGACAATAGACTACCTTCCATAATGACTAGGCTACCATCAGTTAGAGTAACAAAGATATCGACAACAGACTACCTTCTATAATGACAAGGTTACCATACATTGTAATAACAAAAATCTCGACAACAAACTACCTTCCATAATGACAATGCTACCATCCATTTGAGTAACAAAAATCTCGAAAACAAACTACCTTCCATAACGACAAGGCTAAAATCCATTGGAATAAAAAAATCTCGAGATAAGACTGCCTTCCATAATGACAAGGCTATCATCCAATGGAATAACAAAAATCTCGACAACATACTACCTTCCATAATGACAAGACTACCATCAATTGTAGTAACGAAAATCTCGAAAACAGACTACCTTCCATAATGACAAGGCTGCCATCCATTGTAGTAACAAAAATCTCGACAACAAACTACCTTCCATAATGACAATGCTACCATCCATTGGAGTAACAAAAATCTCGATAACAGACTACCTTCCATAATGACAAGGCTACCTTCCATTGTAGTAACAAAAATCTTGACAACAAACTACCTTCCATAATGACAAGGCTACCATCCATTGGAGTAACCAAATTCTCGATAACAGACTACCTTCCATAATGACAAGGCTACCATCTATTGGAATAACAAAAATCTCAAGAACAAACTACCATCCATAATGACAAGGCTATCATCCAATGGAATAACAAAAATCTAGACAACATACTACCTTCCATAATGACAAGGCTATCATCCATTAGAGTGACAAAAATCTTGACAATAGACTACCTTCCATAATGACTAGGCTACCATCCGTTAGAGTAACAAAGATATCGACAACAGACTACCTTCTATAATGACAAGGTTACCATACATTGTAATAACAAAAATCTCGACAACAAACTACCTTCCACAATGGAAAGGATACCATACATTGTAGTAACAAAAATCTCGACAACAGTCTTCCTTCCATAATGACAAGGCTACCATCCATTGGAGTAACAAAAATCTCGCCAACAGACTACCTTCCATAATGACAAGGCTACCATCCATTGGAGTGACAAAAATCTCGACAATAGACTACCTTCCATAATGACAAGGCTACCATCCATTGGAGTAACAAAAATCTTGACAACAAACTACCTTCCATAATGACAAGGCTACCATCCATTGGAGTAACCAAAATCTCGATAACAGACTAACTTCCATAATGACAAGGCTACCATCTATTGGAATAACAAAAATCTCGAGAACAAACTACCGTCCATAATGACAAGGCTATCATCCAATGGAATAACAAAAATCTCGACAACATACTACCTTCCATAATGACAAGGCTATCATCCATTAGAGTGACAAAAATCTTGACAATAGACTACCTTCCATAATGACTAGGCTACCATCAGTTAGAGTAACAAAGATATCGACAACAGACTACCTTCTATAATGACAAGGTTACCATACATTGTAATAACAAAAATCTCGACAACAAACTACCTTCCATAATGACAATGCTACCATCCATTTGAGTAACAAAAATCTCGAAAACAAACTACCTTCCATAACGACAAGGCTAAAATCCATTGGAATAAAAAAATCTCGAGATAAGACTGCCTTCCATAATGACAAGGCTATCATCCAATGGAATAACAAAAATCTCGACAACATACTACCTTCCATAATGACAAGACTACCATCAATTGTAGTAACGAAAATCTCGAAAACAGACTACCTTCCATAATGACAAGGTTGCCATCCATAGTAGTAACAAAAATCTCGACAACAAACTACCTTCCATAATGACAATGCTACCATCCATTGGAGTAACAAAAATCTCGACAACAGACTACCTTCCATAATGACAAGGCTACCATCCATTGTAGTAACAAAAATCTTGACAACAAACTACCTTCCATAATGACAAGGCTACCATCCGTTGGAGTAACCAAAATCTCGATAACAGACTACCTTCCATAATGACAAGGCTACCATCTATTGGAATAACAAAAATCTCGAGAACAAACTACCGTCCATAATGACAAGGCTATCATCCAATGGAATAACAAAAATCTCGAGAACAAACTACCGTCCATAATGACAAGGCTATCATCCATTAGAGTGACAAAAATCTTGACAATAGACTACCTTCCATAATGACAAGGCTACAATCCATTAGAGTGACAAACATATCGACAACAGACTACCTTCCATAATGACAAGGCTACCATCCATTGGAGTAACAAAAATATCGACAATAGACTACCTTCCATAATGACAAGGCTACCATCCATTGGAGTGACAAAAATCTCGACAATAGACTACCTTCCATAATGACAAGGCTACCATCCATTGGAGTAACAAAATCTCGACAACAAACTACCTTCCATAATGACAAGGCTACCATCCATTGGAGTATCAAAAATCTCGACAACAAACTACCTTCCATAATGACAAGGCTACAATCCATTAGAGTGACAAAAATATCGACAACAGACTACCTTCCATAATGACAAGGCTACCATCCATTGGAGTAACAAAAATATCGACAATAGACTACCTTCCATAATGAAAAGCCTACCATTAATTGGAGTAACAAAAATATGGACAACATAATACCTTCCATAATGACTAGGCTACTATCCATTGGAGTAACAAAGATATCGACAACAGACTACCTTCCATAATGACAATGCTACCATCCATTGGAGTAACAAAAATCTCGACAACGGACAACCTTCCATAATGGCAAGGCTACCATCCATTGGAGTAACAAAATCTCGACAACAAACTACCTTCCATAATGACAAGGCTACCATCCATTGGAGTATCAAAAATCTCGACAACAAACTACCTTCCATAATGACTAGGCTACAATCCATTAGAGTGACAAAAATATCTACAACAGACTACCTTCCATAATGACAAGGCTATCATACATTGGAGTAACAAAAATATCGACAATAGACTACCTTCCATAATGACAAGGCTACCATCCATTGGAGTGACAAAAATCTCGACAATAGACTACCTTCCATAATGACAAGGCTACCATCATTTGGAGTAACAAAATCTCGACAACAAACTACCTTTCATAATGACAAGGCTACCATCCATTGGAGTATCAAAAATCTCGACAACAAACTACCTTCCATAATGACAAGGCTACAATCCATTAGAGTGTCAAAAATATCGACAATAGACTACCTTCCATATTGACAAGGCTACCATCCATTGGAGTAACAAAAATATCGACAATAGACTACCTTCCATAATGAAAAGCCTACCATTAATTGGAGTAACAAAAATATGGACAACATAATACCTTCCATAATGACTAGGCTACTATCCATTGGAGTAACAAAGATATCGACAACAGACTACCTTCCATAATGACAATGCTACCATCCATTGGAGTAACAAAAATCTCGACAACGGACAACCTTCCATAATGGCAAGGCTACCATCCATTGGAGTAACAAAATCTCGACAACAAACTACCTTTCATAATGACAAGGCTACCATCCATTGGAGTATCAAAAATCTCGACAACAAACTACCTTCCATAATGACAAGGCTACAATCCATTAGAGTGACAAAAATATCGACAACAGACTACCTTCCATAATGACAAGGCTACCATACATTGGAGTAACAAAAATCTCGATAACAGACTACCTTCCATAATGACAAGGCTACCTTCCATTGTAGTAACAAAAATCTTGACAACAAACTACCTTCCATAATGACAAGGCTACCATCCATTGGAGTAACCAAATTCTCGATAACAGACTACCTTCCATAATGACAAGGCTACCATCTATTGGAATAACAAAAATCTCAAGAACAAACTACCATCCATAATGACAAGGCTATCATCCAATGGAATAAGAAAAATCTAGACAACATACTACCTTCCATAATGACAAGGCTATCATCCATTAGAGTGACAAAAATCTTGACAATAGACTACCTTCCATAATGACTAGGCTACCATCCGTTAGAGTAACAAAGATATCGACAATAGACTACCTTCTATAATGACAAGGTTACCATACATTGTAATAACAAAAATCTCGACAACAAACTACCTTCCACAATGGAAAGGATACCATACATTGTAGTAACAAAAATCTCGACAACAGTCTTCCTTCCATAATGACAAGGCTACCATCCATTGGAGTAACAAAAATCTCGCCAACAGACTACCTTCCATAATGACAAGGCTACCATCCATTGGAGTGACAAAAATCTCGACAATAGACTACCTTCCATAATGACAAGGCTACCATCCGTTGGAGTAACAAAAATCTTGACAACAAACTACCTTCCATAATGACAAGGCTACCATCCATTGGAGTAACCAAAATCTCGATAACAGACTAACTTCCATAATGACAAGGCTACCATCTATTGGAATAACAAAAATCTCGAGAACAAACTACCGTCCATAATGACAAGGCTATCATCCAATGGAATAACAAAAATCTCGACAACATACTACCTTCCATAATGACAAGGCTATCATCCATTAGAGTGACAAAAATTTTGACAATAGACTACCTTCCATAATGACTAGGCTACCATCAGTTAGAGTAACAAAGATATCGACAACAGACTACCTTCTATAATGACAAGGTTACCATACATTGTAATAACAAAAATCTCGACAACAAACTACCTTCCATAATGACAATGCTACCATCCATTTGAGTAACAAAAATCTCGAAAACAAACTACCTTCCATAACGACAAGGCTAAAATCCATTGGAATAAAAAAATCTCGAGATAAGACTGCCTTCCATAATGACAAGGCTATCATCCAATGGAATAACAAAAATCTCGACAACATACTACCTTCCATAATGACAAGACTACCATCAATTGTAGTAACGAAAATCTCGAAAACAGACTACCTTCCATAATGACAAGGTTGCCATCCATAGTAGTAACAAAAATCTCGACAACAAACTACCTTCCATAATGACAATGCTACCATCCATTGGAGTAACAAAAATCTCGACAACAGACTACCTTCCATAATGACAAGGCTACCATCCATTGTAGTAACAAAAATCTTGACAACAAACTACCTTCCATAATGACAAGGCTACCATCCGTTGGAGTAACCAAAATCTCGATAACAGACTACCTTCCATAATGACAAGGCTACCATCTATTGGAATAACAAAAATCTCGAGAACAAACTACCGTCCATAATGACAAGGCTATCATCCAATGGAATAACAAAAATCTCGAGAACAAACTACCGTCCATAATGACAAGGCTATCATCCATTAGAGTGACAAAAATCTTGACAATAGACTACCTTCCATAATGACAAGGCTACAATCCATTAGAGTGACAAAAATATCGACAACAGACTACCTTCCATAATGACAAGGCTACCATCCATTGGAGTAACAAAAATATCGACAATAGACTACCTTCCATAATGACAAGGCTACCATCCATTGGAGTGACAAAAATCTCGACAATAGACTACCTTCCATAATGACAAGGCTACCATCCATTGGAGTAACAAAATCTCGACAACAAACTACCTTCCATAATGACAAGGCTACCATCCATTGGAGTATCAAAAATCTCGACAACAAACTACCTTCCATAATGACAAGGCTACAATCCATTAGAGTGACAAAAATATCGACAACAGACTACCTTCCATAATGACAAGGCTACCATCCATTGGAGTAACAAAAATATCGACAATAGACTACCTTCCATAATGAAAAGCCTACCATTAATTGGAGTAACAAAAATATGGACAACATAATACCTTCCATAATGACTAGGCTACTATCCATTGTAGTAACAAAGATATCGACAACAGACTACCTTCCATAATGACAATGCTACCATCCATTGGAGTAACAAAAATCTCGACAACGGACAACCTTCCATAATGGCAAGGCTACCATCCATTGGAGTAACAAAATCTCGACAACAAACTACCTTCCATAATGACAAGGCTACCATCCATTGGAGTATCAAAAATCTCGACAACAAACTACCTTCCATAATGACTAGGCTACAATCCATTAGAGTGACAAAAATATCTACAACAGACTACCTTCCATAATGACAAGGCTATCATACATTGGAGTAACAAAAATATCGACAATAGACTACCTTCCATAATGACAAGGCTACCATCCATTGGAGTGACAAAAATCTCGACAATAGACTACCTTCCATAATGACAAGGCTACCATCATTTGGAGTAACAAAATCTCGACAACAAACTACCTTTCATAATGACAAGGCTACCATCCATTGGAGTATCAAAAATCTCGACAACAAACTACCTTCCATAATGACAAGGCTACAATCCATTAGAGTGTCAAAAATATCGCCAATAGACTACCTTCCATATTGACAAGGCTACCATCCATTGGAGTAACAAAAATATCGACAATAGACTACCTTCCATAATGAAAAGCCTACCATTAATTGGAGTAACAAAAATATGGACAACATAATACCTTCCATAATGACTAGGCTACTATCCATTGGAGTAACAAAGATATCGACAACAGACTACCTTCCATAATGACAATGCTACCATCCATTGGAGTAACAAAAATCTCGACAACGGACAACCTTCCATAATGGCAAGGCTACCATCCATTGGAGTAACAAAATCTCGACAACAAACTACCTTTCATAATGACAAGGCTACCATCCATTGGAGTATCAAAAATCTCGACAACAAACTACCTTCCATAATGACAAGGCTACAATCCATTAGAGTGACAAAAATATCGACAACAGACTACCTTCCATAATGACAAGGCTACCATACATTGGAGTAACAAAAATATCGACAATAGACTACCTTCCATAATGACAAGGCTACCATCCATTGGAGTGACAAAAATCTCGACAATAGACTACCTTCCATAATGACAAGGCTACCATCATTTGGAGTAACAAAATCTCGACAACAAACTACCTTCCATTATGACATGGCTACCATCCATTGGAGTATCAAAAATCTCGACAACAAACTACCTTCCATAATGACAAGGCTACAATTCATTAGAGTGTCAAAAATATCGACAACAGACTACCTTCCATAATGACAAGGCTACCATCCATTGGAGTAACAAAAATATCGACAATAGACTACCTTCCATAATGAAAAGCCTACCATTAATTGGAGTAACAAAAATATGGACAACATAATACCTTCCATAATGACTAGGCTACTATCCATTGGAGTAACAAAGATATCGACAACAGTCTACCTTCCATAATGACAATGCTACCATCCATTGGAGTAACAAAAATCTCGACAACGGACAACCTTCCATAACGACAAGGCTACCATCCAATGGAGTAAGAAAAATTTCGAAAACAGACTACCTTCCATAATGACAAGGTTAAAATCCATTTGAGTAACAAAAATCTCCACAAGAGACTACCTTTCATAATGACAAGGCTACCATCCAATGGAATAACAAAAATCTCGACAACACACTACCTTACATAATGACAAGGCTGCCATCAATTATAGTAACCAAAATCTCGACAACAGAATACCTTCCATAATGACAAGGCTACCATCCATTTGAGTAACAAAAATCTCGACAACAGACTACCTTCCATAATGACAAGGCTACCATCCATTGTAGTAACAAAACTATAGACCACTGACTACCTCCCATAATGAAAAGGCTACCATCCATTGGACTAACGAAAATCACGACAACAGACTACCTTCCATAATGACAAGGCTACCATCCATTGGAGTAACGAAAATCTAGACAACAAACTATGTTCCATAATGAATAGGCTATCATCCATTGGAGTAACAAAAATATCGACAATAGACTACCTTCCATAATGACAAGGCTACCATCCATTGGAGTAACAAAAATATCGACAACATAATACCTTCCATTATGACTAGGCTACCATCCATTGGCGTGACAAAAATCTCGACAATAGACTACCTTCCATAATGACAAGGCTACCATCCATTTGAGTAACAAAATCTCGACAACAAACTACCTTCCATAATGACAAGGCTACCATCCATTGGAGTATCAAAAATCTCGACAACAAACTACCTTCCATAATGACAAGGCTACAATCCATTAGAGTGACAAAAATATCGACAACAGACTACCTTCCATAATGACAAGGCTACCATACATTGGAGTAACAAAAATATCGACAATAGACTACCTTCCATAATGACAAGGCTACCATCCATTGGAGTGACAAAAATCTCGACAATAGACTACCTTCCATAATGACAAGGCTACCATCATTTGGAGTAACAAAATCTCGACAACAAACTACCTTCCATTATGACATGGCTACCATCCATTGGAGTATCAAAAATCTCGACAACAAACTACCTTCCATAATGACAAGGCTACAATTCATTAGAGTGTCAAAAATATCGACAACAGACTACCTTCCATAATGACAAGGCTACCATCCATTGGAGTAACAAAAATATCGACAATAGACTACCTTCCATAATGAAAAGCCTACCATTAATTGGAGTAACAAAAATATGGACAACATAATACCTTCCATAATGACTAGGCTACTATCCATTGGAGTAACAAAGATATCGACAACAGTCTACCTTCCATAATGACAATGCTACCATCCATTGGAGTAACAAAAATCTCGACAACGGACAACCTTCCATAACGACAAGGCTACCATCCATTGGAGTAAGAAAAATTTCGAAAATAGACTACCTTCCATAATGACAAGGTTAAAATCCATTTGAGTAACAAAAATCTCCACAAGAGACTACCTTTCATAATGACAAGGCTACCATCCAATGGAATAACAAAAATCTCGACAACACACTACCTTACATAATGACAAGGCTGCCATCAATTATAGTAACCAAAATCTCGACAACAGAATACCTTCCATAATGACAAGGCTACCATCCATTTGAGTAACAAAAATCTCGACAACAGACTACCTTCCATAATGACAAGGCTACCATCCATTGTAGTAACAAAACTATAGACCACTGACTACCTCCCATAATGAAAAGGCTACCATCCATTGGACTAACGAAAATCACGACAACAGACTACCTTCCATAATGACAAGGCTACCATCCATTGGAGTAACGAAAATCTAGACAACAAACTATGTTCCATAATGAATAGGCTATCATCCATTGGAGTAACAAAAATATCGACAATAGACTACCTTCCATAATGACAAGGCTACCATCCATTGGAGTAACAAAAATATCGACAACATAATACCTTCCATTATGACTAGGCTACCATCCATTGGCGTGACAAAAATCTCGACAATAGACTACCTTCCATAATGACAAGGCTACCATCCATTTGAGTAACAAAATCTCGACAACAAACTACCTTCCATAATGACAAGGCTACCATCCATTGGAGTATCAAAAATCTCGACAACAAACTACCTTCCATAATGACAAGGCTACAATCCATTAGAGTGACAAAAATATCGACAACAGACTACCTTCCATAATGACAAGGCTACCATACATTGGAGTAACAAAAATATCGACAATAAACTACCTTCCATAATGACAAGGCTACCATCCATTGGAGTGACAAAAATCTCGACAATAGACTACCTTCCATAATGACAAGGCTACCATCATTTGGAGTAACAAAATCTCGACAACAAACTACCTTCCATTATGACATGGCTACCATCCATTGGAGTATCAAAAATCTCGACAACAAACTACCTTCCATAATGACAAGGCTACAATTCATTAGAGTGTCAAAAATATCGACAACAGACTACCTTCCATAATGACAAGGCTACCATCCATTGGAGTAACAAAAATATCGACAATAGACTACCTTCCATAATGAAAAGCCTACCATTAATTGGAGTAACAAAAATATGGACAACATAATACCTTCC
Source organism: Vicia faba (assembly GCA_948472305.1). Lineage (NCBI taxonomy): Eukaryota > Viridiplantae > Streptophyta > Magnoliopsida > Fabales > Fabaceae > Vicia > Vicia faba. The sequence goes on from OX451738.1 coordinate 764,060,004, forward strand.
ATAATGACTAGGCTACTATCCATTGGAGTAACAAAGATATCGACAACAGTCTACCTTCCATAATGACAATGCTACCATCCATTGGAGTAACAAAAATCTCGACAACGGACAACCTTCCATAACGACAAGGCTACCATCCATTGGAGTAAGAAAAATTTCGAAAATAGACTACCTTCCATAATGACAAGGTTAAAATCCATTTGAGTAACAAAAATCTCCACAAGAGACTACCTTTCATAATGACAAGGCTACCATCCAATGGAATAACAAAAATCTCGACAACACACTACCTTACATAATGACAAGGCTGCCATCAATTATAGTAACCAAAATCTCGACAACAGAATACCTTCCATAATGACAAGGCTACCATCCATTTGAGTAACAAAAATCTCGACAACAGACTACCTTCCATAATGACAAGGCTACCATCCATTGTAGTAACAAAACTATAGACCACTGACTACCTCCCATAATGAAAAGGCTACCATCCATTGGACTAACGAAAATCACGACAACAGACTACCTTCCATAATGACAAGGCTACCATCCATTGGAGTAACGAAAATCTAGACAACAAACTATGTTCCATAATGAATAGGCTATCATCCATTGGAGTAACAAAAATATCGACAATAGACTACCTTCCATAATGACAAGGCTACCATCCATTGGAGTAACAAAAATATCGACAACATAATACCTTCCATTATGACTAGGCTACCATCCATTGGCGTGACAAAAATCTCGACAATAGACTACCTTCCATAATGACAAGGCTACCATCCATTTGAGTAACAAAATCTCGACAACAAACTACCTTCCATAATGACAAGGCTACCATCCATTGGAGTATCAAAAATCTCGACAACAAACTACCTTCCATAATGACAAGGCTACAATCCATTAGAGTGACAAAAATATCGATAACAGACTACCTTCCATAATGACAAGGCTACCATCCATTGGAGTAACAAAAATATCGACAATAGACTACCTTCCATAATGACAAGGCTACCATCCATTGGAGTGACAAAAATCTCGACAATAGACTACCTTCCATAATGACAAGGCTACCATCCATTGGAGTAACAAAATCTCGACAACAAACTACCTTCCATAATGACAAGGCTACCATCCATTGGAGTATCAAAAATCTCGACAACAAACTACCTTCCATAATGACAAGGCTACAATCCATTAGAGTGACAAAAATATCGACAACAGACTACCTTCCATAATGACAAGGCTACCATCCATTGGAGTAACAAAAATATCGACAATAGACTACCTTCCATAATGAAAAGCCTACCATTAATTGGAGTAACAAAAATATGGACAACATAATACCTTCCATAATGACTAGGCTACTATCCATTGGAGTAACAAAGATATCGACAACAGACTACCTTCCATAATGACAATGCTACCATCCATTGGAGTAACAAAAATCTCGACAACGGACAACCTTCCATAATGGCAAGGCTACCATCCATTGGAGTAACAAAATCTCGACAACAAACTACCTTCCATAATGACAAGGCTACCATCCATTTGAGTATCAAAAATCTCGACAACAAACTACCTTCCATAATGACAAGGCTACAATCCATTAGAGTGACAAAAATATCGACAACAGACTACCTTCCATAATGACAAGGCTACCATCCATTGGAGTAACAAAAATATCGACAATAGACTACCTTCCATAATGACAAGGCTACCATCCATTGGAGTATCAAAAATCTCGACAATAAACTACCTTCCATAATGACAAGGCTACAATCCATTAGAGTGTCAAAAATATCGACAACAGACTACCTTCCATAATGACAAGGCTACCATCCATTGGAGTATCAAAAATCTCAACAACAAACTACCTCCCATAATGACAAGGCTACAATCCATTAGAGTGTCAAAAATATCGACAACAGACTACCTTCCATAATGACAAGGCTACCATCCATTGGAGTAACAAAAATATCGACAATAGACTACCTTCCATAATGAAAAGCCTACCATTAATTGGAGTAACAAAAATATGGACAACATAATACCTTCCATAATGACTAGGCTACTATCCATTGGAGTAACAAAGATATCGAAAACAGACTACCTTCCATAATGACAATGCTACCATCCATTGGAGTAACAAAAATCTTGACAACGGACAACCTTCCATAACGACAAGGCTACCATCCATTGGAGTAAGAAAATTTTCGAAAACAGACTACCTTCCATAATGACAAGGTTAAAATCCATTTGAGTAACAAAAATCTCGACAACAGACTACCTTTCATAATGACAAGGCTACCATCCAATGGAATAACAAAAATCTCGACAACACACTACCTTACATAATGACAAGGCTGCCATCAATTATAGTAACCAAAATCTCGACAACAGAATACCTTCCATAATGATAAGGCTACCATCCATTTGAGTAACAAAAATCTCGACAACAGAATACCTTCCATAATGACAAGGCTACCATCCATTGTAGTAACAAAACTATAGACCACTGACTACCTCCCATAATGAAAAGGATACCATCCATTGGACTAACGAAAATCACGACAACAGACTACCTTCCATAATGACAAGGCTACCATCCATTGGAGTAACGAAAATCTCGACAACAAACTACGTTCCATAATGAATAGGCTATCATCCATTGGAGTAACAAAAATATCGACAATAGACTACCTTCGATAATGACAAGGCTACCATCCATTGGAGTAACAAAAATATCGACAACATAATACTTTCCATTATGACTAGGCTACCATCCATTGGAGTAACCAAAATATCGACAACAGACTACCTTCCATAATGACAAAGGCTACCATCCATTGGAGTGACAAAAATTTCGACAACAAACTACCTTCCATAATGACAAGGTTACCATCCATTGGAGTAACAAAAATCTCAAAAACAGACTACCTTCCATAATGACAAGGCTACCATCAATTAGAATAACAAAAATCTTGACAACATACTACCTTCCATAATGACAAGACTACCATCTATTGTAGTAACGAAAATATCAACAAGAGACTACATTCCATAATGATAAGTCCACCATCCATCATAATAACAAAAATATCGACAACAAACTATGTTCCCTAATGAATAGGCTACCATTCATTGGAGTAACAAAAATATCAACAATAAACTACCTTCCATAATGACAAGGCTACCATCCATTGCGGTAACAAAAATATCGACAACGAAATAACTTCCACAATGACTAGGCTACCATCCATTGGAGTAACAAAGATATCGACAATAGCCTACTTTCCATAATGACAAGGCTACCATCCATTGGAGTGAAAAAAATCTCGACAAAATACTACGTTCCATAATAAATAGGCTACCATCCATTGGAGTAACAAAAATATCGACAATAGACTACCTTCCATAATGACAAGGCTAGCATCAATTGGAGTAACAAAAATATCGACAACAGAATACTTTCCATTATGACTAGGCTACCATCCATTGAAGTAACTAAGATATCGACAACAGACTACCTTCCAAATGACAAGGCTACCATCTATAGGAATAAAATAAAACTCGAGAACAGACTGCCTTACATAATGATAAGGCTACCATCCAATGGAATAACAAAAATCTCGACAACATACTACCTTCCATAATGACAAGGCTACCATCAATTGTAGTAACCAAAATATCGACAACAAACTACCTTCCGTAATGACAAGGCTACCATCCATTGTAGTAACAAAAATCTCGACAATAGACTACCTTCCATAATGACAATGCTACCATCCATTGGAGTAACAAAAATATCGACATTAGACTACCTTCCATAATGACAAGGCTACCATCAATTGGAGTAACAAAAATCTCGACAACAGACTACCATCCATAATGACAATGCTACCATCCATTGTAGTAACAAAAATCTCGACAACAGACTACCTTCCATAAATGACAAGGCTACCATCAATTGGAGTAACAAAAATATCGACAATAGACTACCTTCCATAATGAAAAGCCTACCATTAATTGGAGTAACAAAAATATGGACAACATAATACCTTCCATAATGACTAGGCTACTATCCATTGGAGTAACAAAGATATCGACAACAGACCACCTTCCATAATGACAATGCTACCATCCATTGGAGTAACAAAAATCTCGACAACGGACAACCTTCCATAACGACAAGGCTACCATCCATTGGAGTAAGAAAAATTTCGAAAACAGACTACCTTCCATAATGACAAGGTTAAAATCCATTTGAGTAACAAAAATCTCGACAACAGACTACCTTTCATAATGACAAGGCTACCATCCAATGGAATAAGAAAAATCTCGACAACACACTACCTTACATAATGACAAGGCTGCCATCAATTATAGTAACCAAAATCTCGACAACAGAATACCTTCCATAATGACAAAGCTACCATCCATTTGAGTAACAAAAATCTCGACAACAGACTACCTTCCATAATGACAAGGCTACCATCCATTGTAGTAACAAAACTATAGACCACTGACTACCTCCCATAATGAAAAGGCTACCATCCATTGGACTAACGAAAATCACGACAACAGACTACCTTCCATAATGACAAGGCTACCATCCATTGGAGTAACGAAAATCTCGACAACAAACTACGTTCCACAATGAATAGGCTATCATCCATTGGAGTAACAAAAATATCGACAATAGACTACCTTCCATAATGACAAGGCTACCATCCATTGGAGTAACAAAAATATCGAAAACATAATACCTTCCATTATGACTAGGCTACCATCCATTGGCGTGACAAAAATCTCGTCAATAGACTACCTTCCATAATGACAAGGCTACCATCCATTTGAGTAACAAAATCTCGACAACAAACTACCTTCCATAATGACAAGGCTACCATCCATTGGAGTATCAAAAATCTCGACAACAAACTACCTTCCATAATGACAAGGCTACAATCCATTAGAGTGACAAAAATATCGACAACAGACTACCTTCCATAATGACAAGGCTACCATCCATTGGAGTAACAAAAATTTCGACAATAGACTACCTTCCATAATGACAAGGCTACCATCCATTGGAGTAACAAAAATCTCGACATTAGACTACCTTCCGTAATGACAAGGCTACCATCCATTGGAGTAACAAAATCTCGACAACAAACTACCTTCCATAATGACAAAGCTACCATCCATTGGAGTATCAAAAATCTCGACAACAAACTACCTTCCATAATGACAAGGCTACAATCCATTAGAGTGACAAAAATATCGACAACAGACTACCTTCCATAATGACAAGGCTACCATCCATTGGAGTAATAAAAATATCGACAATAGACTACCTTCCATAATGAAAAGCCTACCATTAATTGGAGTAACAAAAATATGGACAACATAATACCTTCCATAATGACTAGGCTACTATCCATTGGAGTAACAAAGATATCGACAACAGACTACCTTCCATAATGACAATGCTACCATCCATTGGAGTAACAAAAATCTCGACAACGGACAACCTTCCATAATGGCAAGGCTACCATCCATTGGAGTAACAAAATCTCGACAACAAACTACCTTCCATAATGACAAGGCTACAATCCATTGGAGTATCAAAAATCTCGACAACAAACTACCTTCCATAATGACAAGGCTACAATCCATTAGAGTGACAAAAATATCGACAATAGACTACCTTCCATAATGACAAGGCTACCATCCATTGGAGTAACAAAAATATCGACAATAGACTACCTTCCATAATGACAAGGCTACCATCCATTCGAGTGACAAAAATCTCGACAATAGACTACCTTCCATAATGACAAGGCTACCATCCATTGGAGTAACAAAATCTCGACAACAAACTACCTTCCATAATGACAAGGCTACCATCCATTGGAGTATCAAAAATCTCGACAACAAACTACCTTCCATAATGACAAGGCTACAATCCATTAGAGTGTCAAAAATATCGACAACAGACTACCTTCCATAATGACAACGCTACCATCCATTGGAGTAACAAAAATATCGACAATAGACTACCTTCCATAATGAAAAGCCTACCATTAATTGGAGTAACAAAAATATGGACAACATAATACCTTCCATAATGACTAGGCTACTATCCATTGGAGTAACAAAGATATCGACAACAGACTACCTTCCATAATGACAATGCTACCATCCATTGGAGTAACAAAAATCTCGACAACGGACAACCTTCCATAACGACAAGGCTACCATCCATTGGAGTAAGAAAAATTTCGAAAACAGACTACCTTCCATAATGACAAGGTTAAAATCCATTTGAGTAACAAAAATCTCGACAACAGACTACCTTTCATAATGACAAGGCTACCATCCATTGGAATAACAAAAATCTCGACAACACACTACCTTACATAATGACAAGGATGCCATCAATTATAGTAACCAAAATCTCGACAACAGAATACCTTCCATAATGACAAGGCTACCATCCATTTGAGTAACAAAAATCTCGACAACAGACTACATTCCATAATGACAAGGCTACCATCCATTGTAGTAACAAAACTATAGACCACTGACTACCTCCCATAATGAAAAGGCTACCATCCATTGGACTAACGAAAATCACGACAACAGACTACCTTCCATAATGACAAGGCTACCATCCATTGGAGTAACGAAAATCTCGACAACAAACTAAGTTCCATAATGAATAGGCTATCATCCATTGGAGTAACAAAAATATCGACAATAGACTACCTTCCATAATGACAAGGCTACCATCCATTGGAGTAACAAAAATATCGACAACATAATACCTTCCATTATGACTAGGCTACCATCCAATGGAGTAACCAAAATATCGACAACATACTACCTTCCATAATGACAAAGGCTACCATCCATTGGAGTGACAAAAATTTCGACAACAAACTACATTCCATAATGACAAGGTTACCATCCATTGGAGTAACAAAAATCTCAAAAATAGACTACCTACCATAATGACAAGGCTACCATCAATTGGAATAACAATAATCTCGACAACATACTACCTTCCATAATGACAAGACTACCATCTATTGTAGTAACGAAAATATCAACAAGAGACTACATTCCATAATGATAAGTCCACCATCCATCATAATAACAAAAATATCGACAACAAACTATGTTCCCTGATGAATAGGCTACCATTCATTGGAGTAACAAAAATATCAACAATAAACTACCTTCCATAATGACAAGGCTACCATCCATTGCAGTAACAAAAATATCGACAACGAAATAACTTCCATAATGACTAGGCTACCATCCATTGGAGTAACAAAGATATCGACAACAGACTACCTTCCATAATGACAAGGCTACCATCCATTGGAGTGAAAAAAATCTCGACAAAATACTATGTTCCATAATAAATAGGCTACCATCCATTGGAGTAACAAAAATATCGATAATAGACTACCTTCCATAATGACAAGGCTAGCATCAATTGGAGTAACAAAAATATCGACAACAGAATACCTTCCATTATGACTAGGCTACCATCCATTGAAGTAACTAAGATATCGACAATAGACTACCTTCCAAATGACAAGGCTACCATCTATAGGAATAAAATAAAACTCGAGAACAGACTGCCTTACATAATGACAAGGCTACCATCCAATGGAATAACAAAAATCTCGACAACATACTACCTTCCATAATGACAAGGCTACCATCAATTGTAGTAACCAAAATATCGACAACAGACTACCTTCCGTAATGACAAGGCTACCATCCATTGTAGTAACAAAAATCTCGACAATAGACTACCTTCCATAATGACAATGCTACCATCCATTGGAGTAACAAAAATATCGACATTAGACTACCTTCCATAATGACAAGGCTACCATCAATTGGAGTAACAAAAATCTCGACAACAGACTACCATCCATAATGAAAATGCTACCATCCATTGGAGTAACAAAAATCTCGACAACAGACTACCTTCCATAAATGACAAGGCTACCATCCATTGTAGTAACAAAAATCTCGACAAGAGACTACCTTCCATAATGACAAGGCTACCATCCATTGGAATAACAAAAATCTCGACAACATACTACCTTCTATAATTACAAGACTACCATCTATTGTAGTAACGAAAATCTCGACAACAGACTACCATCCATAATGACAAGACTACCATCCATTGTAGTAACCAAAATCTCAACAACAGACTACCTTCCATAATGACAAGGCTACCATCCATTAGAGTAACAAAGATATCGACAACAGACTACCTTTTATAATGACAAGGCTACCATACATTGTAATAACAAAAATCTCGACAACAAGCTACCTTCCACAATGGTAAGTCTACCATACATTGTTGTAACAAAAATCTCGACAATAGTCTACCTTCCATAATGACAAGGCTACCATCCATTGTAGTAACAAAAATCTCGACAATAGACTACCTTCCATAATGACAAGGCTACCATCCATTGGAGTAACAAAAATCTCAACAACAAACTACCTTCAATAATGACAAGGCTACCATCCATTAGACTAACAAAAATCTCGACAACAGACTACCTTCCATAATGACAAGGCTACAATCCATTAGAGTAACGAAAATTTCGACAACAAACTACCTTCCATAAGGACAAGGCTACCATTCAATGGAATAACAAAAGTCTCGACAACATACTACCTCCCATAATGAAAAGGCTACCATCAATTGTAGTAACGAAAATCTCGACAACATACTACCTTCCATAATGACAAGGATGCCATCCATTGTAGTAACAAAAATCTCGACAACAGACTACCTTCCATAATGAAAATGCTACCATCCATTGGAGTAAACAAAATCTCGATAACAGACTACCTTCCATAATGACAAGGCTACCATCTATTGGAATAACAAAAATCTCGAGAAAAAACTACCGTCCATAATGATAAGGCTACCATCGAATGGAATAACAAAAATCTCGACAACATATTACCTTCCATAATGACAAGGCTACCATCCATTAGAGTGAAAAAAATCTCGACAACAGACTACCTTCCATAATGAAAATGCTACCATCCATTGGAGTAAAAAAAATATCGACAACTGACTACCTTCCATCATGAAAAGGCTACCATCCATTGTAGTAATAAAAATCTCGACAACAGACTACCTTCCATAATGACAAGGCTACCATCCAATGGAATAACAAAAATCTCGACAACATACTACCTTCCATAATTACAAGACTACCATCTATTGTAGTAACGAAAATCTCGACAACAGACTACCATCCATAATGAAAAGACTACCATCCATTGTAGTAACAAAAATCTCGACAACAGACTACCTTCCATAATGACTAGGCTAGCATCCATTAGAGTAAGAAAGATATCGACTACAGACTACCTTCTATAATGACAAGGCTACCATACATTGTAATAACAAAAATCTCGACAACAAGCTACCTTCCACAATGGCAAGTCTACCATACATTGTTGTAACAAAAATCTCGACAACAGTCTACCATCCATAATGACAAGGCTACCATCCATTGTAGTAACAAAAATCTCGACAATAGACTACCTTCCATAATGACAAGGCTACCATCAATTGTAGTAACAAAAATCTCAACAACAAACTACCTTCAATAATGACAAGGCTACCATCCATTAGACTAACAAAAATCTCGACAATAGACTACCTTCCATAATGACAAGGCTACGATCCATTAGAGTAACAAAAATTTCGACAACAAACTACCTTCCATAATGACAAGGCTACCATCCAATGGAATAACAAAAATCTCGACAACATACTACCTCCCATAATGAAAAGACTACCATCAATTGTAGAAACGAAAATCACGACAACATACTACCTTCCATAATGACAAGGATGCCATCCATTGTAGTAACAAAAATCTCGACAACAGACTACCTTCCATAATGAAAAGGCTACAATCCATTGGAGTAAAAAAAATATCGACAACATACTACCTTCCATAATGAAAAGGATACCATCCATTATAATAAATAAAATCTCGACAACAGACTACCTTCCATAATGACAAGGCTACCATCCAATGGAATAACAAAAATCTCGACAACATACTACCTTCCATAATTACAAGACTACCATCTATTGTAGTAACGAAAATCTCGACAACAGACTACCTTCCATAATGACACAACTACCATCCATTGTAGTAACAAAAATCTCGACAACAGACTACCTTCCATAATGACAAGGCTACCATCCATTGGAGTAACCAAAATCTCGATAACAGACTACCTTCCATAATGACAAAGCTACCATCTATTGGAATAACAAAAATCTCGAGAACATAGTACCGTCGATAATGACAAGGATACCATCGAATGGAATAACAAAAATCTCGACAACATACTACCTTCCATAATTACAAGGCTACAATCCATTGGAGTAACGAAAATATCGACAACAAACTACGTTCCATAATGAATAGGCTATCATCCATTGGAGTAACAAAAATATCGACAATAGACTACCTTCCATAATGACAAGGTTACCATCCATTGGAGTAACAAAAATATCGACAACATAATACCTTCCATTATGACTAGGCTACCATCCATTGGAGTAACCAAGATATCGACAACAGACTACCTTCCATAATGACAAAGGCTACCATCCATTGGAGTGACAAAAATTTCGAAAACAGACTACATTCCATAATGACAAGGTTACCATCCATTGGAGTAACAAAAATCTCGAAAACAGACTACCTTCCATAATGACAAGGCTACCATCCATTGGAATAACAAAAATCTCGACAACATACTACCTTCCATAATGATAAGACTACCATCTATTGTAGTAACGAAAATATCAACAAGAGACTACATTCCATAATGATAAGTCCACCATCCATCGGAATAACAAAAATATCGACAACAAACTACGTTCCGTAATGAATAGGCTACCATTCATTGGAGTAACAAAAATATCAATAATAGACTACCTTCCATAATGACAAGGCTACCATCCATTGCAGTAACAAAAATATCGAGAACGAAATACCTTCCATAATGACTAGGCTACCATCCATTGGAGTAACAAAGATATCGAGAACAGACTACCTTCCATAATGACAAGACTACCATCCATTGGAGTTAAAAAAATCTCGACAAAATACTACGTTCCATAATGAATAGGCTACCATCCATTGGAGTAACAAAAATATCGAGAATAGACTACCTTCCATAATGACAAGGCTAGCATCCATTGGAGTAACAAAAATATCGACAACAGAATACCTTCCATTATGACTAGGCTACCATCCATTGAAGTAACTAAGATATCGACAACAGACTACCTTCCATAATGACAAGGCTACCATCCATTAGAGTGAACAAAATCTCGACAACAGACTACCTTCCATAATTAAAATGCTACCATCCATTGGAGTGAAAAAAATATCGACAACAGACTACCTTCCATCATGAAAAGGCTACAATCCATTGTAGTAATAAAAATCTCGACAACAGACTACCTTCCATAATGACAAGGCTACTATTCAATGGAATAACAAAAATCTCGACAACATACTACCTTCCATAATTACAAGACTACCATCTATTGTAATAACGAAAATATCGACAACAGACTACCATCCATAATGACAAGACTACCATCCATTGTAGTAACAAAAATCTCGACAACAGACTACCTTCCATAATGACTAGGCTACCATCCATTAGAGTAACAAACATATCATCAAAAGACTACCTTCTATAATGACAAGGCAACCATACATTGTAATAACAAAAATCTCGATAACAAGCTACCTTCCACAATGGCAAGTCTACCATACATTGTTGTAACAAAAATCTCGACAACAGTCTACCATCCATAATGACAAGGCTACCATCCATTGTAGTAACAAAAATCTCGACAATAGACTACCTTCCATAATGACAAGGCTACCATCCATTGTAGTAACAAAAATCTCAACAACAAACTACCTTCAATAATGACAAGGCTACCATCCATTAGACTAACAAAAATCTCGACAACAGACTACCTTCCATAATGACAAGGCTACGATCCATTAGAGTAACAAAAATTTCGACAACAAACTACCTTCCATAATGACAAGGCTACCATCCAATGGAATAACAAAAATCTCGACAACATACTACCTCCCATAATGAAATAGCTACCATCAATTGTAGAAACGAAAATCTCGACAACATACTACCTTCCATAATGACAAGGATGCCATCCATTGTAGTAACAAAAATCTCGACAACAGACTACCTTCCATAATGAAAATGCTACCATCCATTGGAGTAAAAAAAAATATCGACAACAGACTACCTTCCATAATGAAAAGGATACCATCCATTATAATAAATAAAATCTCGACAACAGACTACCTTCCATAATGACAAGGCTACCATCCAATGGAATAACAAAAATCTCGACAACATACTACCTTCCATAATTACAAGACTACCATCTATTGTAGTAACGAAAATCTCGACAACAGACTACCTTCCATAATGACACAACTACCATCCATTGTAGTAACAAAAATCTCGACAACAGACTACCTTCCATAATGACAAGGCTACCATCCATTGGAGTAACCAAAATCTCGATAACAGACTACCTTCCATAATGACAAAGCTACCATCTATTGGAATAACAAAAATCTCGAGAACATACTACCGTCGATAATGACAAGGATACCATCGAATGGAATAACAAAAATCTCGACAACATACTACCTTCCATAATTACAAGGCTACCATCCATTGGAGTAACGAAAATCTCGACAACAAACTACGTTCCATAATGAATAGGCTATCATCCATTGGAGTAACAAAAATATCGACAATAGACTACCTTCCATAATGACAAGGTTACCATCCATTGGAGTAACAAAAATATCGACAACATAATACCTTCCATTATGACTAGGCTACCATCCATTGGAGTAACCAAGATATCGACAACAGACTACCTTCCAGAATGACAAAGGCTACCATCCATTGGAGTGACAAAAATTTCGAAAACAGACTACATTCCATAATGACAAGGTTACCATCCATTGTAATAACAAAAATCTCGACAACATACTACCTTCCATAATGATAAGACTACCATCTATTGTAGTAACGAAAATATCAACAAGAGACTACATTCCATAATGATAAGTCCACCATCCATCGGAATAACAAAAATATCGACAACAAACTACGTTCCGTAATGAATAGGCTACCATTCATTGGAGTAACAAAAATATCAATAATAGACTACCTTCCATAATGACAAGGCTACCATCCATTGCAGTAACAAAAATATCGAGAACGAAATACCTTCCATAATGACTAGGCTACCATCCATGGAGTAACAAAGATATCGACAACAGACTACCTTCCATAATGACAAGACTACGATCCATTGGAGTTAAAAAAATCTCGACAAAATACTACGTTCCATAATTAAAATGCTACCATCCATTGGAGTGAAAAAAATATCGACAACAGACTACCTTCCATCATGAAAAGGCTACAATCCATTGTAGTAATAAAAATCTCGACAACAGACTACCTTCCATAATGACAAGGCTACTATCCAATGGAATAACAAAAATCTCGACAACATACTACCTTCAATAATTACAAGACTACCATCTATTGTAGTAACGAAAATATCGACAACAGACTACCATCCATAATGACAAGACTACCATCCATTGTAGTAACAAAAATCTCGACAACAGACTACCTTCATTAATGACTAGGCTACCATCCATTAGAGTAACAAAGATATCGTCAAAAGACTACCTTCTATAATGACAAGGCTACCATACATTGTAATAACAAAAATCTCGACAACAAGCTACCTTCCACAATGGCAAGTCTACCATACATTGTTGTAACAAAAATCTCGACAACAGTCTACCTTCCATAATGACAAGACTACCATCCATTGTAGTAACAAAAATCTCGACAATAGACTACCTTCCATAATGACAAGGCTACCATCCATTGGAGTAACAAAAATCTCAATAACAAACTACCTTCAATAATGACAAGGCTACCATCCTTTAGACTAACAAAAATATCGACAACAGACTACCTTCCATAATGACAAGGCTACGATCCATTAGAGTAACAAAAATTTTGACAACAAACTACCTTCCATAATGACAAGGCTACCATCCAATGGAATAACAAAAATCTCGACAATATACTACCTCCCATAATGAAAAGGCTACCATCAATTGTAGTAACGAAAATCTCGAAAACATACTACCTTCCATAATGACAAGGATGCCATCCATTGTAGTAACAAAAATCTCGACAACAGACTACCTTCCATAATGAAAATGCTACCATCCATTGGAGTAAAAAAAATATCGACAACAGACTACCTTCCATAATGAAAAGGCTACCATCCATTATAATAACAAAAATCTCGACAACAGACTACCTTCCATAATGACAAGGCTACCATCCAATGGAATAACAAAAATCTCGACAACATACTACCTTCCATAATTACAAGACTACCATCTATTGTAGTAACGAAAATCTCGACAATAGACTACCTTCCATAATGACAAGACTACCATCCATTGTAGTAACAAAAATCTCGACAACAGACTACCTTCCATAATGACAAGGCTACCATCCATTGGAGTAACCAAAATCTCGATAACAGACTACCTTCCATAATGACAAGGCTACCATCTATTGGAATAACAAAAATATCGAGAACATACTACCGTCCATAATGACAAGGATACCATCGAATGGAATAACAAAAATCTCGACAACGTACTACCTTCCATAATTACAAGGCTACCATCCATTGGAGTAACAAAAATCTCGACAACAAACTACGTTCCATAATGAATAGGCTATCATCCATTGGAGTAACAAAAATATCGACAATAGACTACCTTCCATAATGACAAGGCTACCATCCATTGGATTAACCAAGATATCGACAACAGACTACCTTCCATAATGACAAAGGCTACCATCCATTGGAGTGACAAAAATTTCGACAACAGACTACATTCCATAATGACAAGGTTACCATCCATTGGAGTAACAAAAATCTCGAAAACAGACAACCTTCCACAAGGCTACCATCTATTGGAATAACAAAAATCTCGACAACATACTACCTTCCATAATGACAGGACTACCATCTATTGTAGTAACGAAAATATCAACAAGAGACTACATTCTATAATGATAAGTCCACCATCCATCGGAATAACAAAAATATCGACAACAAACTACGTTCCCTAATGAATAGGCTACCATTCATTGGAGTAACAAAAATATCAACAATAGACTACCTTCCATAATGACAAGGCTACCATCCATTGCAGTAACAAAATATCGACAACGAAATACCTTCCATAATGACTAGGCTACCATCCAATGGAGTAACAAAGATATCGACACCAGACTACCTTCCATAATGACAAGACTACCATCCATTGGAGTGAAAAAAATCTCGACAAAATACTACGTTCCATAATGAATAGGCTACCATCCATTGGAGTAACAAAAATATCGAGAATAGACTACCTTCCATAATGACAAGGCTAGCATCCATTGGAGTAACAAAAATATCGACAACAGAATACCTTCCATTATGACTAGGCTACCATCCATTGAAGTTACTAAGATATCGACAACAGACTACCTTCCATAATGAATGGGATACCATCTATAGGAATAAAATAAATCTCGAGAACAGACTGCCTTACATAATGACAAGGCTACCATCCAATGGAATAACAAAAATCTCGACAACATACTACCTTCCATAATGACAAGGCTACCATCAATTGTAGTAACCAAAATCTCGACAATAGACTACCTTCCGTAATGACAAGGCTACCATCCATTGTAGTAACAAAAATCACGACAATAGACTACCTTCCATAATGACAATGCTACCATCCATTGGAGTAACAAAAATATCGACAACATACTACCTTCCATAATGACAAGGCTACCATCAATTGGAGTAACAAAAATCTCGACAACAGACTACCTTCCATAATGACAAGTCTACCATCCATTGTAGTAACAAAAATCTCGACAACAGACTACCTTCCATAATGACAAGGCTACCATCCATTGGAGTAACAAAAATCTTGAAAACAGACTACCTTCCATATTGACAAGTCTAAAATCCATTGGAATAAAAAATTCTCGAGATAAGACTGCCTTCCATAATGACAAGGCTACCATCCAATGGAATAACAAAAATATCGACAACATACTACCTTCCATAATGACAAGACTACCATTAATTGTAGTAACGAAAATCTCGAAAACAGACTACCTTCCATAATGACAAGGCTGCCATCCATTGTAGTAACAAAAATATCGACAACAAACTACCTTCCATAATGACAATGCTACCATCCATTGGAGTAACAAAAATCTCGACAACAAACTACCTTCCATAATGACAAGGCTACCATCCATTGTAGTAACAAAAATCTCGACAACAGACTACCTTCCATAATGACAAGGCTACCATCCATTGGAGTAACCAAAATCTCGATAACAGACTACCTTCGATAATGACAAGGCTACCATCTATTGGAATAACAAAAATCTCGGGAAAAAACTATCGTCCATAATGATAAGGCTACCATCGAATGGAATAACAAAAATCTCGACAACATACTACCTTCCATAATGACAATGCTACCATCCATTAGAGTGAAAAAAATCTCGACAACAGACTACCTTCCATAATGAAAATGCTACCATCCATTGGAGTAAAAAAAATATCGACAACAGACTACCTTCCATCATGAAAAGGTTACCATCCATTGTAGTAATAAAAATCTCGACAACAGACTACCTTCCATAATAACAAGGCTACCATCCAATGGAATAACAAAAATCTCGACAACATACTACCTTCCATAATTACAAGACTACCATCTATTGTAGTAACGAAAATCTCGACAATAGACTACCTTCCATAATGACAAGACTACCATCCATTGTAGTAACAAAAATCTCGACAACAGACTACCTTCCATAATGACTAGGCTACCATTCATTAGAGTAACAAAGATATCGACAACAGACTACCTTCTATAATGACAAGGTACCATACATTGTAATAACAAAAATCTCGACAACAAACTACCTTCCACAATGGCAAGTCTACCATACATTGTAGTAACAAAAATCTCGAAAACAGTCTACCTTCCATAATGACAAGGCTACCATCCATTGTAGTAACAAAAATCTCGACAATAGACTACCTTCCTTAATGACAAGGCTACCATCCATTGGAGTAACAAAAATCTCGACAACAAACTACCTTCCATAATGACAAGGCTACGATCCATTAGAGTAAAAAAAATCTCGATAACAGACTACCTTCCCTAAAGACAAGGCTACCATCCTATGGAATAACAAAAATCCCGACAACATACTACCTTCCATAATTACAAGACTACCATTAATTGTAGTAACGAAAATCTCGATAATAGACTACCTTCCATAATGACAAGGATGCCATCCATTGTAGTAACAAAAATCTCGACAACAGACTACCTTCCATAATGACAAGGATGCCATCCATCGGAGTAAAAAAAATATCGACAACAGACTACCTTCCATAATGAAAAGGCTACC
This sequence comes from Vicia faba, assembly GCA_948472305.1. Classification (NCBI taxonomy): domain Eukaryota; kingdom Viridiplantae; phylum Streptophyta; class Magnoliopsida; order Fabales; family Fabaceae; genus Vicia; species Vicia faba. The sequence goes on from OX451738.1 coordinate 764,077,710, forward strand.
ATCCATTGTAGTAACAAAAATATCGACAACTAACTACCTTCCATAATGACAAGTCTACCATCCATTGTAGTAACAAAAATCTCGACAACAGACTACCTTCCATAATGACAAGGCTACCATCCATTGGAGTAACTAAAATCTTGAAAACAGACTACCTTCCATATTGACAAGTCTAAAATCCATTGGAATAAAAAATTCTCGAGATAAGACTGCCTTCCATAATGACAAGGCTACCATCCAATGGAATAACAAAAATATCGACAACATACTACCTTCCATAATGACAAGACTACCATTAATTGTAGTAACGAAAATCTCGAAAACAGACTACCTTCCATAATGACAAGGCTGCCATCCATTGTAGTAACAAAAATCTCGACAACAAACTACCTTCCATAATGACAATGCTACCATCCATTGGAGTAACAAAAATCTCGACAACAAACTACCTTCCATAATGACAAGGCTACCATCCATTGTAGTAACAAAAATCTGGACAACAGACTACCTTCCATAATGACAAGGCTACCATCCATTGGAGTAACCAAAATCTCGATAACAGACTACCTTCGATAATGACAAGGCTACCATCTATTGGAATAACAAAAATCTCGGGAAAAAACTATCGTCCATAATGATAAGGCTACCATCGAATGGAATAACAAAAATCTCGCCAACATACTACCTTCCATAATGACAATGCTACCATCCATTAGAGTGAAAAAAATCTCGACAACAGACTACCTTCCATAATGAAAATGCTACCATCCATTGGAGTAATAAAAATATCGACAACAGACTACCTTCCATCATGAAAAGGTTACCATCCATTGTAGTAATAAAAATCTCGACAACAGACTACCTTCCATAATAACAAGGCTACCATCCAATGGAATAACAAAAATCTCGACAACATACTACCTTCCATAATTACAAGACTACCATCTATTGTAGTAACGAAAATCTCGACAATAGACTACCTTCCATAATGACAAGACTACCATCCATTGTAGTAACAAAAATCTCGACAACAGACTACCTTCCATAATGACTAGGCTACCATTCATTAGAGTAACAAAGATATCGACAACAGACTACCTTCTATAATGACAAGGTACCATACATTGTAATAACAAAAATCTCGACAACAAACTACCTTCCACAATGGCAAGTCTACCATACATTGTAGTAACAAAAATCTCGAAAACAGTCTACCTTCCATAATGACAAGGCTACCATCCATTGTAGTAACAAAAATCTCGACAATAGACTACCTTCCTTAATGACAAGGCTACCATCCATTGGAGTAACAAAAATCTCGACAACAAACTACCTTCCATAATGACAAGGCTACGATCCATTAGAGTAAAAAAAATCTCGATAACAGACTACCTTCCCTAAAGACAAGGCTACCATCCTATGGAATAACAAAAATCCCGACAACATACTACCTTCCATAATTACAAGACTACCATTAATTGTAGTAACGAAAATCTCGATAATAGACTACCTTCCATAATGACAAGGATGCCATCCATTGTAGTAACAAAAATCTCGACAACAGACTACCTTCCATAATGACAAGGATGCCATCCATCGGAGTAAAAAAAATATCGACAACAGACTACCTTCCATAATGAAAAGGCTACCATCCATTGTAGTAACAAAAATATCGACAACTAACTACCTTCCATAATGACAAGGCTACCATCCAATGGAATAACAAAAATCTTGACAACTGACTACCTTCCATAATGACAAGGCTACCATCCATTTAGTAACGAAAATCTCGACAACAGACTACCTTCCATAATTACAAGACTACCATCAATTGTAGTAACGAAAATCTCGACAACAGACTACCTTCCATAATGACAAGGCTACCATCCATTGTAGTAACAAAAATCTCGACAACAGACTACCTTCCATAATGACAAGGCTACCATCCATTGGAGTAACCAAAATCTCGAGAACAGACTACCGTCCATAATGACAAGGCTACCATCGAATGGAATAACAAAAAGCTCGACAACATACTACCTTCCATAATGACAAGGCTACCATCCATTAGAGTGACAAAAATCTCGATAATAGACTACCTTCCATAATTACTAGGCTACCATCCATTAGAGTAACAAAGATATCGACAACGGACTAACTTCTATAATTACAAGGCTACCATACATTGTAATAACAAAAATCTCGACAACAAATTACCTTCCACAATGGCAAGTCTACCATACATTGTAGTTACAAAAATCTTGACAACAGTCTACCTTCCAAAATGACAAGGCTACCATCCATTGGAGTAACAAAAATCTCGACAATAGACTACCTTCCATAATGATAAGGCTACCATCCATTGGAGTTACAAAAATCTCGACAACAAACTACCTTCAATAATGACAAGGATACCATCCATTAGAGTAACAAAGATATCGACAACAGACTACCTTCCATAATGACAAGGCTACCATCTATATGAACAAAATAAAAAAATTTGATAACACACTGCCTTCCATAATGACAAGGCTACCATCCAATGGAATAACAAAAATCTCGACAACATACTACCTCCCATAATGAAAAGGCTACCATCAATTGTAGTAACGAAAATCTCGACAACATACTACCTTCCATAATGACAAGGATGCCATCCATTGTAGTAACAAAAATCTCGACAACAGAATACCTTCCATAATGAAAATGATACCATCCATTGGAGTAAAAAAAATCTCGACAACAGACTACCTTCCATAATGACAAGGCTACCATCCAATGGAATAATAAAAATATCGACAACATACTACCTTCCATAATTACAAGACTACCATCAATTGTAGTAACGAAAATCTCTATCACAGACTACCTTCCATAATGACAATGCTGCCATCCATTGAAGTAACAAAAATCTCGACAACAGACTACCTTCCATAATGACAAGCCTACCATCCATTGGAGTAACAAAAATCTCAAAAACAGACTACCTTCCATAATGACAAGGCTAAAATCCATTGGAATAAAAAAATCTCGAGAGCAAACTGCCTTCCATAATGACAATGCTACCATCCAATGGAATAACAAAAATCTCGACAACATACTACCTTCCATAATGAAAAGCCTACCATCAATTGTAGTAACGAAAATCTCGACAACATACTACCTTCCATAATGACAAGGATGCCATCCATTGTAGTAACAAAAATATCGACAACAGACTACCTTCCATAATGAAAATGCTACCATCCATTGGAGTAAAAAAAATCTCGACAACAGACTACCTTCCATAATGAAAAGGCTACCATCCTTTGTAGTAACCAAAATCTCGACAACAGACTACCTTCCATAATGACAATGCTACCATCCAATGGAGTAACAAAAATCTCGACAACAGACTACCTTCCATAATGACAAGGCTACCACCATTGTAGTAACAAAAATCTCGACAACAGACTACCTTCCATAATGACAAGGCTACCATCCATTGGAGTAACCAAAATCTCGATAACAGACTACCTTCCATAATGACAAGGCTACCATCTATTGGAATAACAAAAATCTCGAGAACACACTACCGTCCATAATGACAAGGCTACCATCCAATGGAATAACAAAAATCTCGACAACATACTACCTTCCATAATGACAAGGCTACCATCCATTAGAGTGACAAAAATCTCGACAATAGACTACCTTCCATAATGACTAGGCTACCATCCATTAGAGTAATAAAGATATCGACAACAGACTACCTTCTACAATTGAAAGGCTACCATACATTGTAGTAACAAAAATCTTGACAACAGTCTACCTTCCATAATGACAAGGCTACCATCCATTGGAGTAACAAAAATATCGACAATATACTACCTTCCATAATGACAAGGCTACCATCCATTGGAGTAACAAAAATCTCGACAACAAACTACCTTCCATAATCACAAGGCTACCATCCATTAGAGTAACAAAAATCTCGACAACAGACTACCTTCCATAATGACAAGGCTATGATCCATTAGAGTAACAAAAATTTCGACAACAGACTACCTTCCATATCGACAAGGCTACCATCTATATGAATAAAATAAATCTCGATAACACACTGCCTTCCATAATGACAAGGCTACCATCCAATGGAATAACAAAAATCTCGACAACATACAACCTCCCATAATGAAAAGGCTACCATCAATTGTAGTAACGAAAATCTCGACAACATACTACCTTCCATAATGACAAGGATGCCATCCATTGTAGTTACAAAAATCTCGACAACAGAATACCTTCCATAATGAAAATGATACCATCCATTGGAGTAAAAATAATCTCGACAATAGACTACCTTCCATAATGAAAAGGCTACCATCCATTGTAGTAACCAAAATCTCGACAACAGACTACCTTCCATAATGACAAGGCTACCATCCAATGGAGTAACAAAAATCTCGTCAACAGACTACCTTCCATAATGACAAGGCTACCATCCATTGTAGTAACAAAAATCTCGACAACATACTACCTTCCATAATGACAAGGCTACCATCCATTGGAGTAACAAAAATCACGATAACAGACTACCTTCCATAATGACAAGGCTACCATCCATTAGAGTAAAAAAAATATTAGAGTAACAAAAATCTCGATAACAGACTACCTTCCATAATGACAAGGCTACCATCCATTAGAGTAACAAAAATCTCGACAACATACTACCTTCCAAAATGACAAGGCTACGATCCATTAGAGTAACAAAAATTTCGATAACAGACTGCCTTCCATAATGACAAGGCTACCATCCAATGGAATAACAAAAATCTCGACAACATACTACCTCCCATAATGAAAAGGCTACCATCAATTGTAGTAACGAAAATCTCGATAACATACTACCTTCCATAATTACAAGGATGCCATCCATTGTAGTAACAAAAATCTCGACAACAAACTACCTTCGATAATCACAAGGCTAACATCCATTAGAGTAACAAAAATCTCGACAACAGACTACCTTCCATAATGACAAGGCTACGATCCATTAGAGTAACAAAAATTTCGACAACAGACTACCTTCCATAATGACAAGGCTACCATCTATATGAATAAAATAAATTTCGATAACACACTGCCTTCCATAATGACAAGGCTACCATCCAATGGAATAACAAAAATCTCGACAACATACTACCTCCCATAATGAAAAGGCTACCATCAATTGTAGTAACGAAAATCTGGACAACATACTACCTTCCTTAATGACAAGGATGCCATCCATTGTAGTAACAAAAATCTCGACAACAGAATACCTTCCATAATGAAAATGATACCATCCATTGGAGGAAAAAAAATATCAACAACAGACTACCTTCCATAATGAAAAGGCTACCATCCATTGTAGTAACAAAAATCTCGACAACAGACTACCTTCCATAATGACAAGGCTACCATCCAATGGAATAACAAAAATATCGACAACATACTACCTTCCATAATTACAAGACTACCATCAATTATAGTAACGAAAATCTCTATCACAGACTACCTTCCATAATGACAAGGCTGCCATCCATTGGAGTAACAAAAATCTCGACAACAGGCTACCTTCCATAATGACAAGTCTACCATCCATTGGAGTAACAAAAATCTCAAAAACAGACTACCTTCCATAATGACAAGGCTAAAATCCATTGGAATAAAAAAATCTCGAGAGCAAACTGCCTTCCATAATGACAATGCTGTCATCCAATGGAATAACAAAAATCTCGACAACATACTACCATCCATAATTACAAGCCTACCATCAATTGTAGTAACGAAAATCTCGACAACATACTACCTTCCATAATGACAAGGATGCCATCCATTGTAGTAACAAAAATATCGACAACAAACTACCTTCCATAATGAAAATGCTACCATCCATTGGAGTAAAAAAAATCTCGACAACAGACTACCTTCCATAATGAAAAGGCTACCATCCATTGTAGTAACCAAAATCTCGACAACAGACTACCTTCCATAATGACAATGCTACCATCCAATGGAGTAACAAAAATCTCGACAACAGACTACCTTCCATAATGACAAGGCTACCACCATTGTAGTAACAAAAATCTCGACAACAGACTACCTTCCATAATGACAAGGCTACCATCCATTGGAGTAACCAAAATCTCGATAACAGACTACCTTCCATAATGACAAGGCTACCATCTATTGGAATAACAAAAATCTCGAGAACACACTACCGTCCATAATGACAAGGCTACCATCCAATGGAATAACAAAAATCTCGACAACATACTACCTTCCATAATGACAAGGCTACCATCCATTAGAGTGACAAAAATCTCGACAATAGACTACCTTCCATAATGACTAGGCTACCATCCATTAGAGTAATAAAGATATCGACAACAGACTACCTTCTACAATTGAAAGGCTACCATACATTGTAGTAACAAAAATCTTGACAACAGTCTACCTTCCATAATGACAAGGCTACCATCCATTGGAGTAACAAAAATATCGACAATAGACTACCTTCCATAATGACAAGGCTACCATCCATTGGAGTAACAAAAATCTCGACAACAAACTACCTTCCATAATCACAAGGCTACCATCCATTAGAGTAACAAAAATCTCGACAACAGACTACCTTCCATAATGACAAGGCTATGATCCATTAGAGTAACAAAAATTTCGACAACAGACTACCTTCCATAATGACAAGGCTACCATCTATATGAATAAAATAAATCTCGATAACACACTGCCTTCCATAATGACAAGGCTACCATCCAATGGAATAACAAAAATCTCGACAACATACAACCTCCCATAATGAAAAGGCTACCATCAATTGTAGTAACGAAAATCTCGACAACATACTACCTTCCATAATGACAAGGATGCCATCCATTGTAGTAACAAAAATCTCGACAACAGAATACCTTCCATAATGAAAATGATACCATCCATTGGAGTAAAAATAATCTCGACAATAGACTACCTTCCATAATGAAAAGGCTACCATCCATTGTAGTAACCAAAATCTCGACAACAGACTACCTTCCATAATGACAAGGCTACCATCCAATGGAGTAACAAAAATCTCGTCAACAGACTACCTTCCATAATGACAAGGCTACCATCCATTGTAGTAACAAAAATCTCGACAACAGACTACCTTCCATAATGACAAGGCTACCATCCATTGGAGTAACAAAAATCTCGATAACAGACTACCTTCCATAATGACAAGGCTACCATCCATTAGAGTAACAAAAATATTAGAGTAACAAAAATCTCGATAACAGACTACCTTCCATAATGACAAGGCTACCATCCATTAGAGTAACAAAAATCTCGACAACATACTACCTTCCAAAATGACAAGGCTACGATCCATTAGAGTAACAAAAATTTCGATAACAGACTGCCTTCCATAATGACAAGGCTACCATCCAATGGAATAACAAAAATCTCGACAACATACTACCTCCCATAATGAAAAGGCTACCATCAATTGTAGTAACGAAAATCTCGATAACATACTACCTTCCATAATTACAAGGATGCCATCCATTGTAGTAACAAAAATCTCGACAACAGACTACCTTCCATAATGAATATGCTACCATCCATTGGAGTAAAAAAAAAATCGACAACAGACTACCTTCCATAATGAAAAGGCTACCATCCATTGTAGTAACAAAAATCTCGACACCAGACTACCTTCCATAATGACAAGGCTACCATCCAATGGAATAACAAAAATCTCGACAACATACTACCTTCCATAATGAAAAGTCTACAATCAATTGTAGTAACAAAAATCTCGACAACATACTACCTTCCATAATGACAAGGATGCCATCCATTATAGTAACAAAAATATCGACAACAGACTACCTTCCATAATGAAAATGCTACCATCCATTGGAGTAAAAATAATCTCGACAACAGACTACCTTCCATAATGAAAAGGCTACCATCCATTGTAGTAACCAAAATCTCGACAACAGACTACCTTCCATAATGATAATGCTACCATCCAATGGAGTAACAAAAATCTCGACAACAGACTACCTTCCCTAATGACAAGGCTACCATCCATTGTAGTAACAAAAATCTCGACAACAGACTACCTTCCATAATGACAAGGCTACCATCCATTGGAGTAACCATCCATTGGAATAACAAAAATCTCGAGAACAAACTACCGTCCATAATGACAAGGCTACCATCCAATGGAATAACAAAAATCTCGACAACATACTACCTTCCATAATGACAAGGCTACCGTCCATTAGAGTGACAAAAATCTCGACAATAGACTACCTTCCATAATGACTAGGCTACCACCCATTAGAGTAACAAAGATATCGACAATAGACTACCTTCTATAATGACAAGGCTACCATACATTGTAATAACAAAAATCTCGACAACAAACTACCTTCAACAATGGCAAGGCTACCATACATTATAGTAACAAAAATCTTGACAACAATCTACCTTCCATAATGACAAGGCTACCATCCATTAGAGTAACAAAAATCTCGACAATAGACTACCTTCCATAATGACAAGGCTACCATCCATTGGAGTAACAAACATCTCGACAACAAACTACCTTCCATAATGACAAGGCTACCATCCATTAGAGTAACAAAAATCTTGACAACAGACTACCTTCTATAATGACAAGGCTACGATCCATTAGAGTAACAAAATTTTCGGCAACAGACTACCTTCCATAATGACAAGGCTACCATCTATAGGAATAAAAAAAATATCGATAACAAACTTCCTTCCATAATGACAAGGCTAACATCCAATGGAATAACAAAAATCTCGACAACATACTACCTCCCATAATGAAAAGGCTTCCATCAATTGTAGTAACGAAAATCTCGACAACATACTACCTTCCATAATGAATATGCTACCATCCATTGGAGTAAAATAAAAATCGACAACAGACTACCTTCCATAATGAAAAGGCTACCATCCATTGTAGTAACAAAAATCTCGAAAACAGATTACCTTTGATAATGACAAAGCTACAATCCAATGAATAATAAAAATCTCGACAACATACTACCTTCCATAATTACAAGGCTGCCATCCATTGGAGTAACAAAAATATCGACAACAGACTACCTTCCATAATGAAAATGCTACCATCCATTGGTGTAAAAAAAATCTCGACAACAGACTACCTTCCATAATGACAAGGCTACCATCCATTGTAGTAACAAAAATCTCGACAACAGACTACCTTCCATAATGACAAGGCTACCATCCATTGGAGTAACCAAAATCTCGATAACAGACTACCTTCCAAAATGACAAGGCTACTATCTATTGGAATAACAAAAATCTCGAGAACAAACTACCGTCCATAATGACAAGGCTACCATCCAATGGAATAAATAAAATCTCGACAACATACTACCTTCCATAATGACAAGGCTACCATACATTAGAGTGACAAAAATCTCGACAACAGGCTACCATCCATAATGACTAGGCTACCATCCATTAGAGTAACAAAGATATCGACAACAGACTACCTTCTACAATGGAAAGGCTACCATCCATTGGAGTAAAAAAATCTCGACAACAGACTACCTTCCATAATGAAAAGGCTACCATACATTGTAGTAACCAAAATCTCGACAACAGACTACCTTCCATAATGACAATGCTACCATCCAATGGAGTAACAAAAATCTCGACAATAGACTACCTTCCATAATGACAAGGCTACCATCCATTGTAGTAACAAAAATCTTGACAACAGACTACCTTCCATAATGACAAGGCTACCATCCATTGGAGTAACCAAAATCTCGATAACAGACTGCCTTCCATAATGACAAGGCTACCATCTATTGGAATAACAAAAATCTCGAGAACAAACTACCGTCCATAATGACAAGGCAACCATCCAATGGAATAAAGAAAATCTCGACAACATACTACCTTCCATAATGGCAAGGCTACCATCCATTAGAGTGACATAAAATCTCGACAATAGACTACCTTCAATAATGACAAGGCTACCATCCATTAGAGTAACAAAGATATCGACAACAGACTACCTTCAACAATGGAAAGGCTACCATACATTATAGTAACAAAAATCTCGACAACAGTCTACCTTCCATAATGACAAGGCTACCATCCATTGGAGTAACAAACATCTCGACAACAAACTACCTTCCATAATGACAAGGCTACCATCCATTAGAGTAACAAAAATCTCGACAACAGACTACCTTCTATAATGACAAGGCTACGATCCATTAGAGTAACAAAATTTTCGGCAACAGACTACCTTCCATAATGACAAGGCTACCATCTATAGGAATAAAAAAAATCTCGATAACAAACTTCCTTCCATAATGACAAGGCTACCATCCAATGGAATAACAAAAATCTCGACAACATACTACCTCCCATAATGAAAAGGCTATCATCAATTGTAGTAACGAAAATCTCGACAACATACTACCTTCCATAATGAATATGCTACCATCCATTGGAGTAAAATAAAAATCGACAACAGACTACCTTCCATAATGAAAAGGCTACCATCCATTGTAGTAACAAAAATCTCGAAAACAGACTACCTTCCATAATGACAAAGCTACAATCCAATGAATAACAAAAATCTCGACAACATACTACCTTCCATAATTACAAGACTACCATCAATTGTAGTAACAAAAATCTCGACAACAGACTACCTTCCATAATGACAAGGCTGCCATCCATTGGAGTAACAAAAATATCGACAACAGACTACCTTCCATAATGAAAATGCTACCATCCATTGGTGTAAAAAAAATCTCGACAACAGACTACCTTCCATAATGACAAGGCTACCATCCATTGTAGTAACAAAAATCTCGACAACAGACTACCTTCCATAATGACAAGGCTACAATCCATTGGAGTAACCAAAATCTCGATAACAGACTACCTTCCAAAATGACAAGGCTACTATCTATTGGAATAACAAAAATCTCGAGAACAAACTACCGGCCATAATGACAAGGCTACCATCCAATGGAATAAATAAAATCTCGACAACATACTATCTTCCATAATGACAAGGCTACCATCCATTAGAGTGACAAAAATCTCGACAACAGACTACCATCCATAATTACTAGGCTACCATCCATTAGAGTAACAAAGATATCGACAAGAGACTACCTTCTACAATGGAAAGGCTACCATCCATTGGAGTAAAAAAAATCTCGACAACAGACTACCTTCCATAATGAAAAGGCTACCATACATTGTAGTAACCAAAATCTCGACAACAGACTACCTTCCATAATGACAATGCTACCATCCAATGGAGTAACAAAAATCTCGACAACAGACTACCTTCCATAATGACAAGGCTACCATCCATTGTAGTAACTAAAATCTCGACAACAGACTACCTTCCATAATGACAAGGCTACCATCCATTGGAGTAACCAAAATCTCGATAACAGACTACCTTCCATAATGACAAGGCTACCATCTATTGGAATAACAAAAATATCGAGAACAAACTACCGTCCATAATGACAAGGCTACCATCCAATGGAATAAAGAAAATCTCGACAACATACTACCTTCCATAATGGCAAGGCTACCATCCATTAGAGTGACAAAAATCTCGACAATAGACTACCTTCAATAATGACAAGGCTACCATCCATTAGAGTAACAAAGATATCGACAACAGACTACCTTCGACAATGGAAAGGCTTCCATACATTGTAGTAACAAAAATCTCGACAACAGTCTACCTTCCATAATGACAAGGCTACCATCCATTGGAGTAACAAAAATATCGACAATAGACTACCTTCCATAATGACAAGGCTACCATCCATTGGAGTTACAAAAATCTAGACAACAAACTACCTTCCATAATGACAAGGCTACCATCCATTGGAGTTACAAAAATCTAGACAACAAACTACCTTCCATAATGACAAGGCTACCATCCATTAGAGTAACAAAAATCTCGACAACAGACTGCCTTCCATAATGACAAGGCAACCATCCAATGGAATAAAAAAAATCTCGAGAACAAACTACCGTCCATAATGGCAAGGCTACCATCCATTAGAGTGACAAAAATCTCGACAATAGACTACCTTCAATAATGACAAGGCTACCATCCATTAGAGTAACAAAGATATCGACAACAGACTACCTTCGACAATGGAAAGGCTACCATACATTATAGTAACAAAAATCTCGCCAACAGTCTACCTTCCATAATGACAAGGCTACCATCCATTAGAGTAACAAAAATCTCGACAATAGACTACCTTCCATAATGACAAGGCTACCATCCATTGGAGTAACAAACATCTCGACAACAAACTACCTTCCATAATGACAAGGCTACCATCCATTAGAGTAACAAAAATCTCGACAACAGACTACCTTCTATAATGACAAGGCTACGATCCATTAGAGTAACAAAATTTTCGGCAACAGACTACCTTCCATAATGACAAGGCTACCATCTATAGGAATAAAAAAAATCTCGATAACAAACTTCCTTCCATAATGACAAGGCTACCATCCAATGGAATAACAAAAATCTCGACAACATACTAACTCCCATAATGAAAAGGCTACCATCAATTGTAGTAACGAAAATCTCGACAACATACTACCTTCCATAATGAATATGCTACCATCCATTGGAGTAAAATAAAAATCGACAACAGACTACCTTCCATAATGAAAAGGCTACCATCCATTGTAGTAACAAAAATCTCGAAAACAGACTACCTTCCATAATGACAAAGCTACAATCCAATGAATAACAAAAATCTCGACAACATACTACCTTCCATAATTACAAGACTACCATCAATTGTAGTAACAAAAATCTCGACAACAGACTACCTTCCATAATGACAAGGCTGCCATCCATTGGAGTAACAAAAATATCGACAACAGACTACCTTCCATAATGAAAATGCTACCATCCATTGGTGTAAAAAAAATCTCGACAACAGACTACCTTCCATAATGACAAGGCTACCATCCATTGTAGTAACAAAAATCTCGACAACAGACTACCTTCCATAATGACAAGGCTACAATCCATTGGAGTAACCAAAATCTCGATAACAGACTACCTTCCAAAATGACAAGGCTACTATCTATTGGAATAACAAAAATCTCGAGAACAAACTACCGGCCATAATGACAAGGCTACCATCCAATGGAATAAATAAAATCTCGACAACATACTATCTTCCATAATGACAAGGCTACCATCCATTAGAGTGACAAAAATCTCGACAACAGACTACAATCCATAATTACTAGGCTACCATCCATTAGAGTAACAAAGATATCGACAAGAGACTACCTTCTACAATGGAAAGGCTACCATCCATTAGAGTAAAAAAAATCTCGACAACAGACTACCTTCCATAATGAAAAGGCTACCATACATTGTAGTAACCAAAATCTCGACAACAGACTACCTTCCATAATGACAATGCTACCATCCAATGGAGTAACAAAAATCTCGACAACAGACTACCTTCCATAATGACAAGGCTACCATCCATTGTAGTAACTAAAATCTCGACAACAGACTACCTTCCATAATGACAAGGCTACCATCCATTGGAGTAACCAAAATCTCGATAACAGACTACCTTCCATAATGACAAGGCTACCATCTATTGGAATAACAAAAATATCGAGAACAAACTACCGTCCATAATGACAAGGCTACCATCCAATGGAATAAAGAAAATCTCGACAACATACTACCCTCCATAATGGCAAGGCTACCATCCATTAGAGTGACAAAAATCTCGACAATAGACTACCTTCAATAATGACAAGGCTACCATCCATTAGAGTAACAAAGATATCGACAACAGACTACCTTCAACAATGGAAAGGCTTCCATACATTGTAGTAACAAAAATCTCGACAACAGTCTACCTTCCATAATGACAAGGCTACCATCCATTGGAGTAACAAAAATATCGACAATAGACTACCTTCCATAATGACAAGGCTACCATCCATTGGAGTTACAAAAATCTAGACAACAAACTACCTTCCATAATGACAAGGCTACCATCCATTAGAGTAACAAAAATCTCGACAACAGACTACCTTCCATAATGACAAGGCTACGATCCATTAGAGTAACAAAAATTTCGACAACAGACTACCTTCCATAATGACAAGGCTACCATCCAATGGAATAACAAAAATCTCGATAACATACTACCTTCCATAATGAAAAGTCTACCATCAATTGTAGTAACGAAAATCTCGACAACATACTACCTTCCATAATGACAAGGATGCCATCCATTGTAGTAACAAAAATGTCGACAACAGACTACCTTCCATAATGAAAATGCTACCATCCATTGGAGTAAAAAAAATCTCGACAACAGACTACCTTTCATAATGAAAAGGCTACCATCCATTGTAGTAACCAAAATCTCGACAACAGACTACCTTCCATAATGACAATGCTACCATCCAATGGAGTAACAAAAATCTCGACAACAGACTACCTTCCATAATGACAAGGCTACCATCCATTGTAGTAACAAAAATCTCGACAACAGACTACCTTCCATAATGACAAGGCTGCCATCCATTGGAGTAAGAAAAATATCGACAACAGACTACCTTCCATAATGACAAGGCTACCATCCATTGGAGTAACAAAAATCTCAAAAACAGACTACCTTCCATAATGACAAGGCTAAAATCCATTGGAATAAAAAAATCTCGAGAACAGGTTGCCTTCCATAATGACAAGGCTACCATTCAATGGAATAGCAAAAATCTCGACAACATACTACCTTCCATAATGACAAGCCTACCATCAATTGTAGTAACGAAAATCTCCACAACAGACTACTTTCCATAATGACAAGGACGCCATCCATTGTAGTAACAAAAATCTCGACAACAAACTACCTTCCATAATCACAATGCTACCTTCCATTGGAGTAACCAAAATCTCGATAGCAGACTACCTTCCATAATGACAAGGCTACCATCTATTGGAATAACAAAAATCTAGAGAACAAACTACCGTCCATAATGACAAGGCTACCATCCAATGGAATAAAGAAAATCTCGACAACATACTACCTTCCATAATGGCAAGGCTACCATCCATTAGAGTGACAAAAATCTCGACAATAGACTACCTTCAATAATGACTAGGCTACCATCCATTAGAGTAACAAAGATATCGACAACAGACTACCTTCTACAATGGAAAGGCTACCATACATTGTAGTAACAAAAATCTCGACAACAGTCTACCTTCCATAATGACAAGGCTACCATCCATTGTAGTAACAAAAATCTCGACAACAGACTACCTTCCATAATGACAAGGCTGTCATCCATTGGAGTAAGAAAAATCACGACAACAGACTACCTTCCATAATGACAAGGCTACCATCCATTGGAGTAACAAAAATCTCAAAAACAGACTACCTTCCATAATGACAAGGCTAAAATCCATTGGAATAAAAAAATCTCAAGAACAGGTTGCCTTCCATAATGACAAGGATACCATCCAATGGAATAACAAAAATCTCGACAAAATACTAGCTTCCATAATGACAAGCCTACCATCAATTGTAGTAACGAAAATCTCCACAACAGACTACTTTCCATAATGACAAGGCCGCCATCCATTGTAGTAATAAAAATATCGACAACAAACTACCTTCCATAATGACAATGCTACCTTCCATTGGAGTAACAAAAATTTCAACAACAGACTACCTTCCGTAATGACAAGGCTACCATCCATTGTAGTAACAAAAATCTCGACAACGGACTACCTTCCATAATGACAAGGCTACCATCCATTGGAGTAACCAAAATCTCGATAACAGACTACCTTCCATAATGACAAGGCTACTATCTATTGGAATAACAAAAATCTCGAGAACAAACTACCGTCCATAATGACAAGGCTACTATCTATTGGAATAACAAAAATCTCCAGAACAAACTACCGTCCATAATGACAAGGCTACCATCCAATGGAATAAAAAAAATCTCGACAACATACTACCTTCCGTAATGACAAGGCTACCATCCATTGGAGTAACAAACATCTCGACAACAGACTACCTTCCATAATGACAAGGCTACCATCCATTAGAGTAACAAAAATCTCGACAACATACTACCTTCCATAATGAAAAGGCTACGATCCATTAGAGTAACAAAATTTTCGGCAACATACTACCTTCCATAATGACAAGGCTACCATCTATAGGAATAAAAAAAATCTAGATAACAAACTTCCTTCCATAATGACAAGGCTACCATCCAATGGAATAACAAAAATCTCGACAATATACTACCTCCCATAATGAAAAGGCTACCATCAATTGTAGTAACGAAAATCTCGACAACATACTACCTTCCATAATGAATATGCTACCATCCATTGGAGTAAAAAAAAATCGACAAACGACTACCTTCCATAATGAAAAGGCTACCATCCATTGTAGTAACAAAAATCTCGAAAACAGACTACCTTCCATAATGACAAAGCTACAATCCAATGAATAACAAAAATCTCGACAACATACTACCTTCCATAATTACAAGACTACCATCAATTGTAGTAACAAAAATCTCGACAACAGACTACCTTCCATAATGACAAGGCTGCCATCCATTGGAGTAACAAAAATATCGACAACAGACTACCTTCCATAATGAAAATGCTACCATCCATTGGTGTAAAAAAAATCTCGACAACAGACTACCTTCCATAATGACAAGTCTACCATCCATTGTAGTAACAAAAATCTCGACAACAGACTACCTTCCATAATGACAAGGCTACCATCCATTGGAGTAACCAAAATCTCGATAACAGACTACCTTCCAAAATGACAAGGCTACTATCTATTGGAATAACAAAAATCTCGAGAACAAACTACCGTCCATAATGACAAGGCTACCATCCAATGGAATAAATAAAATCTCGACAACATACTACCTTCCATAATGAAAAGGCTACCATACATTGTAGTAACCAAAATCTCGACAACAGACTACCTTCCATAATGACAATGCTACCATCCAATGGAGTAACAAAAATCACGACAACAGACTACCTTCCATAATGACAAGGCTACCATCCATTGTAGTAACAAAAATCTCGACAATAGACTACCTTCCATAATGACAAGGCTACCATCCATTGGAGTAACCAAAATCTCGATAACAGACTACCTTCCATAATGACTAGGCTACCATGCATTGGAATAACCAAAATCTCGAGAATAGAGTACCTTCCATAATGACAAGGCTACCATCCATTGGAACAAAGAAAATCTCGACAACATACTACCTTCCATAATGGCAAGGCTACCATCCATTAGAGTGACAAAAATCTCGAATATAGACTACCTTCAATAATGACTAGGCTACCATCCATTAGAGTGACAAAGATATCGACAACAGACTACCTTCTACAATGGAAAGGCTACCATCCATTAGAGTAACAAAAATCTCGACAACAGACTACCTTCCATAATGACAAGGCTACGATCCATTAGAGTAAAAAAAATTTCGACAATAGACTACCTTCCATAATGAGAAGGCTACCATCCAATGGAATAACAAAAATCTCGATAACATACTACCTTCCATAATGAAAAGTCTACCATCAATTGTAGTAACGAAAATCTCGACAACATACTACCTTCCATAATGACAAGGATGCCATCCATTGTAGTAACAAAAATGTCGATAACAGACTACCTTCCATAATGAAAATGCTACCATCCATTGGAGTAAAAAAAATCTCGACAACAGACTACCTTTCATAATGAAAAGGCTACCATCCATTGTAGTAACCAAAATCTCGACAACAGACTACCTTCCATAATGACAATGCTACCATCCAATGGAGTAACAAAAATCTCGAAAATAGACTACCTTCCATAATGACAAGGCTACCATCCATTGTAGTAACAAAAATCTCGACAACAGACTACCTTCCATAATGACAAGGCTGCCATCCATTGGAGTAAGAAAAATCTCGACAACAGACTACCTTCCATAATGACAAGGCTACCATCCATTGGAGTAACAAAAATATCAAAAACAGACTACCTTCCATAATGACAAGGCTAAAATCCATTGGAATAAAAAAATCTCGAGAACAGGTTGCCTTCCATAATGACAAGGCTACCATCCAATGGAATAACAAAAATCTCGACAACATACTACCTTCCATAATGACAAGCCTACCATCAATTGTAGTAACGAAAATCTCCACAACAGACTACTTTCCATAATGACAAGGCCACCATCCATTGTAGTAACAAAAATCTCGACAACAAACTACCTTCCATAATGACAATGCTACCTTCCATTGGAGTAACCAAAATCTCGATAGCAGACTACCTTCCATAATGACAAGGCTACCATCTATTGGAATAACAAAAATCTCGAGAACAAACTACCGTCCATAATGACAAGGCTACCATCCAATGGAATAAAGAAAATCTCGACAACATACTACCTTCCATAATGACAAGGCTACCATCCATTAAAGTGACAAAAATCTCGACAATAGACTACCTTCAATAATGACTAGGCTACCATCCATTAGAGTAACAAAGATATCGACAACAGACTACCTTCTACAATGGAAAGGCTACCATACATTGTAGTAACAAAAATCTCGACAATAGTCTACCTTCCATATTGACAAGGCTACCATCCATTGGAGTAACAAAAATATCGACAATAGACTACCTTCCATAATGACAAGGCTACCATCCATTGGAGTTACAAAAATCTAGACAACAAACTACCTTCCATAATGACAAGGCTACCATCCATTAGAGTAACAAAAATCTCGACAACAGACTACCTTCCATAATGACAAGGCTACGATCCATTAGAGTAACAAAAATTTCGACAACAGACTACCTTCCATAATGACAAGGCTACCATCTATAGGAATAAAAAAATTCTCGATAACAAACTTCCTTCCATAATGACAAGGCTACCATCCAATGGAATAACAAAAATCTCGATAACATACTACCTTCCATAATGAAAAGTCTACCATCAATTGTAGTAACGAAAATCTCGACAACATACTACCTTCCATAATGACAAGGATGCCATCCATTGTAGTAACAAAAATATCGACAACAGACTACCTTCCATAATGAAAATGCTACCATCCATTGGAGTAAAAAAAATCTCGACAACAGACTACCTTTCATAATGAAAAGGCTAGCATCCATTGTAGTAACCAAAATCTCGACAACAGACTACCTTCCATAATGACAATGCTACCATCCAATGGAGTAACAAAAATCTCGACAACAGACTACCTTCCCTAATGACAAGGCTACCATCCATTGTAGTAACAAAAATCTCGACAACAGACTACCTTCCATAATGACAAGGCTGTCATCCATTGGAGTAAGAAAAATCTCGACAACAGACTACCTTCCATAATGACAAGGCTACCATCCATTGGAGTAACAAAAATCTCAAAAACAGACTACCTTCCATAATGACAAGGCTAAAATCCATTGGAATAAAAAAATCTCGAGAACAGGTTGCCTTCCATAATGACAAGGCTACCATCCAATGGAATAACAAAAATCTCGACAACATACTACCTTCCATAATGACAAGCCTACCATCAATTGTAGTAACGAAAATCTCCACAACAGACTACTTTCCATAATGACAAGGCCGCCATCCATTGTAGTAACAAAAATCTCGACAACAAACTACCTTCCATAATGACAATGCTACCTTCCATTGGAGTAACAAAAATTTCAACAACAGACTACCTTCCGTAATGACAAGGCTACCATCCATTGTAGTAACAAAAATCTCGACAACGGACTACCTTCCATAATGACAAGGCTACCATCCATTGGAGTAACCAAAATCTCGATAACCGACTACCTTCCATAATGACAAGGCTACAATCTATTGGAATAACAAAAATCTCGAGAACAAACTACCGTCCATAATGACAAGGCTACTATCTATTGGAATAACAAAAATCTCAAGAACAAACTACCGTCCATAATGACAAGGCTACCATCCAATGGAATAAAAAAATTCTCGACAACATACTACCTTCCGTAATGATAAGGCTACCATCCATTAGAGTGACAAAAATCTCGACAATAGACTACCTTCCATAATGACAAGGCTACCATCCAATGGAATAACAAAAATCTCGACAACATACTACCTTCCATAATGAAAAGGCTACCATCAATTGTAGTAACGAAAATCTCGACAACATATTACCGTCCATAATGACAAGGATGCCATCCATTGGAGTAACAAAAATATCAACAACAGACTACCTTCCATAATGAAAATTCTACCATCCATTGGAGTAACAAAAATATCGACAACATACTACCTTCCATAATGAAAATTCTACCATCCATTGTAGTAAAAAAATTCTCGACAACAGACTACCTTCCATAATGAAAAGGCTACCATCCATTGTAGTAACCAAAATCTCGAGAACAGACTACCTTCCATAATGACAATGCTACCATCCATTGTAGTAACAAAACTATAGACCACTGACTACCTCCCATAATGAAAAGGCTACCATCCATTGAACTAACGAAAATCTCGACAACAGACTACCTTCCATAATGACAAGG
The DNA here is from genome assembly GCA_948472305.1 of Vicia faba. NCBI lineage: Eukaryota > Viridiplantae > Streptophyta > Magnoliopsida > Fabales > Fabaceae > Vicia > Vicia faba. The sequence goes on from OX451738.1 coordinate 764,098,451, forward strand.
CTACCATCCATTTGAGTAACGAAAATCTCGACAACAAACTACATTCCATAATGAATAGGCTATCATCCATTGGAGTAACAAAAATATCAACAATAGACTACCTTCCATAATGACAAGGCTACCATCCATTGGAGTAACAAAAATATCGACAACAGAATACCTTCCATTATGACTAGGCTACCATCCATTGGAGTAACCAAGATATCGACAACAGACTACCTTCCATAATGACAAAGGCTACCATCCATTCGAGTGACAAAAATTTCGACAACAAACTACTTTCCATAATGACAAGGTTACCATCCATTGGAGTAACAAAAATCTCGAAAATAGACTACCTTCCATAATGACAAGGCTACCATCCATTGGAATAACAAAAATATCGACAACATACTACCTTCCATAATGACAAGACTACCATCTATTGTAGTAACGAAAATATCAAGAAGAGACTACATTCCATAATGATAAGTCCACCATCCATCATAATAACAAAAATATCGACAACAAACTACGTTCCCTAATGAATAGGCTACCATTCATTGGAGTAACAAAAATATCAACAATAGACTACCTTCCATAATGACAAGGCTACCATCCATTGCAGTAACAAAAATATCGACAACGAAATAACTTCCATAATGACTAGGCTACCATCCATTGGAGTAACAAAGATATCGACAACAGACTACCTTCCATAATGACAAGGCTACCATCCATTGGAGTGAAAAAAATCTCGACAAAATACTATGTTCCATAATGAATAGGCTACCATCCATTGGAGTAACAAAAATATCGACAATAGACTACCTTCCATAATGACAAGGCTAGCATCAATTGGAGTAACAAAAATATCGACAACAGAATACCTTCCATTATGACTAGGCTACCATCCATTGAAGTAACTAAGATATTGACAACAGACTACCTTCCATATTGACAAGGCTACCATCTATAGGAATAAAATAAATCTCGAGAACAAACTGCCTTACATTATGACAAGGCTACCATCCAATGCAATAACAAAAATCTCGACAACATACTACCTTCCATAATGACAAGGCTACCATCAATTATAGTAACCAAAATCTCGACAACAGACTACCTTCCGTAATGACAAGGCTACCATCCATTGTAGTAACAAAAATCTCGACAATGGACTACCTTCCATAATGACAATGCTACCATCCATTGGAGTAACAAAAATATCGACAACAGACTACCTTCCATAATGACAAGGCTACCATCAATTGGAGTAACAAAAATCTCGACAACAGACTACCATCCATAATGACAAGTCTACCATCCATTGTAGTAACAAAAATCTCGACAATAGACTACCTTCCATAAATGACAAGGCTACCATCCATTGGAATAAAAAAAATCTCGACAACATAATACCTTTCGTAATGATAAGGCTACCATCCATTAGAGTGACAAAAATCTCGACAATAGACTACCTTCCTTAATGACAAGGCTACCATCCAACGGAATAACAAAAATCTCGACAACATACTACCTTCCATAATGAAAAGGCTACCATCAATTGTAGTAACGAAAATCTCGACAACATACTACCTTCCATAATGACAAGCATGCCATCCATTGGAGTAACAAAAATATCGACAACAGACTACCTTCCATAATGAAAATTCTACCATCCATTGGAGTAACAAAAATATCGACAACAGACTACCTTCCATAATGAAAATTCTACCATCCATTGTAGTAAAAAAAATCTCGACAACAGACTACCTTCCATAATGAAAAGGCTACCATCCATTGTAGTAACCAAAATCTCGAGAACAGACTACCTTCCATAATGACTAGGCTACCATCCATTGGAGTAACAAAGATATCAACAACAGACTACCTTCCATAATGACAAGGCTACCATCCATTGGAGTGAAAAAAATCTCGACAAAATACTACGTTCCATAATGAATAGGCTACCATCCATTGGAGTAACAAAAATATCGAAAATAGACTACCTTCCATAAAGACAAGGCTACCATCAATTGGAGTAACAAAAATATCGACAACAGAATACCTTCCATAATGACTAGGCTACCATCCATTGGAGTAACAAAGATATCGACAACAGACTACCTTCCATAATGACAAGGCTACCATCCATTGGAGTGAAAAAAATCTCGACAAAATACTACGTTCCATAATGAATAGGCTACCATCCATTGGAGTAACAAAAATATCGACAATAGACTACCTTCCATAATGACAAGGCTAGCATCAATTGGAGTAACAAAAATATCGACAACAGAATACCTTCCATTATGACTAGGCTACCATCCATTGAAGTAACTAAGATATCAACAACAAACTACCTTCCATAATGACAAGGCTACCATCTATAGGAATAAAATAAATCTCGAGAACAGACTGCCTTACATAATGACAAGGCTACCATCCAATGGAATAACAAAAATCTCGACAACATACTACCTTCCAAAATGACAAGGCTACCATCAATTGTAGTAACCAAAATCTCGACAACAGACTACCTTCCGTAATGACAAGGCTACCATCCATTGTAGTAAAAAAATCTCGACAATAGACTACCTTCCATAATGACAATGCTACCATCCATTGGAGTAACAAAAATATCGACAACAGACTACCTTCCATAATGACAAGGCTACCATCAATTGGAGTAACAAAAATCTCGACAACAGACTACCATCCATAATGACAAGTCTACCATCCATTGTAGTAACAAAAATCTCGACAACAGACTACATTCCATAAATGACAAGGCTACCATCCATTGGAGTAACAAAAATCTTGAAAACAGACTACCTTCCATTATGACAAGGCTAAAATCCATTGGAATAAAAAAATCTCGAGATAAGCCTGCCTTCCATAATGACAAGGCTACCATCCAATGGAATAACAAAAATCTCGACAACATACTACCTTCCATAATGACAAGACTACCATTAATTGTAGTAACGAAAATCTCGAAAATAGACTACCTTCCATAATGATAAGGCTGTCATCCATTGTAGTAACAAAAATCTCGACAACAAACTACTTTCCATAATGACAATGCTCCCATCCATTGGAGTAACAAAAATATCGATAACAGACTACCTTCCATAATGAAAATTCTACCATCCATTGTAGTAAAAAAAATATCGACAACAGACTACCTTCCATAATGAAAAGGCTACCATCCATTGTAGTAACAAAAATCTCGAGAACAGACTACCTTCCATAATGACAATGCTACCATCCATTGTAGTAACAAAACTATAGACCACTGACTACCTCCCATAATGAAAAGGCTACCATCCATTGGACTAACGAAAATCTCGACAACAGACTACCTTCCATAATGACAAGGCTACCATCCATTGGAGTAACGAAAATCTCGACAACAAACTACGTTCCATAATGAATAGGCTATCATCCATTGGAGTAACAAAAATATCGACAATACACTACCTTCCATAATGACAAGGCTACCATCCATTAGAGTAACAAAAATATCGACAACATAAAACCTTCCATTATGACTAGGCTACCATCCATTGGAGTAACCAAGATATCGACAACAGACTACCTTCCATAATGACAAAGGCTACCATCCATTGGAGTGACAAAAATTTCGACAACAAACTACCTTCCATAATGACAAGGTTACCATCCATTGGAGTAACAAAAATCTCGAAAACAGACTACCTTCCTTAATGACAAGGCTACCATCCATTGGAATAACAAAAATCTCGACAACATACTACCTTCCATAATGACAAGACTACCATATATTGTAGTAACGAAAATATCAACAAGAGACTACATTCCATAATGATAAGTCCACCATCCATCATAATAACAAAAATATCGACAACAAACTACGTTCCCTAATGAATAGGCTACCATTCATTGGAGTAACAAAAATATCAACAATAGACTACCTTCCATAATGACAAGGCTAACATCCATTGCAGTAACAAAAATATCGACAACGAAATATCTTCCATAATGACTAGGCTACCATCCATTGGAGTAACAAAGATATCAACAACAGACTACCTTCCATAATGACAAGGCTACCATCCATTGGAGTGAAAAAAATCTCAACAAAATACTACGTTCCATAATGAATAGGCTACCATCCATTGGAGTAACAAAAATATCGACAATAGACTACCTTCCATAATGACAAGGCTACCATCAATTGGAGTAACAAAAATATCGACAACATAATACCTTCCATTATGACTAGGCTACCATCCATTATAGTAACTAAGATATCGACAACAGACTTCCTTCCATAATGACAAGGCTACCATCTATAGGAATAAAATAAATCTCGAGAACAGACTGCCTTACATAATGACAAGGCTAACATCCAATGGAATAACAAAAATCTCGACAACATAATACCTTCCATAATGACAAGGCTACCATCAATTGTAGTAACCAAAATCTCGACAACAGACTACCTTCCGTAATGACAAGGCTACCATACATTTTAGTAACAAAAATCTAGACAATAGACTACCTTCCATAATGACAATGCTACCATCCATTGGAGTAACAAAAATATCGACAACAGACTACCTTCCATAATGGCAAGGCTACCATCAATTGGAGTAACAAAAAACTCGACAACAGACTACCATCCATAATGACAAGTCTACCATCCATTGTAGTAACAAAAATCTCGACAACAGACTACCTTCCATAAATGACAAGACTACCATCCATTGGAGTAACAAAAATCTTGAAAACAGACTACCTTCCATAATGAGAAGGCTAAAATCCATTGGAATAAAAAAATCTCGAGATAAGACTGCCTTCCATAATGACAAGGCTACCATCCAATGGAATAACAAAAATCTCGACAACATACTACCTTCCATAATGACAAGACTACCATTAATTGTAGTAACGAAAATCTCGAAAATAGACTACCTTCCATAATGACAAGGCTGCCATCCATTGTAGTAACAAAAATCTCGACAACAAACTACCTTCCATAATTACAAGACTACCATCTATTGTAGTAACGAAAATCTCGACAACAGACTACCATCCATAATGACAAGACTGCCATCCATTGTAGTAACAAAAATCTCGACAACAGACTACCTTCCATAATGACTAGGCTACCATCCAATAGAGTAACAAAGATATCGACAACAGACTACCTTCTATAATGACAAGGCTCCCATACATTGTAATAACAAAAATCTCGACAACAAGCTACCTTCCACAATGGCAAGTCTACCATACATTGTTGTAACAAAAATCTCGACAACAGTTTACCTTCCATAATGACAAGGCTACCATCCATTGTAGTAACAAAAATCTCGACAATAGACTACCTTCCATAATGACAAGGCTACCATCCATTGGAGTAACAAAAATCTCAACAACAAACTACCTTCAATAATGACAAGGCTACCATCCATTAGACTAACAAAAATCTCGACAACAGACTACCTTCCATAATGACAAGGCTACGATCCATTAGAGTAACAAAAATTTCGACAACAAACTACATTCCATAATGACAAGGCTACCATCCAATGGAATAACAAAAATATCGACAACATACTACCTCCCATAATGAAAAGGCTACCATCAATTGTAGTAACGAAAATCTCGACAACATACTACCTTCCATAATGACAAGGATGCCATCCATTGTAGTAACAAAAATCTCGACAACAGACTACCTTCCATAATGAAAATGCTACCATCCATTGGAGTAAACAAAATCTCGATAATAGACTGCCTTCCATAATGACAAGGCTACCATTTATTGGAATAACAAAAATCTCGAGAAAAAACTACCGTCCATAATGATAAGGCTACCATCGAATGGAATAACAAAAATCGCGACAACATACTACCTTCCATAATGACAAGGCTACCATCCATTAGATTGAAAAAAATCTCGACAACAGACTACCTTCCATAATGAAAATGCTACAATCCATTGGAGTAAAAAAAATATCCACAACAGACTACCTTCCAATATGAAAAGGCTACCATCCATTGTAGTAATAAAAATCTCGACAACAGACTACCTTCCATAATGACAAGGCTACCATCCAATGGAATAACAAAAATCTCGACAACATACTACCTTCCATAATTACAAGACTACCATCTATTGTAGTAACGAAAATCTCGACAACAGACTACCATCCATAATGACAAGACTACCATTCATTGTAGTAACAAAAATCTTGACAACAGACTACCATCCATAATGACTAGGCTACCATCCATTAGAGTAACAAAGATATCGACAACAGACTACCTTCTATAATGACAAGGCTACCATACATTGTAATAACAAAAATCTCGACAACAAGCTACCTTCCACAATGGCAAGTCTACCATACATTGTTGTAACAAAAATCTCGACAACAGTCTACCTTCCATAATGATAAGGCTACCATCCATTGTAGTAACAAAAATCTCGACAATAGACTACCTTCCATAATGACAAGGCTACCATCCATTAGAGTAACAAATATCTCAACAACAAACTACCTTCAATAATGACAAGGCTACCATCCATTAGACTAACAAAAATCTCGACAACAGACTACCTTCCATAATGACAAGGCTACGATCAATTAGAGTAACAAAAATTTCGACAACAAACTACCTTCCATAATGACAAGGCTACCATCCAATGGAATAACAAAAATCTCGACAACATACTACCTCCCATAATGAAAAGGCTACCATCAATTGTAATAACGAAAATCTCGACAACAGACTACCTTCCATAATGAAAATGCTACCATCCATTGGAGTAAAAATAATATCGACAACAGACTACCTTCCATAATGAAAAGGCTACCATCCATTATAATAACAAAAATCTCGACAACAGACTACCTTCCATAATGACAAGGCTTCCATCCAATGGAATAACAAAAATCTCGACAACATACTATCTTCCATAATTACAAGACTACCATCTATTGTAGTAACGAAAATCTCGACAACAGACTACCTTCCATAATGACAAGACTACCATCCATTGTAGTTACAAAAATCTCGACAACAGACTACCTTCCATAATGACAAGGCTACCATCCATTGGAGTAACCAAAATCTCGATAACAGACTACCTTCCATAATGACAAGGCTACCATCTATTGGAATAACAAAAATCTCGAGAACATACTACCGTCCATAATGACAAGGATACCATCGAATGGAATAACAAAAATCTCGACAACATACTACCTTCTATAATTACAAGGCTACCATCCATTGGAGTAACGAAAATCTCGACAACAAACTATGTTCCAAAATTAATAGGCTATCATCCATTGGAGTAACAAAAATATCGACAATAGACTACCTTCCATAATGACAAGGTTACCATCCATTGGAGTAACAAAAATATCGACAACATAATACCTTCCATTATGACTAGGCTACCATCCATTGGAGTAACCAAGATATCGACAACAGACTACCTTCCATAATGACAAAGGCTACCATCCATTGGAGTGATAAAAATTTCGACAACAGACTACATTCCATAATGACAAGCTTACCATCCATTGGAGTAACAAAAATTTCGAAAACAGACTACCTTCCATAATGACAAGGCTACCATCCATAGGAATAACAAAAATCTCGACAACATACTACCTTCCATAATGACAAGACTACCATATATTGTAGTAACGAAAATATCAACAAGAGACTACATTCCATAATGATAAGTCCACCATCCATCGGAATAACAAAAATATCGACAACAAACTACGTTCCCTAATGAATAGGATACCATTCATTGGAGTAACAAAAATATCAACAATAGTCTACCTTCCATAATGACAAGGCTACCATCCATTGCAGTAACAAAAATATCAACAACGAAATACCTTCCATAATGACTAGGCTACCATCCATTGGAGTAACAAAGATATCGACAACAGACTACCTTCTAAAATGACAAGACTACCATCCATTGGAGTGAAAAAAATCTCGACAAAATACTACGTTCCATAATGAATAGGCTACCATCCATTGGAGTAACAAAAATATCGAGAATAGACTACCTTCCATAATGACAAGGCTAGCATCCATTAGAGTAACAAAAATATCGACAACAGAATACCTTCATTTATGACTAGGCTACCATCCATTGAAGTAACTAAGATATCGACAATAGACTACCTTCCATAATGACAAGGCTACCATCTATAGGAATAAAATAAATCTCGAGAACAGACTGCCTTACATAATGACAAGGCTACCATCAATTGTAGTAACCAAAATCTCGACAACAGACTACCTTCCGTAATGACAAGGCTACCATCCATTGTAGTAAAAAAAATCTCGACAATAGACTACCTTCCATAATGACAATGCTACCATCCATTGGAGTAACAAAAATATCGACAACAGACTACCTTCCATAATGACAAGGCTACCATCAATTGGAGTAACAAAAATCTCGACAACAGACTACCTTCCATAATGACAAGTCTACCATCCATTGTAGTAAAAAAAATCTCGACAACAGACTACCTTCCATAATGACAAGGCTACCATCCATTGGAGTAACAAAAATATTGAAAACAGACTACCTTCCATAATGACAAGGCTACCATTTATTGGAATAACAAAAATCTCGAGAAAAAACTACCGTCCATAATGATAAGGCTACCATCGAATGGAATAACAAAAATCTCGACAACATACTACCTTCCATAATGACAAGGCTACCATCCATTAGAGTGAAAAAAATCTCGACAACAGACTACCTTCCATAATGAAAATGCTACATCCCATTGGAGTAAAAAAAATATCGACACTAGACTACCTTCCAATATGAAAAGGCTACCATCCATTGTAGTAATAAAAATTTCGACAACAGACTACCTTCCATAATGACAAGGCTACCATCCAATGGAATAACAAAAATCTCGACAACATACTACCTTCCATAATTACAAGACTACCATCTATTGTAGTAACGAAAATCTCGACAACAGACTACCTTCCATAATGACAAGACTACCATCCATTGTAGTAACAAAAATCTCGACAACAGACTACCTTCCATAATGACTAGGCTACCATCCATTAGAGTAACAAAGATATCGACAACAGACTACCTTCTATAATGACAAGGCTACCATACATTGTAATAACAAAAATCTCGACAACAAACTACCTTCCACAATGGCAGGTCTAACATACATTGTTGTAACAAAAATCTCGACAACAGTCTACCTTCCATAATGACAAGGCTACCATCCATTGTAGTAACAAAAATATCGACAATAGACTACCTTCCTTAATGACAAGGCTACCATCCATTGGAGTAACAAAAATCTTAACAACAAACTACCTTCAATAATGACAAGGCTACCATCCATTAGAGTAACAAAAATCTCGACAACAGACTACCTTCCATAATGACAAGGCTACGATCCATTAGAGTAAAAAAAATCTCGATAACAGACTACATTCCATAATGACAAGGCTACCATCCAATGGAATAACAAAAATCCCGACAACATACTACCTCCCATAATGAAAAGGCTACCATCAATTGTAGTAACGAAAATCTCGACAACATACTACCTTCCATAATGACAAGGATGCCATCCATTGTAGTAACAAAACACTCGACAACAGACTACCTTCCATAATGAAAATGCTACCATCCATTGGAGTAAACAAAATCTCGATAATAGACTACCTTCCATAATGACAAGGCTACCATTTATTGGAATAACAAAAATCTCGAGAAAAAACTACCGTCCATAATGATAAGGCTACCATCGAATGGAATAACAAAAATCTCAACAACATACTACCTTCCATAATGACAAGCCTACCATCCATTAGAGTGAAAAAAATCTCGACAACAGACTACCTTCCATAATGAAAATGCTACAATCCATTGGAGCAAAAAAAATATCCACAACAGACTACCTTCCAATATGAAAAGGCTACCATCCATTGTAGTAATAAAAATCTCGACAACAGACTACCTTCCATAATGACAAGGCTACCATCCAATGGAATAACAAAAATCTCGACAACATACTACCTTCCATAATTACAAAACTACCATCTATTGTAGTAACGAAAATCTCAACAACAGACTACCATCCATAATGACAAGACTACCATTCATTGTAGTAACAAAAATCTCGACAACAGACTACCTTCCATAATGACTAGGCTACCATCCATTAGAGTAACAAAGATATCGACAACAGACTACCTTCTATAATGACAAGGCTACCATCCATTGGAGTAACAAAAATCTCAACAACAAACTACCTTCAATAATGACAAGGCTACCATCCATTAGAGTAACAAAAATCTCGACAACACACTACCTTCCATAATGACAAGGCTACGATCCATTAGAGTAAAAAAAATCTCGATAAAAGACTACCTTCCCTAAAGACAAGGCTACCATCCAATGGAATAACAAAAATCCCGACAACATACTACCTTCCATAATTACAAGACTACCATTAATTGTAGTAACGAAAATATCGACAACAGACTACCTTCCATAATGACAAGGATGCCATCCATTGGAGTAACCAAAATCTCAAGAACAGACTACCGTCCATAATGACAAGGCTACCATCGAATGGAATAACAAAAAGCTCGACAACATACTACCTTCCATAATGACATGGCTACCATCCATTAGAGTGACAAAAATCTCGATAATAGACTACCTTCCATAATTACTAGGCTACCATCCATTAGAGTAACAAAGATATCGACAAGAGACTACCTTCTATAATTACAAGGCTACCATACATTGTAATAACAAAAATCTCGACAACAAACTACCTTCCACAATGGCAAGTCTAAAATACATTGTAGTTACAAAAATCTTGACAACAGTCTACCTTCCATAATGACAAGGCTACCATCCATTGGAGTAACAAAAATCTCGACAATAGACTACCTTCCATAATGACAAGGCTACCATCCATTGCAGTAACAAAAATATCGACAACGAAATACCTTCCATAATGACTAGGCTACCATCCATTGGAGTAACAAAATATCGACAACAGACTACCTTCTATAATGACAAGACTACCATCCATTGGAGTGAAAAAAATCTCGACAAAATACTACGTTCCATAATGAATAGGCTACCATCCATTGGAGTAACAAAAATATCGAGAATAGACTACCTTCCATAATGACAAGGCTTGCATCCATTGGAGTAACAAAAATATCGACAACAGAATACCTTCAATTATGACTAGGCTACCATCCATTGAAGTAACTAAGATATCGACAATAGACTACCTTCCATAATGACAAGGCTACCATCTATAGGAATAAAATAAATCTCGAGAACAGACTGCCTTACATAATGACAAGGCTACCATCAATTGTAGTAACCAAAATCTCGACAACAGACTACCTTCCGTAATGACAAGGCTACCATCCATTGTAGTAAAAAAAATCTCGACAATAGACTACCTTCCATAATGACAATGCTACCATCCATTGGAGTAACAAAAATATCGACAACAGACTACCTTCCATAATGACAAGGCTACCATCAATTGGAGTAACAAAAATCTCGACAACAGACTACCTTCCATAATGACAAGTCTACCATCCATTGTAGTAAAAAAAATCTCGACAACAGACTACCTTCCATAATGACAGGGCTACCATCCATTGGAGTAACAAAAATATTGAAAACAGACTACCTTCCATAATGACAAGGCTAAAATCCATTGGAATAAAAAAATCTCGAGATAAGACTGCCTTCCATAATGACAAGGCTACCATCCAATGGAATAACAAAAATATCGACAACATACTACCTTCCATAATGACAAGACTACCATTAATTGTAGTAACAAAAATCTCGAAAACAGACTACCTTCCATAATGACAAGGCTGTCATCAATTGTAGTAACAAAAATCTCGACAACAAACTACCTTCCATAATGACAATGCTACCATCCATTGGAGTAACAAAAATCTGGACAACAAACTACCTTCCATAATGACAAGGCTACCATCCATTGTAGTAACAAAAATCTCGACAACAGACTACCTTCCATAATGACAAGGCTACCATCCATTGGAGTAACCAAAATCTCGATAACAGACTACCTTCCATAATGACAAGGCTACCATCTATTGGAATAACAAAAATCTCGAGAAAAAACTATCGTCCATAATGATAAGGCTACCATCGAATGGAATAACAAAAATCTCGACAACATACTACCTTCCATAATGACAAGGCTACCATCCATTAGAGTGAAAAAAATCTCGACAACAGACTACCTTCCATAATGAAAATGCTACCATCCATTGGAGTAAAAAAAATATCGACAACAGACTTCCTTCCATCATGAAAAGGCTACCATCCATTGTAGTAATAAAAATCTCGACAACAGACTACCTTCCATAATGACAAGGCTACCATCCAATGGATTAACAAAAATCTCGACAACATACTACCTTCCATAATTACAAGACTACCATCTATTGTAGTAACGAAAATCTCGACAACAGACTACCTTCCATAATGACAAGACTACCATCCATTGTAGTAACAAAAATCTCGACAACAGACTACCTTCCATAATGACTAGGCTACCATCCATTAGAGTAACAAAGATATCGACAACAGACTACCTTCTATAATGACAAGGCTACCATACATTGTAATAACAAAAATCTCGACAACAAACTACCTTCCACAATGGCAGGTCTACCATACATTGTTGTAACAAAAATCTCGACAACAGTCTACCTTCCATAATGACAAGGCTACCATCCATTGTAGTAACAAAAATCTCGACAATAGACTACCTTCCTTAATGGCAAGGCTACCATCCATTGGAGTAACAAAAATCTTAACAACAAACTACCTTCAATAATGACAAGGCTACCATCCATTAGAGTAACAAAAATCTCGACAACAGACTACCTTCCATAATGACAAGGCTACGATCCATTAGAGTAAAAAAAATCTCGATAACAGACTACATTCCATAATGACAAGGCTACCATCCAATGGAATAACAAAAATCCCGACAACATACTACCTCCCATAATGAAAAGGCTACCATCAATTGTAGTAACGAAAATCTCGACAACATACTACCTTCCATAATGACAAGGATGCCATCCATTGTAGTAACAAAACACTCGACAACAGACTACCTTCCATAATGAAAATGCTACCATCCATTAGAGTAAACAAAATCTCGATAATAGACTACCTTCCATAATGACAAGGCTACCATTTATTGGAATAACAAAAATCTCGAGAAAAAACTACCGTCCATAATGATAAGGCTACCATCGAATGGAATAACAAAAATCTCGACAACATACTACCTTCCATAATGACAAGGCTACCATCCATTAGAGTGAAAAAAATCTCGACAACAGACTACCTTCCATAATGAAAATGCTACAATCCATTGGAGTAAAAAAAATATCGACAACAGACTACCTTCCAATATGAAAAGGCTACCATCCATTGTAGTAATAAAAATCTCGACAACAGACTACCTTCCATAATGACAAGGCTACCATCCAATGGATTAACAAAAATCTCGACAACATACTACCTTCCATAATTACAAGACTACCATCTATTGTAGTAACGAAAATCTCGACAACAGACTACCTTCCATAATGACAAGACTACCATCCATTGTAGTAACAAAAATCTCGACAACAGACTACCTTCCATAATGACTAGGCTACCATCCATTAGAGTAACAAAGATATCAACAACAGACTACCTTCTATAATGACAAGGCTACCATACATTGTAATAACAAAAATCTCGACAACAAACTACCTTCCACAATGGCAGGTCTACCATACATTGTTGTAACAAAAATCTCGACAACAGTCTACCTTCCATAATGACAAGGCTACCATCCATTGTAGTAACAAAAATCTCGACAATAGACTACCTTCCTTAATGGCAAGGCTACCATCCATTGGAGTAACAAAAATCTTAACAACAAACTACCTTCAATAATGACAAGGCTACCATCCATTAGAGTAACAAAAATCTCGACAACAGACTACCTTCCATAATGACAAGGCTACGATCCATTAGAGTAAAAAAAATCTCGATAACAGACTACATTCCATAATGACAAGGCTACCATCCAATGGAATAACAAAAATCCCGACAACATACTACCTCCCATAATGAAAAGGCTACCATCAATTGTAGTAACGAAAATCTCGACAACATACTACCTTCCATAATGACAAGGATGCCATCCATTGTAGTAACAAAACACTCGACAACAGACTACCTTCCATAATGAAAATGCTACCATCCATTAGAGTCAACAAAATCTCGATAATAGACTACCTTCCATAATGACAAGGCTACCATTTATTGGAATAACAAAAATCTCGAGAAAAAACTACCGTCCATAATGATAAGGCTACCATCGAATGGAATAACAAAAATCTCGACAACATACTACCTTCCATAATGACAAGGCTACCATCCATTAGAGTGAAAAAAATCTCGACAACAGACTACCTTCCATAATGAAAATGCTACAATCCATTGGAGTAAAAAAAATATCGACAACAGACTACCTTCCAATATGAAAAGGCTACCATCCATTGTAGTAATAAAAATCTCGACAACAGACTACCTTCCATAATGACAAGGCTACCATCCAATGGATTAACAAAAATCTCGACAACATACTACCTTCCATAATTACAAGACTACCATCTATTGTAGTAACGAAAATCTCGACAACAGACTACCTTCCATAATGACAAGACTACCATCCATTGTAGTAACAAAAATCTCGACAACAGACTACCTTCCATAATGACTAGGCTACCATCCATTAGAGTAACAAAGATATCAACAACAGACTACCTTCTATAATGACAAGGCTACCATACATTGTAATAACAAAAATCTCGACAACAAACTACCTTCCACAATGGCAGGTCTACCATACATTGTTGTAACAAATATCTCGACAACAGTCTACCTTCCATAATGACAAGGCTACCATCCATTGTAGTAACAAAAATCTCGACAATAGACTACCTTCCTTAATGACAAGGCTACCATCCATTGGAGTAACAAAAATCTCAACAACAAACTACCTTCAATAATGACAAGGCTACCATCCATTAGAGTAACAAAAATCTCGACAACACACTACCTTCCATAATGACAAGGCTACGATCCATTAGAGTAAAAAAAATCTCGATAACAGACTACATTCCATAATGACAAGGCTACCATCCAATGGAATAACAAAAATCCCGACAACATACTACCTCCCATAATGAAAAGGCTACCATCAATTGTAGTAACGAAAATCTCGACAACATACTACCTTCCATAATGACAAGGATGCCATCCATTGTAGTAACAAAACACTCGACAACAGACTACCTTCCATGATGAAAATGCTACCATCCATTGGAGTAAACAAAATCTCGATAATAGACTACCTTCCATAATGACAAGGCTATCATTTATTGGAATAACAAAAATCTCGAGAAAAAACTACTGTCCATAACGATAAGGCTACCATCGAATGGAATAACAAAAATCTCGACAATATACTACCTTCCATAATGACAAGGCTACCATCCATTAGAGTGAAAAAAATCTCGACAACAGACTACCTTCCATAATGAAAATGCTACAATCCATTGGAGTAAAAAAAATATCGACAACAGACTACCTTCCAATATGAAAAGGCTACCATCCATTGTAGTAATAAAAATCTCGACAACAGACTACCTTCCATAATGACAAGGCTACCATCCAATGGAATAACAAAAATCTCGACAACATACTACCTTCCATAATTACAAGACTACCATTTATTGTAGTAACGAAAATCTCGACAACAGACTACCATCCATAATGACAAGACTACCATTCATTGTAGTAACAAAAATCTCGACAACAGACTACCTTCCATAATGACTAGGCTACCATCCATTAGAGTAACAAAGATATCGACAACAGACTACCTTCTATAATGACAAGGCTACCATACATTGTAATAACAAAAATCACGACAACAAACTACCTTCCACAATGGCAAGTCTACCATACATTGTAGTAACAAAAATCTCGACAACAATCTACCTTCCATAATGACAAGGCTACCATCCATTGTAGTAACAAAAATCTCGACAATAGACTACCTTCCTTAATGACAAGGCTACCATCCATTGGAGTAACAAAAATCTCAACAACAAACTACCTTCAATAATGACAAGGCTACCATCCATTAGAGTAACAAAAATCTCGACAACACACTACCTTCCATAATGACAAGGCTACGATCCATTAGAGTAAAAAAAATCTCGATAACAGACTACCTTCCCTAAAGAAAAGGCTACCATCCAATGGAATAACAAAAATCCCGACAACATACTACCTTCCATAATTACAAGACTACCATTAATTGTAGTAACGAAAATATGGACAACAGACTACCTTCCATAATGACAAGGCTACCATCCATTGGAGTAACCAAAATCTCAAGAACAGACTACCGTCCATAATGACAAGGCTACCATCGAATGGAATAACAAAAAGCTAGACAACATACTACCTTCCATAATGACATGGCTACCATCCATTAGAGTGACAAAAATCTTGATAATAGACTACCTTCCATAATTACTAGGCTACCATCCATTAGAGTAACAAAGATATCGACAAGAGACTACCTTCTATAATTACAAGGCTACCATACATTGTAATAACAAAAATCTCGACAACAAACTACCTTCCACAATGGCAAGTCTAAAATACATTGTAGTTACAAAAATCTTGACAACAGTCTACCTTCCATAATGACAAGGCTACCATCCATTGGAGTAACAAAAATCTCGACAATAAACTACCTTCCATAATGACAAGGCTACCATCCATTGCAGTAACAAAAATATCGACAACGAAATACCTTCCATAATGACTAGGCTACCATCCATTGGAGTAACAAAGATATCGACAACAGACTACCTTCTATAATGACAAGACTACCATCCATTGGAGTGAAAAAAATCTCGACAAAATACTACGTTCCATAATGAATAGGCTACCATCCATTGGAGTAACAAAAATATCGAGAATAGACTACCTTCCATAATTACAAGGCTTGCATTCATTGGAGTAACAAAAATATCGACAACAGAATACCTTCAATTATGACTAGGCTACCATCCATTGAAGTAACTAAGATATCGACAATAGACTACCTTCCATAATGACAAGGCTACCATCTATAGGAATAAAATAAATCTCGAGAACAGACTGCCTTACATAATGACAAGGCTACCATCAATTGTAGTAACCAAAATCTCGACAACAGACTACCTTCCGTAATGACAAGGCTACCATCCATTATAGTAAAAAAAAATCTCGACAATAGACTACCTTCCATAATGACAATGCTACCATCCATTGGAGTAACAAAAATATCGACAACAGACTACCTTCCATAATGACAAGGCTACCATCAATTGGAGTAACAAAAATCTCGACAACAGACTACCTTCCATAATGACAAGTCTACCATCCATTGTAGTAAAAAAAATCTCGACAACAGACTACCTTCCATAATGACAGGGCTACCATCCATTGGAGTAACAAAAATATTGAAAACAGACTACCTTCCATAATGACAAGGCTAAAATCCATTGGAATAAAAAAATCTCGAGATAAGACTGCCTTCCATAATGACAAGGCTACCATCCAATGGAATAACAAAAATATCGACAACATACTACCTTCCATAATGACAAGACTACCATTAATTGTAGTAACCAAAATCTTGAAAACAGACTACCTTCCATAATGACAAGGCTTTCATCTATTGTAGTAACAAAAATCTCGACAACAAACTACCTTCCATAATGACAAGGCTACCATCCATTGGAGTAACAAAAATCTCGACAACAGACTACCTTCCATAATGACAAGGTTACCATCCATTGGAGTAATCAAAATCTCGATAACAGACTACCTTCCATAATGACAAGGCTACCATCTATTGGAATAACAAAAATCTCGAGAAAAAACTATCGTCCATAATAATAAGGCTACCATCGAATGGAATAACAAAAATCTCGACAACATACTACCTTCCATAATGACAAGGCTACCATCCATTAGAGTGAAAAAAATCTCGACAACAGACTACCTTCCATAATGAAAATACTACCATCCATTGGAGTAAAAAAAATATCGACAACAGACTTCCTTCCATCATGAAAAGGCTACCATCCATTGTAGTAATAAAAATCTCGACAACAGACTACCTTCCATAATGACAAGGCTACCATCCAATGGATTAACAAAAATCTCGACAACATACTACCTTCCATAATTACAAGACTACCATCTATTGTAGTAACGAAAATCTCGACAACAGACTACCTTCTATAATGACAAGACTACCATCCATTGTATTAACAAAAATCTCGACAACAGACTACCTTCCATAATGACTAGGCTACCATCCATTAGAGTAACAAAGATATCGACAACAGACTACCTTCTATAATGACAAGGCTACCATACATTGTAATAACAAAAATCTCGACAACAAACTACCTTCCACAATGGCAGGTCTACCATACATTGTTGTAACAAAAATCTCGACAACAGTCTACCTTCCATAATGACAAGGCTACCATCCATTAGAGTAACAAAAATCTCGACAACAGACTACCTTCCATAATGACAAGGCTACGATCCATTAGAGTAAAAAAAATCTCGATAACAGACTACATTCCATAATGACAAGGCTACCATCCAATGGAATAACAAATATCCCGACAACATACTACCTCCCATAATGAAAAGGCTACCATCAATTGTAGTAACGAAAATCTCGACAACATACTACCTTCCATAATGACAAGGATGCCATCCATTGTAGTAACAAAAATCTCGACAACAGACTACCTTCCATACTGAAAATGCTACCTTCCATTGGAGTAAACAAAATCTCGATAATAAACTACCTTCCATAATGACAAGGCTACCATTTATTGGAATAACAAAAATCTCGAGAAAAAACTACCGTCCATAATGATAAGGCTACCATCGAATGGAATAACAAAAATCTCGACAACATACTACCTTCCATAATGACAAGGCTACCATCCATTAGAGTGAAAAAAATCTCGACAACAGACTACCTTCCATAATGAAAATGCTACAATCCATTGGAGTAAAAAAAATATCGACAACAGACTACCTTCCAATATGAAAAGGCTACCATCCATTGTACTAATAAAAATCTCGACAACAGACTACCTTCCATAATGACAAGGCTACCATCCAATGGAATAACAAAAATCTCGACAACATACTACCTTCCATAATTACAAGACTACCATCTATTGTAGTAACGAAAATCTCGACAACAGACTACCATCCATAATGACAAGACTACCATTCATTGTAGTAACAAAAATCTCGACAACAGACTACCTTCCATAATGACTAGGCTACCATCCATTAGAGTAACAAAGATATCGACAATAGACTACCTTCCTTAATGACAAGGCTACCATCCATTGGAGTAACAAAAATCTCAACAACAAACTACCTTCAATAATGACAAGGCTACCATCCATTAGAGTAACAAAAATCTCGACAACACACTACCTTCCATAATGACAAGGCTACGATCCATTAGAGTAAAAAAAATCTCGATAACAGACTACCTTCCCTAAAGACAAGGCTACCATCCAATGGAATAACAAAAATCCCGACAACATACTACCTTCCATAATTACAAGATTACCATTAATTGTAGTAACGAAAATATCGACAACAAACTACCTTCCATAATGACAAGGCTGCCATCCATTGGAGTAACAAAAATCTCGACAACAGACTACCTTCCATAATGACAAGGATGCCATCCATTGGAGTAACCAAAATCTGAAGAACAGAATATCATCCATAATGACAAGGCTACCATCGAATGGAATAACAAAAAGCTCGACAACATACTACCTTCCATAATGACATGGCTACCATCCATTAGAGTGACAAAAATCACGATAATAGACTACCTTCCATAATTACTAGGCTACCATCCATTAGAGTAACAAAGATATCGACAAGAGACTACCTTCTATAATTACAAGGCTACCATACATTGTAATAACAAAAATCTCGACAACAAACTACCTTCCACAATGGCAAGTCTAAAATACATTGTAGTTACAAAAATCTTGACAAAAGTCTACCTTCCATAATGACAAGGCTACCATCCATTGGAGTAACAAAAATATCGATAATAGACTACCTTCCATAATGACAAGGCTACCATCCATTGGAGTAACAAAAATCTCGACAACAAACTACCTTCTATAATGACAAGGCTACCATCCATTAGAGTAACAAAAATCTCGACAACAGACTACCTTCCATAATGACAAGGCTACGATCCATTAGAGTAAAAAAAATGTCGACCACAGACTACCTTCCATAATGACAAGGCTACCATCTATATGGATAAAATTAATCTCGATAACACACTTCCTTCCATATTGACAAGGCTACCATCCAATGGAATAACAAAAATCTCGACAACATACTACCTCCCATAATGAAAAGGCTACCATCAATTATAGTAACGCAAATCTCGACAACATACTACCTTCCATAATGACAAGGATGCCATCACTTGTAGTAACAAAAATCTCGACAACAGAATACCTTCCATAATGAAAATGATACCATCCATTGGAGTAAAAAAAATATCGACAACAGACTACCTTCCATAATGAAAAGGCTACCATCCATTGTAGTAACAAAAATCTCGACAACAGACTACCTTCCATAATGACAAGGCTACCATCCAATGGAATAACAAAAATATCGACAACATACTACCTTCCATAATTACAAGACTACCATCAATTGTAGTAACGAAAATCTCTATCACAGACTACCTTCCATAATGACAAGGCTGCCATCCATTGGAGTAACAAAAATCTCGACAACAGACTACCTTCCATAATGACAAGGCTACCATCCATTGGAGTAACAAAAATCTCAAAAATAGACTACCTTCCATAATGACAAGGCTAAAATCCATTGCAATAAAAAAATCTCCAAAGCAAACTGCCTTCCATAATGACAATGCTGCCATCCAATGGAATAACAAAAATCTCGACAATATACTACCTTCCATAATGACAAGCCTACCATCAATTGTAGTAACGAAAATCTCGACAACAGACTACCTTCCATAATGAAAATGCTACCATCCATTGGAGTAAAAAAAATCTCGACAACAGACTACCTTCCATAATGAAAAGGCTACTATCCATTGTAGTAACCAAAATCTTGACAACAGACTACCTTCCATAATGACAATGCTACCATCCAATGGAGTAACAAAAATCTGGACAACAGACTACCTTCCATAATGACAAGGCTACCACCATTGTAGTAACAAAAATCTCGACAACAAACTACCTTCCATAATGACAAGGCTACCATCCATTGGAGTAACCAAAATCTCGATAACAGACTACCTTCCATAATGACAAGGCTACCATCTATTGGAATAACAAAAATCTCGAGAAAAAACTACCGTCCATAATGATAAGGCTACCATCGAATGGAATAACAAAAATCTCGACAACATACTACCTTCCATAATGACAAGGCTACCATCCATTAGAGTGAAAAAAATCTCGACAACAGACTACCTTCCATAATGAAAATGCTACCATCCATTGGAGTAAAAAAAATATCGACAACAGACTTCCTTCCATCATGAAAAGGATACCATCCATTGTAGTAATAAAAATCTCGACAACAGACTACCTTCCATAATGACAAGGCTACCATCCAATGGATTAACAAAAATCTCGACAACATACTACCTTCCATAATTACAAGACTACCATCTATTGTAGTAACTAAAATCTTGACAACAGACTACCTTCCATAATGACAAGACTATCATCCATTGTAGTAACAAAAATCTCGACAACAGACTACCTTCCATAATGACTAGGCTACCATCCATTAGAGTAACACAGATATCGACAACAAACTACCTTCTATAATGACAAGGCTACCATAAATTGTAATAACAAAAATCTCGACAACAAACTACCTTCCACAATGGCAGGTCTACCATACATTGTAGTAACAAAAATCTCGACAACAGTCTACCTTCCATAATGACAAGGCTACCATCCATCGTAGTAACAAAAATCTCGACAATAGACTACCTTCCTTAATGACAAGGCTACCATCCATTGGAGTAACAAAAATCTTAACAACAAACTACCTTCAATAATGACAAGGCTACCATCCATTAGAGTAACAAAAATCTCGACAACAAACTACCTTCCATAATGACAAGGCTACGATCCATTAGAGTAAAAAAAATCTCGATAACAGACTACCTTCCCTAAAGACAAGGCTACCAACCAATGGAATAACAAAAATCCCGACAACATACTACCTTCCATAATTACAAGACTACCATTAATTGTAGTAACGAAAATTTCGACAACAGACTACCTTCCATAATGACAAGGCTACCATCCATTGTAGTAACAAAAATCTTGACAACAAACTACCTTCCATAATTACAAGGCTACCATCCATTGGAGTAACCAAAATATCGATAACAGACTACCTTCCATAATGACAAGGCTACCATCTATTGGAATAATAAAAATCTCGAGAAAAAACTACCGTCCATAATGATAAGGCTACCATCGAATGGAATAACAAAAATCTCGACAACATATTACCTTCCATAATGACAAGGCTACCATCCATTAGAGTGAAAAAAATCTCGACAACAGACTACCTTCCATAATGAAAATGCTACCATACATTGGAGTAAAAAAAATATCGACAACAGACTACCTTCCATCATGAAAAGGCTATCATCCATTATAGTAATAAAAATCTCGACAACAGACTACCTTCCATAATGACAAGGCTACCATCCAATGGAATAACAAAAATCTCGACAACATACTACCTTCCATAATTACAAGACTACCATCTATTGTAGTAACGAAAATCTCGACAATAGACTACCTTCCATAATGACAAGACTACCATCCATTGTAGTAACAAAAATATCGACAACAGACTACCTTCCATAATAAATAGGCTACCACCCATTAGAGTAACAAAGATATCGACAACAGACTACCTTCTATAATGACAAGGCTACCATAGATTGTAATAACAAAAATCTCGACAACAAACTACCTTCCATAATGGCAAGTCTACCATACATTGTAGTAACAAAAATCTCGACAACAGTCTACCTTCCATAATGACAAGGCTACCATCCATTGTAGTAACAAATATCTCGACAATAGACTACCTTCCTTAATGACAAGGCTACCATCCATTGGAGTAACAAAAATCTCAACAACAAACTACCTTCAATAATGACAAGGCTACCATCCATTAGAGTAACAAAAATCTTGACAACAAACTACCTTCCATAATGACAAGGCTACGATCCATTAGAGTAAAAAAATTCTCGATAACAGACTACCTTCCCTAAAGACAAGGCTACCATCCAATGGAATAACAAAAATCCTGACAACATACTACCTTCCATAATTACAAGACTACCATTAATTGTAGTAACGAATATATCGACAACAGACTACCTTCCATAATGACAAGGCTGCCATCCATTGGAGTAACAAAAATCTCGACAACAGACTACCTTCCATAATGACAAGGATGCCATCCATTGGAGTAACCAAAATCTCAAGAACAGACTACCGTCCATAATGACAAGGCTACCATCGAATGGAATAACAAAAAGCTCGACAACATACTACCTTCCATAATGACAAGGCTACCATCCATTAGAGTGACAAAAATCTCGATAATAGACTACCTTCCATAATTACTAGGCTACCATCCATTAGAGTAACAAAGATATCGACAACAGACTACCTTCTATAATTACAAGGCTACCATAAATTGTAATAACAAAAATCTCGACAACAAACTACCTTCCACAATGGCAAGTCTAAAATACATTGTAGTTACAAAAATCTTGACAACAATCTACCTTCCATAATGACAAGGCTACCATCCATTGGAGTAACAAAAATCTCGACAATAGACTACCTTCCATAATGACAAGGCTACCATCCATTGGAGTAACAAAAATCTCGACAACAAACTACCTTCAATAATGACAAGGCTACCATCCATTAGAGTAACAAAAATCTTGACAACAGACTACCTTCCATAATGACAAGGCTACGATCTATTAGAGTAAAAAAAATTTCGACCACAGACTACCTTCCATAATGACAAGGCTACCATCTATATGAATAAAATAAATCTCGATAACACACTGCCTTCCATATTGACAAGGCTACCATCCAATGGAATAACAAAAATCTCGACAACATACTACCTCCCATAATGAAAAGGCTACCATCAATTGTAGTAACGCAAATCTCGACAACATACTACCTTCCATAATGACAAGGATTCCATCAATTGTAGTAACGAAAATCTCGACAACAGAATACCTTCCATAATGAAAATGATACCATCCATTGGAGTAAAAAAAATATCGACAACAGACTACCTTCCATAATGAAAAGGCTACCATCCATTGTAGTAACAAAAATCTCGACAAAAGACTACCTTCCATAATGACAAGGCTACCATCCAATGGAATAACAAAAATATCGACAACATACTACCTTCCATAATTACAAGACTACCATCAATTGTAGTAACGAAAATCTCTATCACAGACTACCTTCCATAATGACAAGGCTGCCATCCATTGGAGTAACAAAAATCTCGACAACAGACTACCTTCCATAATGACAAGGCTACCATCCATTGGAGTAACAAAAATCTCAAAAACAAACTACCTTCCATAATGACAAGGCTAAAATCCATTGGAATAAAAGAATCTCGAGAGCAAACTGCCTTCCATAATGACAATGCTGCCATCCAATGGAATAACAAAAATCTCGATAATATACTACCTTCCATAATGACAAGCCTACCATCAATTGTAGTAACGAAAATCTCGACAACAGACTACCTTCCATAATGAAAATGCTACCATCCATTGGAGTAAAAAAAATCTCGACAACAGACTACCTTCCATAATGAAAAGGCTACCATCCATTGTAGTAACCAAAATCTCGACAACAGACTACCTTCCATCATGAAAAGGCTATCATCCATTGTAGTAATAAAAATCTCGACAACAGACTACCTTCCATAATGACAAGGCTACCATCCAATGGAATAACAAAAATATCGACAACATACTACCTTCCATAATTACAAGACTACCATCTATTGTAGTAACGAAAATCTCGACAATAGACTACCTTCCATAATGACAAGACTACCTTCCATAATGACAAGACTACCATCCATTGTAGTAACAAAAATCTCGACAACAGACTACCTTCCATAATAAATAGGCTACCACCCATTAGAGTAACAAAGATATCGACAACAGACTACCTTCTATAATGACAAGGCTACCATACATTGTAATAACAAAAATCTCGACAACAAACTACCTTCCATAATGGCAAGTCTACCATACATTGTAGTAACAAAAATCTCGACAACAGTCTACCTTCCATAATGACAAGGCTACCATCCATTGTAGTAACAAAAATCTCGACAATAGAGTACCTTCCTTAATGACAAGGCTACCATCCATTGGAGTAACAAAAATCTCAACAACAAACTACCTTCAATAATGGCAAGGCTACCATCCATTAGAGTAACAAAAATCTTGACAACAAACTACCTTCCATAATGACAAGGCTACGATCCATTAGAGTAAAAAAAATCTCGATAACAGACTACCTTCCCTAAAGACAAGGCTACCATCCAATGGAATAACAAAAATCCTGACAACATACTACCTTCCATAATTACAAGACTACCATTAATTGTAGTAACGAATATATCGACAACAGACTACCTTCCATAATGACAAGGCTGCCATCCATTGGAGTAACAAAAATCTCGACAACAGACTACCTTCCATAATGACAAGGATGCCATCCATTGGAGTAACCAAAATCTCAAGAACAGACTACCGTCCATAATGACAAGGCTACCATCGAATGGAATAACAAAAAGCTCGACAACATACTACCTTCCATAATGACAAGGCTACCATCCATTAGAGTGACAGAAATCTCGATAATAGACTACCTTCCATAATTACTAGGCTACCATCCATTAGAGTAACAAAGATATCGACAACAGACTACCTTCTATAATTACAAGGCTACCATACATTGTAATAACAAAAATCTCGACAACAAACTACCTTCCACAATGGCAAGTCTAAAATACATTGTAGTTACAAAAATCTTGACAACAATCTACCTTCCATAATGACAAGGCTACCATCCATTGGAGTAACAAAAATCTCGACAATAGACTACCTTCCATAATGACAAGGCTACCATCCATTGGAGTAACAAAAATCTCGACAACAAGCTACCTTCAATAATGACAAGGCTACCATCCATTAGAGTAACAAAAATCTCGACAACAGACTACCTTCCATAATGACAAGGCTACGATCCATTAGAGTAAAAAAAATTTCGACCACAGACTACCTTCCATAATGACAAGGCTACCATCTATATGAATAAAATAAATCTCGATAACACACTGCCTTCCATATTGACAAGGCTACCATCCAATGGAATAACAAAAATCTCGACAACATACTACCTCCCATAATGAAAAGGCTACCATCAATTGTAGTAACGCAAATCTCGACAACATACTACCTTCCATAATGACAAGGATTCCATCACTTGTAGTAACAAAAATCTCGACAACAGAATACCTTCCATAATGAAAATGATACCATCCATTGGAGTAAAAAAAATATCGACAACAGACTACCTTCCATAATGAAAAGGCTACCATCCATTGTAGTAACAAAAATCTCGACAACAGACTACCTTCCATAATGACAAGGCTACCATCCAATGGAATAACAAAAATATCGACAACATACTACCTTCCATAATTACAAGACTACCATCAATTGTAGTAACGAAAATCTCGACAACAGACTACCTTCCATAATGACAAGGCTACCATCCATTGGAGTAACAAAAATCTCAAAAACAAACTACCTTCCATAATGACAAGGCTAAAATCCATTGGAATAAAAGAATCTCGAGAGCAAACTGCCTTCCATAATGACAATGCTGCCATCCAATGGAATAACAAAAATCTCGATAATATACTACCTTCCATAATGACAAGCCTACCATCAATTGTAGTAACGAAAATCTCGACAACAGACTACCTTCCATAATGAAAATGCTACCATCCATTGGAGTAAAAAAAATCTCGACAACAGACTACCTTCCATAATGAAAAGGCTACCATCCATTGTAGTAACCAAAATCTCGACAACAGACTACCTTCCATAATGACAATGCTACCATCCAATGGAGTAACAAAAATCTGGACAACAGACTACCTTCCATAATGACAAGGCTACCACCATTGTAGTAAAAAAAATCTCGACAACAAACTACCTTCCATAATGACAAGGCTACCATCCATTGGAGTAACCAAAATCTCGATAACAGACTACCTTCCATAATGACAAGGCTACCATCTATTGGAATAACAAAAATCTCGAGAACACACTATCGTCCATAATGACAAGGCTACCATTCAATGGAATAACAAAAATCTCGACAACATACTACCTTCCATAATGACAAGGCTACCATCCATTAGAGTGACAAAAATCTCGACAATAGACTACCTTCCATAATGACTAGGCTACAATCCATTAGAGTAACAAAGATATCGACAACAGACTACCTTCTACAATGGAAAGGCTACCATACATTGTAGTAACAAAAATCTCGACAACAGTTTACCTTCCATAATGAAAAGGCTACCATCCATTGGAGTAACAAAAATCTCGACAATAGACTACCTTCCATAATGACAAGGCTACCATCCATTAGAGTAACAAAAATCTCGACAACAGACTACCTTCCATAATGACAGGGCTACGATCCATTAGAGTAACAAAAATTTCGACAACAGACTACCTTCCATAATGACAAGGCTACCATCTATAGGAATAAAAAAAATCTCGATATCAAACTGCCTTCCATAATGACAAGGCTACCATCCAATGGAATAACAAAAATCTCGATAACATACTACATTCCATAATGAAAAGTCTACCATCAATTGTAGTAACGAAAATCTCGACAACATACTACCTTCCATAATGACAAGGATGCCATCACTTGTAGTAACAAAAATATCGACAACGGACTACCTTCCATAATGAAAATGCTACCATCCATTGGAGTAAAAAAAATCTCGACAACAGACTACCTTCCATAATGAAAAGGCTACCATCCATTGTAGTAACCAAAATCTCGACAACAGACTACCTTCCATAATGGCAATGCTACCATCCAATGGAGTAACAAATATCTCGACAACATATTACCTTCCATAATGACAAGGCTACCATCCATTGTAGTAACAAAAATCTCGACAACAGACTACCTTCCATAATGACAAGGCTACCATCCATTGGAGTAACCAAAATCTCGATAACAGACTACCTTCCATAATGACAAGGCTACCATCTATTGGAATAACAAAAATCTCGAGAACAAACTACCGTCCATAATGACAAGGCTACCATCCAATGGAATAACAAAAATCTCGATAACAGACTACCTTCCATAATGAAAAGGCTACCATCCATTGTAGTAACAAAAATCTCGACAACAGACTACCTTCCATAATGACAATGCTACCATCCAATGGAGTAACAAAAATCTGGACAACAGACTACCTTCCATAATGACAAGGCTACCACCATTGTAGTAACAAAAATCTCGACAACAAACTACCTTCCATAATGACAAGGCTACCATCCATTGGAGTAACCAAAATCTCGATAACAGACTACCTTCCATAATGACAAGGCTACCATCTATTGGAATAACAAAAATCTCGAGAACACACTACCGTCCATAATGACAAGGCTACCATCCAATGGAATAACAAAAATCTCGACAACATACTACCTTCCATAATGACTAGGCTACAATCCATTAGAGTGACAAAGATATCGACAACAGACTACCTTCTACAATGGAAAGGCTACCATACATTGTAGAAACAAAAATCTCGACAACAGTCTACCTTCCATAATGACAAGGCTACCATCCATTGGAGTAACAAAAATCTCGACAATAGACTACCTTCCATAATGACAAGGCTACCATCCATTAGAGTAACAAAAATCTCGACAACAGACTACCTTCCATAATGACAAGGCTACGATCCATTAGAGTAACAAAAATTTAGACAACAGACTACCTTCCATAATGACAAGGCTACGATCCATTAGAGTAACAAAAATTTAGACAACAGACTACCTTCCATAATAACAAGGCTACCATCTATAGGAATAAAAAAAATCTCGATATCAAATTGCCTTCCATAATGACAAGGCTACCATCCAATGGAATAACAAAAATCTCGACAACATACTACCTTCCATAATGAAAAGTCTACCATCAATTGTAGTAACGAAAATCTCAACAACATACTACCTTCCATAATGACAAGGATGCCATCCATTGTAGTAACAAAAATATCGACAACAGACTACCTTCTATAATGAAAATGCTACCATCCATTGGAGTAAAAAAAATCTCGACAACAGACTACCTTCCATAATGAAAAGGCTACCACCATTGTAGTAACAAAAATCTCGACAACAGACTACCTTCCATAATTACAAGGCTACCATCCATTGGAGTAACCAAAATCTCGATAACAGACTACCTTCCATAATGACAAGGCTACCATCTATTGGAATAACAAAAATATCGAGAACACACTACCGTCCATAATGACAAGGCTACCATCCAATGGAATAACAAAAATATCGACAACATACTACCTTCCATAATGACAAGGCTACCATCCATTAGAGTGACAAAAATCTCGACAATAGACTACCTTCCATAATGACTAGGCTACAATCCATTAGAGTAACAAAGATATCGACAACAGACTACATTCTACAATGGAAAGGCAACCATACATTGTAGTAACAAAAATCTCGACAACAGTCTACCTTCCATAATGAAAAGGCTACCATCCATTGGAGTAACAAAAATCTCGACAATAGACTACCTTCCATAATGACAAGGCTACCATCCATTAGAGTAACAAAAATCTCGACAACAGACTACCTTCCATAATGACAAGGCTATGATCCATTAGAGTAACAAAAATTTCGACAACAGACTACCTTCCATAATGACAAGGCTACCATCTATAGGAATAAAAAAAATCTCGATATCGAACTGCCTTCCATAATGACAAGGCTACCATCCAATGGAATAACAATAATCTCGATAACATACTACCTTCCATAATGAAAAGTCTACCATCAATTGTAGTAACGAAAATTTAGACAACATACTACCTTCCATAATGACAAGGATGCCATCCATTGTAGTAACAAAAATATCGACAACAGACTACCTTTGATAATGAAAATGCTACCATCCATTGGAGTAAAAAAAATCTCGACAACAGACTACCTTCCATAATGAAAAGGCTACCATCCATTGTAGTAACCAAAATCTCGACAACAGACTACCTTCCATAATGACAATGCTACCATCCAATGGAGTAACAAAAATCTCGACAACAGATTACTTTCCATAATGACAAGGCTACCATCCATTGTAGTAAAAAAAATCTCGACAACAGACTACCTTCCATAATGACAAGGCTACCATCCATTGGAGTAACCAAAATCTCGATAACAGACTACCTTCCATAATGACAAGGCTACCATCTATTGGACTAACAAAAATCTCGAGAACAAACTACCGTCCATAATGACAAGGCTACCATCCAATGGAATAACAAAAATCTCGACAACATACTACCTTCCATAATGACAAGGCTACCATCCATTAGAGTGACAAAAATCTCGACAATAGACTACCTTCCATAATGACTAGGCTACCATCCATTAGAGTAACAAAGATATCGACAACAGACTACCTTCTACAATGGAAAGGCTACCGTCCATTGGAGTAACAAAAATCTCGACAACAAACTACCTTCCATAATCACAAGGCTACCATCCATTAGAGTAACAAAAATCTCGACAACAGAATACCTTCCATAATGTCAAGGCTACGATCCATTAGAGTAACAAAAATTTCGACAACAGACTACCTTCAATAATAACAAGGCTACCATCTATAGGAATAAAAAAAATCTCGATATCAAATTGCCTTCCATAATGACAAGGCTACCATCCAATGGAATAACAAAAATCTCGACAACATACTACCTTCCATAATGAAAAGTCTACCATCAATTGTAGTAACGAAAATCTCGACAACATACTACCTTCCATAATGACAAGGATGCCATCCATTGTAGTAACAAAAATATCGACAACAGACTACCTTCCATAATGAAAATGCTACCATTCATTTGAGTAAAAAAAATCTCGACAACAGACTACCTTCCATAATGAAAAGGCTACAACCATATTAGTAACAAAAATCTCGACAACAGACTACCTTCCATAAAGACAAGGCTACCATCCATTGGAGTAACCAAAATCTCGATAACAGACTACCTTCCATAATGACAAGGCTACCATCTATTGGAATAACAAAAATCTCGAGAACACACTACCGTCCATAATGGAAAGGCTACCATCCATTAGAGTGACAAAAATCTCGACAATAGACTACCTTCCATAATGACTAGGCTACCATCCATTAGAGTAACAAAGATATCGACAACAGACTACCTTCTACAATGGAAAGGCTACCATACATTGTAGTAACAAAAATCTCGACAACAATCTACCTTCCATAATGACAAGGCTACAATCCATTGGAGTAACAAAAATCTCGACAATAGACTACCTTCCATAATGACAAGGCTACCATCCATTGGAGTAACAAAAATCTCGACAACAAACTACCTTACATAATCACAAGGCTACCATCCATTAGAGTAACAAAAATCTCGACAACAGACTACCTTCCATAATGACAAGGCTACGATCCATTAGAGTAACAAAAATTTCGACAACAGACTACCTTCCATAATGACAAGGCTACCATCTATAGGAATAAAAAAAATCTCGATATCAAATTGCCTTCCATAATGACAAGGATACCATCCAATGGAATAACAAAAATCTCGACAACATACTACCTTCCATAATGAAAAGTCTACCATCAATTGTAGTAACGAAAATCTTGACAACATAACTAACTTCCATAATGACAAGGATGCCATCCATTGTAGTAACAAAAATATCGACAACAGACTACCTTCCATAATGAAAATGCTACCATCCATTGGAGTAAAAAAAATCTCGACAACAGACTACCTTCCATAATGAAAAGGCTACCACCATTGTAGTAACAAAAATCTCGACAACAGACTACCTTCCATAATGACAAGGCTACCATCCATTGGAGTAATCAAAATCTCGATAACAGACTACCTTCCATAATGAGAAGGCTACCATCTATTGGAATAACAAAAATCTCGAGAACACACTACCGTCCATAATGACAAGGCTACCATCCAATGGAATAACAAAAATCTCGACAACATACTACCTTCCATAATGACAAGGCTACCATCCATTAGAGTGACAAAAATCTCAACAATAGACTACCTTCCATAATGACTAGGCTACAACCCATTAGAGTAACAAAGATATCGACAACAGACTACCTTCTACAATGGAAAGGCTACCATACATTGTAGTAACAAAAATCTCGACAACAGTCTACCTTCCATAATGACAAGACTACCATCCATTGGAGTAACAAAAATCTCGACAATAGACTACCTTCCATAATGACAAGGCTACCATCCATTAGAGTAACAAAAATCTCGACAACAGACTACCTTCCATAATGACAAGGCTACGATCCATTAAAGTAACAAAAATTTCGACAACAGACTACCTTCCATAATGACAAGGCTACCATCTATAGGAATAAAAAAAATCTCGATATCAAACTGCCTTCCATAATGACAAGGCTACCATCCAATGGAATAACAAAAATATCGATAACATACTACCTTCCATAATGAAAAGTCTACCATCAATTGTAGTAACGAAAATCTCGACAACATACTACCTTCCATAATGACAAGGATGCCATCCATTGTAGTAACAAAAATATCTACAACAGACTACCTTCCATAATGAAAATGCTACCATCCATTGGAGTAAAAAAAATCTCGACAACAGACTACCTTCCATAATGAAAAGGCTACCATCCATTGTAGTAACCAAAATCTCGACAATAGACTACTTTCCATAATGACAATGCTACCATCCAATGGAGTAACAAAAATCTCGACAACAAATTACCTTCCATAATGACAAGGCTACCATCCATTGTAGTAACAAAAATCTCGACAACAAACTACCTTCCATAATGACAAGGATACCATCCATTGGAGTAACCAAAATCTCGATAACAGACTACCTTCCATAATGACAAGGCTACCATCTATTGGAATAACAAAAATCTCGAGAACAAACTACCGTCCATAATGACAAGGCTACCATCCAATGGAATAAAAAAAATCTCGACAACATACTACCTTCCATAATGACAAGGCTACCATCCATTAGAGTGACAAAAATCTCGACAATAGACTACCTTCCATAATGACTAGGCTACCATCCATTAGAGTAACAAAGATATCGACAACAGACTACCTTCTACAATGGAAAGGCTACCATACATTGTAGTAACAAAAATCTCGACAACAGTCTACCTTCCATAATGACAAGGCTACCATCCATTGGAGTAAAAAAAATCTCGACAATAGACTACCTTCCATAATGACAAGGCTACCATCCAATGGAGTAACAAAAATCTCGACAACAAACTACCTTCCATAATCACAAGGCTACCATCCATTAGAGTAACAAAAATCTCGACAACAGACTACCTTCCATAATGACAAGGCTACGATCCATTAGAGTAACAAAAATTTCGACAACAAACTACCTTCCATAATAACAAGGCTACCATCTATAGGAATAAAAAAAATCTCGATATCAAATTGCCTTCCATAATGACAAGGCTACCATCCAATGGAATAACAAAAATCTCGACAACATACTACCTTCCATAATGAAAAGTCTACCATCAATTGTAGTAACGAAAATCTCGACAACATACTACCTTCCATAATGACAAGGATGCCATCCATTGTAGTAACAAAAATATCGACAACAGACTACCTTCCATAATGAAAATGCTACCATCCATTTGAGTAAAAAAAATCTCGACAACAGACTACCTTCCATAATGAAAAGGCTACAACCATTGTAGTAACAAAAATCTCGACAACAGACTACCTTCCATAAAGACAAGGCTACCATCCATTGGAGTAACCAAAATCTCGATAACAGACTACCTTCCATAATGACAAGGCTACCATCTATTGGAATAACAAAAATCTCGAGAACACACTACCGTCCATAATGACAAGGCTACCATCCATTAGAGTGACAAAAATCTTGACAATAGACTACCTTCCATAATGACTAGGCTACCATCCATTAGAGTAACAAAGATATCGACAACATACTACCTTCTACAATGGAAAGGCTACCATACATTGTAGTAACAAAAATCTCGACAACAATCTATCTTCCATAATGACAAGGCTACAATCCATTGGAGTAACAAAAATCTCGACAATAGACTACCTTCCATAATGACAAGGCTACCATCCATTGGAGTAACAAAAATCTCGACAACAAACTACCTTCCATAATCACAAGGCTACCATCCATTAGAGTAACAAAAATCTCGACAACAGACTACCTTCCATAATGACAAGGCTACGATCCATTAGAGTAACAAAAATTTCGACAACAGACTACCTTCCATAATAACAAGGCTACCATCTATAGGAATAAAAAAAATCTCGATATCAAATTGCCTTCCATAATGACAAGGATACCATCCAATGGAATAACAAAAATCTCGACAACATACTACCTTCCATAATGAAAAGTCTACCATCAATTGTAGTAACGAAAATCTTGACAACATACTAACTTCCATAATGACAAGGATGCCATCCATTGTAGTAACAAAAATCTCGACAACAGACTACCTTCCATAATGAAAATGCTACCATCCATTGGAGTAAAAAAAATCTCGACAACAGACTACCTTCCATAATGAAAAGGCTACCACCATTGTAGTAACAAAAATCTCGACAACAGACTACCTTCCATAATGACAAGGCTACCATCCATTGGAGTAATCAAAATCTCGATAACAGACTACCTTCCATAATGAGAAGGCTACAATCTATTGGAATAACAAAAATCTCGAGAACACACTACCGTCCATAATGACAAGGCTACCATCCAATGGAATAACAAAAATCTCGACAACATACTACCTTCCATAATGACAAGGCTACCATCCATTAGAGTGACAAAAATCTCAACAATAGACTACCTTCCATAATGACTAGGCTACAACCCATTAGAGTAACAAAAATCTCGACAACAGTCTACCTTCCATAATGACAAGAATACCATCCATTGGAGTAACAAAAATCTCGACAATAGACTACCTTCCATAATGACAAGGCTACCATCCATTAGAGTAACAAAAATCTCGACAACAGACTACCTTCCATAATGACAAGGCTACGATCCATTAGAGTAACAAAAATTTCGACAACAGACTACCTTCCATAATGACAAGGTTACCATCTATAGGAATAAAAAAAATCTCGATATCAAACTGCCTTCCATAATGAGAAGGCTACCATCCAATGGAATAACAAAAATCTCGATAACATACTACCTTCCATAATGAAAAGTCTACCATCAATTGTAGTAACGAAAAACTCGACAACATACTACCTTCCATAATGACAAGGATGCCATCCATTGTAGTAACAAAAATATCTACAACAGACTACCTTCCATAATGAAAATGCTACCATCCATTGGAGTAAAAAAAATCTCGACAACAGACTACCTTCCATAATGAAAAGGCTACCATCCATTGTAGTAACCAAAATCTCGACAATAGACTACCTTCCATAATGACAATGCTACCATCCAATGGAGTAACAAAAATCTCGACAACAAATTACCTTCCATAATGACAAGGCTACCATCCATTGTAGTAACAAAAATCTCGACAACAAACTACCTTCCATAATGACAAGGATACCATCCATTGGAGTAACCAAAATCTCGATAACAGACTACCTTCCATGATGACAAGGCTACCATCTATTGGAATAACAAAAATCTCGAGAACAAACTACCGTCCATAATGACAAGGCTACCATCCAATGGAATAACAAAAATCTCGACAACATACTACCTTCCATAATGACAAGGCTACCATCCATTAGAGAGACAAAAATCTCGACAATAGACTACCTTCCATAATGACTAGGCTACCATCCATTAGAGTAACAAAGATATCGACAACAGACTACCTTCTACAATGGAAAGGCTACCATACATTGTAGTAACAAAAATCTCGACAACAGTCTACCTTCCATAATGACAAGAATACCATCCATTGGAGTAATCAAAATCTCGATAACAGACTACCTTCCATAATGAGAAGGCTACCATCTATTGGAATAACAAAAATCTCGAGAACACACTACCGTCCATAATGACAAGGCTACCATCCATTAGAGTAACAAAAATCTCGACAACAGACTACCTTCCATAATAACAAGGCTACGATCCATTAGAGTAACAAAAATTTCGACAACAGACTACCTTCAATAATGACAAGGCTACCATCTATAGGAATAAAAAAAATCTCGATATCAAATTGCCTTCCATAATGATAAGACTACCATCCAATGGAATAACGAAAATCTCGACAACATACTACCTTCCATAATGAAAAGTCTACCATCAATTGTAGTAACGAAAATCTCGACAACATACTACTTTCCATAATGACAAGGATGCCATCCATTGTAGTAACAAAAATATCGACAACAGACTACCTTCCATAATTAAAATGCTACCAGCCATTGGAGTAAAAAAAATCTCGCCACCAGACTACCTTCCATAATGAAAAGGCTACCATCCATTGTAGTAACCAAAATCTCGACAACAAACTACCGTCCATAATGAAAAGTCTACCATCAATTGTAGTAACGAAAATCTCGACAACATACTACCTTCCATAATGACAAGGCTACCATCCATTGTAGTAACAAAAATATCGACAACAGACTACCTTCCATAATGAAAATGCTACCATCCATTGGAGTAAAAAAAATCTCGACAACAGACTACCTTCCATAATGAAAAGGCTACCACCATTGTAGTAAAAAAAATCTCGACAACAGACTACCTTCCATAATGACAAGGCTACCATCCATTGGAGTAACCAAAATATCGATAACAAACTACCTTCCATAATGACAAGGCTACCATCTATTGGAATAACAAAAATCTCGAGAGCACACTACCGTCCATAATGACAAGGCTACCATCCAATGGAATAACAAAAATATCGACAACATACTACCTTCCATAATGACAAGGCTACCATCCATTAGAGTGACAAATATCTCAACAATAGACTACCTTCCATAATGACTAGGCTACAATCCATTAGAGTAACAAAGATATCGACAACAGACTACCTTCTACAATGGAAAGGCTACCATACATTGTAGTAACAAAAATCTCGACAACAGTCTACCTTCCATAATGACAAGGCTACCATCCATTGGAGTAACAAAAATCTCGACAATAGACTACCTTCCATAATGACAAGGCTACCATTCATTAGAGTAACAAAAATCTCGACAACAGACTACCTTCCCTAATGACAAGGCTACGATCTATTAGAGTAACAAAAATTTCGACAATAGACTACCTTCCATAATGACAAGGCTACCATCTATAGGAATAAAAAAAATCTCGATATCAAACTGCCTTCCATAATGACAAGGCTACCATCCAATGGAATAACAAAAATCTCGATAACATACTACCTTCCATAATGAAAAGTCTACCATCAATTGTAGTAACAAAAATCACGACAACATACTACCTTCCATAATGACAAGGATGCCATCCAATATAGTAACAAAAATATCGACAACAAACTACCTTCCATAATTAAAATGCTACCATCCATTGGAGTAAAAAAAATCTCGACAACAGACTACCTTCCATAATGAAAAGGCTACCATCCATTGTAGTAACCAAAATCTCGACAATAGACTACCTTCCATAATGACAATGCTACCATCCAATGGAGTAACAAAAATCTCGACAACAGATTACCTTCCATAATGACAAGGCTACCATCCATTGTAGTAACAAAAATCTCGACAACAGACTACCTTCCATAATGACAAGGCTACCATCCATTGGAGTAACCAAAATCTTGATAACAGACTACCTTCCATAATGATAAGGCTACCATCTATTGGAATAACAAAAATCTCGAGAACAAACTACCGTCCATAATGACAAGGCTACCATCCAATGGAATAAAAAAAATCTCGACAACATACTACCTTCCATAATGACAAGGCTACCATCCATTAGAGTGACAAAAATCTCGACAATAGACTACCTTCCATAATGACTAGGCTACCATCCATTAGAGTAACAAAGATATCGACAACAGACTACCTTCTACAATGGAAAGGCTACCATACATTGTAGTAACAAAAATCTCGACAACAGTTTACCTTCCATAATGACAAGGCTACCATCCATTGGAGTAAAAAAAATCTCGACAATAGACTACCTTCCATAATGACAAGGCTACCATCCATTAGAGTAACCAAAATCTCGACAACAGACTACCTTCCATAATGACAAGGCTACGATCCATTAGAGTAACAAAAATTTCGACAACAGACTACCTTCCATAATGACATGGCTACCATCTATAGGAATAAAAAATATCTCGATATCAAACTGCCTTCCATAATGACAAGGCTACCATCCAATGGAA
The DNA here is from genome assembly GCA_948472305.1 of Vicia faba. Classification (NCBI taxonomy): domain Eukaryota; kingdom Viridiplantae; phylum Streptophyta; class Magnoliopsida; order Fabales; family Fabaceae; genus Vicia; species Vicia faba. The sequence continues at coordinate 764,137,595 of OX451738.1, forward strand.
TAACAAAAATCTCGATAACATACTACCTTCCATAATGAAAAGTCTACCATCAATTGTAGTAACGAAAATCTCGACAACATACTACCTTCCATAATGACAAGGATGCCATCCATTGTAGTAACAAAAATATCGACAACAGACTACCTTCGATAATGAAAATGCTACCATCCATTGGAGTAAAAAAAATCTCGACAACAGACTACCTTCCATAATGAAAAGGCTACCATCCATTGTAGTAACCAAAATCTCGACAACAGACTACCTTCCATAATTACAATACTACCATCCAATGGAGTAACAAAAATCTCGACAACAGATTACCTTCCATAATGACAAGGCTACCATCCATTGTAGTAACAAAAATCTCGACAACAGACTACCTTCCATAATGACAAGGCTACCATCCATTGGAGTAACCAAAATCTCGATAACAGACTACCTTCCATAATGACAAGGCTACCATCTATTGGAATAACAATAATCTCGAGAACAAACTACCGTCCATAATGACAAGGCTACCATCCAATGGAATAACAAAAATCTCGACAACATACTACCTTCCATAATGACAAGGCTACCATCCATTAGAGTGACAAAAATCTCGACAATAGACTACCTTCCATAATGACTAGGCTACCATCCATTAGAGTAACAAAGATATCGACAACAGACTACCTTCTACAATGGAAAGGCTACCATACATTGTAGTAACAAAAATCTCGACAACAGTCTACCTTCCATAATGACAAGGCTACCATCCATTGGAGTAACAAAAATCTCGACAATAGACTACCTTCCATAATGACAAGGCTACCATCCATTGGAGTAACAAAAATCTCGACAACAAACTACCTTCCATAATCACAAGGCTACCATCCATTAGAGTAACAAAAATCTCGACAACAGACTACCTTCCATAATGACAAGGCTACGATCCATTAGAGTAACAAAAATTTCGACAACAGACTACCTTCAATAATGACAAGGCTACCATCTATAGGAATAAAAAAAATCTCGATATCAAATTGCCTTCCATAATGACAAGGCTACCATCCAATGGAATAACAAAAATCTCGACAACATACTACCTTCCATAATGAAAAGTCTACCATCAATTGTAGTAACGAAAATCTCGAAAACATACTACCTTCCATAATGACAAGGATGCCATCCATTGTAGTAACAAAAATATCGACAACAGACTACCTTCCATAATGAAAATGCTACCAGCAATTGGAGTAAAAAAAATCTCGCCACCAGACTACCTTCCATAATGAAAAGGCTACCATCCATTGTAGTAACCAAAATCTCGACAACAGACTACCTTCCATAATGACAACGCTACCATCCAATGGAGTAACAAAAATCACGACCATAGACTACCTTCCATAATGACAAGGCTACCATCCATTGTAGTAACAAAAATCTCGACAACAGACTACCTTCCATAATGACAAGGCTACCATCCATTGGAGTAACCAAAATCTCGATAACAGACTACCTTCCATAATGAAAAGGCTACCATCTATTGGAATAACAAAAATCTCAAGAACAAACTACCGTCCATAATGACAAGGCTACCATCCAATGGAATAACAAAAATCTCGACAACATTCTTCCTTCCATAATGACAAGGCTACCATCCATTAGAGTGACAACAATCTCGACAATAGACTACCTTCCATAATGACTAGGCTACCATCCATTAGAGTAACAAAGATATCGACAACAGACTACCTTATATAATGACAAGGCTACCATACATTGTAATAACAAAAATCTCGACAACAAACTACCTTCCACAATGGCAAGGCTACCATATATTGTAGTAACAAAAATCTCGACACCAGTCTACCTTCCATAATGACAAGGCTACCATCCATTGGAGTAACAAAAATCTGAACAATAAACTACCTTCCATAATGACAAGGCTACCATCCATTGGAGTAACAAAAATCTCGAAAACAAACTACCTTCCATAATGACAAGGCTACCATCCATTAGAGTAACAAAAATCTCGACAACATACTACCTTCCATAATGACAAGGCTACGATCCATTAGAGTAACAAAAATTTCGACAACATACTACCTTCCATAATGACAAGGCTACCATCTATAGGAATAAAAAAAATCTCCATAACAGACTGCCTTCCATAATGACAAGGCTACCATCCAATGGAATAACAAAAATCTCGACAACATACTACCTCCCATAATGAAAAGGCTACCATCAATTGTAGTAACGAAAATCTCGACAACATACTACCTTCCATAATGACAAGGATGCCATCCATTGTAGTAACAAAAATCTCGACAACAGACTACCTTCTATAATGAATATGCTACCATCCATTGGAGTAAAAAAAAATCGACAACAGACTACCTTCCATAATGAAAAGGCTACCATCCATTGTAGTAACAAAAATCTCGACAACAGACTACGTTCCATAATAACAAGGCTACCATCCAATGGAATAACAAAAATTTCGACAACATACTACCTTCCATAATGAAAAGTCTACAATCAATTGTAGTAACGAAAATCTCGACAACATACTACCTTCCATAATGACAAGGATGCCATCCATTATAGTAACAAAAATATCGACAACAGACTACCTTCCATAATGAAAATGCTACCATCCATTGGAGTAAAAAAAATCTCGACAACACACTACCTTCCATAATGAAAAGGCTACCATCCATTGTAGTAACCAAAATCTCGACAACAGACTACCTTCCATAATGATAATGCTACCATCCAATGGAGTAACAAAAATCTCGACAATAGACTACCTTCCATAATGACAAGGCTACCATCCATTGTAGTAACAAAAATCTCGACAACAGACTACCTTCCATAATGACAAGGCTACCATCCATTGGAGTAACCAAAATCTCGATAACAGACTACCTTCCATAATGACAAGGCTACCATCTATTGGAATAACAAAAATCTCGAGAACAAACTACCGTCCATAATGACAAGGCTACCATCCAATGGAATAACAAAAATCTCGACAACATACTACCTTCCATAATGACAAGGCTACCATCCATTAGAGTGACAAAAATCTCGACAATAGACTACCTTCCATAATGACTAGGCTACCATCCATTAGAGTAAAAAAGATATCGACAACAGACTACCTTGTATAATGACAAGGCTACCATACATTGTAATAACAAAAATCTCGACAACAAACTACCTTCCATAATGACAAGGCTACCATCCATTGGAGTAACAAAAATCTCGACAATAGACTACCTTCCATAATGACAAGGCTACCATCCATTGGAGTAACAAACATCTCGACAACAAACTACCTTCCATAATGACAAGGCTACCATCCATTAGAGTAACTAAAATCTCGACAACAGACTACCTTCTATAATGACAAGGCTACCATCCATTGGAGTAACAAAAATCTTGACAATAGACTACCTTCCATAATGACAAGGCTACCATCCATTGGAGTAACAAACATCTCGACAACAAACTACCTTCCATAATGACAAGGCTACCATACATTGTAGTAACAAAAATCTCGACAACAGTCTACCTTCCATAATGACAAGGCTACCATCCATTGGAGTAACAAAAATCTTGACAATAGACTACCTTCCATAATGACAAGGCTACCATCCATTGGAGTAACAAACATCTCGACAACAAACTACCTTCCATAATGACAAGGCTACCATCCATTGGAGTAACAAAAATCTCGACAACAAACTACCTTCCATAATGACAAGGCTACGATCCATTAGAGTAACAAAAATTTCGGCAACAGACTACCTTCCATAATGACAAGGCTACCATCTATAGGAATAAAAAAAATCTCGATAACAAACTGCCGTCCATAATGACAAGGCTACCATCCAATGGAATAACAAAAATCTCGACAACATACTACCTTCCATAATGAAAAGGCTACCATCCATTGTAGTAACAAAAATCTCGAAAACAGACTACCTTCCATAATGACAAGGCTACAATCCAATGGGATAACAAAAATCTCGACAACATACTACCTTCCATAATTACAAGACTACCATCAATTGTAGTAACAAAAATCTCGACAACAGACTACCTTCCATAATGACAAGGCTGCCATCCATTGGAGTAACAAAAATATCGACAACAGACTACCTTCCATAATGAAAATGCTACCATCCATTGGTGTAAAAAAAATCTCGACAACAGACTACCTTCCATAATGACCAGGCTACCATCCATTGTAGTAACAAAAATCTCGACAACAGACTACATTCCATAATGACAAGGCTACCATCCATTGGAGTAACCAAAATCTCGATAACAAACTACCTTCCAAAATGACAAGGCTACTATCTATTGGAATAACAAAAATCTCGAGAACAAACTACCATCCATAATGACAAGGCTACCATACAATGGAATAAATAAAATCTCGACAACATACTACCTTCCATAATGACAAGGCTACCATCCATTAGAGTGACAAAAATCTCCACAATAGACTACCATCCATAATGACTAGGCTACCATCCATTAGAGTAACAAAGATATCGACAACAGACTACCTTCTACAGTGGAAAGGCTACCATACATTGTAGTAACAAAAATCTCGACAACAGTCTACCTTCCATAATGACAAGGCTAACATCCATTGGAGTAACAAAAATATCGACAATAGACTACCTTCCATAATGACACGGCTACCATCCAATGGAATAACAAAAATCTCGACAACATACTACCTTCCATAATGAAAAGGCTACCATCAATTGTAGTAACGAAAATCTCGACAACAAACTACCTTCCATAATGACAAGGATGCCATCCATTGGAGTAACAAAAATATCGACAACAGACTACCTTCCATAATGAAAATTCTACCATCCATTGGAGTAAAAAAAATCTCGAAAACAGACTACCTTCCATAATGAAAAGGCTACCATCCATTGTAGTAACCAAAATCTCGACAATAGACTACCTTCCATAATGACAATGCTACCATCCAATGGAGTAACAAAAATATCGACAACAGACTACCTTCCATAATGACAAGGCTACCATCCATTGGAGTTACAAAAATCTAGACAACAAACTACCTTCCATAATGACAAGCCTACCATCCATTAGAGTAACAAAAATCTCAACAACAGACTACCTTCCATAATGACAAGGCTACGATCCATTAGAGTAACAAAAATTTCGACAACAGACTACCTTCCATAATGACAAGGCTACCATCTATGGGAATAAAAAAAATCTCGATAACAAACTTCCTTCCATAATGACAAGGCTACCATCCAATGGAATAACAAAAATCTCGACAACATACTACCTTCCTTAATGAAAAGTCTACCATCACTTGTAGTAACGAAAATCTCGACAACATACTACCTTCCATAATGACAAGGATGCCATCCATTGTAGTAACAAAAATATCGACAACAGACTACCTTCCATAATGACAAGGCTACCATCTATTGGAATAATAAAAATCTCGAGAACAAACTACCGTCCATAATGACAAGGCTACCATCCAATGGAATAACAAAAATCTCGACAACATACTACCTTCCATAATGACAAGGCTACCATCCATTAGAGTGACAAAAATCTCGACAACAGACTACCTTCCATAATGACAAGGCTACCATCCATTGGAGTAACAAAAATCTCAACAACAGACTACCTTCCATAATGACAAGGCTAAAATCCATTGGAATAAAAAAATCTCGAGAAAATGTTGCCTTCCATAATGACAAGGCTACCATCCAACGGAATAACAAAAATCTCGACAACATACTACCTTGCATAATGATAAGCCTACCATCAATTGTAGTAACGAAAATCTCCACAACAGACTACTTTCTATAATGACAAGGCCGCCATCCATTGTAGTAACAAAAATCTCGACAACGTACTACCTTCCATAATGACAATGCTACCTTCCATTGGAGTAACAAAAATTTCGACAACAGACTACCTTCCGTAATGACAAGGCTACCATCCATTGTAGTAATAAAAATCTCGACAACGGACTACCTTCCATAATGACAAGGCTAACATCCATTGGAGTAACCAAAATCTCGATAACAGACTACCTTCCATAATGACAAGGCTACTATCTATTGGAATAACAAAAATCTCCAGAACAAACTACCATCCATAATGACAAGGCTACTATCTATTGGAATAACAAAAATCTCAAGAACAAACTACCGTCCATAATGACAAGGCTACCATCCAATGGAATAAAAAAAATCTTGACAACATACTACCTTCCGTAATGATAAGGCTACCATCCATTAGAGCGAAAAAAATCTCGATAATAAACTACCTTCCATAATGACAAGGCTACCATCCAATGGAATAACAAAAATCTCGACAACATACTAACTTCCATAATGAAAAGGCTACCATCAATTGTAGTAACGAAAATCTCGACAACATACTACCTTCCATGATGACAAGGATGCCATCCATTGGAGTAACAAAAATATCGACAACAGACTACCTTCCATAATGAAAATTCTACCATCCATTGGAGTAAAAAAAATCTCGACAACAGACTACCTTCCATAGTGAAAAGGCTACCATCCATTGTAGTAACCAAAATCTCGACAACAGACTACCTTCCATAATGACAATGCTACCATCCAATGGAGTAACAAAAATCTCGACAACAGACTACCTTCCATTATGACAAGGCTACCATCCATTGGAGTAACCAAAATCTCGCTAAAAGACTACCTTCCATAATGACAAGGCTACCATCTATTGGAATAACAAAAATCTCGAGAACAAACTACCGTCCATAATGACAAGGCTACCATCCAATGGAATAACAAAAATCTCGACAACATACTACCTTCCATAATGACAAGGCTACCATCCATTAGAGTGACAAAAATATCGACAATAGACTACCTTCCACAATGACTAGGCAACCATCCATTAGAGTAACAAAGATATCGACAACAGACTACCTTCTATAATAAAAAGGCTACCTTACATTGTAATAACAAAAATCTCGACAACAAACTACCTTCCACAATGGCAAGGCTACCATACATTGTAGTAACAAAAATCTCGATAACAGTCTACCTTCCATAATGACAAGGCTACCATCCATTGGAGTAACAAAAATCTCGACAATAGACTACCTTCCATAATGAAAAGGCTACCATCCATTGGAGTAACAAATATCTCGACAACAAACTACCTTCCATAATGACAAGACTACCATCCATTAGAGTAACAAAAATCTCGACAACAGACTACCTTCCATAATGACAAGGCTACGATCAATTAGAGTTACAAAAATGTCGACAAAAGACTACCTTCCATAATGACAAGGCTACCATCTACAGGAATAAAAAAAATCTCGATAACAAACTGCCTTCCATAATGACAAGGCTACCATCCAATGGAATAACAAAAATCTCGAAAACATACTACCTTCCATAATTACAAGACTACCATCAATTGTAGTAACGAAAATCTCGACAACAGACTACCTTCCATAATGACAAGGTTGCCATCCATTGGAGTAACAAAATTCTCGACAACAGACTACCTTCCATAATGACAAGGCTACCATCCATTAGAGTGACAAAAATCTCGACAATAGACTACCTTCCATAATGACTAGGCTACCATCCATTAGAGTAAAAAAGATATCGACAACAGACTACCTTGTATAATGACAAGGCTACCATACATTGTAATAACAAAAATCTCGACAACAAACTACCTTCCATAATGACAAGGCTACCATCCATTGGAGTAACAAAAATCTCGACAATAGACTACCTTCCATAATGACAAGGCTACCATCCATTGGAGTAACAAACATCTCGACAACAAACTACCTTCCATAATGACAAGGCTACCATCCATTAGAGTAACTAAAATCTCGACAACAGACTACCTTCTATAATGACAAGGCTACCATCCATTGGAGTAACAAAAATCTTGACAATAGACTACCTTCCATAATGACAAGGCTACCATCCATTGGAGTAACAAACATCTCGACAACAAACTACCTTCCATAATGACAAGGCTACCATACATTGTAGTAACAAAAATCTCGACAACAGTCTACCTTCCATAATGACAAGGCTACCATCCATTGGAGTAACAAAAATCTTGACAATAGACTACCTTCCATAATGACAAGGCTACCATCCATTGGAGTAACAAACATCTCGACAACAAACTACCTTCCATAATGACAAGGCTACCATCCATTGGAGTAACAAAAATCTCGACAACAAACTACCTTCCATAATGACAAGGCTACGATCCATTAGAGTAACAAAAATTTCGGCAACAGACTACCTTCCATAATGACAAGGCTACCATCTATAGGAATAAAAAAAATCTCGATAACAAACTGCCTTCCATAATGACAAGGCTACCATCCAATGGAATAACAAAAATCTCGACAACATACTACCTTCCATAATGAAAAGGCTACCATCCATTGTAGTAACAAAAATCTCGAAAACAGACTACCTTCCATAATGACAAGGCTACAATCCAATGGGATAACAAAAATCTCGACAACATACTACCTTCCATAATTACAAGACTACCATCAATTGTAGTAACAAAAATCTCGACAACAGACTACCTTCCATAATGACAAGGCTGCCATCCATTGGAGTAACAAAAATATCGACAACAGACTACCTTCCATAATGAAAATGCTACCATCCATTGGTGTAAAAAAAATCTCGACAACAGACTACCTTCCATAATGACCAGGCTACCATCCATTGTAGTAACAAAAATCTCGACAACAGACTACCTTCCATAATGACAAGGCTACCATCCATTGGAGTAACCAAAATCTCGATAACAGACTACCTTCCAAAATGACAAGGCTACTATCTATTGGAATAACAAAAATCTCGAGAACAAACTACCATCCATAATGACAAGGCTACCATACAATGGAATAAATAAAATCTCGACAACATACTACCTTCCATAATGACAAGGCTACCATCCATTAGAGTGACAAAAATCTCCACAATAGACTACCATCCATAATGACTAGGCTACCATCCATTAGAGTAACAAAGATATCGACAACAGACTACCTTCTACAATGGAAAGGCTACCATACATTGTAGTAACAAAAATCTCGACAACAGTCTACCTTCCATAATGACAAGGCTAACATCCATTGGAGTAACAAAAATATCGACAATAGACTACCTTCCATAATGACACGGCTACCATCCAATGGAATAACAAAAATCTCGACAACATACTACCTTCCATAATGAAAAGGCTACCATCAATTGTAGTAACGAAAATCTCGACAACAAACTACCTTCCATAATGACAAGGATGCCATCCATTGGAGTAACAAAAATATCGACAACAGACTACCTTCCATAATGAAAATTCTACCATCCATTGGAGTAAAAAAAATCTCGAAAACAGACTACCTTCCATAATGAAAAGGCTACCATCCATTGTAGTAACCAAAATCTCGACAATAGACTACCTTCCATAATGACAATGCTACCATCCAATGGAGTAACAAAAATATCGACAACAGACTACCTTCCATAATGACAAGGCTACCATCCATTGGAGTTACAAAAATCTAGACAACAAACTACCTTCCATAATGACAAGCCTACCATCCATTAGAGTAACAAAAATCTCAACAACAGACTACCTTCCATAATGACAAGGCTACGATCCATTAGAGTAACAAAAATTTCGACAACAGACTACCTTCCATAATGACAAGGCTACCATCTATGGGAATAAAAAAAATCTCGATAACAAACTTCCTTCCATAATGACAAGGCTACCATCCAATGGAATAACAAAAATCTCGACAACATACTACCTTCCTTAATGAAAAGTCTACCATCACTTGTAGTAACGAAAATCTCGACAACATACTACCTTCCATAATGACAAGGATGCCATCCATTGTAGTAACAAAAATATCGACAACAGACTACCTTCCATAATGACAAGGCTACCATCTATTGGAATAACAAAAATCTCGAGAACAAACTACCGTCCATAATGACAAGGCTACCATCCAATGGAATAACAAAAATCTCGACAACATACTACCTTCCATAATGACAAGGCTACCATCCATTAGAGTGACAAAAATCTCGACAACAGACTACCTTCCATAATGACAAGGCTACCATCCATTGGAGTAACAAAAATCTCAACAATAGACTACCTTCCATAATGACAAGGCTAAAATCCATTGGAATAAAAAAATCTCGAGAAAATGTTGCCTTCCATAATGACAAGGCTACCATCCAACGGAATAACAAAAATCTCGACAACATACTACCTTGCATAATGATAAGCCTACCATCAATTGTAGTAACGAAAATCTCCACAACAGACTACTTTCTATAATGACAAGGCCGCCATCCATTGTAGTAACAAAAATCTCGACAACGTACTACCTTCCATAATGACAATGCTACCTTCCATTGGAGTAACAAAAATTTCGACAACAGACTACCTTCCGTAATGACAAGGCTACCATCCATTGTAGTAATAAAAATCTCGACAACGGACTACCTTCCATAATGACAAGGCTAACATCCATTGGAGTAACCAAAATCTCGATAACAGACTACCTTCCATAATGACAAGGCTACTATCTATTGGAATAACAAAAATCTCCAGAACAAACTACCATCCATAATGACAAGGCTACTATCTATTGGAATAACAAAAATCTCAAGAACAAACTACCGTCCATAATGACAAGGCTACCATCCAATGGAATAAAAAAAATCTTGACAACATACTACCTTCCGTAATGATAAGGCTACCATCCATTAGAGCGAAAAAAATCTCGACAATAAACTACCTTCCATAATGACAAGGCTACCATCCAATGGAATAACAAAAATCTCGACAACATACTAACTTCCATAATGAAAAGGCTACCATCAATTGTAGTAACGAAAATCTCGACAACATACTACCTTCCATGATGACAAGGATGCCATCCATTGGAGTAACAAAAATATCGACAACAGACTACCTTCCATAATGAAAATTCTACCATCCATTGGAGTAAAAAAAATCTCGACAACAGACTACCTTCCATAGTGAAAAGGCTACCATCCATTGTAGTAACCAAAATCTCGACAACAGACTACCTTCCATAATGACAATGCTACCATCCAATGGAGTAACAAAAATCTCGACAACAGACTACCTTCCATTATGACAAGGCTACCATCCATTGGAGTAACCAAAATCTCGCTAAAAGACTACCTTCCATAATGACAAGGCTACCATCTATTGGAATAACAAAAATCTCGAGAACAAACTACCGTCCATAATGACAAGGCTACCATCCAATGGAATAACAAAAATCTCGACAACATACTACCTTCCATAATGACAAGGCTACCATCCATTAGAGTGACAAAAATATCGACAATAGACTACCTTCCACAATGACTAGGCAACCATCCATTAGAGTAACAAAGATATCGACAACAGACTACCTTCTATAATAAAAAGGCTACCTTACATTGTAATAACAAAAATCTCGACAACAAACTACCTTCCATAATGGCAAGGCTACCATACATTGTAGTAACAAAAATCTCGATAACAGTCTACCTTCCATAATGACAAGGCTACCATCCATTGGAGTAACAAAAATCTCGACAATAGACTACCTTCCATAATGAAAAGGCTACCATCCATTGGAGTAACAAATATCTCGACAACAAACTACCTTCCATAATGACAAGACTACCATCCATTAGAGTAACAAAAATCTCGACAACAGACTACCTTCCATAATGACAAGGCTACGATCAATTAGAGTTACAAAAATGTCGACAAAAGACTACCTTCCATAATGACAAGGCTACCATCTACAGGAATAAAAAAAATCTCGATAACAAACTGCCTTCCATAATGACAAGGCTACCATCCAATGGAATAACAAAAATCTCGAAAACATACTACCTTCCATAATTACAAGACTACCATCAATTGTAGTAACGAAAATCTCGACAACAGACTACCTTCCATAATGACAAGGTTGCCATCCATTGGAGTAACAAAATTCTCGACAACAGACTACCTTCCATAATGACAAGGCTACCATCCATTGGAGTAACAAAAATCTCAAAAATAGACTACCTTCCATAATGACAAGGCTAAAATCCAATGGAATAAAAAAATCTCGAGAACAGACTACAGTCCTTAATGACAAGGCTACCTTCCAATGGAATAACAAAAATCTCGACAACATACTACCTTCAATAATGACAAGCCTACCATCAATTGTAGTAACGAAAATCTCGACAACAGACTACCTTCCATAATGATAAGGCTACCATCCATTAGAGTGACAACAATCTCGACAATAGACTACCTTCCACATTGACAAGGCTACCATCCAATGGAATAACAAAAATCTCGACAACATACTGCCTTCCATAATGACAAGGATGCCATCCATTGGAGTAACAAAAATATCGACAATAGACTACCTTCCATAATTAAAATGCTACCATCTATTGGAGTAAAAAAATCTCGACAACAGACTACCTTCCATAATGAAAAGGCTACCATCCATTGTAGTAACCAAAATCTCGACAACAGACTACCTTCCATAATGACAATGCTACAATCCAATGGAGTAAAAAAAATCTCGACAACAGACTACCTTCCATAATGACAAGGCTACCATCCATTGTAGTAACAAAAATCTCGACAACAGACTACCTTCCATAATGACAAGGCTACCATCCATTGGAGTAACCAAAATCTCGATAACAGACTACCTTCCATAATGACAAGGCTACCATCTATTGGAATAACAAAAATTTCGAGAACAAACTACCGTCCATAATGACAAGGCTACCATCCAATGGAATAACAAAAATCTCGACAACATACTACCTTCCATAATGACAAGGCTACCATCGATTAGAGTGACAAAAATCTCGACAATAGACTACCTTCCATTATGACTAGGCTACCATCCATTAGAGTAAAAAAGATATCGACAACAGACTACCTTCTATAATGACAAGGCTACCATACATTGTAATAACAAAAATCTCGACAACAAACTACCTTCAACAATGGCAAGGCTACCATACATTGTAGTAACAAAAATCTCGACAATAGTCTACCTTCCATAATGACAAGGCTACCGTCCATTGGAGTAACAAAAATCTCGACAATAGACTACCTTCCATAATTACAAAGCTACCATCCATTGGAGTAACAAACATCTCGACAACAAACTACCTTCCATAATGACAAGGCTACCATCCATTAGAGTAACAAAAATCTCGACAACAGACTACCTTCCATAATGACAAGGCTACCATCCATTGGAGTAACAAAAATCTTGACAATAGACTACCTTCCATAATGACAAGGCTACCATCCATTGGAGTAACAAACATCTCGACAACAAACTACCTTCCATAATGACAAGGCTACCATCCATTGGAGTAACAAAAATCTCGACAACAGACTACCTTCCATAATGACAAGGCTACGATCCATTAGAGTAACAAAAATTTCGGCAATAGACTACCTTCCATAATGACAAGGCTACCATCTATAGGAATAAAAAAAATCTCGATAACAAACTGCCTTCCATAATGACAAGGCTACCATCCAATGGAATAACAAAAATCTCGACAACATACTACCTTCCATAATGAAAAGTCTACCATCCATTGTAGTAACAAAAATCTTGAAAACAGACTACCTTCCATAATGACAAGGCTACAATCCAATGGAATAACAAAAATCTCGACAACATACTACCTTCCATAATTACAAGACTACCATCAATTGTAGTAACAAAAATCTCGACAACAGACTACCTTCCATAATGACAAGGCTGCCATCCATTGGAGTAACAAAAATATCGATAACAGACTACCTTCCATAATGAAAATGCTACCATCCATTGGTGTAAAAAAAATCTCGACAACAGACTACCTTCCATAATGACAAGGCTACCATCCATTGTAGTAACAAAAATCTCGACAACAGACTACCTTCCATAATGACAAAGCTACCATCCATTGGAGTAACCAAAATCTCGATAACAGACTACCTTCCAAAATGACAAGGCTACTATCTATTGGAATAACAAAAATCTCGAGAACAAACTACCGTCCATAATGACAAGGCTACCATCCAATGGAATAAATAAAATCTCGACAACATACTACCTTCCATAATGACAAGGCTACCATCCATTAGAGTGACAAAAATCTCGACAATAGACTACCATCCATAATGACTAGGCTACCATCCATTAGAGTAACAAAGATATCGACAACAAACTACCTTCTACAATGGAAAGGCTACCATACATTGTAGTAACAAAAATCTCGACAACAGTTTACCTTCCATAATGACAAGGCTACCATCCATTGGAGTAACAAAAATATCGAAAATAGACTACCTTCCATAATGACAAGGCTACCATCCATTGGAGTTACAAAAATCTCGACAATAGACTACCTTCCATAATGACAAGGCTACCATCCAATGGAATAACAAAAATCTCGACAACATACTACCTTCCATAATGAAAAGGCTACCATCAATTGTAGTAACGAAAATCTCGACAACATACTACCTTCCATAATGACAAGGATGCCATCCATTGGAGTAACAAAAATATCGACAACAGACTACCTTCCATAATGAAAATTCTACCATCCATTGGAGTAAAAAAAATCTCGACAACAGACTACCTTCCATAATGAAAAGGCTACCATCCATTGTAGTAACCAAAATCTCGACAACAGACTACCTTCCATAATGACAATGCTACCATCCAATGGAGTAACAAAAATCTCGACAACAGACTACCTTCCATAATGACAAGGCTACCATCCATTAGAGTAACAAAAATATCAACAACAGACTACCTTCCATAATGACAAGGCTACGATCCATTAGAGTAACAAAAATTTCGACAACAGACTACCTTCCATAATGACAAGGCTACCATCTATGGGAATAAAAAAAATCTCAATAACAAACTTGCTTCCATAATGACAAGGCTACCATCCAATGGAATAACAAAAATCTCGACAACATACTACCTTCCATAATGAAAAGTCTACCATCAATTGTAGTAACGAAAATCTCGACAACATACTACCTTCCATAATGACAAGGATGCCATCCATTGTAGTAACAAAAATATCGACAACAGACTACCTTTCATAATGACAATGCTACCATCTAATGGAGTAACAAAAATCTCGACAACAGACTACCTTCCATAATGACAAGGCTACCATCCATTGTAGTAACAAAAATCTCGACAACAGACTACCTTCCATAATGACAAGGCTGCCATCCATTGGAGTAAGAAAAATCTCGACAACAGACTACCTTCCATAATGACAAGGCTACCATCCATTGGAGTAACAAAAATCTCAAAAACAGACTACCTTCCATAATGACAAGGCTAAAATCCATTGGAATAAAAAAATCTCGAGAACATGTTGCCTTCCATAATGACAAGGCTACCATCCAACGGAATAACAAAAATCTCGACAACATACTACCTTGCATAATGATAAGCCTACCATCAATTGTAGTAACGAAAATCTCCACAACATACTACTTTCCATAATGACAAGGCCGCCATCCATTGTAGTAACAAAAATCTCGACAACATACTACCTTCCATAATGACAATGCTACCTTCCATTGGAGTAACAAAAATTTCGACAACAGACTACCTTCCGTAATGACAAGGCTACCATCCATTGTAGTAATAAAAATCTCGACAACGGACTACCTTCCATAATGACAAGGCTAACATCCATTGGAGTAACCAAAATCTCGATAACAGACTACCTTCCATAATGACAAGGCTATTATCTATTGGAATAACAAAAATCTCCAGAACAAACTACCGTCCATAATGACAAGGCTACTATCTATTGGAATAACAAAAATCTCAAGAACAAACTACCGTCCATAATGACAAGGCTACCATCCAATGGAATAAAAAAAATCTCGACAACATACTACCTTCCATAATGAAAAGGCTACCATCAATTGTAGTAACGAAAATCTCGACAACATACTACCTTCCATGATGACAAGGATGCCATCCATTGGAGTAACAAAAATATCGACAACAGACTACCTTCCATAATGAAAATTCTACCATCCATTGGAGTAAAAAAAATCTCGACAACAGACTACCTTCCATAGTGAAAAGGCTACCATCCATTGTAGTAACCAAAATCTCGACAACAGACTACCTTCCATAATGACAATGCTACCATCCAATGGAGTAACAAAAATCTCGACAACAGACTACCTTCCATTATGACAAGGCTACCATCCATTGGAGTAACCAAAATCTCGCTAAAAGACTACCTTCCATAATGACAAGGCTACCATCTATTGGAATAACAAAAATCTCGAGAACAAACTACCGTCCATAATGACAAGGCTACCATCCAATGGAATAACAAAAATCTCGACAACATACTACCTTCCATAATGACAAGGCTACCATCCATTAGAGTGACAAAAATATCGACAATAGACTACCTTCCATAATGACTAGGCAACCATCCATTAGAGTAACAAAGATATCGAAAACAGACTACCTTCTATAATAACAAGGCTACCTTACATTGTAATAACAAAAATCTCGACAACAAACTACCTTCCACAATGGCAAGGCTACCATACATTGTAGTAACAAAAATCTCGACAACAGTCTACCTTCCATAATGACAAGGCTACCATCCATTGGAGTAACAAAAATCTCGACAATAGACTACCTTCCATAATGAAAAGGCTACCATCCATTGGAGTAACAAATATCTCGACAACAAACTACCTTCCATAATGACAAGACTACCATCCATTAGAGTAACAAAAATCTCGACAACAGACTACCTTCCATAATGACAAGGCTACGATCAATTAGAGTTACAAAAATGTCGACAAAAGACTACCTTCCATAATGACAAGGCTACCATCTATAGGAATAAAAAAAATCTCGATAACAAACTGCCTTCCATAATGACAAGGCTACCATCCAATGGAATAACAAAAATCTCGAAAACATACTACCTTCCATAATTACAAGACTACCATCAATTGTAGTAACGAAAATCTCGACAACAGACTACCTTCCATAATGACAAGGTTGCCATCCATTGGAGTAACAAAATTCTCGACAACAGACTACCTTGCATAATGACAAGGCTACCATCCATTGGAGTAACAAAAATCTCAAAAATGGACTACCTTCCATAATGACAAGGCTAAAATCCAATGGAATAAAAAAATCTCGAGAACAGACTACAGTCCTTAATGACAAGGCTACCTTCCAATGGAATAACAAAAATCTCGACAACATACTACCTTCAATAATGACAAGCCTACCATCAATTGTAGTAACGAAAATGTCGACAACAGACTACCTTCCATAATGATAAGGCTACCATCCATTAGAGTGACAACAATCTCGACAATAGACTACCTTCCACATTGACAAGGCTACCATCCAATGGAATAACAAAAATCTCGACAACATACTGCCTTCCATAATGACAAGGATGCCATCCATTGGAGTAACAAAAATATCGACAATAGACTACCTTCCATAATTAAAATGCTACCATCTATTGGAGTAAAAAAATCTCGACAACAGACTACCTTCCATAATGAAAAGGCTACCATCCATTGTAGTAACCAAAATCTCGACAACAGACTACCTTCCATAATGACAATGCTACAATCCAATGGAGTAACAAAAATCTCGACAACAGACTACCTTCCATAATGACAAGGCTACCATCCATTGTAGTAACAAAAATCTCGACAACAGACTACCTTCCATAATGACAAGGCTACCATCCATTGGAGTAACCAAAATCTCGATAACAGACTACATTCCATAATGACAAGGCTACCATCTATTGGAATAAAAAAAACTCTCAAGAACAAACTACCATCCGTAATGACAAGGCTACCATCCATTAGAGTAACAAAGATATCGACAACAGACTACCTTCTATAATGACAAGGCTAGCATACATTGTAATAACAAAAATCTCGACAACAAACTACCTTCCACAATGGCAAGGCTACCATACATTGTAGTAACAAAAATCTCGACAACAGTCTACCTTCCATAATGATAAGGCTACCATCCATTGGAGTAACAAAAATCTCGATAATAGACTACCTTCCATAATGACAAGGCTACCATCCATTGGAGTAAAAAAAATATCGACAACAGACTACCTTCCACAATGAAAAGGCTACCATCCATTGTAGTAACAAAAATCTCGACAACAGACTACCTTCCATAATGACAAGGCTACCATCTAATGGAATAACAAAAATCTCGACAACATACTACCCTCCATAATTACAAGACTACCATCAATTGTAGTAACGAAAATCTCGACAATAGACTACCTTCCATAATGACAAGGCTGTCATCCATTGGAGTAACAGAAATCTCGAAAATAGACTACCTTCCATAAAGTCAAGGCTACCATCCATTGGAGTAACAAAAATCTCAAAAACAGACTACCTTCCATAATGACAAGGCTAAAATCCATTGGAATAAAAAAATCTCGAGAACAGACTGCCTTCCATAATGACAAGGCTACCATCCAATGGAATAACAAAAATCTCGACAACATACTACCTTCCATAATGACAAGCCTACCATCAATTGTAATAACGAAAATCTCGACAACAGACTACCTTCCATAATGACAAGGCCGCCCTCCATTGTAGTAACAAAAATCTCGACAACAAACTACCTTCCATAATGACAATGCTACCATCCATTGGAGTAACAAAAATCTCGACAACAGACTACCTTCCATATTGACAAGGCTACCATCCATTGTAGTAAAAAAAATCTCGACAACAGACTACCTTCCATAATGACAAGGCTACCATCAATTGGAGTAACCAAAATCTCGATAACAGACTACCTTCCATAATGACAAGGCTACTATCTATTGGAATAACAAAAATCTCGAGAACAAACTACCGTCCATAATGACAAGGCTACCATCCAATGGAATAAAAAAAATCTCGACAACATACTACCTTCCATAATGAAAAGGCTACCATCAATTGTAGTAACGAAGATCTCGACAACATACTACCTTCCATAATGACAAGGATGCCATCCATTGGAGTAACAAAAATATCGACAATAGACTACCTTCCATAATGACAAGGCTACCATCCATTGGAGTAACAAAAATCTCGACAACAAAGTACCTTCCATAATGACAAGGCTACCATCCATTAGAGTAACAAAAATCTCGACAACATACTACAATCCATAATGACAAGGCTACGATCCATTAGAGTAACAAAAATTTCGACAACAGACTACCTTCCATAATGACAAGGCTACCATCTCTAGGAATAAATAAAATCTCGATAACAGACTGCCTTCCATAATGACAAGGCTACCATCCAATGGAATAACAAAAATCTAGACAAAATACTACCTTCCATAATGAAAAGGCTACAATCAATTGTAGTAACTAAAATCTCGACAACATACTGCTTTCCATAGTGACAAGGATGCCATCAATTGTAGTAACAAAAATATCAACAACATACTACCTTCCATAATGAAAATGCTACCATCCATTGGAGTAAAAAAAATCTCGACAACAGACTACCTTCCATAATGAAAAGGCTACCATCCATTGTAGTAACAAAAATCTCGACAACAGACTACCTTCCATAATGACAAGGCTACCATCCAATGGAATAACAAAAATCTCGACTACATACTACCTTCCATAATGACAAGACTACCATCAATTGTAGTAATGAAAATCTAGACAACAGACTACCTTCCATAATGACAAGGCTGTCATCCATTGGAGAAACAAAAATATCTACAGCAGAATACCTTCCATTATGACTAGGCTACCATCCATTGAAGTAACAAAGATATCAACAACAGACTTCCTTCCATAATGACAAGGCTACCATCTATAGGAATAAAATAAATCTCAAGAACAGACTGCCTTCCATAATGACAAGGCTGCCATCCATTGGAGTAACAAAAATCTCAAAAACAGACTACCTTCCATAATGACAAGGCTAAAATCCATTGGAATAAAAAAATCTCAAGAACATACTGCCTTCCATAATGACAAGGCTACCATCCAATGGAATAACAAAAATCTCGACAACATACTACCTTCCATAATGACAAGCCTACCATCAATTGTAGTAACGAAAATCTCGACAACAGACAACCTTCCATAATGACAAGGCCGCCATCCGTTGTAGTAACAAAAATTTCGACAACAAACTACCTTCCATAATGACAATGCTACCATCCATTGGAGTAACTAAAATCTCGACAACAGACTACCTTCCATAATGACATGGCTACCATCCATTGTAGTAACAAAAATCTCGACAACGGACTACCTTCCATAATGACAAGGCTACCATCCATTGGAGTAACCAAAATCTCGATAACAGACTACCTTCCATAATGACAAGGCTACTATCTATTGGAATAACAAAAATCTTGAGAACAAACTACCGTCCATAATGACAACGCTACCATCCAATGGAATAACAAAAATCTCGACAACATACTACCTTCCATAATGACAAGGCTACCATCCATTAGAGTGACAAAAATCTCGACAATAGACTACCTTCCATAATGACTAGGCTACCATCCATTAGAGTAACAAAGATATCGACAACAGACTACCTTCTATAATGACAAGGCTACCATACATTGTAATAAAAAAAATCTCCACAACAAACTACCTTCCACAATGGCAAGGTTACCATACATTGTAGTAACAAAAATCTCGACAACAATCTACCTTCCATAATTATAAGGCTACCATCCATTTGAGTAACAAAAATCTCGACAATAGACTACCTTCCATAATGACAAGGCTACCATCCATTGGGGTAACAAAAATCTCGACAACAAACTACCTTCCATAATGACAAGGCTACCATCCATTAGAGTAACAAAAATCTCGAGAACAGACTGCCTTCCATAATGACAAGGCTACCATCCAATGGAATAAAAAAATCTCGACAACATACTACCTTATATAATGACAAGCATACCATCAATTGTAGTAACGAAAATCTCGACAATAGACTACCTTCCATAATGGCAAGGCCGCCATCCATTGTAGTAACAAAAATCTCGACAACAAACTACCTTCCATAATGACAATGCTACAATCCATTGGAGTAACAAAAATCTCGACAACAGACTACCTTTCGTAATGACAAGGCTACCATCCATTGTAGTAACAAAAATCTCGACAACAGACTGCCTTCCATAATGACAAGGCTACCATCCATTGGAGTAACCAAAATCTCGATAACAGACTACCTTCCATAATGACAAGGCTACGATCCATTGGAATAACAAAAATCTCGAGAACAAACTACCGTCCATAATGACAAGGCTACTATCTATTGGAATAACAAAAATCTCGAGAACAAACTACCGTCCATAATGACAAGGCTACCATCCAATGGAATAAAAATAATCTCGACAACATACTACCTTCCATAATGATAAGGCTACCATCCATTAGAGTGACAAAAATCTCGACAATAGACTACCTTCCATAATGACTAGGCTACCATCCATTAGAGTAACAAAGATATCGACAACAGACTACCTTCTATAATGACAAGGCCACCATACATTGTAATAACAAAAATCTCGACTACATACTACCTTCCATAATGACAAGACTACCATCAATTGTAGTAATGAAAATCTAGACAACAGACTACCTTCCATAATGACAAGGCTACGATCCATTAGAGTAACAAAAATTTCGACAACAGACTACCTTCCATAATGACAAGGCTACCATCTCTAGGAATAAATAAAATCTCGATAACAGACTGCCTTCCATAATGACAAGGCTACCATCCAATGGAATAACAAAAATCTAGACAAAATACTACCTTCCATAATGAAAAGGCTACAATCAATTGTAGTAACTAAAATCTCGACAACATACTACTTTCCATAGTGACAAGGATGCCATCAATTGTAGTAACAAAAATATCAACAACATACTACCTTCCATAATGAAAATGCTACCATCCATTGGAGTAAAAAAAATCTCGACAACAGACTACCTTCCATAATGAAAAGGCTACCATCCATTGTAGTAACAAAAATCTCGACAACAGACTACCTTCCATAATGACAAGGCTACCATCCAATGGAATAACAAAAATCTCGACTACATACTACCTTCCATAATGACAAGACTACCATCAATTGTAGTAATGAAAATCTAGACAACAGACTACCTTCAATAATGACAAGGCTGTCATCCATTGGAGAAAAAAAAATATCTACAGCAGAATACCTTCCATTATGACTAGGCTACCATCCATTGAAGTAACAAAGATATCAACAACAGACTTCCTTCCATAATGACAAGGCTACCATCTATAGGAATAAAATAAATCTCAAGAACAGACTGCCTTCCATAATGACAAGGCTGCCATCCATTGGAGTAACAAAAATCTCAAAAACAGACTACCTTCCATAATGACAAGGCTAAAATCCATTGGAATAAAAAAATCTCAAGAACATACTGCCTTCCATAATGACAAGGCTACCATCCAATGGAATAACAAAAATCTCGACAACATACTACCTTCCATAATGACAAGCCTACCATCAATTGTAGTAACGAAAATCTCGACAACAGACAACCTTACATAATGACAAGGCCGCCATCCGTTGTAGTAACAAAAATTTCGACAACAAACTACCTTCCATAATGACAATGCTACCATCCATTGGAGTAACAAAAATCTCGACAACAGACTACCTTCCATAATGACATGACTACCATCCATTGTAGTAACAAAAATCTCGACAACGGACTACCTTCCATAATGACAAGGCTACCATCCATTGGAGTAACCAAAATCTCGATAACAGACTACCTTCCATAATGACAAGGCTACTATCTATTGGAATAACAAAAATCTTGAGAACAAACTACCGTCCATAATGACAACGCTACCATCCAATGGAATAACAAAAATCTCGACAACATACTACCTTCCATAATGACAAGGCTACCATCCATTAGAGTGACAAAAATCTCGACAATAAACTACCTTCCATAATGACTAGGCTACCATCCATTAGAGTAACAAAGATATCGACAACAGACTACCTTCTATAATGACAAGGCTACCATACATTGTAATAAAAAAAATCTCCACAACAAACTACCTTCCACAATGGCAAGGTTACCATACATTGTAGTAACAAAAATCTCGACAACAATCTACCTTCCATAATTATAAGGCTACCATCAATTTGAGTAACAAAAATCTCGACAATAGACTACCTTCCATAATGACAAGGCTACCATCCATTGGGGTAACAAAAATCTCGACAACAAACTACCTTCCATAATGACAAGGCTACAATCCATTAGAGTAACAAAAATCTCGAGAACAGACTGCCTTCCATAATGACAAGGCTACCGTCCAATGGAATAAAAAAATCTCGACAACATACTACCTTATATAATGACAAGCATACCATCAATTGTAGTAACGAAAATCTCGACAATAGACTACCTTCCATAATGGCAAGGCCGCCATCCATTGTAGTAACAAAAATCTCGACAACAAACTACCTTCCATAATGACAATGCTACAATCCATTGGAGTAACAAAAATCTCGACAACAGACTACCTTTCGTAATGACAAGGCTACCATCCATTGTAGTAACAAAAATCTCGACAACAGACTGCCTTCCATAATGACAAGGCTACCATCCATTGGAGTAACCAAAATCTCGATAACAGACTACCTTCCATAATGACAAGGCTACGATCCATTGGAATAACAAAAATCTCGAGAACAAACTACCGTCCATAATGACAAGGCTACTATCTATTGGAATAACAAAAATCTCGAGAACAAACTACCGTCCATAATGACAAGGCTACCATCCAATGGAATAAAAAAAATCTCGACAACATACTACCTTCCATAATGATAAGGCTACCATCCATTAGAGTGACAAAAATCTCGACAATAGACTACCTTCCATAATGACTAGGCTACCATCCATTAGAGTAACAAAGATATCGACAACAGACTACCTTCTATAATGACAAGGCCACCATACATTGTAATAACAAAAATCTCGACAACAAACTACCTTCCATAATGACAAGGCTACCATCCATTGGAGTAACAAAAATCTCGATAATAGACTACCTTCCATAATAACAAGGCTACCATCCATTGGAGTAACAAAAATCTCAACAACAAACTACCTTCCATAATGACAAGGCTACCATCCATTAGAGTAACAAAAATCTCGACAACAGACTACCTTCCATAATGACAAGGCTACGATCCATTAGAGTAACAAAAATTTCGACAACAGACTACCTTCCATAATGACAAGGCTACCATCTATAGGAATAAAAAAAATCTCGATAACAAACCGCCTTCCATAATGACAAGGCTACCATCCAATGGAATAACAAAAATCTCAACAACATACTACCTCCCTAATGAAAAGGCTACCATCAATTTAGTAACGAAAATCTCGACAACATACTACCTTCCATAATGACAAGGATGCCATCCATTGTAGTAACAAAAATCTCGACAACAAACTACTTTCCATAATGAATATTCTACCATCCATTGGAGTAAAAAAAATATCGACAACAGAGTACCTTCCATAATGAAAAGGCTACCATCCATTGTAGTAACAAAAATCTCGACAACAGACTACCTTCCATAATGAGAAGGCTACCATCCAATGGAATAACAAAAATCTCGACAACATACTACCTTCCATAATTACAAGACTACCATCAATTGTAGTAACGAAAATCTCGACAACAGACTACCTTCCATAATGACAAGGCTGCCATCCATTGGAGTAACAAAAATCTCGACAACAGACTACCTTCCATAATGACAAGGCTACCATCCATTGGAGTAACAAAAATCTCAAAAACAGACTACCTTCCATAATGACAAGGCTAAAATCCATTTGAATAAAAAAATCTCGAGAACAAACTGCCTTCCATAATGACAAGGCTACCATCCAATGGAATAACGAAAATCTCGAGAACATACTACCTTCCATAATGACAAGCCTACCATCAATTGTAGTAACGAAAATCTCGACAACTGACTACCTTCCATAATGACAAGGCCTCCATCCATTGTAGTAACAAAAATCTCGACAACAAACTACCTTCCATAATTGACAATGCTACCATCCATTGGAGTAACAAAAATCTCGACAACCGACTACCTTCCGTAATGACAAGGCTACCATCCATTGTAATAACAAAAATCTCGACAACGGACTACCTTCCATAATGACAAGGCTACCATCCATTGGAGTAACCAAAATCTCGATAACAGACTACCTTCCATAATGACAAGGCTACTATCTATTGGAATAACAAAAATCTCGAGAACAAACTACCGTCCATAATGACAAGGCTACTATCTATTGGAATAATAAAAATCTCAAGAAAAAACTACCGTCCATAATGACAAGGCTACCATCCAATGGAATAAAAAAAATCTCGACCACATACTACCTTCCATAATGATAAGGCTACCATCCATTAGAGTGACAAAAATCTTGACAATAGACTACCTTCCATAATAACAAGGCTACCATCCAATGGAATAACAAAAATCTCGACAACATACTACCTTCCATAATGAAAAGGCTACCATCAATTGTAGTAACGAAAATCTCGACAACATACTACCTTCCATAATGACAAGGATGCCATCCATTGGAGTAACAAAAATATCGACAACAGACTACCTTCCATAATGAAAATACTACCATCCATTGTAGTAACAAAACTCTCGACAACGGACTACCTTCCATAATGACAAGGCTACCATCCATTGGAGTAACCAAAATCTCGATAACAGACTACCTTCCATAATGACAAGGCTACTATCTATTGAAATAACAAAAATCTCGAGAACAAACTACCGTCCATAATGACAAGGCTACTATCTATAGGAATAACAAAAATCTCGAGAACAAACTACCGTCCATAATGACAAGGCTACCATCCTTTGGAATAAAAAAAATCTCGACAACATACTACCTTCCATAATGATAAGGCTACCATCCATTAGAGTGACAAAATACTCGACAATAGACTACCTTCCATAATGACAAGGCTACCATCCAATGGAATAACAAAAATCTCGACAACATACTACCTTCCATAATGAAAAGCCTACCATCCATTGTAGTAACCAAAATCTCGACAACAGACTACCTTCCATAAAGACAATGCTACCGTCCAATGGATTAACAAAAATCTCGACAACCGACTACCTTCCATAATGACAAGGCTACCATCCATTGTAGTAACAAAAATCTCGACAACAGACTACCTTCCATAATGACAAGGCTACCATCCATTGGAGTAACCAAAATCTCGATAACAGACTACCTTCCATAATGACAAGGCTACCATCTATTGGAATAACAAAAATCTCGAGAACAAAATACCGTCTGTAATGACAAGGCTACCATCCAATGGAATAACAAAAATCTCGACAACATACTACCTTCCATAATGACAAGGCTACGATCCATTAGAGTAACAAAAACTTCGACAACAGACTACCTTCCATAATGACAAGGCTACCATCTATAGGAATAAAAAAAATCTCGATAACAAACTGCCTTCCATAATGACAAGGCTATCATCCAATGGAATAACAAAAATCTCGAGAACATACTACCTTCCATAATGAAAAGGCTACCATCAGTTGTAGTAACGAAAATCTCGACAACATACTACCTTCCATAATGACAAGGATGCCATCCATTGGAGTAACAAAAATATCGACAACATACTACCTTCCATAATGAAAATGCTACCATCCATTGGAGTAAAAAAAATCTCGACAACAGACTACCTTCCATGATGACAATGCTACCATCCAATGGAGTAACAAAAATCTCGACAACAGACTACCTTCCACAATGGCAAGGCTACCATACATTGTAGTAACAAAAATCTCGACAACAGTCTACCTTCCATAATGACAAGGCTACCATCCATTGGAGTAACAAAAATCTCGATAATAGACTACTTTCCATAATGACAAGGCTACCATCCATTGGAGTAACAAAAATCTCAACAACAAACTACCTTCCATAATGACAAGGCTACCATCCATTAGAGTAACAAAAATATCGACAACAGACTACCTTCCATAATGACAAGGCTACGATCCCTTAGAGTAACAAAAATTTCGACAATAGACTACCTTCCATAATGACAAGGCTACCATCTATAGGAATAAAAAAAATCTCGATAACAAACTGCCTTCCATAATGACAAGGCTACCATCCAATGGAATAACAAAAATCTCGACAACATACTACCTCCCATAATGAAAAGGCTACCATCAATTTAGTAACGAAAATCTCGACAACATACTACTTTCCATAATGACAAGGATGCCATCCATTGTAGTAACAAAAATCTCGACAACAGACTACCTTCCATAATGAATATTCTACCATCCATTGGAGTAAAAAAATATCGACAACAGACTACCTTCCATAATGAAAAGGCTACCATCCATTGTAGTAACAAAAATCTCGACAACAGACTACCTTCCATAATGACAAGGCTACCATCCAATGGAAAAACAAAAATCTCGACAACATACTACCTTCCATAATTACAAGACTACCATCAATTGTAGTAACGAAAATCTTGATAACAGACTACCTTCCATAATGACAAGGCTACCATCCATTGGAGTAACAAAAATCTCAAAAACAAACTACCTTCCATAATGACAAGGCTAAAATCCATTTGAATAAAAAAATCTCGAGAACAAACTGCATTCCATAATGACAAGGCTACCATCCAATGGAATAACAAAAATCTCGACAACATACTACCTTCGATAATGACAATGCCACCTTCCATTGGAGTAACAAAAATCTCGACAACAGACTACCTTCCGTAATGACAAGGCTACCATCCATTGTAGTAACAAAAATCTCGACAACAGACTAACTTCCATAATTACAAGGCTACCATCCATTGGAGTAACCAAAATCTCGATAACTGACTACCTTCCATAATGACAAGGCTACTATCTATTGGAACAACAAAAATCTCGAGAACAAACTACCGTCCATAATGACAAGGCTACTATCTATTGGAATAACAAAAATCTCTAGAACAAACTACCGTCCATAATGACAAGGCTAACATCCAATGGAATAAAAAAAATCTCGAAAACATACTACCTTCCATAATGATAATGCTACAATCCATTGGAGTAACAAAAATATCGACAACAAACTACCTTTCGTAATGAAAATGCTACCATCCATTGGAGTAAAAAAAATCTCGACAACAGACTACCTTCCATAATGACAAGGCTACCATCCATTGGAGTAACCAAAATCTCGATAACAGACTACCTTCCATAATGACAAGGCTACCATCTATTGGAATAACAAAAATCTCGAGAACAAACTTTCGTCCGTAATGACAAGGCTACCATCCAATGGAATAACAAAAATCTCGACAACATACTACCTTTCATAATGACAAGGCTACCATCCATTAGAGTGACAAAAATCTCAACAATAGACTACCTTCCATAATGACTAGGCTACCATCCATTAGAGTAACAAAGATATCGACAACAGACTACCTTCTATAATGACAAGGCTACCATACATTGTAATAACAAAAATCTCGACAACAAACTACCTTCCACAATGGCAAGGCTACCATACATTGTAGTAACAAAAATCTCGACAACAGTCTACCTTCCATAATGACAAGGCTACCATCCATTGGAGTAACAAAAATCTCAACAACAAACTACCTTCCATAATGACAAAGCTACCATCCATTAGAGTAAAAAAAATCTCGAAAACAGACTACCTTCCATAATGACAAGGCTACGATTCATTAGAGTAACAAAAATTTTGACAACAGACTACCTTCCATAATTACAAGGCTACCATCTATAGGAATAAAAAATATCTCGATAACAAACTGCCTTCCATAATGACAAGGCTACCATCCAATGGAATAACAAAAATCTCGACAACATACTACCTCCCATAATGAAAAGGCTACCATCAATTTAGTAACGAAAATCTCGACAACATACTACTTTCCATAATGACAAGGATGCCATCCATTGTAGTTACAAAAATCTCGACAACAGACTACCTTCCATAATGAATATTCTACCATCCATTGGAGTAAAAAAATATCGACAACAGACTACCTTCCATAATGAAAAGGCTACCATCCATTGTAGTAACAAAAATCTCGACAACAGACTACCTTCCATAATGACAAGGCTACCATCCAATGGAAAAACAAAAATCTCGACAACATACTACCTTCCATAATTACAAGACTACCATCAATTGTAGTAACGAAAATCTTGACAACAGACTACCTTCCATAATGACAAGGCTACCATCCGTTGGAGTAACAAAAATCTCAAAAACAAACTACCTTCCATAATGACAAGGCTAAAATCCATTTGAATAAAAAAATCTCGAGAACAAACTGCCTTCCATAATGACAAGGCTACCATCCAATGGAATAACAAAAATCTCGACAACATACTACCTTCGATAATGACAATGCCACCTTCCATTGGAGTAACAAAAATCTCGACAACAGACTACCTTCCGTAATGACAAGGCTACCATCCATTGTAGTAACAAAAATCTCGACAACAGACTACCTTCCATAATGAAAAGGTTACCATCCATTGTAGTAACAAAAATCTCGACAACAGACTACCTTCCATAATGACAAGGCTACCATCCAATGGAAAAACAAAAATCTCGACAACATACTACCTTCCATAATTACAAGACTACCATCAATTGTAGTAACGAAAATCTTGACAACAGACTACCTTCCAAAATGACAAGGCTACCATCCATTGGAGTAACAAAAATCTCAAAAACAGACTACCTTCCATAATGACAAGGCTAAAATCCATTTGAATAAAAAAATCTCGAGAACAAACTGCCTTCCATAATGACAAGGCTACCATCCAATGGAATAACAAAAATCTCGACAACATACTACCTTCCATAATGACAAGCCTACCATCAATTGTAGTAACAAAAATCTCGACAAAAAACTACCTTCCATAATGACAATGCCACCATCCATTGGAGTAACAAAAATCTCGACAACAGACTACCTTCCGTAATGACAAGGCTACCATCCATTGTAGTAACAAAAATCTCGACAACAGACTACCTTCCGTAATGACAAGGCTACCATCCATTGTAGTAACAAAAATCTCGACAACAGACTACCTTCCATAATTACAAGGCTACCATCCATTGGAGTAACCAAAATCTCGATAACAGACTAACTTCCATAATGACAAGGCTACTATCTATTGGAACAACAAAAATCTCGAGAACAAACTACCGTCCATAATGACAAGGCTACTATCTATTGGAATAACAAAAATCTCGAGAACAAACTACCGTCCATAATGACAAGGCTAACATCCAATGGAATAAAAAAAATCTCGACAACATACTACCTTCCATAATGATAATGCTACCATCCATTGGAGTAACAAAAATATCGACAACAAACTACCTTTCGTAATGAAAATGCTACCATCCATTGGAGTAAAAAAAATCTCGACAACAGACTACCTTCCATAATGAAAAGGCTACCATCAATTGTAGTAACCAAAATCTCGACAACAGACTACCTTCCATAATGACAAAGCTACCATCCAATGGAGTAACAAAAATCTCGACAACAGACTACCTTCCATAATGACAAGGCTACCATCCATTGTAGTAACAAAAATCTCGACAATAGACTACCTTCCATAATGACAAGGCTACCATCCATTGGAGTAACCAAAATATCGATAACAGACTACCTTCCATAATGACAAGGCTACCATCTATTGGAATAACAAAAATCTCGAGAACAAACTTTCGTCCGTAATGACAAGGCTACCATCCAATGGAATAACAAAAATCTCGACAACATACTACCTTTCATAATGACAAGGCTACCATCCATTAGAGTGACAAAAATCTCAACAATAGACTACCTTCCATAATGACTAGGCTACCATCCATTAGAGTAACAAAGATATCGACAACAGACTACCTTCTATAATGACAAGGCTACCATACATTGTAATAACAAAAATCTCGACAACAAACTACCTTCCACAATGGCAAGGCTACCATACATTGTAGTAACAAAAATCTCGAAAACAGACTACCTTCCATAATGACAAGGCTACGATCCATTAGAGTAACAAAAATTTCGACAACAGACTACCTTCCATAATGACAAGGCTACCATCTATAGGAATAAAAAAAATCTCGATAACAAACTGCCTTCCATAATGACAAGGCTACCATCTAATGGAATAACAAAAATCTCGACAACATACTACCTCCCATAATGAAAAGGCTACCATCAATTGTAGTAACGAAAATCTCGACAACATACTACCTTCCATAATGACAAGGATGCCATCCATTGTAGTAACAAAAATCTCGACAACAGACTACCTTCCATAATGAAAATGCTACCATCCATTGGAGTAAATAAAATCTCGACAACAGACTACCTTCCATAATGAAAAGGCTACCATCCATTGTAGTAAAAAAAATCTCGACAACAGACTACCTTCCATAATGACAATGCTACCATCAAATGGAATAACAAAAATCTCGACAACAGACTACCTTCCATGATGACAAGGCTACCATCCATTGTAGTAACAAAAATCTCGACAATAGACTACCTTCCATAATGACAAGGCTACCATCCATTGGAGTAACCAAAATCTTGATAACAGACTACCTTCCATAATGACAAGGCTACCATCTATTGGAATAACAAAAATCTCGAGAACAAACTACCGCCTGTAATGACAAGGCTACCATCCAATGGAATAACAAAAATCTCGACAACATACTACCTTCCATAATGACAAGGCTACCATCCATTAGAGTGACAAAAATCTCGACAATAGACTACCTTCCATAATGACTAGGCTACAATCCATTAGAGTAACAAAGATATCGAAAACATACTACCCTCTATAATGACAAGGCTACCATACATTGTAATAAAAAAAATATCGACAACAAACTACCTTCCACAATGGCAAGGCTACCATACATTGTAGTAACAAAAATCTCGACAACAGTGTACCTTCCATAATGACAAGTATACCATCCATTGGAGTAAAAAAAATCTCGTTAATAGACTACCTTCCATAATGACAAGGCTACCATCCATTGGAGTAACAAAAATCTAAACAACAAACTACCTTCCATAATGACAAGGCTACCTTCCATTAGAGTAACAAAAATCTCGACAACAGACTACCTTCCATAATGACAAGTCTACGATCCATCAGAGTAACAAAAATTTCGACAACAGACTACCTTCCATAATGACAAGGCTACCATCTATAGGAATAAAAAAAATCTCGATAACAAACTGCCTTCCATAATGACAAGGCTACCATCCAATGGAATAAAAAAAATCTCGACAACATACAACCTCCCATAATGAAAAGGTTACCATCAGTTGAAGTAACGAAAATCTCGACAACATACTACCTTCCATAATGACAAGGATGCCATCCATTGTAGTAACAAAAATCTCGACAACAGACTACCTTCCATAATGAATATTCTACCATCCATTGGAGTAAAAAAAATATCGACAACAGACTACCTTCCATAATGAAAAGGCTACCATCCATTATAGTAACAAAAATATCGACAACAGATTGCCTTCCATAATGACAAGGCTACCATCCAATGGAATAACAAAAATCTCGACAACATACTACCTTCCATAATTACAAGACTACCATCAATTGTAGTAACGAAAATCTCGACAACAGACTACCTTCCATAATGACAAGGCTGCCATCCATTGGAGTAACAAAAATCTCGACAACAGACTACCTTCCATAATGACAAGGCTACCATCCATTGGAGTAACAAAAATCTCAAAAACAGACTACCTTCCATAATGACAAGGCTATAATCCATTTGAATAAAAAAATCTCGACAACATACTGCCTTCCATAATGACAAGGCTACCATCCATTAGAGTGACAAAAATCTCGACAATCGACTACCTTCCATAATGACAAGGCTACCATCCAATGGAATAACAAAAATCTCGACAACATACTACCTTCCATAATGAAAAGGCTACCATCAATTGTAGTAACGAAAATCTCGACAACATACTACCTTCCATAATGACAAGGATGTCATCCATTGGAGTAACAAAAATATAGACAATAGACTACCTTCCATAATGACAAGGCTACCATCCATTGGAGTAACAAAAATCTCGACAACAAACTACCTTCCATAAAGACAAGGCTACCATCCATTAGAGTAACAAAAATCTCGACAACAGACTACCTTCCATAATGACAAGGCTATGATCCAGTAGAGTAACAAAAATTTCGACAACAGACTACCTTCCATAATGAAAAGGCTACCATCAATTGTAGTAACCAAAATCTCGACAACAGACTACCTTCCATAATGACAAAGCTACCATCCAATGGAGTAACAAAAATCTCGACAACAGACTACCTTCCATAATGACAAGGCTACCATCCATTGTAGTAACAAAAATCTCGACAATAGACTACCTTCCATAATGACAAGGCTACCATCCATTGGAGTAACCAAAATATCGATAACAGACTACCTTCCATAATGACAAGGCTACCATCTATTGGAATAACAAAAATCTCGAGAACAAACTTTCGTCCGTAATGACAAGGCTACCATCCAATGGAATAACAAAAATCTCGACAACATACTACCTTTCATAATGACAAGGCTACCATCCATTAGAGTGACAAAAATATCAACAATAGACTACCTTCCATAATGACTAGGCTACCATCCATTAGAGTAACAAAGATATCGACAACAGACTACCTTATATAATGACAAGGCTACCATACATTGTAATAACAAAAATCTCGACAACAAACTACCTTCCACAATGGCAAGGCTACCATACATTGTAGTAACAAAAATCTCGAAAACAGACTACCTTCCATAATGACAAGGCTACGATCCATTAGAGTAACAAAAATTTCGACAACAGACTACCTTCCATAATGACAAGGCTACCATCTATAGGAATAAAAAAAATCTCGATAACAAACTGCCTTCCATAATGACAAGGCTACCATCTAATGGAATAACAAAAATCTCGACAACATACTACCTCCCATAATGAAAAGGCTACCATCAATTGTAGTAACGAAAATCTCGACAACATACTACCTTCCATAATGACAAGGATGCCATCCATTGTAGTAACAAAAATCTCGACAACAGACTACCTTCCATAATGAAAATGCTACCATCCATTGGAGTAAATAAAATCTCGACAACAGACTACCTTCCATAATGAAAAGGCTACCATCCATTGTAGTAAAAAAAATCTCGACAACAGACTACCTTCCATAATGACAATGCTACCATCAAATGGAATAACAAAAATCTCGACAACAGACTACCTTCCATGATGACAAGGCTACCATCCATTGTAGTAACAAAAATCTCGACAATAGACTACCTTCCATAATGACAAGGCTACCATCCATTGGAGTAACCAAAATCTTGATAACAGACTACCTTCCATAATGACAAGGCTACCATCTATTGGAATAACAAAAATCTCGAGAACAAACTACCGTCTGTAATGACAAGGCTACCATCCAATGGAATAACAAAAATCTCGACAACATACTACCTTCCATAATGACAAGGCTACCATCCATTAGAGTGACAAAAATCTCGACAATAGACTACCTTCCATAATGACTAGGCTACCATCCATTAGAGTAACAAAGATATCGAAAACATACTACCTTCTATAATGACAAGGCTACCATACATTGTAATAAAAAAAATCTCGACAACAAACTACCTTCCACAATGGCAAGGCTACCATACATTGTAGTAACAAAAATCTCGACAACAGTCTACCTTCCATAATGACAAGTATACCATCCATTGGAGTAACAAAAATCTCATTAATAGACTACCTTCCATAATGACAAGGCTACCATCCATTGGAGTAACAAAAATCTAAACAACAAACTACCTTCCATAATGACAAGGCTACCTTCCATTAGAGTAACAAAAATCTCGACAACAGACTACCTTCCATAATGACAAGTCTACGATCCATCAGAGTAACAAAAATTTCGACAACAGACTACCTTCCATAATGACAAGGCTACCATCTATAGGAATAAAAAAAATCTCGATAACAAACTGCCTTCCATAATGACAAGGCTACCATCCAATGGAATAAAAAAAATCTCGACAACATACAACCTCCCATAATGAAAAGGTTACCATCAGTTGAAGTAACGAAAATCTCGACAACATACTACCTTCCATAATGACAAGGATGCCATCCATTGTAGTAACAAAAATCTCGACAACAGACTACCTTCCATAATGAATATTCTACCATCCATTGGAGTAAAAAAAATATCGACAACAGACTACCTTCCATAATGAAAAGGCTACCATCCATTATAGTAACAAAAATATCGACAACAGATTGCCTTCCATAATGACAAGGCTACCATCCAATGGAATAACAAAAATCTCGACAACATACTACCTTCCATAATTACAAGACTACCATCAATTGTAGTAACGAAAATCTCGACAACAGACTACCTTCCATAATGACAAGGCTGCCATCCATTGGAGTAACAAAAATCTCGACAACAGACTACCTTCCATAATGACAAGGCTACCATCCATTGGAGTAACAAAAATATCAAAAACAGACTACCTTCCATAATGACAAGGCTATAATCCATTTGAATAAAAAAATCTCGACAACATACTGCCTTCCATAATGACAAGGCTACCATCCATTAGAGTGACAAAAATCTCGACAATCGACTACCTTCCATAATGACAAGGCTACCATCCAATGGAATAACAAAAATCTCGACAACATACTACCTTCCATAATGAAAAGGCTACCATCAATTGTAGTAACGAAAATCTCGACAACATACTACCTTCCATAATGACAAGGATGTCATCCATTGGAGTAACAAAAATATAGACAATAGACTACCTTCCATAATGACAAGGCTACCATCCATTGGAGTAACAAAAATCTCGACAACAAACTACCTTCCATAAAGACAAGGCTACCATCCATTAGAGTAACAAAAATCTCGACAACAGACTACCTTCCATAATGACAAGGCTATGATCCAGTAGAGTAACAAAAATTTCGACAACAGACTACCTTCCATAATGACAAGGCTACCATCTATAGGAATAAAAAAAATCTCGATAACAGACTGCCTTCCATAATGACAAGGCTACCATCCAATGGAATAACAAAAATATAGACAACATACTACCTTCCATGATGAAAAGGCTACAATAAATTATAGTAACGAAAATCTCGACAACATACTACCTTCCATAATGACAAGGATGCCATCCATTATAGTAACAAAAATATCAACAACAGACTACCTTCCATAATGAAAATGCTACCATCCATTGGAGTAAAAAAAATCTCGACAACAGACTACCTTCCATAATGAAAAGGCTACCATCCATTGTAGTAACAAAAATCTTGACAACAGACTACCTTCCATAATGATAAGGCTACCATCCAATGGAATAACAAAAATCTCGACTACATACTACCTCCCATAATGATAAGACTACCATTAATTGTAGTAATGAAAATCTCGACAACAGACTACCTTCCATAATGACAAGGCTGTCATCCATTGGAGTAACAAAAATATCGACAACAGAATACCTTCCATTATGACTAGGCTACCATCCATTGAACTAACAAAGATATCGACAACAGACTTCCTTCCATAATGACAAGGATACCATCTATAGGAATAAAATAAATCTCGAGAACAGACTGCCTTCCATAATGACAAGGCTACCATCCATTGGAGTAACAAAAATCTCAAAAATAGACTACCTTCCATAATGACAAGGCTAAAATCCATTTGAATAAAAAAATCTCGAGAACAAACTGCCTTCCATAATGACAAGGCTACCATCCAATGGAATAACAAAAATCTCGACAACATACTACCTTCCATAATGACAAGCCTACCATCAATTGTAGTAACAAAAATCTCGACAACAGACTACCTTCCATAATGAAAAGGCCGCCATCCATTGTAGTAACAAAAATCTCGACAACAAACTACCTTCCATAATTACAATTCTACCATCCATTGGAGTAACAAAAATCTTGACAATAGACTACCTTCCGTAATGACAAGGCTACCATCCATTGTAGTAACAAAAATCTCGACAACAGACTACCTTCCATAATGACAAGGCTACCATCCATTGGAGTAACCAAAATCTCGATAACAGACTACCTTCCATAATGACAAGGCTACTATCTATTGGAATAACAAAAATATCGAGAACAAACTACCATCCATAATGACAAGGCTATTATCTATTGGAATAACAAAAATCTCGAGAACAAACTACCGTCCATAATGACAAGGCTATTATCCAATGGAATAAAAAAAATCTCGACAACAAACTATCTTCCATAATGATAAGGCTACCATCCATTAGAGTGAAAAAAATCTCGACAATAGACTACCTTCCATAATGACAAGGCTACCATCCATTGGAGTAACAAAAATCTCAACAACAAACTACCTTCCATAATGACAATGCTACCATCCATTAGAGTAACAAAAATCTCGAAAACAGACTACCTTCCATAATGACAAGGCTACGATCCATTAGAGTAACAAAAATTTCGACAACAGACTACCTTCCATAATGACAAGGCTACCATCTATAGGAATAAAAAAAATCTCGATAACAAACTGCCTTCCATAATGACAAGGCTACCATCCAATGGAATAACAAAAATCTCGACAACATACTACCTCCCATAATGAAAAGGCTACCATCAATTGTAGTAACGAAAATCTCGACAACATACTACCTTCCATAATGACAAGGATGCCATCCATTGTAGTAACAAAAATCTCGACAACAGACTACCTTCCATAATGAAAATGCTACCATCCATTGGAGTAAATAAAATCTCGACAACAGACTACCTTCCATAATGAAAAGGCTACCATCCATTGTAGTAACAAAAATCTCGACAACAGACTACCTTCCATAATGACAATGCTACCATCAAATGGAATAACAAAAATCTCGACAACAAACTACCTTCCATAATGACAAGGCTACCATCCATTGTAGTAACAAAAATCTCGACAATAGACTACCTTCCATAATGACAAGGCTACCATCCATTGGAGTAACCAAAATCTTGATAACAGACTACCTTCCATAATGACAAGGCAACCATCTATTGGAATAACAAAAATCTCGAGAACAAACTACCGTCTGTAATGACAAGGCTACCATCCAATGGAATAACAAAAATCTCGACAACATACTACCTTCCATAATGACAAGGCTACCTTCCATTAGAGTAACAAAAATCTCGACAACAGACTACCTTCCATAATGACAAGTCTACGATCCATCAGAGTAACAAAAATTTCGACAACAGACTACCTTCCATAATGACAAGGCTACCATCTATAGGAATAAAAAAAATCTCGATAACAAACTGCCTTCCATAATGACAAGGCTACCATCCAATGGAATAAAAAAAATCTCGACAACATACAACCTCCCATAATGAAAAGGTTACCATCAGTTGAAGTAACGAAAATCTCGACAACATACTACCTTCCATAATGACAAGGATGCCATCCATTGTAGTAACAAAAATCTCGACAACAGACTACCTTCCATAATGAATATTCTACCATCCATTGGAGTAAAAA
Organism: Vicia faba; assembly: GCA_948472305.1. Classification (NCBI taxonomy): domain Eukaryota; kingdom Viridiplantae; phylum Streptophyta; class Magnoliopsida; order Fabales; family Fabaceae; genus Vicia; species Vicia faba. The sequence goes on from OX451738.1 coordinate 764,176,635, forward strand.
AAATATCGACAACAGACTACCTTCCATAATGAAAAGGCTACCATCCATTATGGTAACAAAAATATCGACAACAGACTGCCTTCCATAATGACAAGGCTACCATCCAATGGAATAACAAAAATCTAGACAACATACTACCTTCCATAATTAAAGACTACCATCAATTGTAGTAACGAAAATCTCGACAACAGACTACCTTCCATAATGACAAGGCTGCCATCCATTGGAGTAACAAAAATCTCGACAACAGACTACCTTCCATAATGACAAGGCTACCATCCATTGGAGTAACGAAAATCTCAAAAACAGACTACCTTCCACAATGACAAGGCTATAATCCATTTGAATAAAAAAATCTCGACAACATACTGCCTTCCATAATGACAAGGCTACCATCCATTAGAGTGACAAAAATCTCGACAATCGACTACCTTCCATAATGACAAGGCTACCATCCAATGGAATAACAAAAATCTCGACAACATACTACCTTCCATAATGAAAAGGCTACCATCAATTGTAGTAACGAAAATCTCGACAACATACTACCTTCCATAATGACAAGGATGTCATCCATTGGAGTAACAAAAATATAGACAATAGACTACCTTCCATAATGACAAGGCTACCATCCATTGGAGTAACAAAAATCTCGACAACAAACTACCTTCCATAAAGACAAGGCTACCATCCATTAGAGTAACAAAAATCTCGACAACAGACTACCTTCCATAATGACAAGGCTATGATCCAGTAGAGTAACAAAAATTTCGACAACAGACTACCTTCCATAATGACAAGGCTACCATCTATAGGAATAAAAAAAATCTCGATAACAGACTGCCTTCCATAATGACAAGGCTACCATCCAATGGAATAACAAAAATCTAGACAACATACTACCTTCCATGATGAAAAGGCTACAATCAATTATAGTAACGAAAATCTCGACAACATACTACCTTCCATAATGACAAGGATGCCATCCATTATAGTAACAAAAATATCAACAACAGACTACCTTCCATAATGAAAATGCTACCATCCATTGGAGTAAAAAAATTCTCGACAACAGACTACCTTCCATAATGAAAAGTCTACCATCCATTGTAGTAACAAAAATCTTGACAACAGACTACCTTCCATAATGATAAGGCTACCATCCAATGGAATAACAAAAATCTCGACTACATACTACCTCCCATAATGATAAGACTACCATTAATTGTAGTAATGAAAATCTCGACAACAGACTACCTTCCATAATGACAAGGCTGTCATCCATTGGAGTAACAAAAATATCGACAACAGAATACCTTCCATTATGACTAGGCTACCATCCATTGAACCAACAAAGATATCGACAACAGACTTCCTTCCATAATGACAAGGATACCATCTATAGGAATAAAATAAATCTCGAGAACAGACTGTCTTCCATAATGACAAGGCTACCATCCATTGGAGTAACAAAAATCTCAAAAATAGACTACCTTCCATAATGACAAGGCTAAAATCCATTTGAATAAAAAAATCTCGAGAACAAACTGCCTTCCATAATGACAAGGCTACCATCCAATGGAATAACAAAAATCTCGACAACATACTACCTTCCATAATGACAAGCCTACCATCAATTGTAGTAACAAAAATCTCGACAACAGACTACCTTCCATAATGACAAGGCCGCCATCCATTGTAGTAACAAAAATCTCGACAACAAACTACCTTCCATAATTACAATTCTACCATCCATTGGAGTAACAAAAATCTCGACAACAGACTACCTTCCGTAATGACAAGGCTACCATCCATTGTAGTAACAAAAATCTCGACAACAGACTACCTTCCATAATGACAAGGCTACCATCCATTGGAGTAACCAAAATCTCGATAACAGACTACCTTCCATAATGACAAGGCTACTATCTATTGGAATAACAAAAATATCGAGAACAAACTACCATCCATAATGACAAGGCTATTATCTATTGGAATAACAAAAATCTCGAGAACAAACTACCGTCCATAATGACAAGGCTATTATCCAATGGAATAAAAAAAATCTCGACAACATACTACCTTCCATAATGATAAGGCTACCATCCATTAGAGTGAAAAAAATCTCGACAATAGACTACCTTCCATAATGAAAAGGCTACCATCAATTGTAGTAACGAAAATCTCGACAACATACTACCTTCCATAATGACAAGGATGCCATCCATTGGAGTAACAAAAATATCGACAACAGACTACCTTCCATAATGAAAATGCTACCATCCATTGGAGTAAAAAAAATCTCGACAACAGACTACATTCCATAATGTCAAGGCTACCATCCATTGTAGTAACAAAAATCTCGACAATAGACTACCTTCCATAATGACAAGGCTACCATCCATTGGAGTAACCAAAATCTCGATAACAGACTACCTTCCATAATGACAAGGCTACCATCTATTGGAATAACAAAAATCTCGAGAACAAACTACTGTCCTTAATGACAAGGCTACCATCCAATGGAATAACAAAAATATCGACAACATACTACCTTCCATAATGACAAGGCTACCATCCATTAGAGTGACAAAAATCTCGACAATAGACTACCTTCCATAATGACTAGGCTACCATCCATTAGAGTAACAAAGATATCGACAACAGACTACCTTCTATAATGACAAGGCTACCATACATTGTAATAACAAAAATCTCGACAACAAGCTACCTTCCACAATGGCAAGGCTACCATACATTGTAGTAACAAAAATCTTGACAACAGACTACCCTCCATAATGACAAGGCTACCATCCAATGGAATAACAAAAATCTCGACTACATACTACCTTCCATAATGATAAGACTACCATCAATTGTAGTAATGAAAATCTCGACAACAGACTACCTTCCATAATGACAAGGCTGTCATCCATTGGAGTAACAAAAATATCGACAACAAAATACCTTCCATTATGACTAGGCTACCATCCATTCAAGTAACAAAGATACGACAACACACTTCCTTCCATAATGACAAGGCTACCATCAATAGGAATAAAATAAATCTCGAGAACAGACTGCCTTCCATAATGACAAGGCTACCATCCATTGGAGTAACAAAAATCTCAAAAACAGACTACCTTCCATAATGACAAGGCTAAAATCCATTTGAATAAAAAAATCTCGAGAACAAACTGGCTTCCATAATGACAAGGCTACCATACAATGGAATAACAAAAATCTCGACAACATACTACCTTCCATAATGACAAGCCTACCATCAATTGTAGTAACGAAAATCTCGACAATAGACTACCTTCCGTAATGACAAGGCCGCCATCCATTGTAGTAACAAAAATCTCGACAACAAACTACCTTCCATAATGACAATGCTACCATCCATTGGAGTAACAAAAATCTCGACAACAGACTACCTTCCGTAATGACAAGGCTACCATCCATTGTAGTAACAAAAATCTCGACAACGGACTACCTTCCATAATGACAAGGCTACCATCCATTGGAGTAACCAAAATCTCGATAACAGACTACCTTCCATAATGACAAGGCTACTGTCTATTGGAATAATAAAAATCTCGAGAACAAACTACCGTCCATAATGAGAAGGCTACTATCTATTGGGATAACAAAAATCTCGAGAACAAACTACCGTCCATAATGACAAGGCTACCATCCAATGGAATAAAAAAAATCTCGACAACATACTACCTTCCATAATGACAAGGCTACCATCCAATGGAATAACAAAAATCTCGACAACATACTACCTTCCATAATGAAAAGGCTACCATCAATTGTAGTAACGAAAATCTCGACAACATACTACCTTCCATAATGACAAGGATGCCATCCATTGGAATAACAAAAATATCGACAACAGACTACCTTCCATAATGAAAATGCTACCATCCATTGGAGTAAAAAAAATCTCGACAACAGACTACCTTCCATAATGAAAAGGCTACCATCCATTGTAGTAACCAAAATCTCGACAACAGACTACCTTCCATAATGACAATGCTACCATGCAATGGAGTAACAAAAATCTCGACAACAGACTACCTTCCATAATGACAAGGCTACCATCCATTGTAGTAACAAAAATCTCGACAACAGACTACCTTCCATAATGACAAGGCTACCATCCATTGGAGTAACCAAAATCTCGATAACAGACTACCTTCCATAATGACAAGGCTACCATCTATTGGAATAACAAAAATCTCGAGAACAAACTACCGTCCGTAATGACAAGGCTACCATCCAATGGAATAACAAAAATATCGACAACATACTACCTTCCATAATGACAAGGCTACCATCCATTAGAGTGACAAAAATCTCGACAATAGACTACCTTCCACAATGACTAGGCTACCATCAATTAGAGTAACAAAGATATCGACAACAGACTACCTTCTATAATGACAAGGCTACCATACATTGTAATAACAAAAATCTCGACAATAAACTACCTTCCACAATGGCAAGGCTACCATACATTGTAGTAACAAAAATATCGACAACAGTCTACCTTCCATAATTACAAGGCTACGATCCATTAGAGTAACAAAAATTTCGACAACAGACTACCTTCCATAATGACAAGGCTACCATCTATAGGAATAAAAAAAATCTCGATAACAAACTGCCTTCCATAATGACAAGGCTACCATCCAATGGAATAACAAAAATCTCGACAACATACTACCTCCCATAATGAAAAGGCTACCATTAATTGTAGTAACGAAAATCTCGACAACATACTACCTTCCATAATGACAAGGATGCCATCCATTGTAGTAACAAAAATCTCGACAACAGACTACCTTCCATAATGAATATTCTACCATCCATTGGAGTAAAAAAAATTTCGACAACAGACTACCTTCCATAATGAAAAGGCTACCATTCATTGTAGTAACAAAAATCTCGACAACAAACTACCTTCCATAATGACAAGGCTACCATCCAATGGAATAACAAAAATCTCGACAACATACTACCTTCCATAATTACAAGACTACCATCAATTGTAGTAACGAAAATCTCGACAACAGACTACCTTCCATAATGAAAAGGCTGCCATCCATTGGAGTAACAAAAATCTCGACAACAGACTACCTTCCATAATGACAAGGCTACCATCCATTGGAGTAACAAAAATCTTAAAAACAGACTACCTTCCATAATGACAAGGCTAAAATCCATTTGAATAAAAAAATCTCGAGAACAAACTGCCTTCCATAATGACAAGGCTACCATCCAATGGAATAATAAAAATCTTGACAACATACTACCTTCCATAATGACAAGCCTACCATCAATTGTAGTAACGAAAATCTCTACAATAGACTACCTTCCATAATGACAAGGCCGCCATACATTGTAGTAACAAAAATCTCGACAACAAACTACCTTCCATAATGACAATGCTACCATCCATTGGAGTAACAAAAATCTCGACAACAGACTACCTTCCGTAATGCAAAGGCTACCATCCATTGTAGTAACAAAAATCTCGACAACAGACTACCTTCCATAATGACAAGGCTACCATCCATTGGAGTAACCAAAATCTCGATAACAGACTACCTTCCATAATGACAAGGCTACCATCCAATGGAATAAAAAAAATCTCGACAACATACTACCTTCCATAATGATAAGGCTACCATCCATTAGAGTGACAAAAATCTCGACAATAGACTACCTTCCATAATGACAAGGCTACCATCCAATGGAATAACAAAAATCTCGACAACATACTACCTTCCATAATGAAAAGGCTACCATCAATTGTAGTAACGAAAATCTCGACAACATACTACCTTCCATAATGAAAAGGCTGCCATCCATTGGAGTAACAAAAATCTCGACAACAGACTACCTTCCATAATGAAAATGCTACCATCCATTGGAGTAAAAAAAATCTCGACAACAGACTACCTTCCATAATGACAATGCTACCATCCAATGGAGTAACAAAAATCTCGACAACAGACTACCTTCCATAATGACAAGGCTACCATCCATTGTAGTAACAAAAATCTCGACAACAAACTACCTTCCATAATGACAAGGCTACCAACCATTGGAGTAACCAAAATCTCGATAACAGACTACCTTCCATAATGACAAGGCTACCATCTATTGGAATAACAAAAATCTCGAGAACAAACTACCGTCTGTAATGACAAGGCTACCATCCAATGGAATAACAAAAATCTCGACAACATACTACCTTCCATAATGACAAGGCTACCATCCATTAGAGTGACAAAAATCTCGATAATAGACTACCTTCCATAATGACTAGGCTACCATCCATTAGAGTAACAAAGATATCGACAACAAACAACCTTCTATAATTACAAGGCTCACATACATTGTAATAACAAAAATCTCGACAACAAACTACCTTCCACAATGGCAAGGCTACCATACATTGTAGTAACAAAAATCTCGACAACAGTCTACCTTCCATAATTACAAGGCTACAATGCATTAGAGTAACAAAAATTTCGACAACAGACTACCTTCCATAATGACAAGGCTACCATCCAATGAAATAACAAAAATCTCGACAACATACTACCTTCCATAATGACAAGCCTACCATCAATTGTAGTAACGAAAATCTCGACAACAGACTACCTTCCATAATGACAAGGCCGCCATCCATTGTAGTAACAAAAATCTCGACAACACACTACCTTCCATAATGACAATGCTACCATCCATTGGAGTAACAAAAATCTCGACAACAGACTACCTTCCATAATGACAAGGCTACCATCCATTGTAGTAACAAAAATCTCGACAACAGACTACCTTCCATAATGACAAGGCTACCATCCATTGGAGTAACCAAAATCTCGATAACAGACTACCTTCCATAATGACAAGGCTACCATCTATTGGAATAACAAAAATCTCGAGAACAAACTACCGTCTGTAACGACAAGGCTACCATCCAATGGAATAAAAAAAATCTCGACAACATACTACCTTCCATAATGACAAGCCTACCATCAATTGTAGTAACAAAAATCTCGACAACAGACTACCTTCCATAATGACAAGGCCGCCATCCATTGTAGTAACGAAAATCTCGACAACAAACTACCTTCCATAATTACAATTCTACCATCCATTGGAGTAACAAAAATCTCGACAACAGACTACCTTCCGTAATGACAAGGCTACCATCCATTGTAGTAACAAAAATCTCGACAACAGACTACCTTCCATAATGACAAGGCTACCATCCATTGGAGTAACCAAAATCTCGATAACAGACTACCTTCCATAATGACAAGGCTACTATCTATTGGAATAACAAAAATATCGAGAACAAACTACCATCCATAATGACAAGGCTATTATCTATTGGAATAACAAAAATCTCGAGAACAAACTACCGTCCATAATGACAAGGCTATTATCCAATGGAATAAAAAAAATCTCGACAACATACTACCTTCCATAATGATAAGGCTACCATCCATTAGAGTGAAAAAAATCTCGACAATAGACTACCTTCCATAATGAAAAGGCTACCATCAATTGTAGTAACGAAAATCTCGACAACATACTACCTTCCATAATGACAAGGATGCCATCCATTGGAGTAACAAAAATATCGACAACAGACTACCTTCCATAATGAAAATGCTACCATCCATTGGAGTAAAAAAAATCTCGACAACAGACTACATTCCATAATGTCAAGGCTACCATCCATTGTAGTAACAAAAATCTCGACAATAGACTACCTTCCATAATGACAAGGCTACCATCCATTGGAGTAACCAAAATCTCGATAACAGACTACCTTCCACAATGACAAGGCTACCATCTATTGGAATAACAAAAATCTTGAGAACAAACTACCGTCCGTAATGACAAGGCTACCATCCAATGGAATAACAAAAATCTCGACAACATACTACCTTCCATAATGACAAGGCTACCATCCATTAGAGTGACAAAAATCTCGACAATAGACTACCTTCCATAATGACTAGGCTACCATCCATTAGAGTAACAAAGATATCGACAACAGACTACCTTCTATAATGACAAGGCTACCATACATTGTAATAACAAAAATCTCGACAACAAACTACCTTCCACAATGGCAAGGCTACCATACATTGTAGTAACAAAAATCTTGACAACAGACTACCCTCCATAATGACAAGGCTACCATCCAATGGAATAACAAAAATCTCGACAACATACTACCTTCCATAATGACAAGCCTACCATCAATTGTAGTAATGAAAATCTCGACAACAGACTACCTTCCATAATGACAAGGCTGTCATCCATTGGAGTAACAAAAATATCGACAACAAAATACCTTCCATTATGACTAGGCTACCATCCATTCAAGTAACAAAGATACGACAACACACTTCCTTCCATAATGACAAGGCTACCATCAATAGGAATAAAATAAATCTCGAGAACAGACTGCCTTCCATAATGACAAGGCTACCATCCATTGGAGTAACAAAAATCTCAAAAACAGACTACCTTCCATAATGACAAGGCCAAAATCCATTTGAATAAAAAAATCTCGAGAACAAACTGGCTTCCATAATGACAAGGCTACCATACAATGGAATAACAAAAATCTCGACAACATACTACCTTCCATAATGACAAGCCTACCATCAATTGTAGTAACGAAAATCTCGACAATAGACTACCTTCCGTAATGACAAGGCTACCATCCATTGTAGTAACAAAAATCTCGACAACGGACTACCTTCCATAATGACAAGGCTACCATCTGGAGTAACCAAAATCTCGATAACAGACTACCTTCCATAATGACAAGGCTACTGTCTATTGGAATAATAAAAATCTCGAGAACAAACTACCGTCCATAATGAGAAGGCTACTATCTATTGGGATAACAAAAATCTCGAGAACAAACTACCGTCCATAATGACAAGGCTACCATCCAATGGAATAAAAAAAATCTCGACAACATACTACCTTCCATAATGACAAGGCTACCATCCAATGGAATAACAAAAATCTCGACAACATACTACCTTCCATAATGAAAAGGCTACCATCAATTGTAGTAACGAAAATCTCGACAACATACTACCTTCCATAATGACAAGGATGCCATCCATTGGAATAACAAAAATATCGACAACAGACTACCTTCCATAATGAAAATGCTACCATCCATTGGAGTAAAAAAAATCTCGACAACAGACTACCTTCCATAATGAAAAGGCTACCATCCATTGTAGTAACCAAAATCTCGACAACAGACTACCTTCCATAATGACAATGCTACCATGCAATGGAGTAACAAAAATCTCGACAACAGACTACCTTCCATAATGACAAGGCTACCATCCATTGTAGTAACAAAAATCTCGACAACAGACTACCTTCCATAATGACAAGGCTACCATCCATTGGAGTAACCAAAATCTCGATAACAGACTACCTTCCATAATGACAAGGCTACCATCTATTGGAATAACAAAAATCTCGAGAACAAACTACCGTCCGTAATGACAAGGCTACCATCCAATGGAATAACAAAAATATCGACAACATACTACCTTCCATAATGACAAGGCTACCATCCATTAGAGTGACAAAAATCTCGACAATAGACTACCTTCCACAATGACTAGGCTACCATCAATTAGAGTAACAAAGATATCGACAACAGACTACCTTCTATAATGACAAGGCTACCATACATTGTAATAACAAAAATCTCGACAATAAACTACCTTCCACAATGGCAAGGCTACCATACATTGTAGTAACAAAAATATCGACAACAATCTACCTTCCATAATTACAAGGCTACGATCCATTAGAGTAACAAAAATTTCGACAACAGACTACCTTCCATAATGACAAGGCTACCATCTATAGGAATAAAAAAAATCTCGATAACAAACTGCCTTCCATAATGACAAGGCTACCATCCAATGGAATAACAAAAATCTCGACAACATACTACCTCCCATAATGAAAAGGCTACCATTAATTGTAGTAACGAAAATCTCGACAACATACTACCTTCCATAATGACAAGGATGCCATCCATTGTAGTAACAAAAATCTCGACAACAGACTACCTTCCATAATGAATATTCTACCATCCATTGGAGTAAAAAAAATTTCGACAACAGACTACCTTCCATAATGAAAAGGCTACCATTCATTGTAGTAACAAAAATCTCGACAACAAACTACCTTCCATAATGACAAGGCTACCATCCAATGGAATAACAAAAATCTCGACAACATACTACCTTCCATAATTACAAGACTACCATCAATTGTAGTAACGAAAATCTCGACAACAGACTACCTTCCATAATGAAAAGGCTGCCATCCATTGGAGTAACAAAAATCTCGACAACAGACTACCTTCCATAATGACAAGGCTACCATCCATTGGAGTAACAAAAATCTCAAAAACAGACTACCTTCCATAATGACAAGGCTAAAATCCATTTGAATAAAAAAATCTCGAGAACAAACTGCCTTCCATAATGACAAGGCTACCATCCAATGGAATAATAAAAATCTTGACAACATACTACCTTCCATAATGACAAGCCTACCATCAATTGTAGTAACGAAAATCTCTACAATAGACTACCTTCCATAATGACAAGGCCGCCATACATTGTAGTAACAAAAATCTCGACAACAAACTACCTTCCATAATGACAATGCTACCATCCATTGGAGTAACAAAAATCTCGACAACAGACTACCTTCCGTAATGCAAAGGCTACCATCCATTGTAGTAACAAAAATCTCGACAACAGACTACCTTCCATAATGACAAGGCTACCATCCATTGGAGTAACCAAAATCTCGATAACAGACTACCTTCCATAATGATAAGGCTACTATCTATTGGAATAACAAAAATCTCGAGAACAAACTAACGTCCATAATGACAAGGCTAATATCTATTGGAATAACAAAAATCTCGAGAACAAACTACCGTCCATAATGACAAGGCTACCATCCAATGGAATAAAAAAAATCTCGACAACATACTACCTTCCATAATGATAAGGCTACCATCCATTAGAGTGACAAAAATCTCGACAATAGACTACCTTCCATAATGACAAGGCTACCATCCAATGGAATAACAAAAATCTCGACAACATACTACCTTCCATAATGAAAAGGCTACCATCAATTGTAGTAACGAAAATCTCGACAACATACTACCTTCCATAATGAAAAGGCTGCCATCCATTGGAGTAACAAAAATCTCGACAACAGACTACCTTCCATAATGAAAATGCTACCATCCATTGGAGTAAAAAAAATCTCGACAACAGACTACCTTCCATAATGACAATGCTACCATCCAATGGAGTAACAAAAATCTCGACAACAGACTACCTTCCATAATGACAAGGCTACCATCCATTGTAGTAACAAAAATCTCGACAACAAACTACCTTCCATAATGACAAGGCTACCAACCATTGGAGTAACCAAAATCTCGATAACAGACTACCTTCCATAATGACAAGGCTACCATCTATTGGAATAACAAAAATCTCGAGAACAAATTACCGTCTGTAATGACAAGGCTACCATCCAATGGAATAACAAAAATCTCGACAACATACTACCTTCCATAATGACAAGGCTACCATCCATTAGAGTGACAAAAATCTCGATAATATACTACCTTCCATAATGACTAGGCTACCATCCATTAGAGTAACAAAGATATCGACAACAAACAACCTTCTATAATTACAAGGCTCCCATACATTGTAATAACAAAAATCTCGACAACAAACTACCTTCCACAATGGCAAGGCTACCATACATTGTAGTAACAAAAATCTCGACAACAGTCTACCTTCCATAATTACAAGGCTACAATGCATTAGAGTAACAAAAATTTCGACAACAGACTACCTTCCATAATGACAAGGCTACCATATATAGGAATAAAAAAAATCTCGATAACAAACTGCCTTCCATAATTACAAGGTTACCATCCAATGGAATAACAAAAATCTCGATAACATACTACCTCCAATAATGAAATAGCTACCATTAATTGTAGTAACGAAAATCTCGACAACATACTACCTTCCAAAATGACAAGGATGCCATCCATTGTAGTAACAAAAATCTCGACAACAGACTACCTTCCATAATGAATATTCTACCATCCATTGGAGTAAAAAAAATATCAACAACAGACTACCTTCCATAATGAAAAGGCTACCATCCATCGTAGAAACAAAAATCTCGACAACAGACAACCTTTCATAATGACAAGGCTACCATCCAATGGAATAACAAAAATCTCGACAACATACTACCTTCCATAATTACAAGACTACCATCAATTGTAGTAACGAAAATCTCGACAACAGACTACCTTCCATAATGACAAGGCTGCCATCCATTGGAGTAACAAAAATCTCGACAACAGACTACCTTCCATAATGACAAGGCTACCATCCATTGGAGTAACAAAAATCTCAAAAACAGACTACCTTCCATGATGACAAGGCTAAAATCCATTTGAATAAAAAAATCTTGAGAACAAACAGCCTTCCATAATGACAAGGATACCATCCAATGAAATAACAAAAATCTCGACAACATACTACCTTCCATAATGACAAGCCTACCATCAATTGTAGTAACGAAAATCTCGACAACAGACTACCTTCCATAATGACAAGGCCGCCATCCATTGTAGTAACAAAAATCTCGACAACACACTACCTTCCATAATGACAATGCTACCATCCATTGGAGTAACAAAAATCTCGACAACAGACTACCTTCCATAATGACAAGGCTACCATCCATTGTAGTAACAAAAATCTCGACAACAGACTACCTTCCATAATGACAAGGCTACCATCCATTGGAGTAACCAAAATCTCGATAACAGACTACCTTCCATAATGACAAGGCTACCATCTATTGGAATAACAAAAATCTCGAGAACAAACTACCGTCTGTAACGACAAGGCTACCATCCAATGGAATAAATAAAATCTCGACAACATACTACCTTCCATAATGACAAGGCTACCATCCATTAGAGTGAAAAAAATCTCGATAATAGACTACCTTCCATAAAGACTAGGCTACCATCCATTAGAGTAACAAAGATATCGACAACAAACTACCTTCTATAATGACAAGGCTACCATACATTGTAATAACAAAAATCTCGACAACAAACTACCTTCCACAATGGCAAGGCTACCATACATTGTAGTAACAAAAATCTCGACAACAGTCTACCTTCCATAATTACAAGGCTACGATCCATTAGAGTAACAATAATTTCGACAACAGACTACCTTCCATAATGACAAGGCTACCATCTATAGGAATAAAAAAAATCTCGATAACAAACTGCCTTCCATAATTACAAGGTTACCATCCAATGGAATAACAAAAATCTCGACAACATACTACCTCCCATAATGAAAAGGCTACCATTAATTGTAGTAACGAAAATATCGACAACATACTACCTTCCAAAATGACAAGGATGCCATCCATTGTAGTAACAAAAATCTCGACAACAGACTACCTTCCATAATGAATATTCTACCATCCATTGGAGTAAAAAAAATATCGACAACAGACTACCTTCCATAATGAAAAGGCTACCATCCATCGTAGTAACAAAAATCTCGACAACAGACTACCTTCCATAATGACAAGGCTACCATCCAATGGAATAACAAAAATCTCGACAACATACTACCTTCCATAATTACAAGACTACCATCAATTGTAGTAACGAAAATCTCGACAACAGACTACCTTCCATAATGACAAGGCTGCCATCCATTGGAGTAACAAAAATCTCGACAACAGACTACCTTCCATAATGACAAGGCTACCATCCATTGGAGTAACAAAAATCTCAAAAACAGACTACCTTCCATGATGACAAGGCTAAAATCCATTTGAATAAAAAAATCTCGAGAACAAACTGCCTTCCATAATGACAAGGCTACCATCCAATGGAATAACAAAAATCTCGACAACATACTACCTTCCATAATGACAAGCCTACCATCAATTGTAGTAACGAAAATCTCGACAATAGACTACCTTCCATAATGACAAGGCCGCCATACATTGTAGTAACAAAAATCTCGACAACAAACTACCTTCCATAATGACAATGCTACCATCCATTGGAGTAACAAAAATCTCAACAACAGACTACCTTCCGTAATGACAAGGCTACCATCCATTGTAGTAACAAAAATCTCGACAACAGACTACCTTCCATAATGACAAGGCTACCATCCATTGGAGTAACCAAAATCTCGATAACAGACTACATTCCATAATGACAAGGCTACTATCTATTGGAATAACAAAAATCTCGAGAACAAACTACCGTCCATAATGACAAGGCTACTATCTATTGGAATAACAAAAATCTCGAGAACAAACTACCGTCCATAATGACAAGGCTACCATCCAATGGAATAAAAAAAATCTCGACAACATACTACCTTCCATAATGATAAGGCTACCATCCATTAGAGTGACAAAAATCTCGACAATAGACTACCTTCCATAATGACAAGGCTACCATCCAATGGAATAACAAAAATCTCGACAACATACTACCTTCCATAATGAAAAGGATACCATCAATTTTAGTAACGAAAATCCTGACAACATACTACCTTCCATAATGACAAGGATGCCATCCATTGGAGTAACAAAAATATCGACAACAGACTACCTTCCATAATGAAAATGCTACCATCCATTGGAGTAAAAAAAATCTCGACAACAGACTACCTTCCATAATGACAATGCTACCATCCAATGGAGTAACAAAAATCTCGACAACAGACTACCTTCCATAATGACAAGGCTACCATCCATTGTAGTAACAAAAATCTCGACAACAGACTACCTTCCATAATGGCAAGGCTACCATCCATTGGAGTAACCAAAATCTCGATAACAGACTACCTTCCATAATGACAAGACTACCATCTATTGGAATAACAAAAATCTCGAGAACAAACTACCGTCTGTAATGACAAGGCTACAATCCAATGGAATAACAAAAATCTCGACAACATACTACCTTCCATAACGACAAGGCTACCATCCATTAGAGTGACAAAAATCTCGATAATAGACTACCTTCCATAATGACTAGGCTACCATCCATTAGAGTAACAAAGATATCGACAACAAACTACCTTCTATAATGGCAAGGCTACCATACATTGTAATAACAAAAATCTCGACAACAAACTACCTTCCACAATGGCCAGGCTACCATACATTGTAGTAACAAAAATCTCGACAACAGTCTACCTTCCATAATTACAAGGCTACGATCCATTAGAGTAACAAAAATTTCGACAACAGACTACCTTCCATAATGACAAGGCTACCATCTATAGGAATAAAAAAAATCCCGATAACAAACTGCCTTCCATAATTACAAGGTTACCATCCAATGGAATAACAAAAATCTCGACAACATACTACCTTCCATAATGAAAAGGCTACCATTAATTGTAGTAACGAAAATCTCGACAACATACTACCTTCCAAAATGACAAGGATGCCATCCATTGTAGTAACAAAAATCTCGACAACAGACTACCTTCCATAATGAATATTCTACCATCCATTGGAGTAAAAAAAATATCGACAACAGACTACCTTCCATAATGAAAAGGCTACCATCCATCGTAGAAACAAAAATCTCGACAACAGACTACCTTCCATAATGACAAGGCTACCATCCAATGGAATAACAAAAATCTCGACAACATACTACCTTCCATAATTACAAGACTACCATCAATTGTAGTAACGAAAATCTCGACAACAGACTACCTTCCATAATGACAAGGCTGCCATCCATTGGAGTAACAAAAATCTCGACAATAGACTACCTTCCATAATGACAAGGCTACCATCCAATGGAATAACAAAAATCTCGACAACATACTACCTTCCATAATTACAAGACTACCATCAATTGTAGTAACGAAAATCTCGACAACAGACTACCTTCCATAATGACAAGGCTGCCATCCATTGGAGTAACAAAAATCTCGACAACAGACTACCTTCCATAATGACAAGGCTACCATCCATTGGAGTAACAAAAATCTCAAAAACAGACTACCTTCCATGATGACAAGGCTAAAATCCATTTGAATAAAAAAATCTCGAGAACAAACTGCCTTCCATAATGACAAGGCTACCATCCAATGGAATAACAAAAATCTCGACAACATACTACCTTCCATAATGACAAGCCTACCATCAATTGTAGTAACAAAAATCTCGACAATAGACTACCTTCCATAATGACAAGGCCGCCATACAATGTAGTAACAAAAATCTCGACAACAAACTACCTTCCATAATGACAATGCTACCATCCATTGGAGTAACAAAAATCTCAACAACAGACTACCTTCCGTAATGACAAGGCTACCATCCATTGTAGTAACAAAAATCTCGACAACAGACTACCTTCCATAATGACAAGGCTACCATCCATTGGAGTAACCAAAATCTCGATAACAGACTACATTCCATAATGACAAGGCTACTATCTATTGGAATAACAAAAATCTCGAGAACAAACTACCGTCCATAATGACAAGGCTACTATCTATTGGAATAACAAAAATCTCGAGAACAAACTACCGTCCATAATGACAAGGCTACCATCCAATGGAATAAAAAAAATCTCGACAACATACTACCTTCCATAATGATAAGGCTACCATCCATTTGAGTGACAAAAATCTCGACAATAGACTACCTTCCATAATGACAAGGCTACCATCCAATGGAATAACAAAAATCTCGACAACATACTACCTTCCATAATGAAAAGGATACCATCAATTTTAGTAACGAAAATCTCGACAACATACTACCTTCCATAATGACAAGGATGCCATCCATTGGAGTAACAAAAATATCGACAACAAACTACCTTCCATAATGAAAATGCTACCATCCATTGGAGTAAAAAAATTCTCGACAACAGACTACCTTCCATAATGACAATGCTACCATCCAATGGAGTAACAAAAATCTCGACAACAGACTACCTTCCATAATGACAAGGCTACCATCCATTGTAGTAACAAAAATCTCGACAACAGACTACCTTCCATAATGGCAAGGCTACCATCCATTGGAGTAACCAAAATCTCGATAACAGACTACCTTCCATAATGACAAGACTACCATCTATTGGAATAACAAAAATCTCGAGAACAAACTACCGTCTGTAATGACAAGGCTACCATCCAATGGAATAACAAAAATCTCGACAACATACTACCTTCCATAATGACAAGGCTACCATCCATTAGAGAGACAAAAATCTCGATAATAGACTACCTTCCATAATGACTAGGCTACCATCCATTGTAGTAACAAAAATCTCGACAATAGACTACCTTCCATAATGACAAGGCTACCATCCATTGGAGTAACCAAAATCTCGATAACAGACTACATTCCATAATGACAAGGCTACTATCTATTGGAATAACAAAAATCTCGAGAACAAACTACCGTCCATAATGACAAGGCTACTATCTATTGGAATAACAAAAATCTCGAGAACAAACTACCGTCCATAATGACAAGGCTACCATCCAATGGAATAAAAAAAATCTCGACAGCATACTACATTCCATAATGATAAGGCTACCATCCATTAGAGTGACAAAAATCTCGACAATAGACTACCTTCCATAATGACAAGGCTACCATCCAATGGAATAACAAAAATCTCGACAACATACTACCTTCCATAATGAAAAGGATACCATCAATTTTAGTAACGAAAATCTCGACAACATACTACCTTCCATAATGACAAGGATGCCATCCATTGGAGTAACAAAATTATCGACAACATACTACCTTCCATAATGAAAATGCTACCATCCATTGGAGTAAAAAAAATCTCGACAACAGACTACCTTCCATAATGACAATGCTACCATCCAATGGAGTAACAAAAATCTCGACAACAGACTACCTTCCATAATGACAAGGCTACCATCCATTGTAGTAACAAAAATCTCGACAACAGACTACCTTCCATAATGGCAAGGCTACCATCCATTGGAGTAACCAAAATCTCGATAACAGACTACCTTCCATAATGACAAGACTACCATCTATTGGAATAACAAAAATCTCGAGAACAAACTACCGTCTGTAATGACAAGGCTACAATCCAATGGAATAACAAAAATCTCGACAACATACTACCTTCCATAATGACAAGGCTACCATCCATTAGAGTGACAAAAATCTCGATAATAGACTACCTTCCATAATGACTAGGCTACCATCCATTAGAGTAACAAAGATATCGACAACAAACTACCTTCTATAATGCCAAGGCTACCATACATTGTAATAACAAAAATCTCGACAACAAACTACCTTCCACAATGGCAAGGCTACCATACATTGTAGTAACAAAAATCTCGACAACAGTCTACCTTCCATAATTACAAGGCTACGATCCATTAGAGTAACAAAAATTTCGACAACAGACTACCTTCCATAATGACAAGGCTACCATCTATAGGAATAAAAAAAATCCCGATAACAAACTGCCTTCCATAATTACAAGGTTACCATCCAATGGAATAACAAAAATCTCGACAACATACTACCTCCCATAATGAAAAGGCTACCATTAATTGTAGTAACGAAAATCTCGACAACATACTACCTTCCAAAATGACAAGGATGCCATCCATTGTAGTAACAAAAATCTCGACAACAGACTACCTTCCATAATGAATATTCTACCATCCATTGGAGTAAAAAAAATATCGACAACAGACTACCTTCCATAATGAAAAGGCTACCATCCATCGTAGAAACAAAAATCTCGACAACATACTACCTTCCATAATGACAAGGCTACCATCCAATGGAATAACAAAAATCTCGACAACATACTACCTTCCATAATTACAAGACTACCATCAATTGTAGTAACGAAAATCTCGACAACAGACTACCTTCCATAATGACAAGGCTGCCATCCATTGGAGTAACAAAAATCTCGACAACAAACTACCTTCCATAATGACAAGGCTACCATCCATTGGAGTAACAAAAATCTAAAAAACTGACTACCTTCCATGATGACAAGGCTAAAATCCATTTGAATAAAAAAATCTCAAGAACAAACTGCCTTCCATAATGACAAGGCTACCATCCAATGGAATAACAAAAATCTCGACAACATACTACCTTCCATAATGACAAGCCTACCATCAATTGTAGTAACGAAAATCTCGACAATAGACTACCTTCCATAATGACAAGGCCGCCATACATTGTAGTAAGAAAAATCTCGACAACAAACTACCTTCCATAATGACAATGCTACCATCCATTGGAGTAACAAAAATCTCGACAACAGACTACCTTCCGTAGTGACAAGGCTACCATCCATTGTAGTAACAAAAATCTCGACAACAGACTACCTTCCATAATGACAAGGCTACCATCCATTGGAGTAACCAAAATCTCGATAACAGACTACCTTCCATAATGACAAGGCTACTATCTATTGGAATAACAAAAATCTCGAGAACAAACTACCGTCCATAATGACAAGGCTACTATCTATTAGAATAACAAAAATCTCGAGAACAAACTACCGTCCATAATGACAAGGCTACCATCCAATGGAATAAAAAAAATCTCGACAACATACTACCTTCCATAATGATAAGGCTACCATCCATTAGAGTGACAAAAATCTCGACAATAGACTACCTTCCATAATGACAAGGCTACCATCCAATGGAATAACAAAAATCTCGACAACATACTACCTTCCATAATGAAAAGGATACCATCAATTTTAGTAACGAAAATCTCGACAACATACTACCTTCCATAATGACAAGGATGCCATCCATTGGAGTAACAAAAATATCGACAACAGACTACCTTCCATAATGAAAATGCTACCATCCATTGGAGTAAAAAAAATCTCGACAACAGACTACCTTCCATAATGACAATGCTACCATCCAATGGAGTAACAAAAATATCGACAACAGACTACCTTCCATAATGACAAGGCTACCATCCATTGTAGTAACAAAAATCTCGACAACAGACTACCTTCCATAATGGCAAGGCTACCATCCATTGGAAACCAAAATCTCGATAACAGACTACCTTCCATAATGACAAGACTACCATCTATTGGAATAACAAAAATCTCGAGAACAAACTACCGTCTGTAACGACAAGGCTACCATCCAATGGAATAACAAAAATCTCGACAACATACTACCTTCCATAATGACAAGGCTACCATCCATTAGAGAGACAAAAATCTCGATAATAGACTACCTTCCATAATGACTAGGCTACCATCCATTAGAGTAACAAAGATATCGACAACAAACTACCTTCTATAATGGCAAGGCTACCATACATTGTAATAACAAAAATCTCGACAACAAACTACGTTCCACAATGGCAAGGCTACCATACATTGTAGTAACAAAAATCTCGACAACAGTCTACCTTCCATAATTACAAGGCTACGATCCATTAGAGTAACAAAAATTTCGACAACAGACTACCTTCCATAATGACAAGGCTACCATCTATAGGAATTAAAAAAATCCCGATAACAAACTGCCTACCATAATTACAAGGTTACCATCCAATGGAATAACAAAAATCTCGACAACGTACTACCTCCCATAATGAAAAGGCTACCATTAATTGTAGTAATGAAAATCTCGACAACATACTACCTTCCAAAATGACAAGGATGCCATCCATTGTAGTAACAAAAATCTTGACAACAGACTACCTTCCATAATGAATATTCTACCATCCATTGGAGTAAAAAAAATATCGACAACAGACTACCTTCCATAATGAAAAGGCTACCATCCATCGTAGAAACAAAAATCTCGACAACAGACTACCTTCCATAATGACAAGGCTACCATCCAATGGAATAACAAAAATCTCGACAACATACTACCTTCCATAATTACAAGACTACCATCAATTGTAGTAACGAAAATCTCGACAACAGACTACCTTCCATAATGACAAGGCTGCCATCCATTGGAGTAACAAAAATCTCGACAACAGACTACCTTCCATAATGACAAGGCTACCATCCATTGGAGTAACAAAAATCTCAAAAATAGACTACCTTCCATGATGACAAGGCTAAAATCCATTTGAATAAAAAAATATTGAGAACAAACTGCCTTCCATAATGACAAGGCTACCATCCAATGGAATAACAAAAATCTCGACAACATACTACCTTCCATAATGACAAGCCTACCATCAATTGTAGTAACGAAAATCTCGACAACATACTACCTTCCATAATGACAAGGCCGCCATCCATTGTAGTAACAAAAATCTCGACAACAAACTACCTTCCATAATGACAATGCTACCATCCATTGGAGTAACAAATATCTCGACAACAGACTACCTTCCGTAATGACAAGGCTACCATCCATTGTAGTAACAAAAATCTTGACAATGTACTACCTTCCATAATGACAAGGCTACCATCCATTGGAGTAACCAAAATCTCGATAACAGACTACCTTCCATAATGACAAGGCTACTATCTATTGGAATAACAAAAATCTCGACAACAAACTACCGTCCATAATGACAAGGCTACTATCTATTAGAATAACAAAAATCTCGAGAACAAACTACCGTCCATAATGACAAGGCTACGATCCATTAGAGTGACAAAAATCTCGACAATAGACTACCTTCCATAATGACTAGGCTTCCATCCATTAGAGTAACAAAGATATCGGCAACAGACTACCTTCTATAATGACAAGGCTACCATACATTGTAATAACAAAAATCTCGACAACAAACTACCTTCCACAATGGCAAGGCTACTATACATTGTAGTAACAAAAATCTCGACAACAGTCTACCTTCCATAATGACAAGGCTACCATCCATTGGAGTAACAAAAATCTCGATAATAGACTACCTTCAATAATGACAAGGCTACCATCCATTGGAGTAAAAAAAATCTCAACAACAAACTACCTTCCATAATGACAAGGCTACCATCCAATGGAGTAACAAAAATCTCGACAATAGACTACCTTCCATAATGACAAGGCTACCATCCATTGTAGTAACAAAAATCTCGACAACAGACTACCTTCCATAATGACAAGGCTACCATCCATTGGAGTAACCAAAATCTCGATAACAGACTACCTTCCATAATGACAAGGCTACCATCTATAGGAATAAAAAAAATCTCGATAACAAACTGCCTTCCATAATTACAAGGTTACCATCCAATGGAATAACAAAAATCTCGACAACATACTACCTCCCATAATGAAAAGGCTACCATTAATTGTAGTAACGAAAATCTCGACAACATACTACCTTCCAAAATGACAAGGATGCCATCCATTGTAGTAACAAAAATCTCGACAACAGACTACCTTCCATAATGAATATTCTACCATCCATTGGAGTAAAAAAAATATCGACAACAGACTACCTTCCATAATGAAAAGGCTACCATCCATCGTAGAAACAAAAATCTCGACAACAGACTACCTTCCATAATGACAAGGCTACCATCCAATGGAATAACAAAAATCTCGACAACATACTACCTTCCATAATTACAAGACTACCATCAATTGTAGTAACGAAAATCTCGACAACAGACTACTATCCATAATGACAAGGCTGCCATCCATTGGAGTAACAAAAATCTCGACAACAGACTACCTTCCATAATGACAAGGCTACCATCCATTGGAGTAACAAAAATCTCAAAAACAGACTACCTTCCATGATGACAAGGCTAAAATCCATTTGAATAAAAAAATCTCAAGAACAAACTGCCTTCCATAATGACAAGGCTACCATCCAATGGAATAACAAAAATCTCGACAACATACTACCTTCCATAATGACAAGCCTACCATCAATTGTAGTAACGAAAATCTCGACAATAGACTACCTTCCATAATGACAAGGCCGCCATACATTGTAGTAAGAAAAATCTCGACAACAAACTACCTTCCATAATGACAATGCTACCATCCATTGGAGTAACAAAAATCTCGACAACAGACTACCTTCCGTAGTGACAAGGCTACCATCCATTGTAGTAACAAAAATCTCGACAACAGACTACCTTCCATAATGACAAGGCTACCATCCATTGGAGTAACCAAAATCTCGATAACAGACTACCTTCCATAATGACAAGGCTACTATCTATTGGAATAACAAAAATCTCGAGAACAAACTACCGTCCATAATGACAAGGCTACTATCTATTAGAATAACAAAAATCTCGAGAACAAACTACCGTCCATAATGACAAGGCTACCATCCAATGGAATAAAAAAAATCTCGACAACATACTACCTTCCATAATGATAAGGCTACCATCCATTAGAGTGACAAAAATCTCGACAATAGACTACCTTCCATAATGACAAGGCTACCATCCAATGGAATAACAAAAATCTCGACAACATACTACCTTCCATAATGAAAAGGATACCATCAATTTTAGTAACGAAAATCTCGACAACATACTACCTTCCATAATGACAACGATGCCATCCATTGGAGTAACAAAAATATCGACAACAGACTACCTTCCATAATGAAAATGCTACCATCCATTGGAGTAAAAAAAATCTCGACAACAGACTACCTTCCATAATGACAATGCTACCATCCAGTGGAGTAACAAAAATATCGACAACAGACTACCTTCCATAATGACAAGGCTACCATCCATTGTAGTAACAAAAATCTCGACAACAGACTACCTTCCATAATGGCAAGGCTACCATCCATTGGAAACCAAAATCTCGATAACAGACTACCTTCCATAATGACAAGACTACCATCTATTGGAATAACAAAAATCTCGAGAACAAACTACCGTCTGTAACGACAAGGCTACCATCCAATGGAATAACAAAAATCTCGACAACATACTACCTTCCATAATGACAAGGCTACCATCCATTATAGAGACAAAAATCTCGATAATAGACTACCTTCCATAATGACTAGGCTACCATCCATTAGAGTAACAAAGATATCGACAACAAACTACCTTCTATAATGGCAAGGCTACCATACATTGTAATAACAAAAATCTCGACAACAAACTACGTTCCACAATGGCAAGGCTACCATACATTGTAGTAACAAAAATCTCGACAACAGTCTACCTTCCATAATGACAAGGCTACCATCTATAGGAATTAAAAAAATCCCGATAACAAACTGCCTACCATAATTACAAGGTTACCATCCAATGGAATAACAAAAATCTCGACAACGTACTACCTCCCATAATGAAAAGGCTACCATTAATTGTAGTAATGAAAATCTCGACAACATACTACCTTCCAAAATGACAAGGATGCCATCCATTGTAGTAACAAAAATCTTGACAACAGACTACCTTCCATAATGAATATTCTACCATCCATTGGAGTAAAAAAAATATCGACAACAGACTACCTTCCATAATGAAAAGGCTACCATCCATCGTAGAAACAAAAATCTCGACAACAGACTACCTTCCATAATGACAAGGCCACCATCCAATGGAATAACAAAAATCTCGACAACATACTACCTTCCATAATTACAAGACTACCATCAATTGTAGTAACGAAAATCTCGACAACAGACTACCTTCCATAATGACAAGGCTGCCATCCATTGGAGTAACAAAAATCTCGACAACAGACTACCTTCCATAATGACAAGGCTACCATCCATTGGAGTAACAAAAATCTCAAAAATAGACTACCTTCCATGATGACAAGGCTAAAATCCATTTGAATAAAAAAATCTTGAGAACAAACTGCCTTCCATAATGACAAGGCTACCATCCAATGGAATAACAAAAATCTCGACAACATACTACCTTCCATAATGACAAGCCTACCATCAATTGTAGTAACGAAAATCTCGACAACATACTACCTTCCATAATGACAAGGCCGCCATCCATTGTAGTAACAAAAATCTCGACAACAAACTACCTTCCATAATGACAATGCTACCATCCATTGGAGTAACAAATATCTCGACAACAGACTACCTTCCGTAATGACAAGGCTACCATCCATTGTAGTAACAAAAATCTTGACAACGTACTACCTTCCATAATGACAAGGCTACCATCCATTGGAGTAACCAACATCTCGATAACAGACTACCTTCCATAATGACAAGGCTACTATCTATTGGAATAACAAAAATCTCGACAACAAACTACCGTCCATAATGACAAGGCTACTATCTATTAGAATAACAAAAATCTCGAGAACAAACTACCGTCCATAATGACAAGGCTACGATCCATTAGAGTGACAAAAATCTCGACAATAGACTACCTTCCATAATGACTAGGCTTCCATCCATTAGAGTAACAAAGATATCGGCAACAGACTACCTTCTATAATGACAAGGCTACCATACATTGTAATAACAAAAATCTCGACAACAAACTACCTTCCACAATGGCAAGGCTACCATCCAATGGAATAACAAAAATCTCGACAACAGTCCACCTTCCATAATGACAAGGCTACCATCCATTGGAGTAACAAAAATCTCGATAATAGACTACCTTCCATAATGACTAGGCTACCATCCATTAGAGTAACAAAGATATCGACAACAAACTACCTTCTATAATGGCAAGGCTACCATACATTGTAATAACAAAAATCTCGACAACAAACTACGTTCCACAATGGCAAGGCTACCATACATTGTAGTAACAAAAATCTCGACAACAGTCTACCTTCCATAATTACAAGGCTACGATCCATTAGAGTAACAAAAATTTCGACAACAGACTACCTTCCATAATGACAAGGCTACCATCCAATGGAATAACAAAAATCTCGACAACATACTACCTTCCATAATTACAAGACTACCATCAATTGTAGTAACGAAAATCTCGACAACAGACTACTATCCATAATGACAAGGCTGCCATCCATTGGAGTAACAAAAATCTCGACAACAGACTACCTTCCATAATGACAAGGCTACCATCCATTGGAGTAACAAAAATCTCAAAAACAGACTACCTTCCATGATGACAAGGCTAAAATCCATTTGAATAAAAAAATCTCAAGAACAAACTGCCTTCCATAATGACAAGGCTACCATCCAATGGAATAACAAAAATCTCGACAACATACTACCTTCCATAATGACAAGCCTACCATCAATTGTAGTAACGAAAATCTCGACAATAGACTACCTTCCATAATGACAAGGCCGCCATACATTGTAGTAAGAAAAATCTCGACAACAAACTACCTTCCATAATGACAATGCTACCATCCATTGGAGTAACAAAAATCTCGACAACAGACTACCTTCCGTAGTGACAAGGCTACCATCCATTGTAGTAACAAAAATCTCGACAACAGACTACCTTCCATAATGACAAGGCTACCATCCATTGGAGTAACCAAAATCTCGATAACAGACTACCTTCCATAATGACAAGGCTACTATCTATTGGAATAACAAAAATCTCGAGAACAAACTACCGTCCATAATGACAAGGCTACTATCTATTAGAATAACAAAAATCTCGAGAACAAACTACCGTTCATAATGACAAGGCTACCATCCAATGGAATAAAAAAAATCTCGACAACATACTACCTTCCATAATGATAAGGCTACCATCCATTAGAGTGACAAAAATCTCGACAATAGACTACCTTCCATAATGACAAGGCTACCATCCAATAGAATAACAAAAATCTCGACAACATACTACCTTCCATAATGAAAAGGATACCATCAATTTTAGTAACGAAAATCTCGACAACATACTACCTTCCATAATGACAACGATGCCATCCATTGGAGTAACAAAAATATCGACAACAGACTACCTTCCATAATGAAAATGCTACCATCCATTGGAGTAAAAAAAATCTCGACAACAGACTACCTTCCATAATGACAATGCTACCATCCAGTGGAGTAACAAAAATATCGACAACAGACTACCTTCCATAATGACAAGGCTACCATCCATTGTAGTAACAAAAATCTCGACAACAGACTACCTTCCATAATGGCAAGGCTACCATCCATTGGAAACCAAAATCTCGATAACAGACTACCTTCCATAATGACAAGACTACCATCTATTGGAATAACAAAAATCTCGAGAACAAACTACCGTCTGTAACGACAAGGCTACCATCCAATGGAATAACAAAAATCTCGACAACATACTACCTTCCATAATGACAAGGCTACCATCCATTATAGAGACAAAAATCTCGATAATAGACTACCTTCCATAATGACTAGGCTACCATCCATTAGAGTAACAAAGATATCGACAACAAACTACCTTCTATAATGGCAAGGCTACCATACATTGTAATAACAAAAATCTCGACAACAAACTACGTTCCACAATGGCAAGGCTACCATACATTGTAGTAACAAAAATCTCGACAACAGTCTACCTTCCATAATTACAAGGCTACGATCCATTAGAGTAACAAAAATTTCGACAACAGACTACCTTCCATAATGACAAGGCTACCATCTATAGGAATTAAAAAAATCCCGATAACAAACTGCCTACCATAATTACAAGGTTACCATCCAATGGAATAACAAAAATCTCGACAACGTACTACCTCCCATAATGAAAAGGCTACCATTAATTGTAGTAATGAAAATCTCGACAACATACTACCTTCCAAAATGACAAGGATGCCATCCAATGGAATAACAAAAATCTCGACAACATACTACCTTCCATAATTACAAGACTACCATCAATTGTAGTAACGAAAATCTCGACAACAGACTACTATCCATAATGACAAGGCTGCCATCCATTGGAGTAACAAAAATCTCGACAACAGACTACCTTCCATAATGACAAGGCTACCATCCATTGGAGTAACAAAAATCTCAAAAACAGACTACCTTCCATGATGACAAGGCTAAAATCCATTTGAATAAAAAAATCTCAAGAACAAACTGCCTTCCATAATGACAAGGCTACCATCCAATGGAATAACAAAAATCTCGACAACATACTACCTTCCATAATGACAAGCCTACCATCAATTGTAGTAACGAAAATCTCGACAATAGACTACCTTCCATAATGACAAGGCCGCCATACATTGTAGTAAGAAAAATCTCGACAACAAACTACCTTCCATAATGACAATGCTACCATCCATTGGAGTAACAAAAATCTCGACAACAGACTACCTTCCGTAGTGACAAGGCTACCATCCATTGTAGTAACAAAAATCTCGACAACAGACTACCTTCCATAATGACAAGGCTACCATCCATTGGAGTAACCAAAATCTCGATAACAGACTACCTTCCATAATGACAAGGCTACTATCTATTGGAATAACAAAAATCTCGAGAACAAACTACCGTCCATAATGACAAGGCTACTATCTATTAGAATAACAAAAATCTCGAGAACAAACTACCGTCCATAATGACAAGGCTACCATCCAATGGAATAAAAAAAATCTCGACAACATACTACCTTCCATAATGATAAGGCTACCATCCATTAGAGTGACAAAAATCTCGACAATAGACTACCTTCCATAATGACAAGGCTACCATCCAATGGAATAACAAAAATCTCGACAACATACTACCTTCCATAATGAAAAGGATACCATCAATTTTAGTAACGAAAATCTCGACAACATACTACCTTCCATAATGACAACGATGCCATCCATTGGAGTAACAAAAATATCGACAACAGACTACCTTCCATAATGAAAATGCTACCATCCATTGGAGTAAAAAAAATCTCGACAACAGACTACCTTCCATAATGAAAATGCTACCATCCAGTGGAGTAACAAAAATATCGACAACAGACTACCTTCCATAATGACAAGGCTACCATCCATTGTAGTAACAAAAATCTCGACAACAGACTACCTTCCATAATGGCAAGGCTACCATCCATTGGAAACCAAAATCTCGATAACAGACTACCTTCCATAATGACAAGACTACCATCTATTGGAATAACAAAAATCTCGAGAACAAACTACCGTCTGTAACGACAAGGCTACCATCCAATGGAATAACAAAAATCTCGACAACATACTACCTTCCAAAATGACAAGGATGCCATCCATTGTAGTAACAAAAATCTTGACAACAGACTACCTTCCATAATGAATATTCTACCATCCATTGGAGTAAAAAAAATATCGACAACAGACTACCTTCCATAATGAAAAGGCTACCATCCATCGTAGAAACAAAAATCTCGACAACAGACTACCTTCCATAATGACAAGGCTACCATCCAATGGAATAACAAAAATCTCGACAACATACTACCTTCCATAATTACAAGACTACCATCAATTGTAGTAACGAAAATCTCGACAACAGACTACCTTCCATAATGACAAGGCTGCCATCCATTGGAGTAACAAAAATCTCGACAACAGACTACCTTCCATAATGACAAGGCTACCATCCATTGGAGTAACAAAAATCTCAAAAATAGACTACCTTCCATGATGACAAGGCTAAAATCCATTTGAATAAAAAAATCTTGAGAACAAACTGCCTTCCATAATGACAAGGCTACCATCCAATGGAATAACAAAAATCTCGACAACATACTACCTTCCATAATGACAAGCCTACCATCAATTGTAGTAACGAAAATCTCGACAACATACTACCTTCCATAATGACAAGGCCGCCATCCATTGTAGTAACAAAAATCTCGACAACAAACTACCTTCCATAATGACAATGCTACCATCCATTGGAGTAACAAATATCTCGACAACAGACTACCTTCCGTAATGACAAGGCTACCATCCATTGTAGTAACAAAAATCTTGACAACGTACTACCTTCCATAATGACAAGGCTACCATCCATTGGAGTAACCAACATCTCGATAACAGACTACCTTCCATAATGACAAGGCTACTATCTATTGGAATAACAAAAATCTCGACAACAAACTACCGTCCATAATGACAAGGCTACTATCTATTAGAATAACAAAAATCTCGAGAACAAACTACCGTCCATAATGACAAGGCTACGATCCATTAGAGTGACAAAAATCTCGACAATAGACTACCTTCCATAATGACTAGGCTTCCATCCATTAGAGTAACAAAGATATCGGCAACAGACTACCTTCTATAATGACAAGGCTACCATACATTGTAATAACAAAAATCTCGACAACAAACTACCTTCCACAATGGCAAGGCTACCATCCAATGGAATAACAAAAATCTCGACAACAGTCTACCTTCCATAATGACAAGGCTACCATCCATTGGAGTAACAAAAATCTCGATAATAGACTACCTTCCATAATGACTAGGCTACCATCCATTAGAGTAACAAAGATATCGACAACAAACTACCTTCTATAATGGCAAGGCTACCATACATTGTAATAACAAAAATCTCGACAACAAACTACGTTCCACAATGGCAAGGCTACCATACATTGTAGTAACAAAAATCTCGACAACAGTCTACCTTCCATAATTACAAGGCTACGATCCATTAGAGTAACAAAAATTTCGACAACAGACTACCTTCCATAATGACAAGGCTACCATCTATAGGAATTAAAAAAATCCCGATAACAAACTGCCTACCATAATTACAAGGTTACCATCCAATGGAATAACAAAAATCTCGACAACGTACTACCTCCCATAATGAAAAGGCTACCATTAATTGTAGTAATGAAAATCTCGACAACATACTACCTTCCAAAATGACAAGGATGCCATCCATTGTAGTAACAAAAATCTTGACAACAGACTACCTTCCATAATGAATATTCTACCATCCATTGGAGTAAAAAAAATATCGACAACAGACTACCTTCCATAATGAAAAGGCTACCATCCATCGTAGAAACAAAAATCTCGACAACAGACTACCTTCCATAATGACAAGGCTACCATCCAATGGAATAACAAAAATCTCGACAACATACTACCTTCCATAATTACAAGACTACCATCAATTGTAGTAACGAAAATCTCGACAACAGACTACCTTCCATAATGACAAGGCTGCCATCCATTGGAGTAACAAAAATCTCGACAACAGACTACCTTCCATAATGACAAGGCTACCATCCATTGGAGTAACAAAAATCTCAAAAATAGACTACCTTCCATGATGACAAGGCTAAAATCCATTTGAATAAAAAAATCTTGAGAACAAACTGCCTTCCATAATGACAAGGCTACCATCCAATGGAATAACAAAAATCTCGACAACATACTACCTTCCATAATGACAAGCCTACCATCAATTGTAGTAACGAAAATCTCGACAACATACTACCTTCCATAATGACAAGGCCGCCATCCATTGTAGTAACAAAAATCTCGACAACAAACTACCTTCCATAATGACAACGCTACCATCCATTGGAGTAACAAATATCTCGACAACAGACTACCTTCCGTAATGACAAGGCTACCATCCATTGTAGTAACAAAAATCTTGACAACGTACTACCTTCCATAATGACAAGGCTACCATCCATTGGAGTAACCAAAATCTCGATAACAGACTACCTTCCATAATGACAAGGCTACTATCTATTGGAATAACAAAAATCTCGACAACAAACTACCGTCCATAATGACAAGGCTACTATCTATTAGAATAACAAAAATCTCGAGAACAATCTACCGTCCATAATGACAAGGCTACGATCCATTAGAGTGACAAAAATCTCGACAATAGACTACCTTCCATAATGACTAGGCTTCCATCCATTAGAGTAACAAAGATATCGGCAACAGACTACCTTCTATAATGACAAGGCTACCATACATTGTAATAACAAAAATCTCGACAACAAACTACCTTCCACAATGGCAAGGCTACTATACATTGTAGTAACAAAAATCTCGACAACAGTCTACCTTCCATAATGACAAGGCTACCATCCATTGGAGTAACAAAAATCTCGATAATAGACTACCTTCAATAATGACAAGGCTACCATCCATTGGAGTAAAAAAAATCTCAACAACAAACTACCTTCCATAATGACAAGGCTACCATCCAATGGAGTAACAAAAATCTCGACAATAGACTACCTTCCATAATGACAAGGCTACCATCCATTGTAGTAACAAAAATCTCGACAACAGACTACCTTCCATAATGACAAGGCTACCATCCATTGGAGTAACCAAAATCTCGATAACAGACTACCTTCCATAATGACAAGGCTACCATCTATAGGAATAAAAAAAATCTCGATAACAAACTGCCTTCCATAATTACAAGGTTACCATCCAATGGAATAACAAAAATCTCGACAACATACTACCTCCCATAATGAAAAGGCTACCATTAATTGTAGTAACGAAAATCTCGACAACATACTACCTTCCAAAATGACAAGGATGCCATCCATTGTAGTAACAAAAATCTCGACAACAGACTACCTTCCATAATGAATATTCTACCATCCATTGGAGTAAAAAAAATATCGACAACAGACTACCTTCCATAATGAAAAGGCTACCATCCATCGTAGAAACAAAAATATCGACAACAGACTACCTTCCATAATGACAAGGCTACCATCCAATGGAATAACAAAAATCTCGACAACATACTACCTTCCATAATTACAAGACTACCATCAATTGTAGTAACGAAAATCTCGACAACAGACTACCTTCCATAATGACAAGGCTGCCATCCATTGGAGTAACAAAAATCTCGACAACAGACTACCTTCCATAATGACAAGGCTACCATCCATTGGAGTAACAAAAATCTCAAAAACAGACTACCTTCCATGATGACAAGGCTAAAATCCATTTGAATAAAAAAATCTCAAGAACAAACTGCCTTCCATAATGACAAGGCTACCATCCAATGGAATAACAAAAATCTCGACAACATACTACCTACCATAATGACAAGCCTACCATCAATTGTAGTAACGAAAATCTCGACAATAGACTACCTTCCATAATGACAAGGCCGCCATACATTGTAGTAACAAAAATCTCGACAACAAACTACCTTCCATAATGACAATGCTACCATCCATTGGAGTAACAAAAATCTCGACAACAGACTACCTTCCGTAGTGACAAGGCTACCATCCATTGTAGTAACAAAAATCTCGACAACAGACTACCTTCCATAATGACAAGGCTACCATCCATTGGAGTAACCAAAATCTCGATAACAGACTACCTTCCATAATGACAAGGCTACTATCTATTGGAATAACAAAAATCTCGAGAACAAACTACCGTCCATAATGACAAGGCTACTATCTATTAGAATAACAAAAATCTCGAGAACAAACTACCGTCCATAATGACAAGGCTACCATCCAATGGAATAAAAAAAATCTCGACAACATACTACCTTCCATAATGATAAGGCTACCATCCATTAGAGTGACAAAAATCTCGACAATAGACTACCTTCCATAATGACAAGGCTACCATCCAATGGAATAACAAAAATCTCGACAACATACTACCTTCCATAATGAAAAGGATACCATCAATTTTAGTAACGAAAATCTCGACAACATACTACCTTCCATAATGACAAGGATGCCATCCATTGGAGTAACAAAAATATCGACAACAGACTACCTTCCATAATGAAAATGCTACCATCCATTGGAGTAAAAAAAATCTCGACAACAGACTACCTTCCATAATGACAATGCTACCATCCAATGGAGTAACAAAAATATCGACAACAGACTACCTTCCATAATGACAAGGCTACCATCCATTGTAGTAACAAAAATCTCGACAACAGACTACCTTCCATAATGGCAAGGCTACCATCCATTGGAAACCAAAATCTCGATAACAGACTACCTTCCATAATGACAAGACTACCATCTATTGGAA
This sequence comes from Vicia faba, assembly GCA_948472305.1. Classification (NCBI taxonomy): domain Eukaryota; kingdom Viridiplantae; phylum Streptophyta; class Magnoliopsida; order Fabales; family Fabaceae; genus Vicia; species Vicia faba. The sequence continues at coordinate 764,210,756 of OX451738.1, forward strand.
TAACAAAAATCTCGAGAACATACTACCTTCCATAATGACAAGGCTACCATCCATTAGAGAGACAAAAATCTCGATAATAGACTACCTTCCATAATGACTAGGCTACCATCCATTAGAGTAACAAAGATATCAACAACAAACTACCTTCTATAATGGCAAGGCTACCATACATTGTAATAACAAAAATCTCGACAACAAACTACGTTCCACAATGGCAAGGCTACCATACATTGTAGTAACAAAAATCTCGACAACAGTCTACCTTCCATAATTACAAGGCTACGATCCATTAGAGTAACAAAAATTTCGACAACAGACTACCTTCCATAATGACAAGGCTACCATCTATAGGAATTAAAAAAATCCCGATAACAAACTGCCTACCATAATTACAAGGTTACCATCCAATGGAATAACAAAAATCTCGACAACATACTACCTCCCATAATGAAAAGGCTACCATTAATTGTAGTAATGAAAATCTCGACAACATACTACCTTCCAAAATGACAAGGATGCCATCCATTGTAGTAACAAAAATCTTGACAACAGACTACCTTCCATAATGAATATTCTACCATCCATTGGAGTAAAAAAAATATCGACAACAGACTACCTTCCATAATGAAAAGGCTACCATCCATCGTAGAAACAAAAATCTCGACAACAGACTACCTTCCATAATGACAAGGCTACCATCCAATGGAATAACAAAAATCTCGATAACTTACTACCTTCCATAATTACAAGACTACCATCAATTGTAGTAACGAAAATCTCGACAACAGACTACCTTCCATAATGACAAGGCTGCCATCCATTGGAGTAACAAAAATCTCGACAACAGACTACCTTCCATAATGACAAGGCTACCATCCATTGGAGTAACAAAAATCTCAAAAATAGACTACCTTCCATGATGACAAGGCTAAAATCCATTTGAATAAAAAAATCTTGAGAACAAACTGCCTTCCATAATGACAAGGCTACCATCCAATGGAATAACAAAAATCTCGACAACATACTACCTTCCATAATGACAAGCCTACCATCAATTGTAGTAACGAAAATCTCGACAACATACTACCTTCCATAATGACAAGGCCGCCATCAATTGTAGTAACAAAAATCTCGACAACAAACTACCTTCCATAATGACAATGCTACCATCCATTGGAGTAACAAATATCTCGACAACAGACTACCTTCCGTAATGACAAGGCTACCATCCATTGTAGTAACAAAAATCTTGACAACGTACTACCTTCCATAATGACAAGGCTACCATCCATTGGAGTAACCAAAATCTCGATAACAGACTACCTTCCATAATGACAAGGCTACTATCTATTGGAATAACAAAAATCTCGAGAACAAACTTCCGTCCATAATGACAAGGCTACTATCTATTAGAATAACAAAAATCTCGAGAACAAACTACCGTCCATAATGACAAGGCTACGATCCATTAGAGTGACAAAAATCTCGACAATAGACTACCTTCCATAATGACTAGGCTTCCATCCATTAGAGTAACAAAGATATCGGCAACAGACTACCTTCTATAATGACAAGGCTACCATACATTGTAATAACAAAAATCTCGACAACAAACTACCTTCCACAATGGCAAGGCTACTATACATTGTAGTAACAAAAATCTCGACAACAGTCTACCTTCCATAAGGACAAGGCTACCATCCATTGGAGTAACAAAAATCTCGATAATAGACTACCTTCCATAATGACAAGGCTACCATCCATTGGAGTAAAAAAAATCTCAACAACAAACTACCTTCCATAATGACAAGGCTACCATCCAATGGAGTAACAAAAATCTCGACAATAGACTACCTTCCATAATGACAAGGCTACCATCCATTGTAGTAACAAAAATCTCGACAACAGACTACCTTCCATAATGACAAGGCTACCATCCATTGGAGTAACCAAAATCTCGATAACAGACTACCTTCCATAATGACAAGGCTACCATCTATAGGAATAAAAAAAATCTCGATAACAAACTGCCTTCCATAATTACAAGGTTACCATCCAATGGAATAACAAAAATCTCGACAACATACTACCTCCCATAATGAAAAGGCTACCATTAATTGTAGTAACGAAAATCTCGACAACATACTACCTTCCAAAATGACAAGGATGCCATCCATTGTAGTAACAAAAATCTCGACAATAGACTACCTTCCATAATGAATATTCTACCATCCATTGGAGTAAAAAAAATATCGACAACAGACAACCTTCCATAATGAAAAGGCTACCATCCATCGTAGAAACAAAAATCTAGACAACAAACTACCTTCCATAATGACAAGGCTACCATCCAATGGAATAACAAAAATCTCGACAACATACTACCTTCCATAATTACAAGACTACCATCAATTATAGTAACGAAAATCTCGACAACAGTCTACCTTCCATAATGACAAGGCTGCCATCCATTGGAGTAACAAAAATCTCGACAACAGACTACCTTCCATAATGACAAGGCTACCATCCATTGGAGTAACAAAAATCTCAAAAGCAGACTACCTTCCATGATGACAAGGCTAAAAACCATTTGAATAAAAAAATCTTGAGAACAAACTGCCTTCCATAATGACAAGGCTACCATCCAATGGAATAACAAAAATCTCGACAACATACTACCTTCCATAATGACAAGCCTACCATCAATTGTAGTAACGAAAATCTCGACAACAGACTACCTTCCATAATGACAAGGCCGCCATCCATTGTAGTAACAAAAATCTCGACAACAAACTACCTTCCATAATGACAATGCTACCATCCATTGGAGTAACAAAAATCTCGACAACAGACTACCTTCCATAATGACAAGGCTACCATCCATTGTAGTAACAAAAATCTCGACAACAGACTACCTTGCATAATGACAAGGCTACCATCCACTGGAGTAACCAAAATCTCGATAACAGACTACCTTCCATAATGACAAGGCTACCATCTATTGGAATAACAAAAATCTCGAGAACAAACTACCGTCTGTAATGACAAGGCTACCATCCAATGGAATAACAAAAATCTCGACAACATACTACCTTCCATAATGACAAGGCTACCATCCATTAGAGTGACAAAAATCTCGATAATAGACTACCTTCCATAATGACTAGGCTACCATCCATTAGAGTAACAAAGATATCAACAACAAGCTACCTTCTATAATGACATGGCTACCATACATTGTAATAACAAAAATCTCGACAACAAACTACCTTCCACAATGGCAAGGCTACCATACATTGTAGTAACAAAAATCTCGACAACAGTTTACCTTCCATAATTACAAGGCTACGATCCATTAGAGTAACAAAAATTTCGACAACAGACTACCTTCCATAATGACAAGGCTACCATCTATGGGAATAAAAAAAATCTCGATAACAAACTACCTTCCATAATTACAAGGTTACCATCCAATGGAATAACAAAAATCTCGACAACATACTACCTCCCATAATGAAAAGGCTACCATTAATTGTAGTAACAAAAATCTCGACAACATACTACCTTCCAAAATGACAAGGATGCCATCCATTGTAGTAACAAAAATCTCGACAACAGACTACCTTCCATAATAAATATTCTACCATCCATTGGAGTAAAAAAAATATCGACAACAGACTACCTTCCATAATGAAAAGGCTACCATCCGTCGTAGTAACAAAAATCTCGACAACAGACTACCTTCCATAATGACAAGGCTACCATCCAATGGAATAACAAAAATCTCGACAACATACTACCTTCCATAATTACAAGACTACCATCAATTGTAGTAACGAAAATCTCGACAATAGACTACCTTCCATAATGACAAGGCTGCCATCCATTGGAGTAACAAAAATCTCGACAACAGACTACCTTCCATAATGACAAGGCTACCATCCATTGGAGTAACAAAAATCTCCAAAACAGACTACCTTCCATGATGACAAGGCTAAAATCCATTTGAATAAAAAAATCTTGAGAACAAACTGCCTTCCATAATGACAAGGCTACCATCCAATGGAATAACAAAAATCTCGACAACATACTACCTTCCATAATGACAAGCCTACCATCAATTGTAGTAACGAAAATCTCGACAACAGACTACCTTCCATAATGACAAGGCCGCCATCCATTGTAGTAACAAAAATCTCGACAACAAACTACCTTCCATAATGACAATGCTACCATCCATTGGAGTAACAAAAATCTCGACAACAGACTACCTTCCATAATGACAAGGCTACCATCCATTGTAGTAACAAAAATCTCGACAACAGACTACCTTGCATAATGACAAGGCTACCATCCACTGGAGTAACCAAAATCTCGATAACAGACTACCTTCCATAATGACAAGGCTACCATCTATTGGAATAACAAAAATCTCGAGAACAAACTACCGTCTGTAATGACAAGGCTACTATCCAATGGAATAACAAAAATCTCGACAACATACTACCTTCCATAATGACAAGGCTACCATCCATTAGAGTGACAAAAATCTCGACAATAGACTACCTTCCATAATGACTAGGCTTCCATCCATTAGAGTAACAAAGATATCGGCAACAGACTACCTTCTATAATGACAAGGCTACCATACATTGTAATAACAAAAATCTCGACAACAAACTACCTTCCACAATGGCAAGGCTACTATACATTATAGTAACAAAAATCTCAACTACAGTCTGCCTTCCATAATGACAAGGCTACCATCCAATGGAATAACAAAAATCTCGACAACGTACTACCTCCCATAATGAAAAGGCTACCATCAATTGTAGTAACGAAAATCTCGACAACATACTACCTTCCATAATGACAAGGATGCCATCCATTGTAGTAACAAAAATCTCGATAACAGACTACCTTCCATAATGAATATTCTACCATCCAATGGAATAACAAAAATCTCGACTACATACTACCTTCCATAATGATAAGACTACCATCATTTGTAGTAATGAAAATCTCGACAACAGACTACCTTCCATAATGACAAGGCTGTCATCCATTGGAGTAACAAAAATATCGACAACAGAATACCTTCCATTATGACTAGGCTACCATCCATTGAAGTAACAAAGATATCGACAACAAACTTCCTTCCATAATGGCAAGGCTACCATCTATAGGAATAAAATAAATCTCGAAAATAGACTGCCTTCCATAATGACAGGGTTGCCATCCATTGGAGTAACAAAAATCTCAAAAACAGACTACCTTCCATAATGACAAGGCTAAAATCCATTTGAATAAAAAAATCTCGAGAACATACTGCCTTACATAATGACAAGGCTACCATCCAATGGAATAACAAAAATCTCGACAACATACTACCTTCCATAATGACAAGCCTACCATCAATTGTAGTAACGAAAATCTCGACAATAGACTACCTTCCATAATGACAAGGCCGCCATCCATTGTAGTAACAAAAATCTCGACAACAAACTACCTTCCATAATGACAATGCTACCATCCATTGGAGTAACAAAAATCTCGACAACAGACTACCTTCCATAATGACAAGGTTACCATCCAATGTTGTAACAAAAATATCGACAATAGACTACCTTCCATAATGACAAGACTACCATCAATTATAGTAACAAAAATCTCGACAACAGACTACCTTCCACAATGACAAGGCTGCCTTCCATTGGAGTAACAAAAATATCGACAACAGGATACCTTCCATTATAACTAGGTTACCATCCATTGAAGTAACAAAGATATCGACAACAGACAACCTTCCGTAATGACAAGGCTACCATCTATAGGAATAAAATAAATCTCGAGATCAGACTGCCTTCCATAATGACAAGGCTACCATCAAATGGAATAACAAAAATCTCGACAACATACTACCTTCCATAATGACAAGACTACCATCAATTGTAGTAACGAAAATCTCGACAACAGACTACCTTCCATAATGACAAGGTTACCATCCATTGTAGTAACAAAAATATCAACAACAAACTACCTTCCATAATGTCAATGCTACGATCCATTGGAGTAACAAAAATCTCGACAACATAGTACCTTCCATAATGACAAGGATACCATCAATTGTAGTAACCAAAATCTCGACAATAGACTACCTTCAATAAAGACAAGGCTACCATCCATTGGAGTAACAAAAATCTCGAAAACAGACTACTTTCCATAATGACAAGGCTAAAATCCTTTGGAATAAAAAAATCTCGAGAACAGACTGCCTTCCATAATGACAAGGCTACCATCCAATGGAATAACAAAAATCTCGACAACATACTACCTTCCATAATGACAAGACTACCATCAATTATAGTAACAAAAATCTCGACAACAGACTACGTTCCATAATGACAAGGCTGCCATCCATTGTAGTAACAAAAATCTCGATAACAAACTACCTTCCATAATTACAATGCTACCATCCATTGGAGTAACAAAAATCTCGACAACAGACTACCTTCCATAATGACAAGGCTACCATCCATTGGAGTAATAAAAATCTTTATAACAGACTACCTTACATAATGACAAGGCTACCATCTATTGGAATAACAAAAATCTCGAGAATAAACTACCGTCCATAATGACAAGGCTACCATCCAATGGAATAAAAAAAATCTCAAGAACATACTACCTTCCATAATGACAAGGCTACCATCCATTAGAGTAACAAAGATATCAGCAACAGACTACCTTCTATAATGACAAGGCTACCATACATTGTAATAACAAAAATCTCGTAAACAAACTACCTTCCACAATGGCAAGGCTACCATACATTGTAGTAACAAAAATCTCGACAATAGTCTACCTTCCGTAATGACAAGGCTACCATCCATTGGAGTAACAAAAATCTCGAAAATAGACTACCTTCCATAATGACAAGGCTACCATCCATTGGAGTAACAAAAATCTCGACAACAAACTACCTTCCATAATGACAAGGCTACCAGCCATTAGAGTAACAAAAATCTCGACAACAGACTACCTTCCATAGTGACAAGGCTACCATCCATTAGAGTAACAAAAATTTCGAAAATAGACTACCTTCCATAATGGCAAGGCTACCATCTATAGGAATAAAAAAAATGTCGATAACTGACTGCCTTCCATAATGACAAGGCTACCATCCAATGGAATAACAAAAATCTTGACAACATACTACCTTCCATAAAGAAAAGGCTACCATCAATTGTAGTAACGAAAATCTCGACAACATACTACCTTCCATAATGACAAGGAAGCCATCCATTGTAGTAACGAAACTCTCTACAAAAGACTACCTTCCATAATGAAAATGCTACCATCCATTGGAGTAACCAAAATCTCGATAATAGACTACCTTCCATAATGACAAGGCTACCATCTATTGGAATAACAAAAATCTCAAGAACAGACTACCGTCCATAAATACAGGGCTACCATCCAATGGAATAATAAAAATCTCGACAACATACTACCTTTCATAATGACAAGGCTACCATCAATTAGAGTGTCAAAAAACTCGACAATAGACTACCTTCCATAATGAGTAGGCTACCATCCATTAGAGTAACAAAGTTATCGACAATAGACTACCTTCTATAATGACAAGGCTACTATACATTGTAATAACAAAAATCACGACAACAAACTACCTTTAACAATGACAAGGCTACCATACATTGTAGTAACAAAAATCTTGACAACAATCTACCTTCCATAATGACAAGGCTATCATCCATTGGAGTAACAAAAATTTCGACAATAGACTACCTTCCATAATGACAAGGCTACCATCCATTGGAGTAACAAAAATCTAGACAACAAACTACCTTCCATAATGACAAGGCTAGCATCCATTAGAGTAACAAAAATATCGACAATAGACTACCTTCCATAATGACAAGGCTACGATCCATTAGAGTAACAAAAATTTCGACAACAGACTACCTTCCATAACGACAAGGCTACCATGCATTGGAGTAATGAAAATATCAACAAGAGATTACCCTACATAATGACAAGGCTACCATCCATTGGAGTAACAAAAAGCTCGTAAACAGACTACCTTCGATAATGACAAGGCTACCATCAATTGGAGTGACAAAAATCTCGACAATAGACTACCTTCCATAATGACAAGGCTACCATCAATCGGAGTAACAAAATCTCTACAATAGACTACCTTTCATTATGACATGGCTACCATCCATTAGAGTAACAAAAATCTCGACAACAAACTACCTTCCAAAAAGATAAGGCTACCATCCATTGGAATAACAAAAATATTGATAACAAACAACGTTCCATAATGACAAGGCTACCATCCATTGGAGTAACAAAATTATCGACAACAGACTAACTTCCATAATGACAAGGCTACCATCTATTGGAATAACAAAAATCTCGAGAACAGACTACCTTCCATAATGACAAGGCTATAATCCAATGGAATAACAAAAATCTCGACAACATACTACCTTCCATAATGACAAGGCGACCATCCATTAGAGTGACAAAAATCTCGACAATAGACTACCTTCCATAATTACTAGGCTACCATCCATTGGAGTAACAAAAATCTCGACAACAAACTACCTTCCATAATGACAAGGCTACCATCCATTAGAGTAACAAAAATCTCGACAACAGACTACCTTCCCTAATGACAAGGAAACCATCCATTGGAGTAATGAAAATATCAACAGGAGACTACCTTTCATAATGACAAGGCTACCATGCATTGGAGTAATGAAAATATCAATAAGAGACTACCTTCCACAATGACAAGGCTACCATCCATTGGAGTAACAAATAGCTCGCCAACAGACTACCTTCCATAATGACAAGGCTACCATCCATTGGAGTGACAAAATCTCGACAACATACTACTTTTAATTATGACATGGCTACTATCCATTGGAGTGACAAAAATCTCGACAACAAACTACCTACCAAAATGAAAAGGAAACCATCCATTCGAATCACAAAAATATCGACAACAAACTACATTCCATAATGACAGGGCTCTCATCCATTTGAGTAACAAAAATATAGACAACATACTACTTTCCATAATGACAAGGCTATCATCCAATGGAATAACCAAAATCTCGACAACATACTACCTTCCATAATGACAAGGCTACCATAAATTGTAGTAACCAAAATCTCGACAATAGACTACCTTCCATAATGACAAGGCTGCCATCCAATGTAGTAACAAAAATCTCGACAACAGACTACCTTCCATAATGATAATGCTACCATCCATTGGAGTAACAAAAAATATCGACATCAGACTACCTTCCATAATGACAATGCTACCATCCATTGTACTGACAAAATTATCGACAACAGACTACCTTCCATAATGACAAGGCTACCATCCAATGGAATAACAAAAATCTCGACAAAATACTAGCTTCCATAATGACAAGGATGACATCCATTGTAGTAACAAAAATCTCGACAACAGACTACCTTCCATAATGAAAATGCTACCATCCATTGGAATAATAAAAATATCGACAACAAACTACGTTCCATAATGACAAGGCTACCATCCATTGGAGTAACAAAAATATCGACAACAAGCTACCTTCCATAATGACAATGCTACCATCCATTGGAGTAACAAAAATCTCGACAACATACTACCTTCCATAATGACAAGGCTACCATCCATTGTAGTAACAAAAATCTCGACAACAGACTACCTTCCATAATGACAAGGCTACCATCCATTGGAGTAACAAAAATCTCGATAACAGACTACCTTCCATAATGACAAGGCTACTATTTATTGGAATAACAAAAATCTCGAGAACAAACTACCATCCATAATGACAAGGCTACCATCCAATGGAATAAAAAAAATCTCGACAACATACTACCTTCCATAATGACAAGGCTATCATCCATTAGAGTGACAAAAATCTCGACAATAGACTACCTTCCATAATGACTAGGCTACCATCCATTAGAGTAACAAAGATATCGACAACAAACTACCTTCTACAATGGAAAGGCTACCATACATTGTAGTAACAAAAATCTCGACAACAGTCTACCTTCCATAATGACAAGGCTACCATCCATTGTAGTAAAAAAACTCTCGACAACAGACTACCTTCCATAATGATATGGCTACCATCCATTGGAATAACAAAAATATCGACAACAAACTATGTTCCATAATGACAAGACTACCATCCATTGGAGTAACAAAAATATCGATAACAGACTACCTTCCATAATGACAAGGCTACAATCCATAGGAGTAACAAAAATATAGACAACAAACTTCCTTCCATAATGACAAGGCTAACATCCATTGGAGCCACCAAAATCTCGACAACAGACAACTTCCATAATGACAAGGCTACCATCTATTGGAATAACAAAAATCTCGAGAACAGACTACCTTCCATAAGGACAAGGCTATAATCCAATGGAATAACAAAAATCTCGACAGCATACTACCTTCCATAATGACAAGGCGACCATCCATTAGAGTGACAAAAATCTCGACAATAGACTACCTTCCATAATGACTAGGCTACCATCCATTAGAGTAACAAAGATATCGACAACAAACTACCTTCTACAATGGAAAGGCTACCATACATTGTAGTAACAAAAATCTCGACAACAGTCTACCTTCCATAATGACAAGGCTACCATCCATTGTAGTAAAAAAAATCTCGACAATAGACTACCTTCCATAATGATATGGCTACCATCCATTGGAATAACAAAAATATCGACAACAAACTACGTTCCATAATGACAAGACTACCATCCATTGGAGTAACAAAAATATCAACAACAGACAACCTTCCATAATGACAAGGCTACCATCCATAGGAGTAACAAAAATATAGACAACAAACTTCCTTCCATAATGACAAGGCTAACATCCATTGGAGCCACCAAAATCTCGACAACAGACAACTTCCATAATGACAAGGCTACCATCTATTGGAATAACTAAAATCTCGAGAACAGACTACCTTACATAAGGACAAGGCTATAATCCAATGGAATAACAAAAATCTCGACAACATACTACCTTCCATAATGACTAGGCTACCATCCATTGGAGGTACAAAAATCTCGACAACAAACTACCTTCCATAATGACAAGGCTACCATCCATTACAGTAACAAAAATCTCGACAACAGACTACCTTCCATAATGACAAGGCAACCATCCATTGGAGTAATGAAAATATCAACAACAGACTACCTTCCATAATGACAAGGCTACCATGCATTAGAGTAATGAAAATATCAACAAGAGACTACCTTCCATAATGACAAGGCTACCATCCATTGGAGTAACAAATAGCTCGCTAACAAACTACCTTCCATAATGACAAGGCTACCATCCATTGGAGGAACAAAATCTCGACAACATACTACCTTTCTTTATGACATGGCTACTATCCATTAGAGTGACAAAAATCCCGACAACAAACTACCTACCAAAATGATAAGGAAACCATCCATTCGAATCACAAAAATATCGACAACAAACTACGTTCCATAATGACAGGGCTACCATCCATTGGAGTAACGAAAATATAGACAACAGACTGCTTTCCATAATGACAAGGCTACCATCCAATGGAATAACAAAAATCTCGACAACATACTACCTTCCATAATCAAAAGGCTACCATAAATTGTAGTAACCAAAATCTCAACAACATACTACCTTCCATAATGACAAGGATGCCATTCATTGTAGTAACAAAAATCTCGACAACAGACTACCTTCCATAATGAAAATGCTACCATCCATTGGAATAACAAAAATCTCGACAACAAACTACCTTCCATAATGACAAGGCTACCATCCATTGTAGTGACAAAAATATCGACAATAGACTACCTTCCATAATGACAAGGCTACCATCCAATGGAATAACAAAAATCTCGACAACATACTACCTTCCATAATGAGAAGGATGCCATCCATTGTAGTAACAAAAATCTCGACAACAGACTACCTTCCATAATGAAAATGCTACCATCCATTGGAATAACAAAAATATCGACAACAAACTACGTTCCATAATGACAAGACTACCATCCATTGGAGTAACAAAAATATCGACAACAGACTACCTTCCATAATGACAAGGCTACAATCCATAGGAGTAACAAAAATATAGACAACAAACTTCCTTCCATAATGACAAGGCTAACATCCATTGGAGCCACCAAAATCTCGACAACAGACAACTTCCATAATGACAAGGCTACCATCTATTGGAATAACAAAAATCTCGAGAACAGACTACCTTCCATAAGGACAAGGCTATAATCCAATGGAATAACAAAAATCTCGACAACATACTACCTTCCATAATGACAAGGCGACCATCCATTAGAGTGACAAAAATCTCGACAATAGACTACCTTCCATAATGACTAGGCTACCATCCATTAGAGTAACAAAGATATCGACAACAAACTACCTTCTACAATGGAAAGGCTACCATACATTGTAGTAACAAAAATCTCGACAACAGTCTACCTTCCATAATGACAAGGCTACCATCCATTGTAGTAAAAAAAATCTCGACAATAGACTACCTTCCATAATGATATGGCTACCATCCATTGGAATAACAAAAATATCGACAACAAACTACGTTCCATAATGACAAGACTACCATCCATTGGAGTAACAAAAATATCGACAACAGACAACCTTCCATAATGACAAGGCTACCATCCATAGGAGTAACAAAAATATGGACAACAAACTTCCTTCCATAATGACAAGGCTAACATCCATTGGAGCCACCAAAATCTCGACAACAGACTACCTTCCATAATGACAAGGCTACCATCTATTGGAATAACTAAAATCTCGAGAACAGACTACCTTACATAAGGACAAGGCTATAATCCAATGGAATAACAAAAATCTCGACAACAAACTACCTTCCATAATGACAAGGCTACCATCCATTACAGTAACAAAAATCTCGACAACAGACTACCTTCCATAATGACAAGGCAACCATCCATTGGAGTAATGAAAATATCAACAACAGACTACCTTCCATAATGACAAGGCTACCATGCATTGGAGTAATGAAAATATCAACAAGAGACTACCTTCCATAATGACAAGGCTACCATCCATTGGAGTAACAAATAGCTCGCTAACAAACTACCTTCCATAATGACAAGGCTACCATCCATTGGAGGAACAAAATCTCGACAACATACTACCTTTCTTTATGACATGGCTACTATCCATTGGAGTGACAAAAATCCCGACAACAAACTACCTACCAAAATGATAAGGAAACCATCCATTCGAATCACAAAAATATCGACAACAAACTACGTTCCATAATGACAGGGCTACCATCCATTGGAGTAACGAAAATATAGACAACAGACTGCTTTCCATAATGACAAGGCTACCATCCAATGGAATAACAAAAATCTCGACAACATACTACCTTCCATAATCAAAAGGCTACCATAAATTGTAGTAACCAAAATCTCAACAACATACTACCTTCCATAATGACAAGGATGCCATTCATTGTAGTAACAAAAATCTCGACAACAGACTACCTTCCATAATGAAAATGCTACCATCCATTGGAATACCAAAAATCTCGACAACAAACTACCTTCCATAATGACAAGGCTACCATCCATTGTAGTGACAAAAATATCGACAATAGACTACCTTCCATAATGACAAGGCTACCATCCAATGGAATAACAAAAATCTCGACAACGTACTACCTTCCATAATGAGAAGGATGCCATGCATTGTAGTAACAAAAATCTCGACAACAGACTACCTTCCATAATGAAAATGCTACCATCCATTGGAATAATAAAAATATCGACAACAAACTATGTTCCATAATGACAAGGCTACCATCCATTGGAGTAACAAAAATATCGACAACAAGCTACCTTCCATAATGACAATGCTACCATCCATTGGAGTAACCAAAATCTCGACAACAGACTACCATCCATAATGACAAGGCTACCATCCATTGGAGTAACAAAAATCTCGATGACAGACTACCTTCCATAATGACAAGGCTACCATCCAATGGAATAAAAAAAATCTCGACAACATACTACCTTCTATAATGACAAGGCTATCATCCATTAGAGTGACAAAAATTTCGACAATAGACTACCTTCCATAATGACTAGGCTACCATCCATTAGAGTGACAAAAATATCGATAATAGACTACCTTCCATAATGACTAGGCTACCATCCATTAGAGTAACAAAGATATCGACAACAGACTACCTTCTACAATGGAAAGGCTACCATACACTGTAGTAACAAAACTCTCGACAACAGTGTACCTTCCATAATGACAAGGCTACCATCCATTGGAGTAACAAAAATCTCGACAATAGACTACCTTCCATAATGAGAAGGCTACCATCCATTGGAGTAACAAAAATCTCGACAACAAACTACCTTCCATAATGACAAGGCTACCATCCATTAGAGTAACAAAAATCTCGACAACAGATTACCTTCCATAATGACAAGGCTACGATCCATTAGAGTAACAAAAATTTCGTCAACAGACTACCTTCCATAATGATAAGGCTACCATCTATAGGAATAAAAAAAATCTCGATAACAGACTGCCTTCCAAAATGACAAGGCTACCATCCAATGGAATAACATAAATCTCGACAACATACTACCTTCCATAATGAAAAGGCTACCATCAATTGTAGTAACGAAAATCTCGACAAGATACTACCTTCCATAATGACAAGGATGCCATCCATTGTAGTAACAAAAATATCAAAAACAGACTACCTTCCATAATTAAAATGCTACCATCCATTGAAGTAAAAAAATCTCGACAACAGACTACCTTCCATAATGAAAAGGCTCCATCCATTGTAGTAACAAAAATCTCGACAATAGACTACCTTCCATAATGACAAGGCTACCATCTAATGGAATAACAAAAATCTCGACAACATAGTTCCTTCCATAATGACAAGACTACCATCCATTCTAGTGATTAAAATATCAACAAGAGACTACCTTCCATAATGACAAGGCTACCATCCGATGGAATAACAAAAATCTCGACAACATACTTCCTTCCATAATGACAAGAATGCCATCCATTGTAATAAAAAAAATCTCGACAACAGACTACCTTCCATAATGATATGGCTACCATCCATTGGAATAACACAAATATCGACAGCAAACTACCTTCCATAATGACAAGGTTACCATCTATTGGAATAACAAAAATCTCGACAACAGACTACCTTCCATAATGACTAGGCTACCATCCATTGGAGTAACAAAAATCTCGACAACAAACTTCCTTCCATAATGACAAGGCTACCATCCATTGGAGTCACCAAAATCTCGACAACAGACAACTTCCATAATGACAAGGCTACCATCTATTAGAATAACAAAAATCTCGAGAACAGACTACCTTCCATAATGACAAGGCTATAATCTAATGGAATAACAAAAATCTCGACAACATACTACCTTCCATAATGACAAGGCGACCATCCATTAGAGTGACAAAAATCTCGACAATAGACTACCTTCCATAATGACTAGGCTACCATCCATTGGAGTAACAAAAATCTCGATAACAAACTACCTTCCATAATGACAAGGTACCATCCATTAGAGTAACAAAAATCTCGACAACAAACTACCTTCCATAATGACAACGCAACCATCCATTGGAGTAATGAAAATATCAACAAGAGACTACCTTCCATAATGACAAGGCTACCATGCATTGGAGTAATGAAAATATCAATAAGAGACTACCTTCCATAATGACAAGGCTACCATCCATTGGAGTAACAAATAGCTCGCCAACAAACTACCTTCCATAATGACAAGGCTACCATCCATTTGAGGAACAAAATCTCGACAACATACTACCTTTCATTATGACATGGCTACTATCCATTGGAGTGACAAAAATCCCGACAACAAACTACCTACCAAAATGATAAGGAAACCATCCATTCGAATCACAAAAATATCGACAACAAACTATGTTCCATAATGACAGGGCTACCATCCATTGGAGTAACAAAAATATAGACAACAGACTACTTTCCATAATAAAAAGGCTACCATCCAATGGAATAACAAAAATCTCGACAACATACTACCTTCCATAATCACAAGGCTACCATAAATTATAGTAACCAAAATCTCGACAACATACTACCTTCCATAATGACAAGGATGCCATCCATTGTAGTAACAAAAATCTCGACAACAGACTACCTTCCATAATGAAAATGCTACCATCCATTGGAATAACAAAAATCTCGACAACAAACTACCTTCGATAATGACAAGGCTACTATCTATTAGAGTGACAAAAATCTCGTCAATAGACTACCTTCCCTAATGACAAGGCTAACATCAATTGGAGTAACAAAATCTGGATAACAGACTACCTTTCATTTTGACATGGCTACTATCCATTGGAGTAACAAAAATCTCGACAATAAACTACCTTCCAAAATGATATGGCTACCATCCATTGGAATAACAAAAATATCGACAACAAACTACGTTCCATAATGACAAGGCTACCATCCATTGGAGTAACAAAAATATCGACAACAGACTACCTTTCATAATGACAAGGCTACCATCCATTGGAGTAACAAAAATTTAGACAGCAAACTACCTTCCATAATGACAAGGCTACCATCTATTGGAATAACAAAAATCTCGACAACAGACTACCTTCCATAATGACTAGGCTACCATCCATTGGAGTAACAAAAATCTCGACAACAAACTTCCTTCCATAATGACAAGGCTACCATCCATTGGAGTCACCAAAATCTCGACAACAGACAACTTCCATAATGACAAGGCTACCATCTATTAGAATAACAAAAATCTCGAGAACAGACTACCTTCCATAATGACAAGGCAATAATCTAATGGAATAACAAAAATCTCGACAACATACTACCTTCCATAATGACAAGGCGACCATCCATTAGAGTGACAAAAATCTCGACAATAGACTACCTTCCATAATGACTAGGCTACCATCCATTGGAGTAACAAAAATCTCGACAACAAACTACCTTCCATAATGACAACGCAACCATCCATTGGAGTAATGAAAATATCAACAAGAGACTACCTTCCATAATGACAAGGCTACCATGCATTGGAGTAATGAAAATATCAACAAGAGACTACCTTCCATAATGACAAGGCTACCATCCATTGGAGTAACAAATAGCTCGCCAACAAACTACCTTCTATAATGACAAGGCTACCATCCATTTGAGGAAAAAAATCTCGACAACATACTACCTTTCATTATGACATGGCTACTATCCATTGGAGTGACAAAAATCCCGACAACAAACTACCTACCAAAATGATAAGGAAACCATCCATTTGAATCACAAAAATATCGACAACAAACTATGTTCCATAATGACAGGGCTACCATCCATTGGAGTAACAAAAATATAGACAACAGACTACTTTCCATAATAAAAAGGCTACCATCCAATGGAATAACAAAAATCTCGACAACATACTACCTTCCATAATCACAAGGCTACCATAAATTGTAGTAACCAAAATCTCGACAACATACTACCTTCCATAATGACAAGGATGCCATCCATTGTAGTAACAAAAATCTCGACAACAGACTACCTTCCATAATGAAAATGCTACCATCCATTGGAATAACAAAAATCTCGACAACAAACTACCTTCGATAATGACAAGGCTACTATCTATTAGAGTGACAAAAATCTCGTCAATAGACTACCTTCCCTAATGACAAGGCTAACATCAATTGGAGTAACAAAATCTGGATAACAGACTACCTTTCATTTTGACATGGCTACTATCCATTGGAGTAACAAAAATCTCGACAATAAACTACCTTCCAAAATGATATGGCTACCATCCATTGGAATAACAAAATTATCGACAACAAACTACGTTCCATAATGACAAGGCTACCATCCATTGGAGTAAAAAAATATCGACAACAGACTACCTTTCATAATGACAAGGCTACCATCCATTGGAGTAACAAAAATCTAGACAGCAAACTACCTTCCATAATGACAAGGCTACCATCTATTGGAATAACAAAAATCTCGACAACAGACTACCTTCCATAATGACTAGGCTACCATCCATTGGAGTAACAAAAATCTCGACAACAAACTACCTTCCATAATGACAAGGCTACCATCCATTTGAGTAACAAAAATCTAGACAGCAAACTACCTTCCATAATGACTAGGCTACCATCTATTGGAATAACAAAAATCTCGACAACAGACTACCTTCCATAATGACTAGGCTACCATCCATTGGAGTAACAAAAATCTCGACAACAAACTACCTTCCATAATGACAAGCCTACCATCAATTAGAGTAACAAAAATCTCGACAACAGACTACCTTCCATAATGACAAGGCTACCATCTATAGGAATAAAAAAAATCACGATAACAGACTGCCTTCCAAAATGACAAGGCTACCATCCAATGGAATAACATAAATCTCGACAACATACTACCTTCCATAATGAAAAGGCTACCATCAATTGTAGTAACGAAAATCTCGACAAGATACAACCTTCCATAATGACAAGGATGCCATCCATTGTAGTAACAAAAATATCAAAAACAGACTAGCTTCCATAATGAAAATGCTACCATCCATTGGAGTAAAAAAATCTCGACAACAGACTACCTTCCATAATGAAAAGGCTACCATCCATTGTAGTAACAAAAATCTCGACAACAGACTACCTTCCATAATAACAAGGCTACCATCCAATGGAATAACAAAAATCTCGACAACATACTACCTTCCATAATGACAAGACTACCATCCATTGCAGTGACAAAAATATCGACAAGAGACTACATTCCATAATGACAAGGCTACCATCCGATGGAATAACAAAAATCTCGACAACATACTACCTTCCATAATGACAAGGATGCCATCCATTGTAGTAAAAAAAATCTCGACAACAGACTACCTTCCATAATCATATGGCTACCATCCATTGGAATAACAAAAATATCGACAAAAAACTACGTTCCATAATGACAAGACTACCATCCATTGGAGTAACAAAAATATCGACAACAGACTACCTTCAATAATGACGAGGCTACCATCCATTGGAGTAACAATAATATAGACAACAAACTTCCTTCCATAATGACAAGGCTACCATCCATTGGAGTCACCAAAATCTCGACAACAGACAACTTCCATAATGACAAGGCTACCATCTATTGGAATAACAAAAATCTTGAGAACAGACTACCTTACATAAGGACAAGGCTATAATCCAATGGAATAACAAAAATCTCGACAACATACTACCTTCCATAATGACTAGGCTACCATCCATTGGAGTAACAAAAATCTCGACAACAAACTACCTTCCATAATGACAAGGCTACCATCCATTACAGTAACAAAAATCTCGACAACAGACTACCTTCCATAATGACAAGGCAACCATCCATTGGAGTAATGAAAATATCAACAACAGACTACCTTCCATAATGACAAGGCTACCATGCATTGGAGTAATGAAAATATCAACAAGAGACTACCTTCCATAATGACAAGGCTACCATCCATTGGAGTAACAAATAGCTCGCTAACAAACTACCTTCCATAATGACAAGGCTACCATCCATTGGAGGAACAAAATCTCGACAACATACTACCTTTCATTATGACATGGCTACTATCCATTGGAGTGACAAAAATCCCGACAACACACTACCTACCAAAATGATAAGGAAACCATCCATTCGAATCACAAAAATATCGACAACAAACTACGTTCCATAATGACAGGGCTACCATCCATTGGAGTAACGAAAATATAGACAACAGACTGCTTTCCATAATGACAAGGCTACCATCCAATGGAATAACAAAAATCTCGACAACATACTACCTTCCATAATCAAAAGGCTACCATAAATTGTAGTAACCAAAATCTCAACAACATACTACCTTCCATAATGACAAGGATGCCATTCATTGTAGTAACAAAAATCTCGACAACAGACTACCTTCCATAATGAAAATGCTACCATCCATTGGAATAACAAAAATCTCGACAACAAACTACCTTCCATAATGACAAGGCTACCATCCATTGTAGTGACAAAAATATCGACAATAGACTACCTTCCATAATGACAAGGCTACCATCCAATGGAATAACAAAAATCTCGACAACATACTACCTTCCATAATGAGAAGGATGCCATCCATTGTAGTAACAAAAATCTCGACAACAGACTACCTTCCATAATGAAAATGCTACCATCCATTGGAATAATAAAAATATCGACAACAAACTACGTTCCATAATGACAAGGCTACCATCCATTGGAGTAACAAAAATATCGACAACAAGCTACCTTCCATAATGACAATGCTACCATCCATTGGAGTAACCAAAATCTCGACAACAGACTACCATCCATAATGACAAGGCTACCATCCATTGGAGTAACAAAAATCTCGATAACAGACTACCTTCCATAATGACAAGGCTACCATCCAATGGAATAAAAAAAATCTCGACAACATACTACCTTCTATAATGACAAGGCTATCATCCATTAGAGTGACAAAAATCTCGACAATAGACTACCTTCCATAATGACTAGGCTACCATCCATTAGAGTGACAAAAATATCGATAATAGACTACCTTCCATAATGACTAGGCTACCATCCATTAGAGTAACAAAGATATCGACAACAGACTACCTTCTACAATGGAAAGGCTACCATACACTGTAGTAACAAAAATCTCGACAACAGTGTACCTTCCATAATGACAAGGCTACCATCCATTGGAGTAACAAAAATCTCGACAATAGACTACCTTCCATAATGAGAAGGCTACCATCCATTGGAGTAACAAAAATCTCGACAACAAACTACCTTCCATAATGACAAGGCTACCATCCATTAGAGTAACAAAAATCTCGACAACAGACTACCTTCCATAATGACAAGGCTACGATCCATTAGAGTAACAAAAATTTCGTCAACAGACTACCTTCCATAATGATAAGGCTACCATCTATAGGAATACAAAAAATCTCGATAACAGACTGCCTTCCAAAATGACAAGGCTACCATCCAATGGAATAACATAAATCTCGACAACATACTACCTTCCATAATGAAAAGGCTACCATCAATTGTAGTAACGAAAATCTCGACAAGATACTACCTTCCAATATGACAAGGATGCCATCCATTGTAGTAACAAAAATATCAAAAACAGACTACCTTCCATAATTAAAATGCTACCATCCATTGGAGTAAAAAAATCTCGACAACAGACTACCTTCAATAATGAAAAGGCTCCATCCATTGTAGTAACAAAAATCTCGACAATAGACTACCTTCCATAATGACAAGGCTACCATCTAATGGAATAACAAAAATCTCGACAACATAGTTCCTTCCATAATGACAAGACTACCATCCATTCTAGTGATTAAAATATCAACAAGAGACTACCTTCCATAATGACAAGGCTACCATCCGATGGAATAACAAAAATCTCGACAACATACTTCCTTCCATAATGACAAGAATGCCATCCATTGTAATAAAAAAAATCTCGACAACAGACTACCTTCCATAATGATATGGCTACCATCCATTGGAATAACACAAATATCGACATCAAACTACCTTCCATAATGACAAGGTTACCATCTATTGGAATAACAAAAATCTCGACAACAGACTACCTTCCATAATGACTAGGCTACCATCCATTGGAGTAACAAAAATCTCGACAACAAACTTCCTTCCATATGATAAGGCTACCATCCATTGGAGTCACCAAAATCTCGACAACAGACAACTTCCATAATGACAAGGCTACCATCTATTAGAATAACAAAAATCTCGAGAACAGACTACCTTCCATAATGACAAGGCTATAATCTAATGGAATAACAAAAATCTCGACAACATACTACCTTCCATAATGACAAGGCGACCATCCATTAGAGTGACAAAAATCTCGACAATAGACTACCTTCCATAATGACTAGGCTACCATCCATTGGAGTAACAAAAATCTCGATAACAAACTACCTTCCATAATGACAAGGTACCATCCATTAGAGTAACAAAAATCTCGACAACAAACTACCTTGTATAATGACAACGCAACCATCCATTGGAGTAATGAAAATATCAACAAGAGACTACCTTCCATAATGACAAGGCTACCATGCATTAGAGTAATGAAAATATCAACAAGAGACTACCTTCCATAATGACAAGGCTACCATCCATTGGAGTAACAAATAGCTCGCCAACAAACTACCTTCCATAATGACAAGGCTACCATCCATTTGAGGAACAAAATCTCGACAACATACTACCTTTCATTATGACATGGCTACTATCCATTGGAGTGACAAAAATCCCGACAACAAACTACCTACCAAAATGATAAGGAAACCATCCATTCGAATCACAAAAATATCGACAACAAACTATGTTCCATAATGACAGGGCTACCATCCATTGGAGTAACAAAAATATAGACAACAGACTACTTTCCATAATAAAAAGGCTACCATCCAATGGAATAACAAAAATCTCGACAACATACTACCTTCCATAATCACAAGGCTACCATAAATTGTAGTAACCAAAATCTCGACAACATACTACCTTCCATAATGACAAGGATGCCATCCATTGTAGTAACAAAAATCTCGACAACAGACTACCTTCCATAATGAAAATGCTACCATCCATTGGTATAACAAAAATCTCGACAATAAACTACCTTCGATAATGACAAGGCTACTATCTATTAGAGTGACAAAAATCTCGTCAATAGACTACCTTCCCTAATGACAAGGCTAACATCAATTGGAGTAACAAAATCTGGATAACAGAGTACCTTTCATTTTGACATGGCTACTATCCATTGGAGTAACAAAAATCTCGACAATAAACTACCTTCCAAAATGATATGGCTACCATCCATTGGAATAACAAAAATATCGACAACAAACTACGTTCCATAATGACAAGGCTACCATCCATTGGAGTAACAAAAATATCGACAACAGACTACCTTTCATAATGACAAGGCTACCATCCATTGGAGTAACAAAAATCTAGACAGCAAACTACCTTCCATAATGACAAGGCTACCATCTATTGGAATAACAAAAATCTCGACAACAGACTACCTTCCATAATGACTAGGCTACCATCCATTGGAGTAACAAAAATCTCGACAACAAACTTCCTTCCATAATGACAAGGCTACCATCCATTGGAGTCACCAAAATCTCGACAACAGACAACTTCCATAATGACAAGGCTACCATCTATTAGAATAACAAAAATCTCGAGAACAGACTACCTTCCATAATGACAAGGCAATAATCTAATGGAATAACAAAAATCTCGACAACATACTACCTTCCATAATGACAAGGCGACCATCCATTAGAGTGACAAAAATCTCGACAATAGACTACCTTCCATAATGACTAGGCTACCATCCATTGGAGTAACAAAAATCTCGATAACAAACTACCTTCCATAATGACAAGGTACCATCCATTAGAGTAACAAAAATCTCGACAACAAACTACCTTCCATAATGACAACGCAACCATCCATTGGAGTAATGAAAATATCAACAAGAGACTACCTTCCATAATGACAAGGCTACCATGCATTGGAGTAATGAAAATATCAACAAGAGACTACCTTCCATAATGACAAGGCTACCATCCATTGGAGTAACAAATAGCTCGCCAACAAACTACCTTCAATAATGACAAGGCTACCATCCATTTGAGGAACAAAATCTCGACAACATACTACCTTTCATTATGACATGGCTACTATCCATTGGAGTGACAAAAATCCCGACAACAAACTACCTACCAAAATGATAAGGAAACCATCCATTCGAATCACAAAAATATCGACAACAAACTATGTTCCATAATGACAGGGCTACCATCCATTGGAGTAACAAAAATATAGACAACATACTACTTTCCATAATAAAAAGGCTACCATCCAATGGAATAACAAAAATCTCGACAACATACTACCTTCCATAATCACAAGGCTACCATAAATTGTAGTAACCAAAATCTCAACAACATACTACCTTCCATAATGACAAGGATGCCATCCATTGTAGTAACAAAAATCTCGACAACAGACTACCTTCCATAATGAAAATGCTACCATCCATTGGAATAACAAAAATCTCGACAACAAACTACCTTCGATAATGACAAGGCTACTATCTATTAGAGTGACAAAAATCTCGTCAATAGACTACCTTCCCTAATGACAAGGCTAACATCAATTGGAGTAACAAAATCTGGATAACAGACTACCTTTCATTTTGACATGGCTACTATCCATTGGAGTAACAAAAATCTCGACAATAAACTACCTTCCAAAATGATATGGCTACCATCCATTGGAATAACAAAAATATCGACAACAAACTACGTTCCATAATGACAAGGCTACCATCCATTGGAGTAACAAAAATATCGAAAACAGACTACCTTTCATAATGACAAGGCTACCATCCATTGGAGTAACAAAAATCTAGACAGCAAACTACCTTCCATAATGACAAGGCTACCATCTATTGGAATAACAAAAATCTCGACAACAGACTACCTTCCATAATGACTAGGCTACCATCCATTGGAGTAACAAAAATCTCGACAACAAACTACCTTCCATAATGACAAGGCTACCATCCCTTTGAGTAACAAAAATCTAGACAGCAAACTACCTTCCATAATGACTAGGCTACCATCTATTGGAATAACAAAAATCTCGACAACAGACTACCTTCCATAATGACTAGGCTACCATCCATTGGAGTAACAAAAATCTCGACAACAAACTACCTTCCATAATGACAAGGCTACCATCAATTAGAGTAACAAAAATCTCGATAACAGACTACCTTCCATAATGACAAGGCTACGATCCATTAGAGTAACAAAAATTTCGTCAACAGACTACCTTCCATAATGACAAGGCTACCATCTATAGGAATAAAAAAAATCACGATAACAGACTGCCTTCCAAAATGACAAGGCTACCATCCAATGGAATAACATAAATCTCGACAACATACTACCTTCCATAATGAAAAGGCTACCATCAATTGTAGTAACGAAAATCTCGACAAGATACTACCTTCCATAATGACAAGGATGCCATCCATTGTAGTAACAAAAATATCAAAAACAGACTACCTTCCATAATGAAAATGCTACCATCCATTGGAGTAAAAAAATCTCGACAACAGACTACCTTCCATAATGAAAATGCTACCATCCATTGTAGTAACAAAAATCTCGACAACAGACTACTTTCCATAATGACAAGGCTACCATCCAATGGAATAACAAAAATCTCGATAACAGACTGCCTTCCATAATGACAAGGCTACCATCCAATGGAATAACAGAAATCTCGACAACATACTACCTTCCATAACGAAAAGGCTACCATCAATTGTAGTAACGAAAATCTCGACAACATACTACCTTCCATAATGACAAGGATGCCATCCATTGTAGTAACAAAAATATCAACAACAGACTACCTTCCATAATGATAAGGCTACCATCCATTGCAGTAAAAAAAATATCGACAACAGACTACCTTCCATAATGACAAGGCTACCATCCATTGTAGTAACAAAAATCTCGACAACAGACTACCTTCCATAATGACAAGGCTACCATCCAACAGAATAACAAAAATCTTGACAACATACTACCTTCAATAATGACAAGACTACCATCAATTGTAGTAACGAAAATCTCGACAACAGACAACTTCCATAATGACAAGGCTACCATCTATTGGAATAACAAAAATCTCGAGAACATACTACCTTCCATAATGACAAGGCTATAATCCAATGGAATAACAAAAATCTCGACAACATACTACCTTCCATAATGACAAGGCGACCATCCATTAGAGTGACAAAAACCTCGACAATAGACTACCTTCCATAATGACAAGGCTACCATCCATTGGAGTAACAAATAGCTCGCCGACAAACTACCTACCATAATGACAAGGCTACCATCCATTGGAGGAACAAAATCTCGACAACATACTACCTTTCATTATGACATGGCTACTATCCATTGGAGTGACAAAAATCCCGACAACAAACTACCTACCAAAATGATAAGGAAACCATCCATTCGAATCACAAAAATAACGACAACAAACTACGTTCCATAATGACAAGGCTACCATCCATTGGAGTAACAAAAATATAGACAACAGACTACTTTCCATAATAACAAGGCTACCATCCAATGGAATAACAAAAATCTCGACAACATACTACCTTCCATAATCACAAGGCTACCATAAATTGTAGTAACCAAAATCTCGACAACATACTACCTTCCATAATGACAAGGATGCCATCCATTGTAGTAACAAAAATCTCGACAGCAGACTACCTTCCATAATTAAAATGCTACCATCCATTGGAATAACAAAAATCACGACAACAAACTACCTTCGATAATGACAAGGCTACTATCTATTAGAGTGACAAAAATCTCGACAATAGACTACCTTCCCTAATGACAAGGCTAACATCAATTGGAGTAACAAAATCTGGACAACAGACTACCTTTCATTATGACATGGCTACTATCCATTGGAGTAACAAAAATCTCGACAACAAACTACCTTCCAAAATGATATGGCTACCATCCATTGGAATAAAAAAAATATCGACAACAAATTACGTTCCATAATGACAAGGCTACCATCCATTGGAGTAACAAAAATATCGACAATAGACTACCTTTCATTATGACATGGCTACCATCCATTGGAGTAACAAAAATCTAGACACCAAACTACCTTCCATAATGACAAGGCTACCATCTATTGGAATAACAAAAATCTTAAAAACAGACTACCTTCCATAATGACTAGGCTACCATCCATTGGAGTAACAAAAATCTCGACAACAAACTACCTTCCATAATGACAAGGCTACCATCAATTAGAGTAACAAAAATCTCGACAACAGACTACCTTCCATAATGACAAGGCAACCATCCATTGGAGTAATGAAAATATAAACAAGAGACTACCTTCCATAATTACAAGGCTACCATGCATTGGAGTAATGAAAATATCAACAAGAGACTACCTTCCATAATGACAAGGCTACCATCCATTGGAGTAACAAATAGCTCGACAACAGACTACCTTCCATAATGACAATGCTACCATCCATTGGAGTAACAAAAATCTCGACAACAGACTACCTTCCATAATGATAAGGCTACCATCCATTGTAGTAACAAAAATCTCGATAACGGACTACCTTCCATAATGACAAGGCTACCTTCCATTGGAGTAACCAAAATCTCGATAACGGACTACCTTCCATAATTACAAGGCTACTATCTATTGTAGTAACAAAAATCTTGACAACAGACTACCTTCCATAATGACAAGGCTACCATCCAATGGAATAACAAAAATCTCGACAACATACTACCTTCCATAATGACAAGACTACCATCCATTGCAGTGACAAAAATATCGACAAGAGACTACCTTCCATAATGACAAGGCTACCATTCATTAGAGTAACAAAGATATCAACAACAGACTACCTTCCATAATGACAAGGATGCCATCCATTGTAGTAACAAAAATATCGACAACAGACTACCTTCCATAATGACAATGCTACCATCCATTGGAGTAACAAAAATCTCGACAATAGACTACCTTCCATAATGACAAGGCTACCATCCATTGTAGTAACAAAAATCTCGACAACGGATTACCTTCCATAATGACAAGGCTAACATCCATTGGAGTAACCAAAATCTCAATAACAGACTTCCTTCCATAATGGCAAGGCTACTATCTATTGGAATAACAAAAATCTCGAGAACAAACAATCGTCCATAAAGACAAGGCTACCATGCAATGGAATAAAAAAAATCTCGACAACATACTACCTTCTATAATGACAAGGCTACCATCCATTAGAGTAACAAAAATCTCGACAATAGACTACCTTCCATAATTACTAGGCTACCATCCATTAGAGTAACAAAGATATCGACAACATACTACCTTCTATAATGGAAAGGCTACCACACATTGTAGTAACAAAAATCTCGACAACAGTCTACCTTCCATAATGACAAGGCTACCATCCATTGGAGTAACAAAAATCACGACAATAGACTACCTTCCATAATGACAAGGCTACCATCAATTGGAGTAACAAAAATCTCGATAACAAACTACCTTCCATAATGACAACGCTACCATCCATTAGAGTAACAAAAATCTCGACAACAGATTACCTTCCATAATGACAAGGCTACGATCCATTAGAGTAACAAAAATTTCGTCAACAGAATACCTTCCATATTGAAAAGGCTACCATCTATAGGAATAAAAAAAATCTCGATAACAGACTGCCTTCCATAATGACAAGGCTACCATCCAATGGAATAACAAAAATCTCGACAACATACTACCTTCCATAACGAAAAGGCTACCATCAATTGTAGTAACGAAAATCTCGACAACATACTACCTTCCATAATGACAAGGATGCCATTTATTGTAGTAACAAAAACATCAACAACAGACTACCTTCCATAATGATAAGGCTACCATCCATTGCAGTAAAAAAAATATCGACAACAAACTACCTTCCATAATGACAAGGCTACCATCCATTGTAGTAACAAAAATCTCGACAACATACTACCTTCCATAATGACAAGGCTACCATCCAACAGAATAACAAAAATCTCGACAACATACTACCTTCAATAATGACAAGACTACCATCAATTGTAGTAACGAAAATCTCGACAACAGACTACCTTCCATAATGACAAGGCTGCCATCCATTGGAGTAACAAAAATATCGACAACAGAATACCTTCCCTTATGACTAGGCTACCATCCATTGGAGTAACAAAAATCTCGACAACATACTACCTTCCATAATGATAAGGATACCATCAATTGTAGTAACCAAAATCTCGACAACAGACTACCTTCCATACTGACAAGGCTACCATCCATTGGAGTAATGAAAATATAAACAAGAGACTACCTTCCATAATGACAAGGCTACCATGCATTGGAGTAATGAAAATATCAACAAGAGACTACCTTCCATAATGACAAGGCTACCATCCATTGGAGTAACAAATAGCTCGCCAACAGACTACCTTCCATAATGACAAGGATGCCATCCATTGTAGTAACAAAAATCTCGACAACAGACTACCTTCCATAATGAAAATGCTACCATCCATTGGAATAATAAAAATATCGACAAGAAACTACGTTCCATAATGACAAGACTACCATCCATTGGAGTAACAAAAATATCGACAACAGACTACCTTCCATAATGACAATGCTACCATCCATTGGAGTAACAAAAATCTCGACAATAGACTACCTTCCATAATGACAAGGCTACCATCCATTGTAGTAACAAAAATCTCGATAACGGACTACCTTCCATAATGACAAGGCTACCTTCCATTGGAGAAACCAAAATCTCGATAACGGACTACCTTCCATAGTGACAAGGCTACTATATATTTTAGTAACAAAAATCTCGACAACAGACTACCTTCCATAATGACAAGGCTACCATCCAATGGAATAACAAAAATCTCGACAACATACTACCTTCCATAATGACAAGACTACCATCCATTGCAGTGACAAAAATATCGACAAGAGACTACCTTCCATAATGACAAGGCTACCATCCATTAGAGTAACAAAGATATCGACAACAGACTACCTTCCATAATGACAAGGATGCCATCCATTGTAGTAACAAAAATCTCGACAACAAACTACGTTCCATAATGAAAATGCTACTATCTATTGGAGTGACAAAAATCTCGACAATAGACTACCTTCCATAATAACAAGGCTAACATCAATTAGAGTAACAAAATCTCGACAACAGACTACCTTTCATTATGACATGGCTACTATCCATTGGAGTAACAAAAATCTCGACAACAAAATACCTTCCAAAATGATATGGCTACCATCCATTGGAATAACAAAAATATCGACAACAAACTACGTTCCATGATGACAAGGCTACCATCCATTGTAGTAACAAAAATATCGACAACAGACTACCTTCCATAATGACAATGCTACCATCCATTGGAGTAACAAAAATCTCGACAATAGACTACCTTCCATAATGACAAGGCTACCATCCATTGTAGTAACAAAAATCTCGACAACTGATTACCTTCCATAATGACAAGGCTAACATCCATTGGAGTAACCAAAATCTCGATAACAGACTTCCTTCCATAATGACAAGGCTACCATCCAATGGAATAAAAAAAATCTCGACAACATACTACCTTCTATAATGACAAGGCTACCATCCATTAGAGTGACAAAAATCTCGATAATAGACTACCTTCCATAATGACTAGGCTACCATCCATTAGAGTAACCAAGATATCGACAACATACTACCTTCTATAATGGAAAGGCTACCACATATTGTAGTAACAAAAATCTCGACAACAAACTACCTTCCATAATGACAATGCTACCATCCATTAGAGTAACAAAAATCTGGACAACAGATTACCTTCCATAATGACAAGGCTACGATCCATTAGAGTAACAAAAATTTCGACAACAGACTACCTTCCATAATGAAAAGGCTACCATCTATAGGAATAAAAAAAATCTCGATAACAGACTGCCTTCCATAATGACAAGGCTACCATCCAATGGAATAACAAAAATCTCGACAACATACTACCTTCCATAACGAAAAGGCTACCATCAATTGTAGTAACGAAAATCTCGACAACATACTACCTTCCATAATGACAAGGATGCCATCCATTGTAGTAACAAAAATATCAACAACAGACTACCTTCCATAATGATAAGGCTACCATCCATTGCAGTAAAAAAAATCTCGACAACAGACTACCTTCCATAATGACAAGGCTACCATCCATTGTAGTAACAAAAATCTCGACAACAGACTACCTTCCATAATGACAAGGCTACCATCCAACGGAAGAACAAAAATCTCGACAACATACTACCTTCAATAATGACAAGACTACCATCAATTGTAGTAATGAAAATCTCGACAACAGACTACCTTCCATAATGACAAGGCTGCCATCCATTGGAGTAACAAAAATATCGACAACAGAATACCTTCCCTTATGACTAGGCTACCATCCATTGGAGTAACAAAAATCTCGACAACAGACTACCTTCCATAATGACAAGGCTACCATCCATTGTAGTAAACAAAATATCGACAACAGACTACCTTCCATAATGACAATGCTACCATCCATTGGAGTAACAAAAATCTCGACAACAAACTACCTTCCATAATGACAAGGCTACCATCCATTGTAGTAACAAAAATCTCAACCACATACTACCTTCCATTATGACAAGGCTACCATCGATTGGACTAACGAAAATCTCAACAAGAGACTACCTTACATAATGACAAGGCTACCATCCAATGGAATAACAAAAATCTCGACAACATACTACATTCCATAATGACAAGACTACCATCAATTATAGTAGCAAAAATCTCGACAACAGACTACCTTCCTTAATGACAAGGCTGCCATCCATTGTAGTAACAAAAATCTCGACAACAATCTACCTTACATAATGACAAGGCTACCATCTATTGGAATAACAAAAATCTCGAGAACAAACTACCATCCATAATGACAAGGCTACCATCCAATGGAATGACAAAAATCTCAACAACATACTACCTTCCATAATGACAAGGCTACCATCCATTAGAGTGACAAAAATCTCGACAATAGACTACCTTCCATAATGACAAGGCTACCATCCATTAGAGTAACAAAAATCTCGACAACAGACTACCTTCCATAATGACAAGGCTACGATCCATTAGAGTAACAAAAATTTTGACAACAGACTACCTTCTATAATGACAAGGCTACCATCCAATGGAATAACAAAAATCTTGAGAACATACTTCCTTCCATAATGAAAAGGCTACCATCAATTATAGTAACGAAAATCTCGACAACATACTACCTTCCTTAATGACAAGGCTACCATCCATTATAGTGACAAAAATCTCGACAATAGACTACCTTCCATAATGACTAGGCTACCATGCATTAGAGTTACAAAGATATCGACAACATACTACCTTCTACAATGGAAAGGCTACCATACATTGTAGTAACAAAAATCTCGACAACAATCTACCTTCCATAATGACAAGGCTACCATCCTTTGAAGTAACAAAAATCTCGACAATAGACTACCTTCGATAATGACAAGGCTACCATCCATTGGAGTAACAAAAATCAACACAACAAACTACCTTCCATAATGACAAGGCTACCATCCATTAGAGTAACAAAAATCTCGACAACAGACTACCTTCCATAATGACAAGGCTACGATCCATTAGAGTAACAAAAATTTCGACAACAGACTACCTTCCATAATGAAAAGCCTACCATCTATAGGAATAAAAAAAATCTTGATAACAGACTACCTTCCATAATGACAAGGCTACCATCCAATGGAATAACAAAAATCTCGACAACATACTACCTTCCATAATGAAAAGGCTACCATCAATTGTAGTAACAAAAATCTCAACAACATACTACCTTCCATAATGACAAGGATGCCATCCATTGTAGTAACAAAAATATCAACAACATACTACCTTTCATAATGATAAGGCTACCTTCCATTGGAGTAATAAAAATCTCGACAACAGACTACCTTCCATAATGACAAGGCTACCATCCATTGTAGTAACAAAAATCTCGACAACAGACTACCTTCCATAATGACAAGGCTACCATCCAATGGAATAACAAAAATCTCGACAACATACTACCTTACATAATGACAAGACTACCATCAATTGTAGTAACAAAAATCTCGACAACAGACTACCTTCCATAATGACAAGGCTACGATCCATTAGAGTAACAAAAATGTCGACAACAGACTACCTTCCATAATGACAAGGCTACCATAGAATGGAATAACAAAAATCTTGAGAACATACTTCCTTCCATAATGAAAAGGCTACCATCAATTATAGTAACGAAAATCTCGACAACATACTACCTTCCATAATGACAAGGCTACCATCAATTAGAGTGACAAATATCTCGACAATAGACTACCTTACGTAATGACTAGGCTATCATCCATTAGAGTAACAAAGATATCGACAACATACTACCTTCTACAATGAAAAGGCTACCATACATTGTAGTAACAAAAATCTCGACAACAGTCTACCTTCCATAATGACAAGGCTACAATCCATTAGAGTAACAAAAATCTCGACAACAGACTACCTTCCATAATGACAAGGCTACCATCCATTGGAGTAACAAAAATCTCGACAACAAACTACCTTCCATAATGACAAGGCTACCATCCATTAGAGTAACAAAAATCTCGACAACAGACTACCTTCCATAATGACAAGGCTACGATCCATTATAGTAACAAAAATTTCGACAACAGACTACCTTCCATAATGAAAAGGCTACCATCTATAGGAATAAAAAAAAATCTCGATAACAGACTGCCTTCCATAATGACAAGGCTACCATCCAATGGAATAACAAAAATCTCGACAACATACTACCTTCCATAATGAAAAGGCTACCATCAATTTTAGTAAGGAAAATCTCGACAACATACTACCTTCCATAATGACAAGGATGCCATCCATTGTAGTAACAAAAATATCAACAACATACTACCTTCCATAATGATAAGGCTACCATCCATTGAAGTAAAAAAAATATCGACAACAGACTACCTTCCATAATGACAAGGCTACCATCCATTGTAGTAACAAAAATCTCGACAACAGCCTACCTTCCCTAATGACAAGGCTACCATCCAATGGAATAACAAAAATCTCAACAATATACTACCTTCAATAATGACAAGACTACCATCAATTGTAGTAACAAAAATCTCGACAACAGACTACCTTCCATAATGACAAGGCTGCCATCCATTGGAGTAACAAAAATATCGTCAACAGAATACCTTCCCTTATGACTAGGCTACCATCCATTGGAGTAACAAAAATCTCGACAACATACTACCTTCCATAATGATAAGGATACCATCAATTGTAATAAAAAAAATCTCGACAACAGACTACCTTCCATAATGACAAGGCTACGATCCATTAGAGTAACAAAAATTTCGACAACAGACTACCTTCCATAATGAAAAGCCTACCATCTATAGGAATAAAAAAAATCTTGATAACAAACTACCTTCCATAATGACAAGGCTACCATCCAATGGAATAACAAAAATCTCGACAACATACTACCTTCCATAATGAAAAGGCTACCATCAATTGTAGTAACAAAAATCTCGACAACATACTACCTTCCATAATGACAAGGATGCCATCCATTGTAGTAACAAAAATATCAACAACATACTACCTTCCATAATGATAAGGCTACCTTCCATTGGAGTAATAAAAATCTCGACAACAGACTACCTTCCATAATGACAAGGCTACCATCCATTGTAGTAACAAAAATCTCGACAACAGACTACCTTCCATAATGACAAGGCTACCATCCAATGGAATAACAAAAATCTCGACAACATACTACCTTACATAATGACAAGACTACCATCAATTGTAGTAACAAAAATCTCGACAACAGACTACCTTCCATAATGACAAGGCTACGATCCATTAGAGTAACAAAAATGTCGACAATAGACTACCTTCCATAATGACAAGGCTACCATAGAATGGAATAACAAAAATCTTGAGAACATACTTCCTTCCATAATGAAAAGGCTACCATCAATTATAGTAACGAAAATCTCGACAACATACTACCTTCCATAATGACAAGGCTACCATCCATTAGAGTGACAAATATCTCGACAATAGACTACCT
The DNA here is from genome assembly GCA_948472305.1 of Vicia faba. Classification (NCBI taxonomy): domain Eukaryota; kingdom Viridiplantae; phylum Streptophyta; class Magnoliopsida; order Fabales; family Fabaceae; genus Vicia; species Vicia faba. The sequence continues at coordinate 764,245,968 of OX451738.1, forward strand.
TACGTAATGACTAGGCTATCATCCATTAGAGTAACAAAGATATCGACAACATACTACCTTCTACAATGAAAAGGCTACCATACATTGTAGTAACAAAAATCTCGACAACAGTCTACCTTCCATAATGACAAGGCTACGATCCGTTAGAGTAACAAAAATCTCGACAACAGACTACCTTCCATAATGACAAGGCTACCATCCATTGGAGTAACAAAAATCTCGACAACAAACTACCTTCCATAATGACAAGGCTACCATCCATTAGAGTAACAAAAATCTCGACAACAGACTACCTTCCATAATGACAAGGCTACGATCCATTATAGTAACAAAAATTTCGACAACAGACTACCTTCCATAATGAAAAGGCTACCATCTATAGGAATAAAAAAAATCTCGATAACAGACTGCCTTCCATAATGACAAGGCTACCATCCAATGGAATAACAAAAATCTCGACAACATACTACCTTCCATAATGAAAAGGCTACCATCAATTTTAGTAAGGAAAATCTCGACAACATACAACCTTCCATAATGACAAGGATGCCATCCATTGTAGTAACAAAAATATCAACAACATACTACCTTCCATAATGATAAGGCTACCATCCATTGAAGTAAAAAAAATATCGACAACAGACTACCTTCCATAATGACAAGGCTACCATCCATTGTAGTAAAAAAAATCTCGACAACAGACTACCTTCCATAATGACAAGGCTACCATCCAATGGAATAACAAAAATCTCAACAACATACTGCCTTCAATAATGACAAGACTACCATCAATTGTAGTAACGAAAATCTCGACAACAGACTACCTTCCATAATGACAAGGCTGCCATCCATTGGAGTAACAAAAATATCGTCAACAGAATACCTTCCCTTATGACTAGGCTATAATCCATTGGAGTAACAAAAATCTCGACAACATACTACCTTCCATAATGATAAGGATACCATCAATTGTAGTAAACAAAATCTCGACAACAGACTACCTTCCATAATGACAAGGCTACCATCCATTGTAGTAACAAAAATATCGACAATAGACTACCTTCCATAATGACAATGATACCATCCATTGGAGTAACAAAAGTCTCGACAACAGACTACCTTCCATAATGACAAGGCTACCATCCATTGTAGTAACAAAAATCTCGACCACATACTACCTTCCATAATGACAAGGCTACCATCGATTGGACTAACGAAAATATCAACAAGAGACTACCTTCCATAATGACAAGGCTACCATCAATTGGAGTAACAAAAATCTCGACAACAGACTACCTTCCATAATGACAAGACTACCATCAATTATAGTAACAAAAATCTCGACAACATACTACCTTCCTTAATGACAAGGCTGCCATCCATTGTAGTAACAAAAATCTCGAAAATAGACTACCTACCATAATGACAAGGCTAAAATCCATTGGAATAAAAAAATCCCGAGAACAGACTGCCTTCTATAATGACAAGGCTACCATCCAATGGAATAACAAAAATCTCGACAACATACTACCTTCCATAATGAAAAGACTAACATCAATTATAGTAACAAAAATCTCGACAATAGACTACCTTACGTAATGACAAGCTTGCCATCCATTGTAGTAACAAAAATCTCGACAACAAACTACCTTCCATAATGACAAGGCTACGATCCATTAGAGTAACAAAAATTTTGACAACAGACTACCTTCTATAATGACAAGGCTACCATCTAATGGAATAACAAAAATCTTGAGAACATACTTCCTTCCATAATGAAAAGGCTACCATCAATTATAGTAACGAAAATCTCGACAACATACTACCTTCCTTAATGACAAGGCTACCATCCATTAGAGTGACAAAAATCTCGACAATAGACTACCTTCCATAATGACTAGGCTACCATCCATTAGAGTAACAAAGATATCGACAACATACTACCTTCTACAATGGAAAGGCTACCATACATTGTAGTAACAAAAATCTCGACAACAGTCTACCTTCCATAATGACAAGGCTACCATCCATTGAAGTAACAAAAATCTCGACAATAGACTACCTTCGATAATGACAAGGCTACCATACATTGGAGTAACAAAAATCAACACAACAAACTACCTTCCATAATGACAAGGCTACCATCCATTAGAGTAACAAAAATCTCGACAACAGACTACCTTCCATAATGACAAGGCTACCATCCATTAGAGTAACAAAAATTTCGACAATAGACTACCTTCCATAATGAAAAGCCTACCATCTATAGGAATAAAAAAAATCTTGATAACAGACTACCTTCCATAATGAAAAGGCTACCATCCAATGGAATAACAAAAATCTCGACAACATACTACCTTCCATAATGAAAAGGCTACCATCAATTGTAGTAACAAAAATCTCGACAACATACTACCTTCCATAATGACAAGGATGGCATCCATTGTAGTAACAAAAATATCAACAACATACTACCTTCCATAATGATAAGGCTACCTTCCATTGGAGTAATAAAAATATCGACAACAGAGTACCTTCCATAATGACAAGGCTACCATCCATTGTAGTAACAAAAATCTCGACAACAGACTACCTTCCATAATGACAAGGCTACCATCCAATGGAATAACAAAAATCTCGACAACATACTACCTTCCATAATGACAAGACTACCATCAATTGTAGTAACAAAAATCTCGACAACAGACTACCTTCCATAATGACAAGGCTACGATCCATTAGAGTAACAAAAATGTCGACAATAGACTACCTTCCATAATGACAAGGCTACCATAGAATGGAATAACAAAAATCTTGAGAACATACTTCCTTCCATAATGAAAAGGCTACCATCAATTATAGTAACGAAAATCTCGACAACATACTACCTTCCTTAATGACAAGGCTACCATCCATTAGAGTGACAAATATCTCGACAATAGACTACCTTACATAATGACTAGGCTATCATCCATTAGAGTAACAAAGATATCGACAACATACTACCTTCTACAATGAAAAGGCTACCATACATTGTAGTAACAAAAATCTCGACAACAGTCTACCTTCCATAATGAAAAGGCTACGATCCATTAGAGTAACAAAAATCTCGACAATAGAATACCTTCCATAATGACAAGGCTACCATCCATTGGAGTAACAAAAATCTCGACAACAAACTACCTTCCATAATGACAAGGCTACCATCCATTAGAGTAACAAAAATATCGACAACAGACTACCTTCCATAATGAAAAGGCTACCATCTATAGGAATAAAAAAAATCTCGATAATAGACTGCCTTCCATAATGACAAGGCTACCATCCAATGGAATAACTAAAATCTCGACAACATACTACCTTCCATAATGAAAAGGCTACCATCAATTTTAGTAACGAAAATCTCGACAACATACTACCTTCCATAATGACAAGGATGCCATCCATTGTAGTAACAAAAATATCAACAACATACTACCTTCCATAATGATAAGGCTACCATCCATTGAAGTAAAAAAAATATCGACAACAGACTACCTTCCATAATGACAAGGCTACCATCCAATGGAATAACAAAAATCACAACAACATACTACCTTCCATAATAACAAGACTACCATCAATTGTAGTAACAAAAATCTCGACAACAGACTACCTTCAATAATGACAAGGCTGCCATCCATTGGAGTAACAAAAATATCGACAACAGAATACCTTCCATTATGACTAGGCTACCATCCATTGGAGTAACAAAAATCTCGACAACATACTACCTTCCATAATGATAAGGATACCATTAATTGTAGTAAACAAAATCTCGACAACAGACTACCTTCCATAATGACAAGGCTACCATCCATTGTAGTAACAAAAATATCGACAACAGACTACCTTCCATAATGACAATGATACCATCCATTGGAGTAACAAAAATCTCGATAACAGACTACCTTCCATAATGACAAGGCTACCATCCATTGTAGTAACAAAAATCTCGACCACATACTACCTTCCATAATGACAAGGCAACCATCGATTGGACTAACAAAAATATCAACAAGAGACTACCTTCCATAATGATAAGGCTACCATCAATTGGAGTAACAAAAATCTCGACAACAGACTACCTTCCATAATGACAAGTCTACCATCCATTGTAGTAACAAAAATCTCGACAATAGACTACCTTCCATAATGACAAGGCTACCATCCATTGGACTAACAAAAATCTCGACAATAAACTACCTTCCATAATGACAAGGCTAAAATCCATTGGAATAAAAAAATCCCGAGAACAGACTGCCTTCTATAATGGCAAGGCTACCATCCAATGGAATAACAAAAATCTCGACAACATACTACCTTCCATAATGACAAGACTACCATCAATTATAGTAACAAAAATCTCGACAATAGACTACCTTCCATAATGACAAGCTTGCCATCCATTGTAGTAACAAAAATCTCGACAACAAACTACCTTCAATAATGACAATGCTACCATCCATTGGAGTAACAAAAATCTCGACAACAGACTACCTTCCATAATGACAAGGCTACCATCAATTGTAGTAACAAAAATCTCGACAACAGACTACCTTCCATAATGACAAGGCTACCATCCATTAGAGTAATAAAAATCTCGATAACAGACTACTTTAAATAATGACAAGGCTACCATCTATTGGAATAACAAAAATCTCGAGAACAAACTACCGTCCATAATCACAAGGCTACCATCCAATGGAATAACAAAAATCTCAACAACATACTACCTTCCATAATGACAAGGATACCATCCATTAGAGTGACAAAAATCTCGACAATAGACTACCTTCCATAATGACTAGGCTACTATCCATTTGAGTAACAAAGATATCGACAACAGATTACCTTTTATAATGACAAGGCTACCATACATTGTAATAACAAAAATCTCGAAAACAAACTAGCTTCCGCAATGGCATGGCTACCATACATTGTAGTAACTAAAATCTCGACAATAGTCTACCTTCCATAATGACAAGGCTACCATCCATTGGAGTAACAAAATTCTCGAAAATAGACTACCTTCATTAATGACAAGGCTACCATCCATTGGAGTAACAAAAATCTCGACAACAAACTACCTTCCATAATGACAAGGCTACCATCCATTAGAGTAACAAAAATCTCGACAACAAACTACCTTCCATAATGACAAGGCTACGATCCATTAGAGTAACAAAAATTTCGACAACAGACTACCTTCCATAATGACAAGGCTACCATCCAATGGAATAACAAAAATCTTGAGAACATACTTCCTTCCATTATTAAAAGGCTACTATCAATTATAGTAACGAAAATCTCGACAACATACTACCTTCCATAATGACAAGGAAGCCATCCATAGTAGTAACAAAACTCTCTACAACAGACTACCTTCCATAATGAAAATGCTACCATCCATTGGAGTAATAAAAATATCGACAACAGACAACCTTCCATAATGAAAAGGCTACCATCCATTGTAGTAACAAAAATCTCGACAACAGACTACCTTCCATAATGACAAGGCTACCATCCATTGGAGTAACCAAAATCTGGATAATAGACTACCTTCCATAATGACAAGGCTACCATCTATTGGAATAAAAAAAATCTCGACAACAGACTACCGTCCATAATGACAAGGCTACCATCCAATAGAGTAACAAAACTCTCGACAACAGACTACCTTCAATAATGACAAGGCTACCATCAATTTTAGTAACGAAAATCTCGACAATAGACTACCTTCAATAATGACAAGGCTGCCATCCATTGGAGTAACAAAAGTATCGACAACAGAATACCTTCCATTATGACTAGGCTACCATCCATTGGAGTAACAAAAATATCGACAACATACTACCTTCCATAATGATAAGGATACCATCAATTGTAGTAACCAAAATCTCGACAATAGACTACCTTCCATAATGACAAGGCTACCATCCATTGTAGTAACAAAAATATCAACAACAGACTACCTTCCATAATGACAATGTTACCATCCATTGGAGTAACAAAAATCTCGACAACAGACTACCTTCCATAATGACAAGGCTACCATCAATTGTAGTAACAAAAATCTCGACCACATACTACCTTCCATAATGACAAGGCTACCATCGATTGGACTAACAAAAATATCAACAAGAGTCTACCTTCCATAATGACAAGGCTACCATCCATTGAAGTAACAAAAATCTCGACAATAGACTACCTTCGATAATGACAAGGCTACCATCCATTGGAGTAACAAAAATCAACACAACAAACTACCTTCCATAATGACAAGGCTACCATCCATTAGAGTAACAAAAATCTCGACAACAGACTACCTTCCATAATGAAAAGGCTACCATCTATAGGAATAAAAAAAATCTTGATAACAGACTACCTTCCATAATGACAAGGCTACCATCCAATGGAATAACAAAAATCTCGACAACATACTACCTTCCATAATGAAAAGGCTACCATCAATTGTAGTAACAAAAATCTCGACAACATAGTACTTTCCATAATGACAAGGATGCCATCCATTGTAGTAACAAAAATATCAACAACATACTACCTTCCATAATGATAAGGCTACCTTCCATTGGAGTAATAAAAATCTCGACAACAGACTACCTTCCATAATGACAAGGCTACCATCCATTGTAGTAACAAAAATCTCGACAACAGACTACCTTCCATAATGACAAGGCTACCATCCAATGGAATAACAAAAATCTCGACAACATACTACCTTCCATAATGACAAGACTACCATCAATTGTAGTAACAAAAATCTCGACAACAAACTACCTTCCATAATGACAAGGCTACGATCCATTAGAGTAACAAAAATGTCGACAACAAACTACCTTCCATAATGACAAGGCTACCATAGAATGGAATAACAAAAATCTTGAGAACATACTTCCTTCCATAATGAAAAGGCTACCATCAATTATAGTAACGAAAATCTCGACAACATACTACCTTCCATAATGACAAGGCTACCATCCATTAGAGTGACAAAAATCTCGACAATAGACTACCTTCCATAATGACTAGTCTATCATCCATTAGAGTAACAAAGATATCGACAACATACTACCTTCTACAATGAAAAGGCTACCATCCATTGTAGTAACAAAAATCTCGACAACAGTCTACCTTCCATAATGACAAGGCTACGATCCATTGGAGTATCAAAAATCTCGACAATAGACTACCTTCCATAATGACAAGGCTACCATCCATTGGAGTAACAAAAATCTCGACAACAGACTACCTTCATTAATGACAAGGCTACGATCCATTATAGTAACAAAAATTTCGACAACAGACTACCTTCCATAATGAAAAGGCTACCATCTATAGGAATAAAAAAAAATCTCGATAACAGACTGCCTTCCATAATGACAAGGCTACCATCCAATGGAATAACAAAAATCTCGACAGCATACTACCTTCCATAATGAAAAGGCTACCATCAATTTTAGTAACGAAAATCTCGACAACATACTACCTTCCATAATGACAAGGATGCCATCCATTGTAGTAACAAAAATATCAACAACATACTACCTTCCATAATGATAAGGCTACCATCCATTGGAGTAAAAAAATATCGACAACAGACTACCTTCCATAATGACAAGGCTACCATCCATTGTAGTAACAAAAATCTCGAAAACAGACTACCTTCCATAATGACAAGGCTACCATCCAATGGAATAACAAAAATCTCAACAACATACTACCTTCCATAATGACAAGACTACCATCAATTGTAGTAACGAAAATCTCGACAACAGACTACCTTCAATAATGACAAGGCTTCCATCCATTGGAGTAACAAAAATATCGACAATAGAATACCTTCCATTATGACTAGGCTACCATCCATTGGAGTAACAAAAATCTCGACAACATACTACCTTCCATAATGATAAGGATACCATCAATTGTAGTAACCAAAATCTCGACAACAGACTACCTTCCATAATGACAAGGCTACCATCCATTGTAGTAACAAAAATATCGACAACAGACTACCTTCCATAATGACAATGTTACCATCCATTGGAGTAACAAAAATCTCGACAACAAACTACCTTCCATAATGACAAGGCTACCATCCATTGTAGTAACAAAAATCTCGACCACATACTACCTTCCATAATGACAAGGCTACCATCGATTGGACTAACAAAAATATCAACAAGAGTCTACCTTCCATAATGACAAGGCTACCATCCATTGAAGTAACAAAAATCTCGACAATAGACTACCTTCGATAATGACAAGGCTACCATCCATTGGAGTAACAAAAATCAACACAACAAACTACCTTCCATAATGACAAGGCTACCATCCATTAGAGTAACAAAAATCTCGACAACAGACTACCTTCCATAATGAAAAGGCTACCATCTATAGGAATAAAAAAAATCTTGATAACAGACTACCTTCCATAATGACAAGGCTACCATCCAATGGAATAACAAAAATCTCGACAACATACTACCTTCCATAATGAAAAGGCTACCATCAATTGTAGTAACAAAAATCTCGACAACATAGTACTTTCCATAATGACAAGGATGCCATCCATTGTAGTAACAAAAATATCAACAACATACTACCTTCCATAATGATAAGGCTACCTTCCATTGGAGTAATAAAAATCTCGACAACAGACTACCTTCCATAATGACAAGGCTACCATCCATTGTAGTAACAAAAATCTCGACAACAGACTACCTTCCATAATGACAAGGCTACCATCCAATGGAATAACAAAAATCTCGACAACATACTACCTTCCATAATGACAAGACTACCATCAATTGTAGTAACAAAAATCTCGACAACAAACTACCTTCCATAATGACAAGGCTACGATCCATTAGAGTAACAAAAATGTCGACAACAGACTACCTTCCATAATGACAAGGCTACCATAGAATGGAATAACAAAAATCTTGAGAACATACTTCCTTCCATAATGAAAAGGCTACCATCAATTATAGTAACGAAAATCTCGACAACATACTACCTTCCATAATGACAAGGCTACCATCCATTAGAGTGACAAAAATCTCGACAATAGACTACCTTCCATAATGACTAGTCTATCATCCATTAGAGTAACAAAGATATCGACAACATACTACCTTCTACAATGAAAAGGCTACCATCCATTGTAGTAACAAAAATCTCGACAACAGTCTACCTTCCATAATGACAAGGCTACGATCCATTGGAGTATCAAAAATCTCGACAATAGACTACCTTCCATAATGACAAGGCTACCATCCATTGGAGTAACAAAAATCTCGACAACAGACTACCTTCATTAATGACAAGGCTACGATCCATTATAGTAACAAAAATTTCGACAACAGACTACCTTCCATAATGAAAAGGCTACCATCTATAGGAATAAAAAAAATCTCGATAACAGACTGCCTTCCATAATGACAAGGCTACCATCCAATGGAATAACAAAAATCTCGACAGCATACTACCTTCCATAATGAAAAGGCTACCATCAATTTTAGTAACGAAAATCTCGACAACATACTACCTTCCATAATGACAAGGATGCCATCCATTGTAGTAACAAAAATATCAACAACATACTACCTTCCATAATGATAAGGCTACCATCCATTGGAGTAAAAAAATATCGACAACAGACTACCTTCCATAATGACAAGGCTACCATCCATTGTAGTAACAAAAATCTCGAAAACAGACTACCTTCCATAATGACAAGGCTACCATCCAATGGAATAACAAAAATCTCAACAACATACTACCTTCCATAATGACAAGACTACCATCAATTGTAGTAACGAAAATCTCGACAACAGACTACCTTCAATAATGACAAGGCTTCCATCCATTGGAGTAACAAAAATATCGACAATAGAATACCTTCCATTATGACTAGGCTACCATCCATTGGAGTAACAAAAATCTCGACAACATACTACCTTCCATAATGATAAGGATACCATCAATTGTAGTAACCAAAATCTCGACAACAGACTACCTTCCATAATGACAAGGCTACCATCCATTGTAGTAACAAAAATATCGACAACAGACTACCTTCCATAATGACAATGTTACCATCCATTGGAGTAACAAAAATCTCGACAACAAACTACCTTCCATAATGACAAGGCTACCATCCATTGTAGTAACAAAAATCTCGACCACATACTACCTTCCATAATGACAAGGCTACCATCGATTGGACTAACAAAAATATCAACAAGAGTCTACCTTCCATAATGACAAGGCTACCATCCATTGAAGTAACAAAAATCTCGACAATAGACTACCTTCGATAATGACAAGGCTACCATCCATTGGAGTAACAAAAATCAACACAACAAACTACCTTCCATAATGACAAGGCTACCATCCATTAGAGTAACAAAAATCTCGACAACAGACTACCTTCCATAATGAAAAGGCTACCATCTATAGGAATAAAAAAAATCTTGATAACAGACTACCTTCCATAATGACAAGGCTACCATCCAATGGAATAACAAAAATCTCGACAACATACTACCTTCCATAATGAAAAGGCTACCATCAATTGTAGTAACAAAAATCTCGACAACATAGTACTTTCCATAATGACAAGGATGCCATCCATTGTAGTAACAAAAATATCAACAACATACTACCTTCCATAATGATAAGGCTACCTTCCATTGGAGTAATAAAAATCTCGACAACAGACTACCTTCCATAATGACAAGGCTACCATCCATTGTAGTAACAAAAATCTCGACAACAGACTACCTTCCATAATGACAAGGCTACCATCCAATGGAATAACAAAAATCTCGACAACATACTACCTTCCATAATGACAAGACTACCATCAATTGTAGTAACAAAAATCTCGACAACAAACTACCTTCCATAATGACAAGGCTACGATCCATTAGAGTAACAAAAATGTCGACAACAGACTACCTTCCATAATGACAAGGCTACCATAGAATGGAATAACAAAAATCTTGAGAACATACTTCCTTCCATAATGAAAAGGCTACCATCAATTATAGTAACGAAAATCTCGACAACATACTACCTTCCATAATGACAAGGCTACCATCCATTAGAGTGACAAAAATCTCGACAATAGACTACCTTCCATAATGACTAGTCTATCATCCATTAGAGTAACAAAGATATCGACAACATACTACCTTCTACAATGAAAAGGCTACCATCCATTGTAGTAACAAAAATCTCGACAACAGTCTACCTTCCATAATGACAAGGCTACGATCCATTGGAGTATCAAAAATCTCGACAATAGACTACCTTCCATAATGACAAGGCTACCATCCATTGGAGTAACAAAAATCTCGACAACAGACTACCTTCATTAATGACAAGGCTACGATCCATTATAGTAACAAAAATTTCGACAACAGACTACCTTCCATAATGAAAAGGCTACCATCTATAGGAATAAAAAAAATCTCGATAACAGACTGCCTTCCATAATGACAAGGCTACCATCCAATGGAATAACAAAAATCTCGACAGCATACTACCTTCCATAATGAAAAGGCTACCATCAATTTTAGTAACGAAAATCTCGACAACATACTACCTTCCATAATGACAAGGATGCCATCCATTGTAGTAACAAAAATATCAACAACATACTACCTTCCATAATGATAAGGCTACCATCCATTGGAGTAAAAAAATATCGACAACAGACTACCTTCCATAATGACAAGGCTACCATCCATTGTAGTAACAAAAATCTCGAAAACAGACTACCTTCCATAATGACAAGGCTACCATCCAATGGAATAACAAAAATCTCAACAACATACTACCTTCCATAATGACAAGACTACCATCAATTGTAGTAACGAAAATCTCGACAACAGACTACCTTCAATAATGACAAGGCTTCCATCCATTGGAGTAACAAAAATATCGACAATAGAATACCTTCCATTATGACTAGGCTACCATCCATTGGAGTAACAAAAATCTCGACAACATACTACCTTCCATAATGATAAGGATACCATCAATTGTAGTAACCAAAATCTCGACAACAGACTACCTTCCATAATGACAAGGCTACCATCCATTGTAGTAACAAAAATATCGACAACAGACTACCTTCCATAATGACAATGTTACCATCCATTGGAGTAACAAAAATCTCGACAACAAACTACCTTCCATAATGACAAGGCTACCATCAATTGTAGTAACAAAAATCTCGACCACATACTACCTTCCATAATGACAAGGCTACCATCGATTGGACTAACAAAAATATCAACAAGAGTCTACCTTCCATAATGACAAGGCTACCATCCATTGAAGTAACAAAAATCTCGACAATAGACTACCTTCGATAATGACAAGGCTACCATCCATTGGAGTAACAAAAATCAACACAACAAACTACCTTCCATAATGACAAGGCTACCATCCATTAGAGTAACAAAAATCTCGACAACAGACTACCTTCCATAATGAAAAGGCTACCATCTATAGGAATAAAAAAAATCTTGATAACAGACTACCTTCCATAATGACAAGGCTACCATCCAATGGAATAACAAAAATCTCGACAACATACTACCTTCCATAATGAAAAGGCTACCATCAATTGTAGTAACAAAAATCTCGACAACATAGTACTTTCCATAATGACAAGGATGCCATCCATTGTAGTAACAAAAATATCAACAACATACTACCTTCCATAATGATAAGGCTACCTTCCATTGGAGTAATAAAAATCTCGACAACAGACTACCTTCCATAATGACAAGGCTACCATCCATTGTAGTAACAAAAATCTCGACAACAGACTACCTTCCATAATGACAAGGCTACCATCCAATGGAATAACAAAAATCTCGACAACATACTACCTTCCATAATGACAAGACTACCATCAATTGTAGTAACAAAAATCTCGACAACAAACTACCTTCCATAATGACAAGGCTACGATCCATTAGAGTAACAAAAATGTCGACAACAGACTACCTTCCATAATGACAAGGCTACCATAGAATGGAATAACAAAAATCTTGAGAACATACTTCCTTCCATAATGAAAAGGCTACCATCAATTATAGTAACGAAAATCTCGACAACATACTACCTTCCATAATGACAAGGCTACCATCCATTAGAGTGACAAAAATCTCGACAATAGACTACCTTCCATAATGACTAGTCTATCATCCATTAGAGTAACAAAGATATCGACAACATACTACCTTCTACAATGAAAAGGCTACCATCCATTGTAGTAACAAAAATCTCGACAACAGTCTACCTTCCATAATGACAAGGCTACGATCCATTGGAGTATCAAAAATCTCGACAATAGACTACCTTCCATAATGACAAGGCTACCATCCATTGGAGTAACAAAAATCTCGACAACAGACTACCTTCATTAATGACAAGGCTACGATCCATTATAGTAACAAAAATTTCGACAACAGACTACCTTCCATAATGAAAAGGCTACCATCTATAGGAATAAAAAAAATCTCGATAACAGACTGCCTTCCATAATGACAAGGCTACCATCCAATGGAATAACAAAAATCTCGACAGCATACTACCTTCCATAATGAAAAGGCTACCATCAATTTTAGTAACGAAAATCTCGACAACATACTACCTTCCATAATGACAAGGATGCCATCCATTGTAGTAACAAAAATATCAACAACATACTACCTTCCATAATGATAAGGCTACCATCCATTGGAGTAAAAAAATATCGACAACAGACTACCTTCCATAATGACAAGGCTACCATCCATTGTAGTAACAAAAATCTCGAAAACAGACTACCTTCCATAATGACAAGGCTACCATCCAATGGAATAACAAAAATCTCAACAACATACTACCTTCCATAATGACAAGACTACCATCAATTGTAGTAACGAAAATCTCGACAACAGACTACCTTCAATAATGACAAGGCTTCCATCCATTGGAGTAACAAAAATATCGACAATAGAATACCTTCCATTATGACTAGGCTACCATCCATTGGAGTAACAAAAATCTCGACAACATACTACCTTCCATAATGATAAGGATACCATCAATTGTAGTAACCAAAATCTCGACAACAGACTACCTTCCATAATGACAAGGCTACCATCCATTGTAGTAACAAAAATATCGACAACAGACTACCTTCCATAATGACAATGTTACCATCCATTGGAGTAACAAAAATCTCGACAACAAACTACCTTCCATAATGACAAGGCTACCATCCATTGTAGTAACAAAAATCTCGACCACATACTACCTTCCATAATGACAAGGCTACCATCCATTGTAGTAACAAAAATCTCGACCACATACTACCTTCCATAATGACAAGGCAACCATCGATTGGACTAACAAAAATATCAACAAGAGTCTACCTTCCATAATGACAAGGCTACCATCCATTGAAGTAACAAAAATCTCGACAATAGACTACCTTCGATAATGACAAGGCTACCATCCATTGGAGTATCAAAAATCAACACAACAAACTACCTTCCATAATGACAAGGCTACCATCCATTAGAGTAACAAAAATCTCGACAACAGACTACCTTCCATAATGACAAGGCTACGATCCATTAGAGTAACAAAAATTTTGACAACAGACTACCTTCCATAATGAAAAGGCTTCCATCTATAGGAATAAAAAAAATCTTGATAACAGACTACCTTCCATAATGACAAGGCTACCATCCAATGGAATAACAAAAATCTCGACAACATACTACCTTCCATAATGAAATGGCTACCATCAATTGTAGTAACAAAAATCTCGACAACATACTACCTTCCATAATGACAAGGATTCCATCCATTGGAGTAACAAAAATATCGACAACAGAATACCTTCCATTATGACTAGGCTACCATCCATTGGAGTAACAAAAATCTCGACAACATACTACCTTCCATAATGATAAGGATACCATCAATTGTAGTAACCAAAATCTCGACAACAGACTACCTTCAATAATGACAAGGCTACCATCCATTGTAGTAACAAAAATATCGACAACAGACTACCTTCCATAATGACAATGTTACCATCCATTGGAGTAACAAAAATCTCGACAACATACTACCTTCCATAATGACAAGGCTACCATCCATTGTAGTAACAAAAATTTCGACCACATACTGCCTTCCATAATGACAAGGCAACCATCGATTGGACTAACAAAAATATCAACAAGAGTCTACCTTCCATAATGACAAGGCTACCATCCATTGAAGTAACAAAAATCTCGACAATAGACTACCTTCGATAATGACAAGGCTACCATCCATTGGAGTAACAAAAATCAACACAACAAACTACCTTCCATAATGACAAGGCTACCATCCATTAGAGTAACAAAAATCTCGACAACAGACTACCTTCCATAATGAAAAGGCTACCATCTATAGGAATAAAAAAAATCTTGATAACAGACTACCTTCCATAATGACAAGGCTACCATCCAATGGAATAACAAAAATCTCGACAACATACTACCTTCCATAATGAAAAGGCTACCATCAATTGTAGTAACAAAAATCTCGACAACATAGTACTTTCCATAATGACAAGGATGCCATCCATTGTAGTAACAAAAATATCAACAACATACTACCTTCCATAATGATAAGGCTACCTTCCATTGGAGTAATAAAAATCTCGACAACAGACTACCTTCCATAATGACAAGGCTACCATCCATTGTAGTAACAAAAATCTCGACAACAGACTACCTTCCATAATGACAAGGCTACCATCCAATGGAATAACAAAAATCTCGACAACATACTACCTTCCATAATGACAAGACTACCATCAATTGTAGTAACAAAAATCTCGACAACAAACTACCTTCCATAATGACAAGGCTACGATCCATTAGAGTAACAAAAATGTCGACAACAGACTACCTTCCATAATGACAAGGCTACCATAGAATGGAATAACAAAAATCTTGAGAACATACTTCCTTCCATAATGAAAAGGCTACCATCAATTATAGTAACGAAAATCTCGACAACATACTACCTTCCATAATGACAAGGCTACCATCCATTAGAGTGACAAAAATCTCGACAATAGACTACCTTCCATAATGACTAGTCTATCATCCATTAGAGTAACAAAGATATCGACAACATACTACCTTCTACAATGAAAAGGCTACCATCCATTGTAGTAACAAAAATCTCGACAACAGTCTACCTTCCATAATGACAAGGCTACGATCCATTGGAGTATCAAAAATCTCGACAATAGACTACCTTCCATAATGACAAGGCTACCATCCATTGGAGTAACAAAAATCTCGACAACAGACTACCTTCATTAATGACAAGGCTACGATCCATTATAGTAACAAAAATTTCGACAACAGACTACCTTCCATAATGAAAAGGCTACCATCTATAGGAATAAAAAAAATCTCGATAACAGACTGCCTTCCATAATGACAAGGCTACCATCCAATGGAATAACAAAAATCTCGACAGCATACTACCTTCCATAATGAAAAGGCTACCATCAATTTTAGTAACGAAAATCTCGACAACATACTACCTTCCATAATGACAAGGATGCCATCCATTGTAGTAACAAAAATATCAACAACATACTACCTTCCATAATGATAAGGCTACCATCCATTGGAGTAAAAAAATATCGACAACAGACTACCTTCCATAATGACAAGGCTACCATCCATTGTAGTAACAAAAATCTCGAAAACAGACTACCTTCCATAATGACAAGGCTACCATCCAATGGAATAACAAAAATCTCAACAACATACTACCTTCCATAATGACAAGACTACCATCAATTGTAGTAACGAAAATCTCGACAACAGACTACCTTCAATAATGACAAGGCTTCCATCCATTGGAGTAACAAAAATATCGACAATAGAATACCTTCCATTATGACTAGGCTACCATCCATTGGAGTAACAAAAATCTCGACAACATACTACCTTCCATAATGATAAGGATACCATCAATTGTAGTAACCAAAATCTCGACAACAGACTACCTTCCATAATGACAAGGCTACCATCCATTGTAGTAACAAAAATATCGACAACAGACTACCTTCCATAATGACAATGTTACCATCCATTGGAGTAACAAAAATCTCGACAACAAACTACCTTCCATAATGACAAGGCTACCATCCATTGTAGTAACAAAAATCTCGACCACATACTACCTTCCATAATGACAAGGCTACCATCCATTGTAGTCACAAAAATCTCGACCACATACTACCTTCCATAATGACAAGGCAACCATCGATTGGACTAACAAAAATATCAACAAGAGTCTACCTTCCATAATGACAAGGCTACCATCCATTGAAGTAACAAAAATCTCGACAATAGACTACCTTCGATAATGACAAGGCTACCATCCATTGGAGTATCAAAAATCAACACAACAAACTACCTTCCATAATGACAAGGCTACCATCCATTAGAGTAACAAAAATCTCGACAACAGACTACCTTCCATAATGACAAGGCTACGATCCATTAGAGTAACAAAAATTTTGACAACAGACTACCTTCCATAATGAAAAGGCTTCCATCTATAGGAATAAAAAAAATCTTGATAACAGACTACCTTCCATAATGACAAGGCTACCATCCAATGGAATAACAAAAATCTCGACAACATACTACCTTCCATAATGAAATGGCTACCATCAATTGTAGTAACAAAAATCTCGACAACATACTACCTTCCATAATGACAAGGATGCCATCCATTGGAGTAACAAAAATATCGACAACAGAATACCTTCCATTATGACTAGGCTACCATCCATTGGAGTAACAAAAATCTCGACAACATACTACCTTCCATAATGATAAGGATACCATCAATTGTAGTAACCAAAATCTCGACAACAGACTACCTTCAATAATGACAAGGCTACCATCCATTGTAGTAACAAAAATATCGACAACAGACTACCTTCCATAATGACAATGTTACCATCCATTGGAGTAACAAAAATCTCGACAACATACTACCTTCCATAATGACAAGGCTACCATCCATTGTAGTAACAAAAATTTCGACCACATACTGCCTTCCATAATGACAAGGCAACCATCGATTGGACTAACAAAAATATCAACAAGAGACTACCTTCCATAATGATAAGGCTACCATCAATTGGAGTAACAAAAATCTCGACAACAGACAACCTTCCATAATGACAAGTCTACCATCCATTGTAGTAACAAAAATCTCGACAATAGACTTCCTTCCATAATGACAAGGCTACCATCCATTGGAGTAACCAAAATCTCGACAACAGACTACCTTCCATAATGACAAGGCTACCATCCATTGTAGTAACAAAAATATCGACAACAGACTACCTTCCATAATGACAATGTTACCATCCATTGGAGTAACAAAAATCTCGACAACAGACTACCTTCCATAATGAAAAGGCTACCATCCATTGTAGTAACAAAAATCTCGACTACATACTACCTTCCATAATGACAAGGCAACCATCGATTGGACTAACAAAAATATCAACAAGAGACTACCTTCCATAATGATAAGGCTACCATGAATTGGAGTAACAAAAATCTCGACAACAGACTACCTTCCATAATGACAATGTTACCATCCATTGGAGTAACAAAAATCTCGACAACAGACTACCTTCCATAATGACAAGGCTACCATCCATTGTAGTAACAAAACTCTCGACCACATACTACCTTCCATAATGACAAGGCAACCATCGATTGGACTAACAAAAATATCAACAAGAGTCTACCTTCCATAATGATAAGGCTACCATCAATTGGAGTAACAAAAATCACGACAACAGACTACCTTCCATAATTACAAGTCTACCATCCATTGTAGTAACAAAAATCTCGACAACATACTACCTTCCATAATGACAAGGCTACCATCCATTGGAGTAACAAAAATCTCGAAAATAGACTACCTTCCATAATGACAAGGCTAAAATCCATTGGAATAAAAAAATCCCGAGAACAGACTGCCTTCTATAATTACAAGGGTACCATCCAATGGAATAACAAAAATCTCGACAACATACTACCTTCCATAATGACAAGACTACCATCCATTGTAGTAACAAAAATCTCGACAACAGACTACCTTCCATAATGACAAGGCTACCATCCATTAGAGTAATAAAAATCTCGATAATAGACTACTTTACATATTGACAAGGCTACCATCTATTGGAATAACAAAAATCTCGAGAACAAACTACCGTCCATAATGACAAGGCTACCATCCAATGGAATAACATAAATCTCAACAACATACTACCTTCCATAATGACAATGCTACCATCCATTAGAGTGACAAAAATCTCGACAATAGACTACCTTCCATAATGACTAGGCTACTATCCATTTGAGTAAAAAAGATATCGACAACAGACTACCTTCTATAATGACAAGGCTACCATATATTGTAATAACAAAAATCTCGAAAACAAACTACCTTCCGCAATGGCATGGCTTCCATACATTGTAGTAACTAAAATCTCGACAATAGTCTACCTTCCATAATGACAAGGCTACCATCCATTGGAGTAACAAAAATCTCGAAAATAGACTACCTTCATTAATGACAAGGCTAGCATCCATTGGAGTAACAAAAATCTCGACAACAAACTACCTTCCATAATGACAAGGCTACCATCCATTAGAGTAACAAAAATCTCGACAACAAACTACCTTCCATAATGACAAGGCTACGATCCATTAGAGTAACAGAAATTTCGACAACAGACTACCTTCCATAATGACAAGGCTACCATCCAGTGGAATAAAAAAAATCTTGAGAACATACTTCCTTCCATAATTAAAAGGCTACCATCAATTATAGTAACGAAAATCTCGACAACATACTACCTTCCATAATGACAAGGAAGCCATCCATAGTAGTAACAAAACTCTCTACAATAGACTACCTTCCATAATGAAAAAGCTACCATCCATTGGAGTAATAAAAATATCGACAACAGACAACCTTCCATAATGAAAAAGCTACCATCCATTGTAGTAACAAAAATCTCGACAACAGACTACCTTCCATAATGACAAGGCTACCATCCATTGGAGTAACAAAAATCTCGAAAATAGACTACCTTCATTAATGACAAGGCTAGCATCCATTGGAGTAACAAAAATCTCGACAACAAACTACCTTCCGCAATGGCATGGCTACCATACATTGTAGTAACTAAAATCTCGACAATAGTCTACCTTCCATAATGACAAGGCTACCATCCATTGGAGTAACAAAAATCTCGAAAATAGACTACCTTCATTAATGACAAGGCTAGCATCCATTGGAGTAACAAAAATCTCGACAACAAACTACCTACCATAATGACAAGGCTACCATCCATTAGAGTAACAAAAATCTCGACAACAAACTACCTTCCATAATGACAAGGCTACGATCCATTAGAGTAACAAAAATTTTGACAACTGACTACCTTCCATAATGACAAGGCTACCATCCAATGGAATAAAAAAAATCTTGAGAACATACTTCCTTCCATAATTAAAAGGCTTCCATCAATTATAGTAACGAAAATCTCGACAACATACTACCTTCCATAATGACAAGGAAGCCATCCATAGTAGTAACAAAACTCTCTACAACAGACTACCTTCCATAATGAAAATGCTACAATCCATTGGAGTAATAAAAATATCGACAACAGACAACCTTCCATAATGAAAAGGCTACCATCCATTGTAGTAACAAAAATCTCGACAACAGACAACCTTCCATAATGACAAGTCTACCATCCATTGTAGTAACAAAAATCTCGACAATAGACTTCCTTCCATAATGACAAGGCTACCATCCATTGGAGTAACCAAAATCTCGACAACAGACTACCTTCCATAATGACAAGGCTACCATCCATTGTAGTAACAAAAATATCGACAACAGACTACCTTCCATAATGACAATGTTACCATCCATTGGCGTAACAAAAATCTCGACAACAGACTACCTTCCATAATGAAAAGGCTACCATCCATTGTAGTAACAAAAATCTCGACCACATACTACCTTCCATAATGACAAGGCAACCATCGATTGGACTAACAAAAATATCAACAAGAGACTACCTTCCATAATGATAAGGCTACCATGAATTGGAGTAACAAAAATCTCGACAACAGACTACCTTCCATAATGACAATGTTACCATCCATTGGAGTAACAAAAATCTCGACAACAGACTACCTTCCATAATGACAAGGCTACCATCCATTGTAGTAACAAAACTCTCGACCACATACTACCTTCCATAATGACAAGGCAACCATCGATTGGACTAACAAAAATATCAACAAGAGTCTACCTTCCATAATGATAAGGCTACCATCAATTGGAGTAACAAAAATCACGACAACAGACTACCTTCCATAATTACAAGTCTACCATCCATTGTAGTAACAAAAATCTCGACAACATACTACCTTCCATAATGACAAGGCTACCATCCATTGGAGTAACAAAAATCTCGAAAATAGACTACCTTCCATAATGACAAGGCTAAAATCCATTGGAATAAAAAAATCCCGAGAACAGACTGCCTTCTATAATGACAAGGGTACCATCCAATGGAATAACAAAAATCTCGACAACATACTACCTTCCATAATGACAAGACTACCATCCATTGTAGTAACAAAAATCTCGACAACAGACTACCTTCCATAATGACAAGGCTACCATCCATTAGAGTAATAAAAATCTCGATAATAGACTACTTTACATATTGACAAGGCTACCATCTATTGGAATAACAAAAATCTCGAGAACAAACTACCGTCCATAATGACAAGGCTACCATCCAATGGAATAACATAAATCTCAACAACATACTACCTTCCATAATGACAATGCTACCATCCATTAGAGTGACAAAAATCTCGACAATAGACTACCTTCCATAATGACTAGGCTACTATCCATTTGAGTAAAAAAGATATCGACAACAGACTACCTTCTATAATGACAAGGCTACCATATATTGTAATAACAAAAATCTCGAAAACAAACTACCTTCCGCAATGGCATGGCTACCCTACATTGTAGTAACTAAAATCTCGACAATAGTCTACCTTCCATAATGACAAGGCTACCATCCATTAGAGTAACAAAAATCTCGAAAATAGACTACCTTCATTAATGACAAGGCTAGCATCCATTGGAGTAACAAAAATCTCGACAACAAACTACCTTCCATAATGACAAGGCTACCATCCATTAAAGTAACAAAAATCTCGACAACAAACTACCTTCCATAATGACAAGGCTACGATCCATTAGAGTAACAGAAATTTCGACAACAGACTACCTTCCATAATGACAAGGCTACCATCCAGTGGAATAAAAAAAATCTTGAGAACATACTTCCTTCCATAATTAAAAGGCTACCATCAATTATAGTAACGAAAATCTCGACAACATACTACCTTCCATAATGACAAGGAAGCCATCCATAGTAGTAACAAAACTCTCTACAATAGACTACCTTCCATAATGAAAAAGCTACCATCCATTGGAGTAATAAAAATATCGACAACAGACAACCTTCCATAATGAAAAAGCTACCATCCATTGTAGTAACAAAAATCTCGACAACAGACTACCTTCCATAATGACAAGGCTACCATCCATTGGAGTAACAAAAATCTCGAAAATAGACTACCTTCATTAATGACAAGGCTAGCATCCATTGGAGTAACAAAAATCTCGACAACAAACTACCTTCCGCAATGGCATGGCTACCATACATTGTAGTAACTAAAATCTCGACAATAGTCTACCTTCCATAATGACAAGGCTACCATCCATTGGAGTAACAAAAATCTCGAAAATAGACTACCTTCATTAATGACAAGGCTAGCATCCATTGGAGTAACAAAAATCTCGACAACAAACTACCTACCATAATGACAAGGCTACCATCCATTAGAGTAACAAAAATCTCGACAACAAACTACCTTCCATAATGACAAGGCTACGATCCATTAGAGTAACAAAAATTTTGACAACTGACTACCTTCCATAATGACAAGGCTACCATCCAATGGAATAAAAAAAATCTTGAGAACATACTTCCTTCCATAATTAAAAGGCTTCCATCAATTATAGTAACGAAAATCTCGACAACATACTACCTTCCATAATGACAAGGAAGCCATCCATAGTAGTAACAAAACTCTCTACAACAGACTACCTTCCATAATGAAAATGCTACAATCCATTGGAGTAATAAAAATATCGACAACAGACAACCTTCCATAATGAAAAGGCTACCATCCATTGTAGTAACAAAAATCTCGACAACAGACAACCTTCCATAATGACAAGTCTACCATCCATTGTAGTAACAAAAATCTCGACAATAGACTTCCTTCCATAATGACAAGGCTACCATCCATTGGAGTAACCAAAATCTCGACAACAGACTACCTTCCATAATGACAAGGATACCATCCATTGTAGTAACAAAAATATCGACAACAGACTACCTTCCATAATGACAATGTTACCATCCATTGGAGTAACAAAAATCTCGACAACAGACTACCTTCCATAATGAAAAGGCTACCATCCATTGTAGTAACAAAAATCTCGACCACATACTACCTTCCATAATGACAAGGCAACCATCGATTGGACTAACAAAAATATCAACAAGAGACTACCTTCCATAATGATAAGGCTACCATGAATTGGAGTAACAAAAATCTCGACAACAGACTACCTTCCATAATGACAATGTTACCATCCATTGGAGTAACAAAAATCTCGACAACAGACTACCTTCCATAATGACAAGGCTACCATCCATTGTAGTAACAAAACTCTCGACCACATACTACCTTCCATAATGACAAGGCAACCATCGATTGGACTAACAAAAATATCAACAAGAGTCTACCTTCCATAATGATAAGGCTACCATCAATTGGAGTAACAAAAATCACGACAACAGACTACCTTCCATAATTACAAGTCTACCATCCATTGTAGTAACAAAAATCTCGACAACATACTACCTTCCATAATGACAAGGCTACCATCCATTGGAGTAACAAAAATCTCGAAAATAGACTACCTTCCATAATGACAAGGCTAAAATCCATTGGAATAAAAAAATCCCGAGAACAGACTGCCTTCTATAATGACAAGGGTACCATCCAATGGAATAACAAAAATCTCGACAACATACTACCTTCCATAATGACAAGACTACCATCCATTGTAGTAACAAAAATCTCGACAACAGACTACCTTCCATAATGACAAGGCTACCATCCATTAGAGTAATAAAAATCTCGATAATAGACTACTTTACATATTGACAAGGCTACCATCTATTGGAATAACAAAAATCTCGAGAACAAACTACCGTCCATAATGACAAGGCTACCATCCAATGGAATAACATAAATCTCAACAACATACTACCTTCCATAATGACAATGCTACCATCCATTAGAGTGACAAAAATCTCGACAATAGACTACCTTCCATAATGACTAGGCTACTATCCATTTGAGTAAAAAAGATATCGACAACAGACTACCTTCTATAATGACAAGGCTACCATATATTGTAATAACAAAAATCTCGAAAACAAACTACCTTCTGCAATGGCATGGCTACCCTACATTGTAGTAACTAAAATCTCGACAATAGTCTACCTTCCATAATGACAAGGCTACCATCCATTAGAGTAACAAAAATCTCGAAAATAGACTACCTTCATTAATGACAAGGCTAGCATCCATTGGAGTAACAAAAATCTCGACAACAAACTACCTTCCATAATGACAAGGCTACCATCCATTAGAGTAACAAAAATCTCGACAACAAACTACCTTCCATAATGACAAGGCTACGATCCATTAGAGTAACAGAAATTTCGACAACAGACTACCTTCCATAATGACAAGGCTACCATCCAGTGGAATAAAAAAAATCTTGAGAACATACTTCCTTCCATAATTAAAAGGCTACCATCAATTATAGTAACGAAAATCTCGACAACATACTACCTTCCATAATGACAAGGAAGCCATCCATAGTAGTAACAAAACTCTCTACAATAGACTACCTTCCATAATGAAAAAGCTACCATCCATTGGAGTAATAAAAATATCGACAACAGACAACCTTCCATAATGAAAAAGCTACCATCCATTGTAGTAACAAAAATCTCGACAACAGACTACCTTCCATAATGACAAGGCTACCATCCATTGGAGTAACAAAAATCTCGAAAATAGACTACCTTCATTAATGACAAGGCTAGCATCCATTGGAGTAACAAAAATCTCGACAACAAACTACCTTCCGCAATGGCATGGCTACCATACATTGTAGTAACTAAAATCTCGACAATAGTCTACCTTCCATAATGACAAGGCTACCATCCATTGGAGTAACAAAAATCTCGAAAATAGACTACCTTCATTAATGACAAGGCTAGCATCCATTGGAGTAACAAAAATCTCGACAACAAACTACCTACCATAATGACAAGGCTACCATCCATTAGAGTAACAAAAATCTCGACAACAAACTACCTTCCATAATGACAAGGCTACGATCCATTAGAGTAACCAAAATTTCGACAACTGACTACCTTCCATAATGACAAGGCTACCATCCAATGGAATAAAAAAAATCTTGAGAACATACTTCCTTCCATAATTAAAAGGCTACCATCAATTATAGTAACGAAAATCTCGACAACATACTACCTTCCATAATGACAAGGAAGCCATCCATAGTAGTAACAAAACTCTCTACAACAGACTACCTTCCATAATGAAAATGCTACAATCCATTGGAGTAATAAAAATATCGACAACAGACAACCTTCCATAATGAAAAGGCTACCATCCATTGTAGTAACAAAAATCTCGACAACAGACTACCTTCCATAATGACAAGGCTACCATCCATTGGAGTAACCAAAATCTCGATAATAGACTACCTTCCATAATGACAAGGCTACCATCTATTGGAATAAAAAAAATCTCGAGAACAGACTACCGTCCATAATGACAAGGCTACCATCCAATGGAATAACAAAACTCTCGACAACATACTACCTTCCATAATGACAAGGCTACCATCAATTTTAGTAACGAAAATCTCGACGACATACTACCTTCCATAATGACAAGGATGCCATCCATTGTAGTAAGAAAAATATCAACAACATACTACCTTCCATAATGATAAGGCTACCATCCATTGGAGTAAAAAAAATATCGACAACAGACTACCTTCCATAATGACAAGGCTACCATCCAATGGAATAACAAAAATATCGACAACATACTACCTTCCATAATGTCAAGACTACCATCAATTCTAGTAACGAAAATCTCGACAACAGACTACCTTTAATAATGACAAGGCTGCCATCCATTGGAGTAACAAAAATAGAGTAACAAAAATATCGACAACAGAATACCTTCCATTATGACAAGGCTACCATCCATTGTAGTAACAAAAATATCAACAACAGACTACCTTCCATAATGACAATGTTACCATCCATTGGAGTAACAAAAATCTCGACAACAGACTACCTTCCATAATGACAAGGCTACCATCCATTGTAGTAACAAAAATCTCGACCACATACTACCTTCCATAATGACAAGGCAACCATCGATTGGACTAACAAAAATATCAACAAGAGACTACCTTCCATAATGATAAGGCTACCATCAATTGGAGTAACAAAAATCTCGACAATAGACTACCTTCCATAATGACAAGTCTACCATCCATTGTAGTAACAAAAATCTCGACAACAGACTACCTTCCATAATGACAAGGCTACCATCCATTAGAGTAACAAAAATCTCGAAAATAGTCTACCTTCCATAATGACAAGGCTAAAATCCATTGGAATAAAAAAATCCCGAGATAAGACTGCCTTCTATAATGACAAGGCTACCATCCAATGGAATAACAAAATTCTCGACAACATACTACCTTCCATAATGACAAGACTACCATCAATTATAGTACCAAAAATCTCGACAATAGACTACCTTCCATAATGACAAGGCTGCCATCCATTGTAGTAACAAAAATCTCGACAACAAACTACCTTCAATAATGACAATGCTACCATCTAGTGGAGTAACAAAAATCTCGACAACAGACTACCTTCCATAATGACAAGGCTACCATCCATTGTAGTAACAAAAATCTCGATAACAGACTACTTTACATATTGACAAGGCTACCATCTATTGGAATAACAAAAATCTCGAGAACAAACTACCGTCCATAATGACAAGGCTACCATCCAATGGAATAACATAAATCTCCACAACATACTACCTTCCATAATGACAATGCTACCATCCATTAGAGTGACAAAAATCTCGACAATAGACTACCTTCCATAATGACTAGGCTACTATCCATTTGAGTAAAAAAGATATCGACAATAGACTACCTTCTATAATGACAAGGATACCATATATTGTAATAACAAAAATCTCGAAAACAAACTACCTTCCGCAATGGCATGGCTACCATACATTGTAGTAACTAAAATCTCGACAATAGTCTACCTTCCATAATGACAAGGCTACCATCCATTGGAGTAACAAAAATCTCGAAAATAGACTACCTTCATTAATGACAAGGCTAGCATCCATTGGAGTAACAAAAATCTCGACAACAAACTACCTACCATAATGACAAGGCTACCATCCATTAGAGTAACAAAAATCTCGACAACAAACTACCTTCCATAATGACAAGGCTACGATCCATTAGAGTAACAAAAATTTCGACAACAGACTACCTTCCATAATGACAAGGCTACCATCCAATGGAATAAAAAAAATCTTGAGAACATACTTCCTTCCATAATTAAAAGGCTACCATCAATTATAGTAACGAAAATCTCGACAACATACTACCTTCCATAATGACAAGGAAGCCATCCATAGTAGTAACAAAACTCTCTACAACAGACTACCTTCCATAATGAAAATGCTACAATCCATTGGAGTAATAAAAATATCGACAACAGACAACCTTCCATAATGAAAAGGCTACCATCCATTGTAGTAACAAAAATCTCGACAACAGACTACCTTCCATAATGACAAGGCTACCATCCATTGGAGTAACAAAAATCTCGACAATAGACTACCTTCCATAATGACAAGGCTACCATCTATTGGAATAAAAAAAATCTCGAGAAAAGACTACCGTCCATAATGACAAGGCTACCATCCAATGGAATAACAAAACTCTCGACAACATACTACCTTCCATAATGACAAGGCTACCATCAATTTTAGTAACGAAAATCTCGACAACATACTACCTTCCATAATGACAAGGATGCCATCCATTGTAGTAACAAAAATATCAACAACATACTACCTTCAATAATGATAAGGCTACCATCCATTGGAGTAAAAAAAATATCGACAACAGACTACCTTCCATAATGACAAGGCTACCATCCAATGGAATAACAAAAATATCGACAACATACTACCTTCCATAATGACAAGACTACCATCAATTCTAGTAACGAAAATCTCGACAACAGACTACCTTCAATAATGCCAAGGCTGCCATCCATTGGAGTAACAGAAATATCGACAACAGAATACCTTCCATTATGACAAGGCTACCATCCATTGTAGTAACAAAAATATCAACAACAGACTACCTTCCATAATGACAATGTTACCATCCATTGGAGTAACAAAAATCTCGACAATAGACTACCTTCCATAATGACAAGGCTACCATCCATTGTAGTAACAAAAATCTCGACCACATACTACCTTCCATAATGACAAGGCAACCATCGATTGGACTAACAAAAATATCAACAAGAGACTACCTTCCATAATGATAAGGCTACCATCAATTGGAGTAACAAAAATCTCGACAATAGACTACCTTCCATAATGACAAGTCTACCATCCATTGTAGTAACAAAAATCTCGACAACAGACTACCTTCAATAATGACAAGGCTACCATCCATTGGAGTAACAAAAATCTCGACAACAGACTACCTTCCATAATGACAAGGCTACCATCCATTGTAGTAACAAAAATCTCGATAATAGACTACTTTACATAATGACAAGGCTACCATCTATTGGAATAACAAAAATCTCGAGAACAAACTACCGTCCATAATGACAAGGCTACCATCCAATGGAATAACATAAATCTCAACAACATACTACCTTCTCTAATGACAATGCTACCAT
Source organism: Vicia faba (assembly GCA_948472305.1). Lineage (NCBI taxonomy): Eukaryota > Viridiplantae > Streptophyta > Magnoliopsida > Fabales > Fabaceae > Vicia > Vicia faba. The sequence goes on from OX451738.1 coordinate 764,275,435, forward strand.
CCATTAGAGTGACAAAAATCTCGACAATAGACTACCTTCCATAATGACTAGGCTACTATCCATTTGAGTAAAAAAGATATCGACAACAGACTACCTTCTATAATGACAAGGCTACCATATATTGTAATAACAAAAATCTCGAAAACAAACTACCTTCCGCAATGGCATGGCTACCATACATTGTAGTAACTAAAATCTCGACAATAGTCTACCTTCCATAATGACAAGGCTACCATCCATTGGAGTAACAAAAATCTCGAAAATAGACTACCTTCATTAATGACAAGGCTAACATCCATTGGAGTAACAAAAATCTCGACAACAAACTACCTTCCATAATGACAAGGCTACCATCCATTAGAGTAACAAAAATCTCGACAACAAACTACCTTCCATAATGACAAGGCTACGATCCATTAGAGTAACAGAAATTTCGACAACAGACTACCTTCCATAATGACAAGGCTACCATCCAATGGAATAAAAAAAATCTTGAGAACATACTTCCTTCCATAATTAAAAGGCTACCATCAATTATATTAACGAAAATCTCGACAACATACTACCTTCCATAATGACAAGGAAGCCATCCATAGTAGTAACAAAACTCTCTACAACAGACTACCTTCCATAATGAAAATGCTACCATCCATTGGAGTAATAAAAATATCGACAACAGAAAACCTTCCATAATGAAAAAGCTACCATCCATTGTAGTAACAAAAATCTCGACAACAGACTACCTTCCATAATGACAAGGCTACCATCCATTGGAGTAACTAAAATCTCGATAATAGACTACCTTCCATAATGACAAGGCTACCATCTATTGGAATAAAAAAAATCTCGAGAACAGACTACCGTCCATAATGACAAGGCTACCATCCAATGGAATAACAAATATCTCGACAACAAACTACCTTCCATAATGACAAGGCTACCATCAATTTTAGTAACAAAAATCTCGACAACATACTACCTTCCATAATGACAAGGATGCCATCCATTGTAGTAACAAAAATATCAACAACATACTACCTTCCATAATGATAAGGCTACCATCCATTGGAGTTAAAAAAATATCGACAACAGACTACCTTCCATAATGACAAGGCTACCATCCAATGGAATAACAAAAATATCGACAACATACTACCTTCCATAATGACAAGACTACCATCAATTCTAGTAACGAAAATCTCGACAACAGACTACCTTCAATAATGACAAGGCTGCCATCCATTGGAGTAACAAAAATAGAGTAACAAAAATATCGACAACAGAATACCTTCCATTATGACAAGGCTACCATCCATTGTAGTAACAAAAATATCAACAACAGACTACCTTCCATAATGACAATGTTACCATCCATTGGAGTAACAAAAATCTCGACAACAGACTACCTTCCATAATGACAAGGCTACCATCCATTGTAGTAACAAAAATCTCGACCACATACTACCTTCCATAATGACAAGGCAACCATCGATTGGACTAACAAAAATATCAACAAGAGACTACCTTCCATAATGATAAGGCTACCATCAATTGGAGTAACAAAAATCTCGACAATAGACTACCTTCCATAATGACAAGTCTACCATCCATTGTAGTAACAAAAATCTCGACAACAGACTACCTTCCATAATGACAAGGCTACCATCCATTGGAGTAACAAAAATCTCGAAAATAGTCTACCTTCCATAATGATAAGGCTAAAATCCATTGGAATAAAAAAATCCCGAGATAAGACTGCCTTCTATAATGACAAGGCTACCATCCAATGGAATAACAAAATTCTCGACAACATACTACCTTCCATAATGACAAGACTACCATCAATTATAGTACCAAAAATCTCGACAATAGACTACCTTCCATAATGACAAGGCTGCCATCCATTGTAGTAACAAAAATCTCGACAACAAACTACCTTCAATAATGACAATGCTACCATCCAGTGGAGTAACAAAAATCTCGACAACAGACTACCTTCCATAATGACAAGGCTACCATCCATTGTAGTAACAAAAATCTCGATAACAGACTACTTTACATATTGACAAGGCTACCATCTATTGGAATAACAAAAATCTCGAGAACAAACTACCGTCCATAATGACAAGGCTACCATCCAATGGAATAACATAAATCTCCACAACATACTACCTTCCATAATGACAATGCTACCATCCATTAGAGTGACAAAAATCTCGACAATAGACTACCTTCCATAATGACTAGGCTACTATCCATTTGAGTAAAAAAGATATCGACAATAGACTACCTTCTATAATGACAAGGATACCATATATTGTAATAACAAAAATCTCGAAAACAAACTACCTTCCGCAATGGCATGGCTACCATACATTGTAGTAACTAAAATCTCGACAATAGTCTACCTTCCATAATGACAAGGCTACCATCCATTGGAGTAACAAAAATCTCGAAAATAGACTACCTTCATTAATGACAAGGCTAGCATCCATTGGAGTAACAAAAATCTCGACAACAAACTACCTACCATAATGACAAGGCTACCATCCATTAGAGTAACAAAAATCTCGACAACAAACTACCTTCCATAATGACAAGGCTACGATCCATTAGAGTAACAAAAATTTCGACAACACACTACCTTCCATAATGACAAGGCTACCATCCAATGGAATAAAAAAAAATATTGAGAACATACTTCCTTCCATAATTAAAAGGCTACCATCAATTATAGTAACGAAAATCTCGACAACATACTACCTTCCATAATGACAAGGAAGCCATCCATAGTAGTAACAAAACTCTCTACAACAGACTACCTTCCATAATGAAAATGCTACAATCCATTGGAGTAATAAAAATATCGACAACAGACAACCTTCCATAATGAAAAGGCTACCATCCATTGTAGTAACAAAAATCTCGATAATAGACTACCTTCCATAATGACAAGGCTACCATCTATTGGAATAAAAAAAATCTCGAGAACAGACTACCGTCCATAATGACAAGGCTACCATCCAATGGAATAACAAAACTCTCGACAACATACTACCTTCCATAATGACAAGGCTACCATCAATTTTAGTAACGAAAATCTCGACAACATACTACCTTCCATAATGAAAAGGATGCCATCCATTGTAGTAACAAAAATATCAACAACATACTACCTTCAATAATGATAAGGCTACCATCCATTGGAGTAAAAAAAATATCGACAATAGACTACCTTCCATAATGACAAGGCTACCATCCAATGGAATAACAAAAATATCGACAACATACTACCTTCCATAATGACAAGACTACCATCAATTCTAGTAACGAAAATCTCGACAACAGACTACCTTCAATAATGACAAGGCTGCCATCCATTGGAGTAACAGAAATATCGACAACAGAATACCTTCCATTATGACAAGGCTACCATCCATTGTAGTAACAAAAATATCAACAACAGACTACCTTCCATAATGACAATGTTACCATCCATTGGAGTAACAAAAATCTCGACAACAGACTACCTTCCATAATGACAAGGCTACCATCCATTGTAGTAACAAAAATCTCGACCACATACTACCTTCCATAATGACAAGGCAACCATCGATTGGACTAACAAAAATATCAACAAGAGACTACCTTCCATAATGATAAGGCTACCATCAATTGGAGTAACAAAAATCTCGACAATAGACTACCTTCCATAATGACAAGTCTACCATCCATTGTAGTAACAAAAATCTCGACAACAGACTACCTTCAATAATGACAAGGCTACCATCCGTTGGAGTAACAAAAATCTCGACAACAGACTACCTTCCATAATGACAAGGCTACCATCCATTGTAGTAACAAAAATCTCGATAATAGACTACTTTACATAATGACAAGGCTACCATCTATTGGAATAACAAAAATCTCGAGAACAAACTACCGTCCATAATGACAAGGCTACCATCCAATGGAATAACATAAATCTCAACAACATACTACCTTCCATAATGACAATGCTACCATCCATTAGAGTGACAAAAATCTCGACAATAGACTACCTTCCATAATGACTAGGCTACTATCCATTTGAGTAAAAAAGATATCGACAACAGACTACCTTCTATAATGACAAGGCTACCATATATTGTAATAACAAAAATCTCGAAAACAAACTACCTTCCGCAATGGCATGGCTACCATACATTGTAGTAACTAAAATCTTGACAATAGTCTACCTTCCATAATGACAAGGCTACCATCCATTGGAGTAACAAAAATCTCGAAAATAGACTACCTTCATTAATGACAAGGCTAACATCCATTGGAGTAACAAAAATCTCGACAACAAACTACCTTCCATAATGACAAGGCTACCATCCATTAGAGTAACAAAAATCTCGACAACAAACTACCTTCCATAATGACAAGGCTACGATCCATTAGAGTAACAGAAATTTCGACAACAGACTACCTTCCATAATGACAAGGCTACCATCCAATGGAATAAAAAAAATCTTGAGAACATACTTCCTTCCATAATTAAAAGGCTACCATCAATTATAGTAACGAAAATCTCGACAACATACTACCTTCCATAATGACAAGGAAGCCATCCATAGTAGTAACAAAACTCTCTACAACAGACTACCTTCCATAATGAAAATGCTACCATCCATTGGAGTAATAAAAATATCGACAACAGACAACCTTCCATAATGAAAAGGCTACCATCCATTGTAGTAACAAAAATCTCGACAACAGACTACCTTCCATAATGACAAGGCTACCATCCATTGGAGTAACCAAAATCTCGATAATAGACTACCTTCCATAATGACAAGGCTACCATCTATTGGAATAAAAAAAATCTCGAGAACAGACTACCGTCCATAATGACAAGGCTACCATCCATTAGAGTGACAAAAAACTCAACAATAGACTACCTTCCATAGTGACTAGGCTACCATCCATTAAAGTAACAAAGATATTGACAATAGACTACCTTCTATAATGACAAGGCTACCATTCATTGTAATAACAAAAATCTCGACAACAAACTACCTTTCATAATGACAAGGCTACCATACATTGTAGTAACAAAAATCTCGACAACAGTCTACCTTCCATAATGACAAGGCTATCATCCATTGGAGTAACAAAAATCTCGACAATAGACTACCTTCCATAATGACAAGGCTACCATCCATTGGTGTAACAAAAATATAGACAACAAACTACCTTCCATAATGACAAGGCTAGCATCCATTAGAGTAACAAAAATCTCGACAACAGACTACCTTCCATAACGACAAGGCTACCATGCATTGGAGTAATGAAAATATCAACAAGAGACTTCCTTCCATAATGACAAGGCTACCATCCATTGGAGTAACAAAAAGCTCGCGAACAGACTACCTTCAATAATGACAAGGCTACCATCTATTGGAGTGACAAAAATCTCGACAATAGACTACCTTCCATAATGCCAAGGCTACCATCAATTGGAGTAAAAAAATCTCTACAATAGACTACCTTTCATTATGACATGGCTACTATCCATTAGAGTAACAAAAATCTCGACAAAAACCTACCTTCCAAAATGATAAGGATACCATCCATTGGAATAACAAAAATATCGACAACAAACAACGTTCCATAATGACAAGGCTACAATCCATTGGAGTAACAAAATTATCGACAACATACTACCTTCTATAATGACAAGGCAACCATCCATAGGAGTAAAAAAATCTAGACAACAGACTACCTTCCATAATGACAAGGCTACCATCCATTGGAGTAACGAAAATATCAACAAGAGACTACTTTCCATAATGACAAGGCTACCATCCATTGGAGTAACAAAAATCGCGACAACAGACTACCTTCCATAATGAAAATGCTACCATCCATTGGAATAACAAAAATATCGACAACAAACTACCTTCGATAATGACAAGGCTACTATCTATTAGAGTGACAAAAATCTCGACAATAGACTACCTTCCATAATGACAAGGCTAACATCAATTGGAGTAACAAAATCTCGACAACAGACTACCTTTCATTATGACATGGCTACTATCCATTGGAGTAACAAAAATCTCGACAACAAACTACCTTCCAAAGTGATATGGCTACCATCAATTGGAGTAACAAAGATATCGACAACAGACTACCTTCCATAATGACAAGGCTACCATCCATTGCAGTGACAAAAATATCGAAAACAGACTACCTTCCATAATGACAAGGCTACCATACAATGGAATAACAAAAATCTCGACAACATACTACCTTCCATAATGAAAAGGCTACAATCAATTGTAGTAACGAAAATATCGACAACATACTGCCTTCCATAATGACAAGGCTATAATCCAATAGAATAACAAAAATCTCGACAACTTACTGCCTTCCATAATGACAAGGCGACCATCCATTAGAGTGACAAAAATCTCGACAATAGACTACCTTCTATAATGACTAGGCTACCATCCATTGGAGTAACAAAAATCTCGACAACAAACTACCTTCTATAATGACAAGGCTACCATCCATTAGAGTAACAAAAATCTCGACAACAGACTACCTTCCATAATGACAAGGCAACCATCCATTGGAGTAATGAAAATATCAACAAGAGACTCACTTCCATAATGACAAGGCTACCATGCATTGGAGTAATGAAAATATCAACAAGAGACTACCTTCCATAATGACAAGGCTACCATCCATTGGAGTAACAAATAGCTCGCCAACAGACTACCTTCCATAATGACAAGGCTACCATCCATCGGAGGAACAAACTCTCGACAACATACTACCTTTCATTATGACATGGCTACTATCCATTGGAGTGACAAAAATCTCGACAACAAACTACCTACCAAAATGATAAGGAAACCATCCATTCGAATCACAAAAATATCGATTACAAACTAAGTTCCATAAAGATAGGGCTACCATCCATTGGAGTAACAAAAATATAGACAACAAACTACTTTCCATAATGACAAGGCTACCATCCAATGTAATAACAAAAATCTCGACAACATACTACCTTCCATAATCACAAGGCTACCATAAATTGTAGTAAACAAAATCTCGACAATAGACTACCTTCCATAATGACAAGGCTGCCATCCATTGTAGTAACAAAAATCTCGACAACAGACTACCTTCCATAATGACAATGCTACCATCCATTGGAGTAACAAAAAATATCGACAACAGACTACCTTCCATAATGAGAAGGCTACCATCCATTGTAGTGACAAAAATATCGACAACATACTACCTTCCATAATGAAAAGGCTACCATCAATTGTAGTAACAAAAATCTCGACAACATACTACCTTCCATAATGACAAGGATGCCATCCATTGTAGTAACAAAAATCTCGACAACAGACTACCTTCCATAATGAAAATGCTACCATCCATTAGAATAACAAAAATCTGGACAACAAACTACCTTCGATAATGACAAGGCTACTATCTATTGGAGTGACAAAAATCTCGATAATAGACTACCTTCCCTAATGACAAGGCTAACATAAATTGGAGTAACAAACTCTTGACAACAGACTACCTTTCATTATGACATGGCTACTATCCATTGGAGTAACAAAAATCTCGACAACAAACTACCTTCTAAAATGATATGGCTACCTTCCATTGGAATAAAAAAAATATCGACAACAAACTACGTTCCATAATGACAAGGCTACCCTCCATTGGAGTAACAAAAATATTGACAACAGACTACCTTCCATAATGACAAGGCTACCATCCATTGGAGTAACAAAAATCTAGACAACAAACTACCTTCCATAATGACAAGGCTACCATCCATTGGAGTAACCAAAATCTCGACAACTGACAACTTCCATAATGACAAGGCTACCATCTATTGGAATAACAAAAATCTCGAGAACAGACTACCTTATATAATGACAAAGCTATAATCCAATGGAATAACAAAAATCTAGACAACATACTTCCTTCCATAATGACAAGGCGACCATCCATTAGAGTGACAAAAATCTCGAAAATAGACTACCTTCCATAATGACTAGGCTACCATCCATTGGAGTAACAAAAATCTCGACAACAAACTACCTTCCATAATGACAAGGCTACCATCAATTAGAGTAACAAAAATCTCGACAACAGACTACCTTCCATAATGACAAGGCAACCATCCATTGGAGTAATGAAAATATCAACAAGAGACTACCTTCCATAATGACAAGGCTACCATCCATTGGAGTAACAAATAGCTTGCCAACAGACTACCTTCCATAATGACAAGGCTACCATCCATTGGAGGAACAAAATCTCGACAACATACTACCTTTCAATATGACATGGCTACTATCCATTGGAGTGACAAAAATCTTGACAACAAACTACCTACCAAAATGATAAGGAAACCATCCATTCGAATCACAAAAATATCGACAACAAACTACGTTCCATAATGACAGGGCTACCATCCATTGGAGTCACAAAAATATAGACAACAGACTACTTTCCATAATGACAAGGCTACCATCCAATGGAATAACAAAAATATCGACAACAAACTACCTTCCATAATGACAAGGCTACCATCCATTGGAGTAACCAAAATCTCAACAACAGACAACTTCCATAATGACAAGGCTACCATCTATTGGAATAACAAAATCCTCGAGAAGAGACTACCTTCCATAATGACAAGGCTATAATCCATTGGAATAACAAAAATATCGACAACAAACTACGTTCCATAATGACAAGGCTACCATCCATTGAAGTAACAAAAATATCGACAACAGACTACCTTCCATAATGACAAGGCTGGCATCCATTGGAGTAACAAAAATCTAGACAACAAACTACCTTCCATAATGACAAGGCTACCATCCATTAGAGTAACCAAAATCTCGACAACAGACAACTTCCATAATGACAAGGCTACCATCTATTGGAATAACAAAAATCTCGAGAACAGACTACCTTCCATAATGACAAGGCTATAATCCAATGGAATAACAAAAATCTAGACAACATACTTCCTTCCATAATGACAAGGCGACCATCCATTAGAGTGACAAAAATCTAGAAAATAGACTACCTTCCATAATGACTAGGCTACCATCCATTGGAGTAACAAAAATCTCGACAACAAACTACCTTCCATAATGACAAGGCTACCATCCATTAGAGTAACAAAAATCTCGACAACAGACTACCTTCCATAATGACAAGGCAACCATCCATTGGAGTAATGAAAATATCAACAAGACACTACCTTCCATAATGACAAGGCTACCATCCATTGGAGTAATGAAAATATCAACAAGAGACTACCTTCCCTAATGACAAGGCTACCATCCATTGGAGTAACAAATAGCTCGCCAACAGACTACCTTCCATAATGACAAGGCTACCATCCATTGGAGGAACAAAAATCGCGACAACAGACTACCTTCCATAATGAAAATGCTACTATCCATTGGAATAACAAAAATATCGACAACAAACTACCTTCGATAATGACAAGGCTACTATCTATTAGAGTGACAAAAATCTCGACAATAGACTACCTTCCATAATGACAAGGCTAACATCAATTGGAGTAACAAAATCTCGACAACAGACTACCTTTCATTATGACATGGCTACTATCCATTGGAGTAACAAAAATCTCGACAACAAACTACCTTCCAAAGTGATATGGCTACCATCAATTGGAGTAACAAAGATATCGACAACAGACTACCTTCCATAATGACAAGGCTACCATCCATTGCAGTGACAAAAATATCGAAAACAGACTACCTTCCATAATGACAAGGCTACCATACAATGGAATAACAAAAATATCGACAACATACTACCTTCCATAATGAAAAGGCTACAATCAATTGTAGTAACGAAAATATCGACAACATACTGCCTTCCATAATGACAAGGCTATAATCCAATAGAATAACAAAAATCTCGACAACTTACTGCCTTCCATAATGACAAGGCGACCATCCATTAGAGTGACAAAAATCTCGACAATAGACTACCTTCTATAATGACTAGGCTACCATCCATTGGAGTAACAAAAATCTCGACAACAAACTACCTTCTATAATGACAAGGCTACCATCCATTAGAGTAACAAAAATCTCGACAACAGACTACCTTCCATAATGACAAGGCAACCATCCATTGGAGTAATGAAAATATCAACAAGAGACTCACTTCCATAATGACAAGGCTACCATGCATTGGAGTAATGAAAATATCAACAAGAGACTACCTTCCATAATGACAAGGCTACCATCCATTGGAGTAACAAATAGCTCGCCAACAGACTACCTTCCATAATGACAAGGCTACCATCCATCGGAGGAACAAACTCTCGACAACATACTACCTTTCATTATGACATGGCTACTATCCATTGGAGTGACAAAAATCTCGACAACAAACTACCTACCAAAATGATAAGGAAACCATCCATTCGAATCACAAAAATATCGATTACAAACTAAGTTCCATAAAGATAGGGCTACCATCCATTGGAGTAACAAAAATATAGACAACAAACTACTTTCCATAATGACAAGGCTACCATCCAATGTAATAACAAAAATCTCGACAACATACTACCTTCCATAATCACAAGGCTACCATAAATTGTAGTAAACAAAATCTCGACAATAGACTACCTTCCATAATGACAAGGCTGCCATCCATTGTAGTAACAAAAATCTCGACAACAGACTACCTTCCATAATGACAATGCTACCATCCATTGGAGTAACAAAAAATATCGACAACAGACTACCTTCCATAATCAGAAGGCTACCATCCATTGTAGTGACAAAAATATCGACAACATACTACCTTCCATAATGAAAAGGCTACCATCAATTGTAGTAACAAAAATCTCGACAACATACTACCTTCCATAATGACAAGGATGCCATCCATTGTAGTAACAAAAATCTCGACAACAGACTACCTTCCATAATGAAAATGCTACCATCCATTAGAATAACAAAAATCTGGACAACAAACTACCTTCGATAATGACAAGGCTACTATCTATTGGAGTGACAAAAATCTCGATAATAGACTACCTTCCCTAATGACAAGGCTAACATAAATTGGAGTAACAAACTCTTGACAACAGACTACCTTTCATTATGACATGGCTACTATCCATTGGAGTAACAAAAATCTCGACAACAAACTACCTTCTAAAATGATATGGCTACCTTCCATTGGAATAAAAAAAATATCGACAACAAACTACGTTCCATAATGACAAGGCTACCCTCCATTGGAGTAACAAAAATATTGACAACAGACTACCTTCCATAATGACAAGGCTACCATCCATTGGAGTAACAAAAATCTAGACAACAAACTACCTTCCATAATGACAAGGCTACCATCCATTGGAGTAACCAAAATCTCGACAACTGACAACTTCCATAATGACAAGGCTACCATCTATTGGAATAACAAAAATCTCGAGAACAGACTACCTTATATAATGACAAAGCTATAATCCAATGGAATAACAAAAATCTAGACAACATACTTCCTTCCATAATGACAAGGCGACCATCCATTAGAGTGACAAAAATCTCGAAAATAGACTACCTTCCATAATGACTAGGCTACCATCCATTGGAGTAACAAAAATCTCGACAACAAACTACCTTCCATAATGACAAGGATACCATCAATTAGAGTAACAAAAATCTCGACAACAGACTACCTTCCATAATGACAAGGCAACCATCCATTGGAGTAATGAAAATATCAACAAGAGACTACCTTCCATAATGACAAGGCTACCATCCATTGGAGTAACAAATAGCTTGCCAACAGACTACCTTCCATAATGACAAGGCTACCATCCATTGGAGGAACAAAATCTCGACAACATACTACCTTTCAATATGACATGGCTACTATCCATTGGAGTGACAAAAATCTTGACAACAAACTACCTACCAAAATGATAAGGAAACCATCCATTCGAATCACAAAAATATCGACAACAAACTACGTTCCATAATGACAGGGCTACCATCCATTGGAGTCACAAAAATATAGACAACAGACTACTTTCCATAATGACAAGGCTACCATCCAATGGAATAACAAAAATATCGACAACAAACTACCTTCCATAATGACAAGGCTACCATCCATTGGAGTAACCAAAATCTCAACAACAGACAACTTCCATAATGACAAGGCTACCATCTATTGGAATAACAAAATCCTCGAGAAGAGACTACCTTCCATAATGACAAGGCTATAATCCATTGGAATAACAAAAATATCGACAACAAACTACGTTCCATAATGACAAGGCTACCATCCATTGAAGTAACAAAAATATCGACAACAGACTACCTTCCATAATGACAAGGCTGGCATCCATTGGAGTAACAAAAATCTAGACAACAAACTACCTTCCATAATGACAAGGCTACCATCCATTAGAGTAACCAAAATCTCGACAACAGACAACTTCCATAATGACAAGGCTACCATCTATTGGAATAACAAAAATCTCGAGAACAGACTACCTTCCATAATGACAAGGCTATAATCCAATGGAATAACAAAAATCTAGACAACATACTTCCTTCCATAATGACAAGGCGACCATCCATTAGAGTGACAAAAATCTAGAAAATAGACTACCTTCCATAATGACTAGGCTACCATCCATTGGAGTAACAAAAATCTCGACAACAAACTACCTTCCATAATGACAAGGCTACCATCCATTAGAGTAACAATAATCTCGACAACAGACTACCTTCCATAATGACAAGGCAACCATCCATTGGAGTAATGAAAATATCAACAAGACACTACCTTCCATAATGACAAGGCTACCATCCATTGGAGTAATGAAAATATCAACAAGAGACTACCTTCCCTAATGACAAGGCTACCATCCATTGGAGTAACAAATAGCTCGCCAACAGACTACCTTCCATAATGACAAGGCTACCATCCATTGGAGGAACAAAATCTCAACAACATACTACCTTTCATTATGACATGGCTACTATCCATTGGAGTGACAAAAATCTCGACAACAAACTACCTCCCAAAATGATAAGGAAACCATCCATTCGAATCACAAAAATATCGACAACAAACTATGTTCCATAATGACAGGGCTACCATCCATTAGAGTAACAAAATTATGGACAACAGACTACTTTCCATAATGACAAGGCTACCATCCAATGGAATAACAAAAATATCGACAACATACTACCTTCCATAATGACAAGGCTACCATAAATTGTAGTAACCAAAATCTCGACAATAGACTAGCTTCCATAATGACAAGGTTGCCATCCATTGTAGTAACAAAAATCTCGACAACAGACTACCTTCCATAATGACAATGGTACCATCCATTGGAGTAACAAAAAATATCGACAACAGACTACCTTCCATAATGACAAGGCTACCATCCATTGCAGTGACAAAAATATCGACAACAGACTACCTTCCATAATGACAAGGCTACCATCCAATGGAATAACAAAAATCTCGACAACATACTACCTTCCATAATGAAAAGGCTACCATCAATTGTAGTAACGAAAATCTCGACAACATACTATCTTCCATAATGACAAGGATGCCATCCATTGTAGTAACAAAAATCTTGACAACAGACTACCTTCCATAATGAAAATACTACCATCCATTGGAATAACAAAAATCTCGACAACAAACTACCTTCGATAATGACAAGGCTACTATCTATTGGAGTTACAACAAACTACCTTCCATAATGACAAGGCTACCATCCATTGGAGTAACAAATAGCTCGCCAACAGACTACCTTCCATAATGACAAGGCTACCATCCATCGGAGGAACAAACTCTCGACAACATACTACCTTTCATTATGACATGGCTACTATCCATTGGAGTGACAAAAATCTCGACAACAAACTACCTACCAAAATGATAAGGAAACCATCCATTCGAATCACAAAAATATCGATTACAAACTAAGTTCCATATAGATAGGGCTACCATCCATTGGAGTAACAAAAATATAGACAACAAACTACTTTCCATAATGACAAGGCTACCATCCAATGTAATAACAAAAATCTCGACAACATACTACCTTCCATAATCACAAGGCTACCATAAATTGTAGTAACCAAAATCTCGACAATAGACTACCTTCCAAAATGACAAGGCTGCCATCCATTGTAGTAACAAAAATCTCGACAACAGACTACCTTCCATAATGACAATGCTACCATCCATTGGAGTAACAAAAAATATCGACAACAGACTACCTTCCATAATGAGAAGGCTACCATCCATTGTAGTGACAAAAATATCGACAACATACTACCTTCCATAATGAAAAGGCTACCATCAATTGTAGTAACAAAAATCTCGACAACATACTACCTTCCATAATGACAAGGATGCCATCCATTGTAGTAACAAAAATCTCGACAACAGACTACCTTCCATAATGAAAATGCTACCATCCATTGGAATAACAAAAATCTGGACAACAAACTACCTTCGATAATGACAAGGCTACTATCTATTGGAGTGACAAAAATCTCGATAATAGACTACCTTCCCTAATGACAAGGCTAACATAAATTGGAGTAACAAACTCTTGACAACAGACTACCTTTCATTATGACATGGCTACTATCCATTGGAGTAACAAAAATCTCGACAACAAACTACCTTCTAAAATGATATGGCTACCTTCCATTGGAATAAAAAAAATATCGACAACAAACTACGTTCCATAATGACAAGGCTACCCTCCATTGGAGTAACAAAAATATTGACAACAGACTACCTTCCATAATGACAAGGCTACCATCCATTGGAGTAACAAAAATCTAGACAACAAACTACCTTCCATAATGACAAGGCTACCATCCATTGGAGTAACCAAAATCTCGACAACAGACAACTTCCATAATGACAAGGCTACCATCTATTGGAATAACATAAATCTCGAGAACAGACTACCTTATATAATGACAAAGCTATAATCCAATGGAATAACAAAAATCTAGACAACATACTTCCTTCCATAATGACAAGGCGACCATCCATTAGAGTGACAAAAATCTCGAAAATAGACTACCTTCCATAATGACTAGGCTACCATCCATTGGAGTAACAAAAATCTCGACAACAAACTACCTTCCATAATGACAAGGCTACCATCAATTAGAGTAACAAAAATCTCGACAACAGACTACCTTCCATAATGACAAGGCAACCATCCATTGGAGTAATGAAAATATCAACAAGAGACTACCTTCCATAATGACAAGGCTACCATCCATTGGAGTAACAAATAGCTTGCCAACAGACTACCTTCCATAATGACAAGGCTACCATCCATTGGAGGAACAAAATCTCGACAACATACTACCTTTCAATATGACATGGCTACTATCCATTGGAGTGACAAAAATCTTGACAACAAACTACCTACCAAAATGATAAGGAAACCATCCATTCGAATCACAAAAATATCGACAACAAACTACGTTCCATAATGACAGGGCTACCATCCATTGGAGTCACAAAAATATAGACAACAGACTACTTTCCATAATGACAAGGCTACAATCCAATGGAATAACAAAAATCTCGAAAACAAACTACCTTCCATAATGACAAGGCTACCATCCATTGGAGTAACCAAAATCTCAACAACAGACAACTTCCATAATGACAAGGCTACCATCTATTGGAATAACAAAATCCTCGAGAAGAGACTACCTTCCATAATGACAAGGCTATAATCCATTGGAATAACAAAAATATCCATTGGAGTAACAAAAATCTAGACAACAAACTACCTTCCATAATGACAAGGCTACCATCCATTGGAGTAACCAAAATCTCGACAACAGACAACTTCCATAATGACAAGGCTACCATCTATTGGAATAACAAAAATCTCGAGAACAGACTACCTTCCATAATGACAAGGCTATAATCCAATGGAATAACAAAAATCTAGACAACATACTTCCTTCCATAATGACAAGGCGACCATCCATTAGAGTGACAAAAATCTAGAAAATAGACTACCTTCCATAATGACTAGGCTACCATCCATTGGAGTAACAAAAATCTCGACAACAAACTACCTTCCATAATGACAAGGCTACCATCCATTAGAGTAACAAAAATCTCGACAACAGACTACCTTCCATAATGACAAGGCAACCATCCATTGGAGTAATGAAAATATCAACAAGACACTACCTTCCATAATGACAAGGCTACCATCCATTGGAGTAATGAAAATATCAACAAGAGACTACCTTCCCTAATGACAAGGCTACCATCCATTGGAGTAACAAATAGCTCGCCAACAGACTACCTTCCATAATGACAAGGCTACCATCCATTGGAGGAACAAAATCTCAACAACATACTACCTTTCATTATGACATGGCTACTATCCATTGGAGTGACAAAAATCTCGACAACAAACTACCTCCCAAAATGATAAGGAAACCATCCATTCGAATCACAAAAATATCGACAACAAACTATGTTCCATAATGAAAGGGCTACCATCCATTAGAGTAACAAAAATATGGACAACAGACTACTTTCCATAATGACAAGGCTACCATCCAATGGAATAACAAAAATATCGACAACATACTACCTTCCATAATGACAAGGCTACCATAAATTGTAGTAACCAAAATCTCGACAATAGACTAGCTTCCATAATGACAAGGTTGCCATCCATTGTAGTAACAAAAATCTCGACAACAGACTACCTTCCATAATGACAATGGTACCATCCATTGGAGTAACAAAAAATATCGACAACAGACTACCTTCCATAATGACAAGGCTACCATCCATTGCAGTGACAAAAATATCGACAACAGACAACCTTCCATAATGACAAGGCTACCATCCAATGGAATAACAAAAATCTCGACAACATACTACCTTCCATAATGAAAAGGCTACCATCAATTGTAGTAACGAAAATCTCGACAACATACTATCTTCCATAATGACAAGGATGCCATCCATTGTAGTAACAAAAATCTTGACAACAGACTACCTTCCATAATGAAAATACTACCATCCATTGGAATAACAAAAATCTCGACAACAAACTACCTTCGATAATGACAAGGCTACTATCTATTGGAGTTACAACAAACTACCTTCCATAATGACAAGGCTACCATCCATTGGAGTAACCAAAATCTCGATAACAGACAACTTCCATAATTACAAGGCTACCATCTATTGGAATAACAAAAATCTCGACAACAAACTACCTTCCATAATGACAAGGCTATAATCCATTGGAATAACAAAAATATCGACAATAAACTACGTTCCATAATGACAAGGCTACCATCCATTGGAGTAATAAAATATCGATAATAGACTACCTTCCATAATGACAAGGATGGCATCCATTGGAGTAACAAAAATCTAGACAACAAACTACCTTCCATAATGACAAGGCTACCATCCATTGGAGTAACCAAAATCTCGACAACAGACAACTTCCATAATGACAAGGCTACCATCTATTGGAATAACAAAAATCTCGAGAACAGACTACCTTCCATAATGACAAGGCTATATTCTAATGGAATAACAAAAATCTAGACAAAAAACTTCCTTCCATAATGACAAGGCGACCATCCATTAGAGTGACAAAAATCTAGAAAATAGACTACCTTCCATAATAACTAGGCTACCATCCATTGGAGTAACAAAAATCTCGACAACAAACTACCTTCCATAATGACAAGGCTACCATCCATTAGAGTAACAAAAATCTCGACAACAGACTACCTTCCATAATGACAAGGCAACCATCCATTGGAGTAATGAAAATATCAACAAGAGACTACCTTCCATAATGACAAGGCTACCATCCATTGGAGTAATGAAAATATCAACAAGAGACTACCTTCCCTAATGACAAGGCTACCATCCATTGGAGTAACAAATAGCTCGCCAACAGACTACCTTCCTTAATGACAAGGCTACCATCCATTGGAGGAACAAAATCTCAACAACATACTACCTTTCATTATGACATGGCTACTATCCATTGGAGTGACAAAAATCTCGACAACAAACTACCTACCAAAATGATAAGGAAACCATCCATTCGAATCACAAAAATATCGACAACAAACTATGTTCCATAATGACAGGGCTACCATCTATTAGAGTAACAAAAATATGGACAACAGACTACTTTCCATAATGACAAGGCTACCATCCAATGGAATAACAAAAATATCGACAACATACTACCTTCCATAATGACAAGGCTACCATAAATTGTAGTAACCAAAATCTCGACAATAGACTACCTTCCATAATGACAAGGCTTCCATCCATTGTAGTAACAAAAATCTCGACAACAGACTACCTTCCATAATGACAATGCTACCATCCATTAGAGTAACAAAAAATATCGACAACAAACTACCTTCCATAATGACAAGGCTACCATCCATTGCAGTGACAAAAATATCGACAACAGACTACCTTCCATAATGACAAGGCTACCATCCAATGGAATAACAAAAATCTCGACAACATACTACCTTCCATAATGAAAAGGCTACCATCAATTGTAGTAACGAAAATCTCGACAACATACTATCTTCCATAATGACAAGGATGCCATCCATTGTAGTAACAAAAATCTTGACAACAGACTACCTTCCATAATGAAAATACTACCATCCATTGGAATAACAAAAATCTCGACAACAAACTACCTTCGATAATGACAAGGCTACTATCTATTGGAGTTACAACAAACTACCTTCCATAATGACAAGGCTACCATCCATTGGAGTAACCAAAATCTCGATAACAGACAACTTCCATAATTACAAGGCTACCATCTATTGGAATAACAAAAATCTCGACAACAAACTACCTTCCATAATGACAAGGCTATAATCCATTGGAATAACAAAAATATCGACAATAAACTACGTTCCATAATGACAAGGCTACCATCCATTGGAGTAATAAAATATCGATAATAGACTACCTTCCATAATGACAAGGATGGCATCCATTGGAGTAACAAAAATCTAGACAACAAACTACCTTCCATAATGACAAGGCTACCATCCATTGGAGTAACCAAAATTTCGACAACAGACAAATTCCATAATGACAAGGCTACCATCTATTGGAATAACAAAAATCTCGAGAACAGACTACCTTCCATAATGACAAGGCTATAATCCAATGGAATAACAAAAATCTAGACAACATAATTCCTTCCATAATGACAAGGCGACCATCCATTAGAGTGACAAAAATCTCGAAAATAGACTACCTTCCATAATGACTAGGCTACCATCCATTGGAGTAACAAAAATCTCGACAACAAACTACCTTCCATAATGACAAGGCTACCATCAATTAGAGTAACAAAAATCTCGACAACAGACTACCTTCCATAATGACAAGGCAACCATCCATTGGAGTAATGAAAATATCAACAAGAGACTACCTTCCATAATGACAAGGCTACCATCCATTGGAGTAACAAATAGCTTGCCAACAGACTACCTTCCATATTGACAAGGCTACCATCCATTGGAGGAACAAAATCTCGCCAACATACTACCTTTCAATATGACATGGCTACTATCCATTGGAGTGACAAAAATCTTGACAACAAACTACCTACCAAAATGATAAGGAAACCATCCATTCGAATCACAAAAATATCGACAACAAACTACGTTCCATAATGACAGGGCTACCATCCATTGGAGTCACAAAAATATAGACAACAGACTACTTTCCATAATGACAAGGCTACAATCCAATGGAATAACAAAAATCTCGAAAACAAACTACCTTCCATAATGACAAGGCTACCATCCATTGGAGTTACCAAAATCTCAACAACAGACAACTTCCATAATGACAAGGCTACCATCTATTGGAATAACAAAAATCTCGAGAACAGACTACCTTCCATAAGGACAAGGCTATAATCCATTGGAATAACAAAAATATCGACAATAAACTACGTTCCATAATGACAAGGCTACCATCCATTGGAGTAACAAAAATATCGACAACAGACTACCTTCCATAATTACAAGGCTGGCATCCATTGGAGTAACAAAAATCTAGACAACAAACTACCTTCCATAATGACAACGCTACCTCCCATTGGAGTAACCAAAATCTCGACAACAGACAACTTCCATAATGACAAGGCTACCATCTATTGGAATAACAAAAATCTCGAGAACAGACTACCTTCCATAATGACAAGGCTATAATCCAATGGAATAACAAAAATCTAGACAACATACTTCCTTCCATAATGACAAGGCGACCATCCATCAGAGTGACAAAAATCTCCAAAATAGACTACCTTCCATAATGACTAGGCTACCATACATTGGAGTAACAAAAATCTCGACAACAAACTACCTTCCATAATGACAAGGCAACCATCCATTGGAGTAATGAAAATATCAACAAGAGACTACCTTCCATAATGACAAGGCTACCATCCATTGGAGTAATGAAAATATCAACAAGAGACTACCTTCCCTAATGACAAGGCTACCATCCATTGGAGTAACAAATAGCTCGCCAACAGACTACCTTCCATAATGACATGGCTACCATCCATTGGAGGAACAAAATCTCGACAACATACTACCTTTCATTATGACATGGCTACTATCCATTGGAGTGACAAAAATCTCGACAACAAACTACCTACCAAAATGATAAGGAAACCATCCATTCGAATCACAAAAATATCGACAACAAACGACGTTCCATAATGACAGGGCTACCATCCATTAGAGTAACAAAAATATGGACAACAGACTACTTTCCATAATGACAAGGCTACCATCTAATGGAATAACAAAATATCGACAACATACTACCTTCCATAATGACAAGGCTACCATAAATTATAGTAACCAAAATCTCGACAATAGACTACCTTCCGTAATGACTAGGTTGCCATCCATTGCAGTAACAAAAATCTCGACAACAGACTACCTTCCATAATGACAATGCTACCATCCATTAGAGTAACAAAAAATATCGACAACAGACTACCTTCCATAATGACAAGGCTACCATCCATTGCAGTGACAAAAATATCGACAACAGACTACCTTCCATAGTGACAAGGCTACCATCCAATGGAATAACAAAAATCTCGACAACATACTACCTTCCATAATGAAAAGGCTACCATCAATTGTAGTAACGAAAATCTCGACAACATACTATCTTCCATAATGACAAGGATGCCATCCATTGTAGTAACAAAAATCTTGACAACAGACTACCTTCCATAATGAAAATACTACCATCCATTGGAATAACAAAAATCTCGACAACAAACTACCTTCCATAATGACAAGGCTACTATCTATTGGGGTGACAACAAACTACCTTCCATAATGACAAGGCTACCATCCATTGGAGTAACCAAAATCTCGATAACAGACAACTTCCATAATTACAAGGCTACCATCTATTGGAATAACAAAAATCTCGACAACAAACTACCTTCCATAATGACAAGGCTATAATCCATTGGAATAACAAAAATATCGACAATAAACTACGATCCATAATGACAAGGCTACCATCCATTGAAGTAACAAAAATATCGATAACAGACTACCTTCCATAATGACAAGGATGGCATCCATTGGAGTAACAAAAATCTAGACAACAAACTACTTTCCATAATGACAAGGCTCCCATCCATTGGAGTAACCAAAATCTCGACAACAAACAACTTCCATAATGACAAGGCTACCATCTATTGGAATAACAAAAATCTCGAGAACAGACTACCTTCCATAATGACAAGGCCATAATCCAATGGAATAATAAAAATCTCGGCAACAGACTACCTTCCATAATGACAAGGAGACCATCCATCAGAGTGACAAAAATCTCGACAATAGACTACCTTCCATAATGACTAGACAACCATCCATTGGAGTAACAAAAATCTCGACAACAAACTACCTTCCATAATGACAAGGCTACCATTCATTAGAGTAAAAAAAATCTCGACAACAGACTACCTTCCATAATGACAAGGCAACCATCCATTAGAGTAATGAAAATATCAACAAGAGACTACCTTCCATAATAACAAGGCTACCATCCATTGGAGTAATGAAAATATC
This sequence comes from Vicia faba, assembly GCA_948472305.1. Classification (NCBI taxonomy): domain Eukaryota; kingdom Viridiplantae; phylum Streptophyta; class Magnoliopsida; order Fabales; family Fabaceae; genus Vicia; species Vicia faba. The sequence goes on from OX451738.1 coordinate 764,297,715, forward strand.
AACAAGAGACTACCTTCCCTAATGACAAGGCTACCATCCATTGGAGTAACAAATAGCTCGCCAACAGACTACCTTCCATAATGACAAGGCTACCATCCATTGGAGGAACACAATCTCGACAACATACTACCTTTCATTATGACATGGCTACTATCCATTGGAGTGACAAAAATCTCGACAACAAACTACCTACGAAAATGATAAGGAAACCATCCATTCGAATCACAAAAATATCGACAACAAACTACGTTCCATAATGACAGGGATACCATCCATTGGAGTAACAAAAATATGGACAACAAACTACCTTCCATAATGATAATGCTACCATCCATTGGAGTAACAAAAAATATCGACAACAAACAACCTTCCATAATGACAAGGCTACCATCCATTGCAGTGACAAAAATATCGACAACAGACTACCTTCCATAATGACAAGGCTACCATCCAATGGAATAACAAAAATCTCGACAACATACTACCTTCCATAAAGAAAAGGCTACCATCAATTGTAGTAACGAAAATCTCGACAACATACTATCTTCCATAATGACAAGGATGCCATCCATTGTAGTAACAAAAATCTCGACAACAGACTACCTTCCATAATGAAAATACTACCATCCATTGGAATAAGAAAAATCTCGACAACAAACTACCTTCGATAATGACAAGGCTACTATCTATTGGAGTGACAAAAATCTCGACAATAGACTACCTTCCATAATGAAAAGGCTAACATCAATTGGAGTAACAAAATCTCGACAACAGACTACCTTTCATTATGACATGGCTACTATCCATTGGAGTAACAAAAATCTCAACAACAAACTACCTTCAAAAATGATATGGCTACCATCCATTTGAATACCAAAAATATCGACAACAAACTACGTTCCATAATGACAAGGCTACCATCCATTGGAGTAACAAAAATATCGACAACAGACTACCTTCCATAATGACAAGGCTACCATCCATTAGAGTAACAAAAATCTAGACAACAAACTACCTTCCAAAATGACAAGGCTACCATCCATTGGAGTAACCAAAATCTCGACAACAGACAACTTCCATAATGACAAGGCTACCATCTATTGGAATAACAAAAATCTCGAGAACAGACTACCTTCCATAATGACAAGGCTATAATCCAATGGAATAACAAAAATCTCGACAACATACTACCTTCCATAATGACAAGGCGACCATCCATTAGAGTGACAAAAATATCGACAATAGACTACCTTCCATAATGACTAGGCTACCATCCATTGGAGTAACAAAAATCTCGACAACAAACTACCTTCCATAATGACAAGGCTACCATCCATTAGAGTAACAAAAATCTCGACAACAGACTACCTTCCATAATGACAAGGCAACCATCCATTGGAGTAACCAAAATATCAACAAGAGACTACCTTCCATAATGACAAGGCTACCATGCATTGGAGTAATGAAAATATCAACAAGAGACTACCTTCCATAATGACAAGGCTACCATCCATTGGAGTAACAAAAAATATCGACAACAGACTACCTTCCATAATGACAAGGCTACCATCCATTGCAGTGGCAAAAATATCGACAACAGACTACCTTCCATAATGACAAGGCTACCATCCAATGGAATAACAAAAATCTCGACAACATACTACCTTCCATAATGAAAAGGCTACCATCCATTGGAATAAGAAAAATCTCGACAACAAACTACCTTCGATAATGACAAGGCTACTATCTATTGGAGTGATAAAAATCTCGACAATAGACTACCTTCCATAATGACAAGGCTAACATCAATTGGAGTAACAAAATCTCGACAACATACTACCTTTAATTATGACATGGCTACTATCCATTGGAGTAACAAAAATCTCGACAACAAACTACCTTCCAAAATGATATGGCTACCATCCATTGGAATACCAAAAATATCGACAACAAACTACGTTCCATAATGACAAGGCTACCATCCATTGGAGTAACAAAAATGTCGACAACAGACTACTTCCATAATGACAAGGCTACCATCCATTGGAGTAACAAAAATCTAGACAGCAAACTACCTTCCATAATGACAAGGCTACCATCTATTGGAATAACCAAAATCTCGACAACAGACAACTTCCATAATGACAAGGCTACCATCTATTGGAATAACAAAAATTTCGAGAACAGACTACCTTCCATAATGACAAGGCTATAATCCAATGGAATAACAAAAATCTAGACAACATACTTCCTTCCATAATGACAAGGCGACCATCCATCAGAGTGACAAAAATCTCCAAAATAGACTACCTTCCATAATGACTAGGCTACCATACATTGGAGTAACAAAAATCTCGACAACAAACTACCTTCCATAATGACAAGGCTACCATCCATTAGAGTAACAAAAATCTCGAAAACAGACTACCTTCCATAATGATAAGGCAACCATCCATTGGAGTAATGAAAATATCAACAAGAGACTACCTTCCATAATGACAAGGCTACCATCCATTGGAGTAATGAAAATATCAACAAGAGACTACCTTCCCTAATGACAAGGCTACCATCCATTGGAGTAACAAATAGCTCGCCAACAGACTACCTTCCATAATGACATGGCTACCATCCATTGGAGGAACAAAATCTCGACAACATACTACCTTTCATTATGACATGGCTACTATCCATTGGAGTGACAAAAATCTCGACAACAAACTACCTACCAAAATGATAAGGAAACCATCCATTCGAATCACAAAAATATCGACAACAAACTACGTTCCATAATGACAGGGCTACCATCCATTAGAGTAACAAAAATATGGACAACAGACTACTTTCCATAATGACAAGGCTACCATCTAATGGAATAACAAAATATCGACAACATACTACCTTCCATAATGACAAGGCTACCATAAATTGTAGTAACCAAAATCTCGACAATAGACTACCTTCCGTAATGACTAGGTTGCCATCCATTGCAGTAACAAAAATCTCGACAACAGACTACCTTCCATAATGACAATGCTACCATCCATTAGAGTAACAAAAAATATCGACAACAGACTACCTTCCATAATGACAAGGCTACCATCCATTGCAGTGACAAAAATATCGACAACAGACTACCTTCCATAGTGACAAGGCTACCATCCAATGGAATAACAAAAATCTCGACAACATACTACCTTCCATAATGAAAAGGCTACCATCAATTGTAGTAACAAAAATCTCGACAACATACTATCTTCCATAATGACAAGGATGCCATCCATTGTAGTAACAAAAATCTTGACAACAGACTACCTTCCATAATGAAAATACTACCATCCATTGGAATAACAAAAATCTCGACAACAAACTACCTTCCATAATGACAAGGCTACTATCTATTGGGGTGACAACAAACTACCTTCCATAATGACAAGGCTACCATCCATTGGAGTAACCAAAATCTCGATAACAGACAACTTCCATAATTACAAGGCTACCATCTATTGGAATAACAAAAATCTCGACAACAAACTACCTTCCATAATGACAAGGCTATAATCCATTGGAATAACAAAAATATCGACAATAAACTACGTTCCATAATGACAAGGCTACCATCCATTGAAGTAACAAAAATATCGATAACAGACTACCTTCCATAATGACAAGGATGGCATCCATTGGAGTAACAAAAATCTAGACAACAAACTACTTTCCATAATGACAAGGCTCCCATCCATTGGAGTAACCAAAATCTCGACAACAAACAACTTCCATAATGACAAGGCTACCATCTATTGGAATAACAAAAATCTCGAGAACAGACTACCTTCCATAATGACAAGGCCATAATCCAATGGAATAATAAAAATCTCGGCAACAGACTACCTTCCATAATGACAAGGAGACCATCCATCAGAGTGACAAAAATCTCGACAATAGACTACCTTCCATAATGACTAGACAACCATCCATTGGAGTAACAAAAATCTCGACAACAAACTACCTTCCATAATGACAAGGCTACCATTCATTAGAGTAATGAAAATATCAACAAGAGACTACCTTCCATAATGACAAGGCTACCATCCATTGGAGTAATGAAAATATCAACAAGAGACTACCTTCCCTAATGACAAGGCTACCATCCATTGGAGTAACAAATAGCTCGCCAACAGACTACCTTCCATAATGACAAGGCTACCATCCATTGGAGGAACACAATCTCGACAACATACTACCTTTCATTATGACATGGCTACTATCCATTGGAGTGACAAAAATCTCGACAACAAACTACCTACGAAAATGATAAGGAAACCATCCATTCGAATCACAAAAATATCGACAACAAACTACGTTCCATAATGACAGGGATACCATCCATTGGAGTAACAAAAATATGGACAACAAACTACCTTCCATAATGATAATGCTACCATCCATTGGAGTAACAAAAAATATCGACAACAAACAACCTTCCATAATGACAAGGCTACCATCCATTGCAGTGACAAAAATATCGACAACAGACTACCTTCCATAATGACAAGGCTACCATCCAATGGAATAACAAAAATCTCGACAACATACTACCTTCCATAATGAAAAGGCTACCATCAATTGTAGTAACGAAAATCTCGACAACATACTATCTTCCATAATGACAAGGATGCCATCCATTGTAGTAACAAAAATCTCGACAACAGACTACCTTCCATAATGAAAATACTACCATCCATTGGAATAAGAAAAATCTCGAAAACAAACTACCTTCGATAATGACAAGGCTACTATCTATTGGAGTGACAAAAATCTCGACAATAGACTACCTTCCATAATGAAAAGGCTAACATCAATTGGAGTAACAAAATCTCGACAACAGACTACCTTTCATTATGACATGGCTACTATCCATTGGAGTAACAAAAATCTCAACAACAAACTACCTTCAAAAATGATATGGCTACCATCCATTGGAATACCAAAAATATCGACAACAAACTACGTTCCATAATGACAAGGCTACCATCCATTGGAGTAACAAAAATATCGACAACAGACTACCTTCCATAATGACAAGGCTACCATCCATTAGAGTAACAAAAATCTAGACAGCAAACTACCTTCCAAAATGACAAGGCTACCATCCATTCGAGTAACCAAAATCTCGACAACAGACAACTTCCATAATGACAAGGCTACCATCTATTGGAATAACAAAAATCTCGAGAACAGACTACCTTCCATAATGACAAGGCTATAATCCAATGGAATAACAAAAATCTCGACAACATACTACCTTCCATAATGACAAGGCGACCATCCATTAGAGTGACAAAAATATCGACAATAGACTACCTTCCATAATGACTAGGCTACCATCCATTGGAGTAACAAAAATCTCGACAACAAACTACCTTCCATAATGACAAGGCTACCATCCATTAGAGTAACAAAAATCTCGACAACAGACTACCTTCCATAATGACAAGGCAACCATCCATTGGAGTAACCAAAATATCAACAAGAGACTACCTTCCATAATGACAAGGCTACCATGCATTGGAGTAATGAAAATATCAACAAGAGACTACCTTCCATAATGACAAGGCTACCATCCATTGGAGTAACAAAAAATATCGACAACAGACTACCTTCCATAATGACAAGGCTACCATCCATTGCAGTGGCAAAAATATCGACAACAGACTACCTTCCATAATGACAAGGCTACCATCCAATGGAATAACAAAAATCTCGACAACATACTACCTTCCATAATGAAAAGGCTACCATCCATTGGAATAAGAAAAATCTCGACAACAAACTACCTTCGATAATGACAAGGCTACTATCTATTGGAGTGATAAAAATCTCGACAATAGACTACCTTCCATAATGACAAGGCTAACATCAATTGGAGTAACAAAATCTCGACAACATACTACCTTTAATTATGACATGGCTACTATCCATTGGAGTAACAAAAATCTCGACAACAAACTACTTTCCAAAATGATATGGCTACCATCCATTGGAATACCAAAAATATCGACAACAAACTACGTTCCATAATGACAAGGCTACCATCCATTGGAGTAACAAAAATGTCGACAACAGACTACTTCCATAATGACAAGGCTACCATCCATTGGAGTAACAAAAATCTAGACAGCAAACTACCTTCCATAATGACAAGGCTACCATCTATTGGAATAACAAAAATCTCGAGAACAGACTACCTTCCATAATGACAAGGCTATAATCCAATGGAATAACAAAAATCTCAACAACATACTACCTTCCATAATGACAAGGCGACCATCCATTAGAGTGACAAATATCTCGACAATAGACTACCTTCCATAATGACTAGGTTACCATCCATTGGAGTAACAAAAATCTCGACAACAAACTACCTTCCATAATGATAAGGCTACCATCCATTAGAGTAACAAAAATCTCGACAACAAACTACCTTCCATAATGACAAGGCAACCATCAATTGGAGTAATGAAAATATCAACAAGAGACTACATTCCATAATGACAAGGCTACCATGCATTGGAGTAATGAAAATATAAACAAGAGACTACCTTCCATAATGACAAGGCTACCATCCATTGGAGTAATAAATAGCTCGGCAACAGACTACCTTCCATAATGACAAGGCTACCATCCATTGGTGGAACAAAATCTCGACAACATACTACCTTTCATTATGACATGGCTACTATCCATTGGAGTGACAAAAATCTCGACAACAAACTACCTACCAAAATGATAAGGAAACCATCCATTCTAATCACAAAAATATCGACAACAAACTACGTTCCATAATGACAGGGCTACCATCCATTGGAGTAACAAAAATATGGACAACAGACTACTTTCCGTAATGACAAGGCTACCATCCAATGTAATAACAAAAATCTCGACAACATACTACCTTCCATAATGACAACGCTACCATAAATTGTAGTAACCAAAATCTCGACAATAGACTACCTTCCATAATGACAAGGCTGCCATCCATTGTAGTAACAAAAATCTCGACAACAGACTACCTTATATAATGACAATGCTACCATCCATTGAAGTAACAAAAAATATCGATAACAGACTACCGTCCATAATGACAAGGCTACCATCCAATGGAATAACAAAAATCTCGAAAACATACTACATTCCATAATGACAAGGCTACCATCCATTAGAGTTGCAAAAATCACGACAATAGACTACTATCCGTAATGACTAGGCTACCATCCATTAGAGTAACAAAGATATCGACAACAAACTACCTTCTATAATGACAAGGCTACCATACATTGTAATAACAAAAATCTCGACAACAAACTACCTTCCACAATGACAAGGCTACCATACAATGTAGTAACAAAAATCTCGACAACAATAGACTACCTTCAATAATGACAAGGCTACCATCCATTAGAGTAACAAAAATCACGACTATAGACTACTTTTTGTAATGACTAGGCTACCATCTATTAGAGTAACAAAGATATCGACAACAGACTACCTTCCATAATGACAAGGCTACTATCTATTGGAGTGACAAAAATCTCGACAATAGACTACCATCCATAATGACAAGGCTACCATCAATTGGAGTAACAAAATCTCGACAACAAACTACCTTTGATTATGACCTGGCTACTATCCATTGGAGTAACAAAAATTTCGACAACAAACTACCTTCCAAAATGATAAGGCTACCATCCATTGGAATAACAAAAATATCGACAACAAACTACATTCTATAATGACAAGGCTACGATCCATTAGAGTAACAAAAATTTCGACAACAGACTACCTTCCATAATGACAAGGCTACCATCCATTGGAGTAATGAAAATATCAACAAGAGACTACCTTCCATAATGACAAGGCTACCATGCATTGGAGTAATGAAAATATTAACAACAGATTACCTTCCATAATGACAAGGCTACCATCCATAGAAGTAACAAAATGCTCGCCAGCAGACTACCTTCGATAATGACAAGGCTACTATCTATTGGAGTGACCAAAATCTCGATAATAGACTACCTTCCATAATGACAAGGCTACCATCAATTGGAGTAACAAAATCTCGACAACAGAGTACCTTTGATTATGACATGGCTACTATCCATTGGAGTAACAAAAATCTCGTCAACAAACTACCTTCCAAAATGATAAGGCTACCATCCATTGGAATAAAAAAATATCGACAACAAACTAAGTTCCATAATGACAAGGCTACCATCCATTGGGGTAACAAAAATCTCGACAACAGACTACCTTCCATAATGACAAGGCTACCATCCATTAGAGTAACAAAAATCTCGACATCAGACTACCTTCCATAATGACAAGGCTACGATCCATTAGAGTAGCAAATATTTCGACAACAGACTACCTTCCATAATGAAAACGCTACCATCCATTGGAGTAATGAAAATATCAAAAAGAGACTAGCTTCCATAATTACAAGGCTACCATCCATTGGAGTAATGAAAATATTAACAAGAGACTACCTTCCATAATGACAAGGCTACCATCCATAGTAGTAACAAAAAGCTCGCCAACAGACTACCTTCAATAATGACAAGGCTACTATCTATTGGAGTGACAAAAATCTCGACAATAGACTACCTTCCATAATGACAAGGCTACCATTAATTGGAGTAAAAAAATCTCGACAACAGACTACCTTTGATTATGACATGGCTACTATCCATTGGAGTAACAAAAATATCGATAACAAACTACCTTCCAAAATGATAAGGCTACCATCCATTGGAATAACAAAAATATCGACAACAAACTACGTTCTATAATGACAAGGCTACGATCCATTAGAGTAACAAAAATTTCAACAACAGACTACCTTCCATAATGACAAGGCTACCATCCATTGGAGTAATGAAAATATCAACAAGAGACTACCTTCCATAATGACAAGGCTACCATGCATTGGAGTAATGAAAATATTAACAACAGATTACCTTCCATAATGACAAGGCTACGATCCATAGTAGTAACAAAATGCTCGCCAGTAGACTACCTTCGATAATGACAAGGCTACTATCTATTGGAGTGAAAAAAATCTCGACAATAGACTACCTTCCATAATGACAAAGCTACCATCAATTTGAGTAACAAAATCTCTCCAATAGAGTACCTTTGATTATGACATGGCTACTATCCATTGGAGTAACAAAAATGTCGACAACAAACTACCTTCCAAAATGATAAGGCTACCATCCATTGGAATAACAAAAATATCGACAACAAACTACGTTCCATAATGACAAGGCTACCATCCATTGGGGTAACAAAAATCTCGACAACCGACTACCTTCCATAATGACAAGGCTACCATCCATTAGAGTAACAAAAATCTCGACAACAAACTACCTTCCATAATGACACGGCTATGATCCATTAGAGTAACAAATATTTCGACAACAGACTATCTTCCATAATGACAAGGCTACCATCCATTGGAGTAATTAAAATATCAACAAGAGACTACCTTCCATAATTACAAGGCTACCATCCATTGGAGTAATGAAAATATTTACAAGAGACTACCTTCCATAATGACAAGGCTACCATCCATAGTAGTAACAAAAATCTCGCCAACAGACTACCTTCGATAATGATAAGGCTACTATCTATTGGAGTGACAAAACTCTCAACAATATACTACCTTCCATAATGACAAGGCTACCATCAATTGGAGTAACAAAATCTCGACAACAGACTACCTTTGATTATGACATGGCTACTATCCATTGGAGTAACGAAAATATCGACAACAAACTACCTTCCAAAATGATAAGGCTACCATCCATTGGAATAACAAAAATATCGACAACAAACTACGTTCTATAATGACAAGGCTACGATCCATTAGAGTAACAAAAATTTCGACAACAGACTACCTTCCATAATGACAAGGCTACCATCCATTGGAGTAATGAAAATATCAACAAGAGACTACCTTCCATAATGACAAGGCTACCATGCATTGGAGTAATGAAAATATTAACAACAGATTACCTTCCATAATGACAAGGCTACCATCCATAGAAGTAACAAAATGCTCGCCAGCAGACTACCTTCGATAATGACAAGGCTACTATCTATTGGAGTGACCAAAATCTCGATAATAGACTACCTTCCATAATGAAAAGGCTACCATCAATTGGAGTAACAAAATCTCGACAACAGAGTACCTTTGATTATGACATGGCTACTATCCATTGGAGTAACAAAAATCTCGTCAACAAACTACCTTCCAAAATGATAAGGCTACCATCCATTGGAATAAAAAAATATCGACAACAAACTAAGTTCCATAATGACAAGGCTACCATCCATTGGGGTAACAAAAATCTCGACAACAGACTACCTTCCATAATGACAAGGCTACCATCCATTAGAGTAACAAAAATCTCGACATCAGACTACCTTCCATAATGACAAGGCTACGATCCATTAGAGTAGCAAATATTTCGACAACAGACTACCTTCCATAATGAAAACGCTACCATCCATTGGAGTAATGAAAATATCAAAAAGAGACTAGCTTCCATAATTACAAGGCTACCATCCATTGGAGTAATGAAAATATTAACAAGAGACTACCTTCCATAATGACAAGGCTACCATCCATAGTAGTAACAAAAAGCTCGCCAACAGACTACCTTCAATAATGACAAGGCTACTATCTATTGGAGTGACAAAAATCTCGACAATAGACTACCTTCCATAATGACAAGGCTACCATTAATTGGAGTAAAAAAATCTCGACAACAGACTACCTTTGATTATGACATGGCTACTATCCATTGGAGTAACAAAAATATCGATAACAAACTACCTTCCAAAATGATAAGGCTACCATCCATTGGAATAACAAAAATATCGACAACAAACTACGTTCTATAATGACAAGGCTACGATCCATTAGAGTAACAAAAATTTCAACAACAGACTACCTTCCATAATGACAAGGCTACCATCCATTGGAGTAATGAAAATATCAACAAGAGACTACCTTCCATAATGACAAGGCTACCATGCATTGGAGTAATGAAAATATTAACAACAGATTACCTTCCATAATGACAAGGCTACGATCCATAGTAGTAACAAAATGCTCGCCAGTAGACTACCTTCGATAATGACAAGGCTACTATCTATTGGAGTGAAAAAAATCTCGACAATAGACTACCTTCCATAATGACAAAGCTACCATCAATTTGAGTAACAAAATCTCTCCAATAGAGTACCTTTGATTATGACATGGCTACTATCCATTGGAGTAACAAAAATGTCGACAACAAACTACCTTCCAAAATGATAAGGCTACCATCCATTGGAATAACAAAAATATCGACAACAAACTACGTTCCATAATGACAAGGCTACCATCCATTGGGGTAACAAAAATCTCGACAACCGACTACCTTCCATAATGACAAGGCTACCATCCATTAGAGTAACAAAAATCTCGACAACAAACTACCTTCCATAATGACACGGCTATGATCCATTAGAGTAACAAATATTTCGACAACAGACTATCTTCCATAATGACAAGGCTACCATCCATTGGAGTAATTAAAATATCAACAAGAGACTACCTTCCATAATTACAAGGCTACCATCCATTGGAGTAATGAAAATATTTACAAGAGACTACCTTCCATAATGACAAGGCTACCATCCATAGTAGTAACAAAAATCTCGCCAACAGACTACCTTCGATAATGATAAGGCTACTATCTATTGGAGTGACAAAACTCTCAACAATATACTACCTTCCATAATGACAAGGCTACCATCAATTGGAGTAACAAAATCTCGACAACAGACTACCTTTGATTATGACATGGCTACTATCCATTGGAGTAACGAAAATATCGACAACAAACTACCTTCCAAAATGATAAGGCTACCATCCATTGGAATAACAAAAATATCGACAACAAACTACGTTCTATAATGACAAGGCTACGATCCATTAGAGTAACAAAAATTTCGACAACAGACTACCTTCCATAATGACAAGGCTACCATCCATTGGAGTAATGAAAATATCAACAAGAGACTACCTTCCATAATGACAAGGCTACCATGCATTGGAGTAATGAAAATATTAACAACAGATTACCTTCCATAATGACAAGGCTACCATCCATAGAAGTAACAAAATGCTCGCCAGCAGACTACCTTCGATAATGACAAGGCTACTATCTATTGGAGTGACCAAAATCTCGATAATAGACTACCTTCCATAATGAAAAGGCTACCATCAATTGGAGTAACAAAATCTCGACAACAGAGTACCTTTGATTATGACATGGCTACTATCCATTGGAGTAACAAAAATCTCGTCAACAAACTACCTTCCAAAATGATAAGGCTACCATCCATTGGAATAAAAAAATATCGACAACAAACTAAGTTCCATAATGACAAGGCTACCATCCATTGGGGTAACAAAAATCTCGACAACAGACTACCTTCCATAATGACAAGGCTACCATCCATTAGAGTAACAAAAATCTCGACATCAGACTACCTTCCATAATGACAAGGCTACGATCCATTAGAGTAGCAAATATTTCGACAACAGACTACCTTCCATAATGAAAACGCTACCATCCATTGGAGTAATGAAAATATCAAAAAGAGACTAGCTTCCATAATTACAAGGCTACCATCCATTGGAGTAATGAAAATATTAACAAGAGACTACCTTCCATAATGACAAGGCTACCATCCATAGTAGTAACAAAAAGCTCGCCAACAGACTACCTTCAATAATGACAAGGCTACTATCTATTGGAGTGACAAAAATCTCGACAATAGACTACCTTCCATAATGACAAGGCTACCATTAATTGGAGTAAAAAAATCTCGACAACAGACTACCTTTGATTATGACATGGCTACTATCCATTGGAGTAACAAAAATATCGATAACAAACTACCTTCCAAAATGATAAGGCTACCATCCATTGGAATAACAAAAATATCGACAACAAACTACGTTCTATAATGACAAGGCTACGATCCATTAGAGTAACAAAAATTTCAACAACAGACTACCTTCCATAATGACAAGGCTACCATCCATTGGAGTAATGAAAATATCAACAAGAGACTACCTTCCATAATGACAAGGCTACCATGCATTGGAGTAATGAAAATATTAACAACAGATTACCTTCCATAATGACAAGGCTACGATCCATAGTAGTAACAAAATGCTCGCCAGTAGACTACCTTCGATAATGACAAGGCTACTATCTATTGGAGTGAAAAAAATCTCGACAATAGACTACCTTCCATAATGACAAAGCTACCATCAATTTGAGTAACAAAATCTCTCCAATAGAGTACCTTTGATTATGACATGGCTACTATCCATTGGAGTAACAAAAATGTCGACAACAAACTACCTTCCAAAATGATAAGGCTACCATCCATTGGAATAACAAAAATATCGACAACAAACTACGTTCCATAATGACAAAGCTACCATCCATTGGGGTAACAAAAATCTCGACAACCGACTACCTTCCATAATGACAAGGCTACCATCCATTAGAGTAACAAAAATCTCGACAACAAACTACCTTCCATAATGACACGGCTATGATCCATTAGAGTAACAAATATTTCGACAACAGACTATCTTCCATAATGACAAGGCTACCATCCATTGGAGTAATTAAAATATCAACAAGAGACTACCTTCCATAATTACAAGGCTACCATCCATTGGAGTAATGAAAATATTTACAAGAGACTACCTTCCATAATGACAAGGCTACCATCCATAGTAGTAACAAAAATCTCGTCAACAGACTACCTTCGATAATGATAAGGCTACTATCTATTGGAGTGACAAAACTCTCAACAATATACTACCTTCCATAATGACAAGGCTACCATCAATTGGAGTAACAAAATCTCGACAACAGACTACCTTTGATTATGACATGGCTACTATCCATTGGAGTAACGAAAATATCGACAACAAACTACCTTCCAAAATGATAAGGCTACCATCCATTGGAATAACAAAAATATCGACAACAAACTATGTTCTATAATGACAAGGCTACGATCCATTAGAGTTTCAAAAATTTCGACAACAGACTACCTTCCATAATGACAAGGCTACCATCCATTGGAGTAATGAAAATATCAACAAGAGACTACCTTCCATAATGACAAGGCTACCATGCATTGGAGTAATGAAAATATTAACAACAGATTACCTTCCATAATGACAAGGCTACCATCCATAGAAGTAACAAAATGCTCGCCAGCAGACTACCTTCGATAATGACAAGGCTACTATCTATTGGAGTGACAAAAATCTCGATAATAGACTACCTTCCATAATGACAAGGCTACCATCAATTGGAGTAACAAAATCTCGACAACAGAGTACCTTTGATTATGACATGGCTACTATCCATTGGAGTAACAAAATTCTCGTCAACAAACTACCTTCCAAAATGATAAGGCTACCATCCATTGGAATAAAAAAATATCGACAACAAACTAAGTTCCATAATGACAAGGCTACCATCCATTGGGGTAACAAAAATCTCGACAACAGACTACCTTCCATAATGACAAGGCTACCATCCATTAGAGTAACAAAAATCTCGACATCAGACTACCTTCCATAATGACAAGGCTACGATCCATTAGAGTAGCAAATATTTCGACAACAGACTACCTTCCATAATGAAAACGCTACCATCCATTGGAGTAAATAAAATATCAACAAGAGACTACCTTCCATAATTACAAGGCTACCATCCATTGGAGTAATGAAAATATTTACAAGAGACTACCTTCCATAATGACAAGGCTACCATCCATAGTAGTAACAAAAATCTCGCCAACAGGCTACCTTCGATAATGACAAGGCTACTATCTATTGGAGTGACAAAAATCTCAACAATATACTACCTTCCATAATGACAAGGCTACCATCAATTGGAGTAACAAAATCTCGACAACAGACTACCTTTGATTATGACATGGCTACTATCCATTGGAGTAACGAAAATATCGACAACAAACTACCTTCCAAAATGATAAGGCTACCATCCATTGGAATAACAAAAATATCGACAACAAACTACGTTCTATAATGACAAGGCTACGATCCATTAGAGTTGCAAAAATTTCGACAATAGACTACCTTCCATAATGACAAGGCTACCATCCATTGGAGTAATGAAAATATCAACAAGAGACTACCTTCCATAATGACAAGGCTACCATGCATTGGAGTAATGAAAATATTAACAACAGATTACCTTCCATAATGACAAGGCTACCATCCATAGAAGTAACAAAATGCTCGCCAGCAGACTACCTTCGATAATGACAAGGCTACTATCTATTGGAGTGACAAAAATCTCGATAATAGACTACCTTCCATAATGACAAGGCTACCATCAATTGGAGTAACAAAATCTCGACAACAGAGTACCTTTGATTATGACATGGCTACTATCCATTGGAGTAACAAAATTCTCGTCAACAAACTACCTTCCAAAATGATAAGGCTACCATCCATTGGAATAAAAAAATATCGACAACAAACTAAGTTCCATAATGACAAGGCTACCATCCATTGGGGTAACAAAAATCTCGACAACAGACTACCTTCCATAATGACAAGGCTACCATCCATTAGAGTAACAAAAATCTCGACATCAGACTACCTTCCATAATGACAAGGCTACGATCCATTAGAGTAGCAAATATTTCGACAACAGACTACCTTCCATAATGAAAACGCTACCATCCATTGGAGTAAATAAAATATCAACAAGAGACTACCTTCCATAATTACAAGGCTACCATCCATTGGAGTAATGAAAATATTTACAAGAGACTACCTTCCATAATGACAAGGCTACCATCCATAGTAGTAACAAAAATCTCGCCAACAGGCTACCTTCGATAATGACAAGGCTACTATCTATTGGAGTGACAAAAATCTCAACAATATACTACCTTCCATAATGACAAGGCTACCATCAATTGGAGTAACAAAATCTCGACAACAGACTACCTTTGATTATGACAGGGCTACTATCCATTGGAGTAACGAAAATATCGACAACAAACTACCTTCCAAAATGATAAGGCTACCATCCATTGGAATAACAAAAATATCGACAACAAACTACGTTCTATAATGACAAGGCTACGATCCATTAGAGTTGCAAAAATTTCGACAATAGACTACCTTCCATAATGACAAGGCTACCATCCATTGGAGTAATGAAAATATCAACAAGAGACTACCTTCCATAATGACAAGGCTACCATGTATTGGAGTAATAAAAATATTAACAACAGAGTACCTTCCATAATGACAAGGCTACCATCCATAGTAGTAACAAAATGCTCGCCAGCAGACTACCTTCGATAATGACAAGGCTACTATCTATTGGAGTGACAAAAATCTCGATAATAGACTACCTTCCATAATGACAAGGCTACCATCAATTTGAGTAACAAAATCTCTACAATAGAGTACCTTTGAGTATGACATGGCTACTATCCATTGGAGTAACAAAAATCTCGACAACAAACTACCTTCCAAAATGGTAAGGCTACCATCCATTCGAATCACAAAAATGTCGACATCAAACAACGTTCCATAATGATAGGGCTACCATCCATTGGAGTAACAAAAATATAAGACAACAGACTACCAACCATAATGACAAGGCTACCATCCAATGGAATAACAAAAATCTCGACAACATACTATCTTCCATAATGACAAGGCTACCATCAATTATAGTAACCAAAATCTCGACAACAGACTACCTTCCATAATGACAAGACTGCCATCCATTGGAGTAACAAAAATCTTGACAATAGACTACCTTCCATAATGACAAGGCTACCATCCATTAGAGTGACAAAAATCACGACAATAGACTACTTTCTGTACTGACTAGGCTACCATCTATTAGAGTAACAAAGATATCGACAACAAACTACCTTCCATAATGACAAGGCTACCATCCATAGTAGTAACAAAAAGCTTGCCAACAGACTACCTTCGATAATGACAAGGCTACTATCTATTGGAGTGACAAAAATCTCGACAATAGACTACCTTCCATAATGACAAGGCTACCATCAATTGGAGTAACAAAATCTCGACAACAAACTACCTTTGATTATGACATGGCTACTATCCATTGGAGTAACAAAAATCTCGACAACAAACTACCTTCCAAAATGATAAGGCTACCATCCATTGGAATAACAAAAATATCGACAACAAACTACATTCTATAATGACAAGGCTACGATCCATTAGAGTAACAAAAATTTCGACAACAGACTACCTTCCATAATGACAAGGATACCATCCATTGGAGTAATGAAAATATCAACAAGAGACTACCTTCCATAATGACAAGGCTACCATGCATTGGAGTAATGAAAATATTTACAACAAATTACATTCCATAATTACAAGGATACCATCCATAGAAGTAACAAAATGCTCGCCAACAGACTACCTTCGATAATGACAAGGCTACTATCTATTGGAGTGACAAAAATCTCGACAATAGACTACCTTTCATAATGACAAGGCTACCATTAATTGGAGTAACAAAATCTCGACAACAGAGTACCTTTGATTATGACATGGCTATTATCCATTGGAGTAACAAAAATCTCGTCAATAGACTACCTTCCAAAATGATAAGGCTACCATCCATTGGAATAAAAAAATATCGACAACAAACTAAGTTCCATAATGACAAGGCTACCATCCATTGGGGTAACAAAAATCTTTAAAATAGACTACCTTCCATATTGAAAAGGCTACCATCCATTAGAGTAACAAAAATCTCGACATCAGACTACCTTCCATAATGACAAGGATACCATCCATTAGAGTAACAAATATTTCGACAATAGACTACCTTCCATAATGAAAACGCTACCATCCATTGGAGTAATGAAAATATCAAAAAGAGACTAGCTTCCATAATTACAAGGCTACCATCCATTGGAGTAATGAAAATATTAACAAGAGACTACCTTCCATAATGACAAGGCTACCATCCATAGTAGTAACAAAATGCTCGCCAGCAGACTACCTTCGATAATGACAAGGCTACTATCTATTGGAGTGACAAAAATCTCGACAATAGACTACCTTCTATAATGACAAGGCTACCATCATTTTGAGTAAAAAAATCTCGACAACAGAGTACCTTTGATTATGACATGGCTACTATCCATTGGAGTAACAAAAATGTCGACAACAAACTACCTTCCAAAATGATAAGGCTACCATCCATTGGAATAACAAAAATATCGACAACAAACTACGTTCCATAATGACAAGGCTAAGATCCATTAGGGTAACAAAAATCTCGACAACTGACTACCTTCCATAATGACAAGGCTACCATCCATTGGAGTAATGAAAATATCAACAAGAGACTACCTTCCATAATGACAAGGCTACTATGCATTGGAGTAATGAAAATATTAACAAAAGATTACCTTCCATAATGACAAGACTACCATCCATAGTAGTAACAAAATGCTCGCCAGCAGACTACCTTTGATAATGACAAGGCTACTATCTATTGGAGTGACAAAAATCTCGACAATAGACTACCTTCCATAATGACAAGGCTACCATCAATTGGAGTAACAAAATCTCGACAACAAACTACCTTTGATTATGACATGGCTACTATCCATTGGAGTAACAAAAATCTCGACAACAAACTACCTTCCAAAATGATAAGGCTACCATCCATTGGAATAACAAAAATATCGACAACAAACTACATTCTATAATGACAAGGCTACGATCCATTAGAGTAACAAAAATTTCGACAACAGACTACCTTCCATAATGACAAGGATACCATCCATTGGAGTAATGAAAATATCAACAAGAGACTACCTTCCATAATGACAAGGCTTCCATGCATTGGAGTAATGAAAATATTTACAACAAATTACATTCCATAATGACAAGGATACCATCCATAGAAGTAACAAAATGCTCGCCAACAGACTACCTTCGATAATGACAAGGCTACTATCTATTGGAGTGACAAAAATCTCGACAATAGACTACCTTTCATAATGACAAGGCTACCATTAATTGGAGTAACAAAATCTCGACAACAGAGTACCTTTGATTATGACATGGCTATTATCCATTGGAGTAACAAAAATCTCGTCAATAGACTACCTTCCAAAATGATAAGGCTACCATCCATTGGAATAAAAAAATATCGACAACAAACTAAGTTCCATAATGACAAGGCTACCATCCATTGGGGTAACAAAAATCTTTAAAATAGACTACCTTCCATATTGAAAAGGCTACCATCCATTAGAGTAACAAAAATCTCGACATCAGACTACCTTCCATAATGACAAGGATACCATCCATTAGAGTAACAAATATTTCGACAATAGACTACCTTCCATAATGAAAACGCTACCATCCATTGGAGTAATGAAAATATCAAAAAGAGACTAGCTTCCATAATTACAAGGCTACCATCCATTGGAGTAATGAAAATATTAACAAGAGACTACCTTCCATAATGACAAGGCTACCATCCATAGTAGTAACAAAATGCTCGCCAGCAGACTACCTTTGATAATGACAAGGCTACTATCTATTGGAGTGACAAAAATCTCGACAATAGACTACCTTCCATAATGACAAGGCTACCATCAATTGGAGTAACAAAATCTCGACAACAGAGTACCTTTGATTATGACATGGCTACTATCCATTGGAGTAACAAAAATCTCGATAACAAACTACCTTCCAAAATGATAAGGCTACCATCCGTTGGAATAAAAAAAAATATCGACATCAAACTAAGTTCCATAATGACAAGGCTACCATCCATTGGGGTAACAAAAATCTCGACAACAGACTACTTTCTGTAATGACTAGGCTACCATCTATTAGAGTAACAAAGATATCGACAACAGACTACCTTCCATAATGACAAGGCTACCATCCATAGTAGTAACAAAAAGCTCGCCAATAGACTACCTTCGATAATGACAAGGCTACTATCTATTGGAGTGACAAAAATCTCGACAATAGACTACCTTCCATAATGACAAGGCTACCATCAATTGGAGTAACAAAATCTCGACAACAAACTACCTTTGATTATGACATGGCTACTATCCATTGGAGTAACAAAAATCTCGACAACAAACTACCTTCCAAAATGATAAGGCTACCATCCATTGGAATAACAAAAATATCGACAACAAACTACATTCTATAATGACAAGGCTACGATCGATTAGAGTAACAAAAATTTCGACAACAGACTACCTTCCATAATGACAAGGCTACCATCCATTGGAGTAATGAAAATATCAACAAGAGACTACCTTCCATAATGACAAGGCTACCATGCATTGGAGTAATGAAAATATTAACAACAGATTACCTTCCATAATGACAAGGCTACCATCCATAGAAGTAACAAAATGCTCGCCAGCAGACTACCTTCGATAATGACAAGGCTACTATCTATTGGAGTGACAAAAATCTCGATAATAGACTACCTTCCATAATGACAAGGCTACCATCAATTGGAGTAACAAAATCTCGACAACAGAGTACCTTTGATTATGACATGGCTACTATCCATTGGAGTAACAAAAATCTCGACAACAAACTACCTTCCAAAATGATAAGGCTACCATCCATTGGAATAAAAAAAATATCGACATCAAACTAAGTTCCATAATGACAAGGCTACCATCCATTGGGGTAACAAAAATCTCCACAACTGACTACTTTCTGTAATGACTATGCTACCATATATTAGAGTAACAAAGATATCGACAACAGACTACCTTCCATAATGACAAAGCTACCATCCATAGTAGTAACAAAAAGCTCGCCAACAGACTACCTTCAATAATGACAAGGCTACTATCTATTGGAGTGACAAAAATTTTGACAATAGACTACCTTCCATAATGAAAAGGCTACCATCAATTGGAGTAACAAAATCTCGACAACAAACTACCTTTGATTATGACATGGCTACTATCCATTGGAGTAACAAAAATCTCGACAACAAACTACCTTCCAAAATGATAAGGCTACCATCCATTGGAATAACAAAAATATCGACAACAAAATACTTTCCATAATGACAATGCTACCATCCATTGGGGTAACAAAAATCTCGACAACCGACTACCATCCATAGTGACAAGGCTACCATCCATTGGAGTAATGAAAATATTAACAAGAGACTACCTTCCATAATGACAAGGTTACCATGCATTGGAGTAATGAAAATATTAACAACAAATTACCTTCCATAATGACAAGGCTACCATCCATAGAAGTAACAAAATGCTCGCCAGCAGAGTACCTTCGATAATGAAAAGGCTACTATCTATTGGAGTGACAAAAATCTCGACAATAGACTACCTTCCATAATGACAAGGCTACCATCAATTGGAGTAACAAAATCTCGACAACAGAGTACCTTTGATCATGACATGGCTACTATCCATTGGAGTAACAAAAATCTCGACAACAAACTACCTTCCAAAATGATAAGGCTACCATCCATTGGAATAAAAAAAATATCGACATCAAACTAAGTTCCATAATGACAAGGCTACCATCCATTGGGGTAACAAAAATCTCGACAACAGACTACTTTCTGTAATGACTAGGCTACCATCTATTAGAGTAACAAAGATATCGACAACAGACTACCTTCCATAATGACAAGACTACCATCCATAGTAGTAACAAAAAGCTCGCCAACAGACTACCTTCGATAATGACAAGGCTACTATCTATTGGAGTGACAAAAATCTCGACAATATACTACCTTCCATAATGACAAGGCTACCATCAATTTGAGTAACAAAATCCCTACAACAGTGCACCTTTGATTATGACATGGCTACTATCCATTGGAGTAACAAAAATGTCGACAACAAACTACCTTCCAAAATGATAAGGCTACCATCCATTGGAATAACAAAAATTCGACAACAAACTACGTTCCATAATGACAAGGCTACCATCCATTGGGGTAACAAAAATCTCGAAACCCGACTACTTTCCATAATGACAAGGCTACCATCCATTGGAGTAATGAAAATATCAACAAGAGACTACCTTCCATAATGACAAGGCTACTATGCATTGGAGTAATGAAAATATTAACAACAGATTACCTTCCATAATGACAAGACTACCATCCATAGTAGTAACAAAATGCTCGCCAGCAGACTACCTTCGATAATGACAAGGCTACTATCTATTGGAGTGACAAAAATCTCGACAATAGACTACCTTCCATAATGACAAGGCTACCGTCAATTGGAGTAACAAAATCTCGACAAAAGAGTACCTTTGATTATGACATGGCTACTATCCATTGGAGTAATAAAAATCTCGACAACAAACTACCTTCCAAAATGATAAGGCTACCATCCATTGGAATAAAAAAAATATCGACATCAAACTAAGTTCCATAATGACAAGGCTACCATCCATTGGGGTAACAAAAATCTTTACAACAGACTACTTTCTGTAATGACTAGGCTACCATCTATTAGAGTAACAAAGATATCGACAACAGACTACCTTCCATAATGACAAGGCTACGATCCATTAGAGTAACAAATATTTCGACAACAGACTACCTTCCATAATGAAAATGCTACCATCCATTGGAGTAATGAAAATATCAAAAAGAAACTAGTTTCCATAATTATAAGGCTACCATCCATTGGAGTAATGAAAATATTAACAAGAGACTACCTTCCATAATGACAAGGCTACCATCCATAGTAGTAACAAAAAGCTCGCCAACAGACTACCTTCGATAATGACAAGGCTACTATCTATTGGAGTGACAAAAATCTAGACAATAGACTACCTTCCATAATGACAAGGCTACCATCAATTTGAGTAACAAAATCTCTACAACAGAGCACCTTTGATTATGACATGGCTACTATCCATTGGAGTAACAAAAATGTCGACAACAAACTACCTTCCAAAATGATAAGGCTACCATCCATTGGAATAACAAAAATATCGACAACAAAATACGTTCCATAATGACAAGGCTACCATCCATTGGGGTAACAAAAATCTCGAAAACCGACTACTTTCCATAATGACAAGGCTACCATCCATTGGAGTAATGAAAATATCAACAAGAGACTACCTTCCATAATGACAAGGCTACTATGCATTGGAGTAATGAAAATATTAACAACATATTACCTTCCATAATGACAAGACTACCATCCATAGTAGTAACAAAATGCTCGCCAGCAGACTACCTTCGATAATGACAAGGCTACTATCTATTGGAGTGACAAAAATCTCGACAATAGACTACCTTCCATAATGACAAGGCTACCATCAATTGGAGTAAAAAAATCTCTACAACAGACTACCTTTGATTATGACATGGCTACTGTCCATTGAGTAACGAAAATATCGACAACAAACTACGTTCCAAAATGATAAGGCTACCATCCATTGGAATAACAAAAATATCGACAACAAACTACATTCTATAATGACAAGGCTACGATCCATTAGAGTAACAAATATTTCGACAACAGACTACCTTCCATAATGACAAGGCTACCATCCATTGGAGTAATGAAAATATCAACAAGAGACTACCTTCCATAATGACAAGGCTACCATGCATTGGAGTAATGAAAATATTAACAACAGATTAGCTTCCATAATGACAAGGCTACCATCCATAGTAGTAACAAAATGCTCGCTAGCAGAATACCTTCGATAATGACAAGGCTACTATCTATTGGAGTGACAAAAATCTCGACAATTGACTACCTTCCATAATGACAAGGCTACCATCAATTTGAGTAACAAAATCCCTACAACAGAGCACCTTTGATTATGACATGGCTACTATCCATTGGAGTAACAAAAATGTCGACAACAAACTACCTTCCAAAATGATAAGGCTACCATCCATTGGAATAACAAAAATATCGACAACAAACTACGTTCCATAATGACAAGGCTACCATCCATTGGGGTAACAAAAATCTCGAAAACCGACTACTTTCCATAATGACAAGGCTACCATCCATTGGAGTAATGAAAATATCAACAAGAGACTACCTTCCATAATGACAAGGCTACTATGCATTGGAGTAATGAAAATATTAACAACATATTACCTTCCATAATGACAAGACTACCATCCATAGTAGTAACAAAATGCTCGCCAGCAGACTACCTTCGATAATGACAAGGCTACTATCTATTGGAGTGACAAAAATCTCGACAATAGACTACCTTCCATAATGACAAGGCTACCGTCAATTGGAGTAACAAAATCTCGACAAAAGAGTACCTTTGATTATGACATGGCTACTATCCATTGGAGTAATAAAAATCTCGACAACAAACTACCTTCCAAAATGATAAGGCTACCATCCATTAGAGTAACAAAAATATCGACGACAGACTACCTTCCATAATGACACGGCTACGATCCATTAGAGTAAAAAAAATATTTCGACAACAGACTATCTTCCATAATAACAAGGCTACCATCCATTGGAGTAATGAAAATATCAACAAGAGACTACCTTCCATAATTACAAGGCTACCATCCATTGGAGTAATGAAAATATTAACAAGAGACTACCTTCCATAATGACAAGGCTACCATCCATAGTAGGAACAAAAAGCTCGCCAACAGACTACCTTCGATAATGACAAGGCTACTATCTATTGGAGTGACAAAAATCTCGACAATAGACTACCTTCCATAATGACAAGGCTACCATCAATTTGAGTAACAAAATCTCTACAACAGAGTACCTTTGATTATGACATGGCTACTATGCATTGGAGTAACAAAAATCTTGACAACAAACTACCTTCCAAAATGATAAGGCTACCATCCATTGGAATAACAAAAATATCGACAACAAACTACGTTCCATAATGACAAGGCTACCATCCATTGGGGTAACAAAAATCTCGACAACAGACTACCCTCCATAATGACAAGGCTACCATCCATTAGAGTAACAAATATCTCGACAACAGACTACCTTCCATAATGACACGGATATGATCCATTAGAGTAACAAAAATCTCGACATCAGACTACCTTCCATAATGACAAGGCTACGATCCATTAGAGTAACAAATATTTCGACAAGAGACTACCTTCCATAATGACAACGCTACCATCTATTGGAGTAATGAATATATCAAAAAGAGACTAGCTTCCATAATTACAAGGCTACTATCCATTGGAGTAATGAAAATATTAACAAGAGACTACCTTCCATAATGACAAGGCAACCATCCATAGTAGTAACAAAAAGCTCGCCAACAGACTACCTTCGATGATGACAAGGCTACTATCTATTGGAGTGACAAAAATCTCGACAATAGACTACCTTCCATAATGACAAGGCTACCATCAATTAGAGTAACAAAATCTCGACAATAGACTACCTTTGATTATGACATGGCTACTATCCATTGGAGTAACGAAAATATCGACAACAAACTACCTTCCAAATTGATAAGGCTACCATCCATTGGAATAACAAAAATATCGACAACAAACTACATTCTATAATGACAAGGCTACGATCCATTAGAGTAACAAAAATTTCGACAATAGACTACCTTCCATAATGACAAGGCTACCGTCCATTGGAGTAATGAAAATATCAACAAGAGATTACCATCTATAATGACAAGGCTACCATGCATTGGAGTAATGAAAATATTAACAACAGATTACCTTCCATTATGACAAGGCTACCATCCATAGTAGTAACAAAATGCTCGCCATCAGACTACCTTCGATAATGACAAGGCTACTATCTATTGGAGTGACAAAAATCTCGACAATAGACTACCTTCCATAATGACAAGGCTACCATCAATTTAAGTAACAAAATCTCTACAACAGAGTACCTTTGATTATGACATGGCTACTATCCATTGGAGTAACAAAAATCTCGATAACAAACTAGCTTCCAAAATGATAAGTGTGATCGGTGGATCTGGAACTGACTGTTTAAGGCTGGTTCATGAGATGTCGCGGAAGCAAGAGTTGCCACCGTCTTTTATTTTCTCCAAATGGAAAGGACAAAAGCACAGAAAAATTCCTTAAAGAGATTGCTCTCGGTTCGGGAGGTAGGTTATAGAAAGGGAAGGTGTTAGCACCCTTTCTATCCATGGTTATCCATGGGCTTTTAGATACTTGCTCATTGTGTTTTCAAAATGGTTTGTTTGCTTTTCAACTGTGGGTTTTAAAAAGTTTCTTTGAAAATTCCAGTTCGACTCTTGTATCGGTCCTCAAGAGTGTTTGAAAAGTTGCTTTCAAAAGCTTTTTGAAAAGGTGTTGGTGTGAAAAGTATTTTTGATTTGTTTTTGAAATTAGAGCAAGTATCTAGAGTTGTCTACCTACCCTAAGGAATTCGTCTGTGTAAATGTCCTTAAAGTAGTGCCCTCCCACCATTGAGAGGTAGGTAGCACCACCGTTGGAGGTGTTCGGGTCAATTCGAAGGTTCGGGACATGGTGATCACCAGAGCAACAGGAAGACACCTTGCCAGGTTCTCGGATCATGAGGACTTACTAAGACATCCTCTACTCGACGATCACCTTTCGAGGCAATGCAACAGTGAGGCGTACCCTAGGGGTGGTGTGTGATTTGTGTGTCAGATTCGTTTATTTTTGTCTTGTTCATGTCAAAGTGATCTAAGCGTTTGTTTTTATTTTTGTCATTCATTCTTGCATGCCATTATTAAAAGTTAGAAAAAAGTGCGGAAAGATAAAACTCCTAAACTATTACAAAGGCGCGGGTCCACATCGCCAAAATTTCCGGGACCCGATTTGACAGAAAAATAAAGAATTAAAGTGCGAAAGATAAACATTACACGGCTTTGGGAGAAGTACATAAGAATTATACGAAAAGAAAGAAATAAATAAAATGTGCGAATAGAATTAAAATTGAAAGCGAGGGCGTTGGACCCTTTAATGAACTTAAATTATTATTAAATTAGTTAAAATGAAAAAGAAATTATTTTGGTATTTTTTGGATTTATGAATTTTTATGAGAAAGATTAAATGAAATTAAAACATTAAACCTAATTCTAATTTTTTTATTTTATTAAGAAAACATGTTAAAATTAAACCTAAGATTAATCTAATTATTTACATGGTAATTTGATTTATAAAAAATAAATAATATTTAATTATTAGTGAAAAGAAAATAAAAAGGATAAAAAATTAACACAAACCCTAATTCTACAAATTTTAAGTTTATTAGAAAAAATATTAAGATTTAAACCTAAATTAAAAACTAAAATCAATTAATGATGTTTATTTACAAAACATTAAATTAAATAAAAATACTTATTTTTGTCTTTTTCTGATTTTTATATTGTTTTTATGTTTTTATGAAAATAAACTAAATTAAAGAAATTAATAAATAAAAGAAATAATTGAATCAAAATAAAAATGAAAAATATAAAAAATTACAAACCTTGGGGGGTCTGTCCCCAAATGGAGGTATGTCTTAGCAATTTAGTCCCATCTGTTTTAGGGCCTCATTTGACTTTTGCACTTGCATGTGTACGCGTGGACTGAGACACACCATATGCTCTAAATCCTGGCCTTGGGTTTGACATAGTGGGACGGGTGGCACGCCTGGATGCAAGGCCATAGGGTGGACGCTTGCAAGGGAGTTACACAAGAACACAATTATGAGAAAAATATAAGGAAAGGGAGGGGGACCTGGGATCGAACCCAGGTCCTGATGATTACCAATACTATGCCTTGCCAAACGCGCTGCTTTATTTCTTTGTATATCATATAACCAATAAACATAATAAAATAAAGTAAGCGTTAATGCTCCTTTTTCGCGCGAAATTCAAACCAACCAATTGATGCCTTACACCTAGTCTTCGTCTTCCTCGCTCTGTGTTTTCGCCTGAAACATAAAAGAGTTAGCGGGGGTTTTAAACCCCCCCAAAACATGCAATATCCAATAATAGCGAATAGGCCGTTTTGGAATATAAATTGGGCGCGACCCCATCATTGAATTCGTTGGAAGCTTGTGGTTCTCATGATGCCAGTCTCGTGTCCCAATTTTTCCTTGAACGTAAAGCCCTAAATCAAAATCCCTGTAACCCTAAAACATAACAATGGCGTTTTTGCATATAGTGTATAAAAACCCAATCAAAGTATGTGGTTAGCTTAAGAATACATCACTTAGTATGAATCCATAAACAAAATGCCATGAGAATGCCTGAAAATCAAAACACGAATATGCATTTTATATGAAAATTTTTGATTTCTGTATACCGATTCAAGGTGTTAGAGTTGATGTTCTTGATTGGAATAGCCTCCTGGTCACTTTGGCAAGCTAATGGAATGGTTATTTGATCTTGAAAAGCCCTAAAACCTAGTTTTCAGTTTTTAACTTTTTTGCAAAAAACTCAAGTTTTATTCTTTGTGTATGGCACAGCTGGGAGATCATGGGCACGAGGGTTTTCATCAATATATACATGTGAATGATTAGGGTTAAGAATTTGATCAAAAAATCCATGAATTGATGAAGAGATATTTGATTTTTATGGCATAAGTTTTCAAATCTTTTTTCATGCAAACTTGGTTCAAATCATGTCCAATTATCAAGATTCTTTCCAAATCTGATTATACACAAAATCTTGAGACTATTTTATGCACAAAAAGATTTAAAAAGTTAGGCTTAGTATTTTCCACATATTTAATTTAATTAAATGAATTATTAATAATTAAAAATCCAAATAAATAAATAAAAATGATAAAAAACTTCCCTTTGGGCCAAATGGTCGTGCACATGCCTTGGATGATGAATTGTGGAAGAAAAAGAGGCCCATTAGCAATTTTAGGACATTTGAAGCAATGTTGACTTTTCAAAATATCCAAAAATTTCCCAACTTCCACAAGGCATAACTTGCTCAATTGTTAAACTTTGCTCATGTTCTTTGACATTTTGGAAAGTTCTTTGGGTCCTATAACCAATGTCTTTGGTCCCATGTCATTTTGATTTATCAATCTCAAGTTATGGTCTTTGACTTAAAGTCCCTTTTTGTTGACTTTTGAAAATGACCTATAATGTTGAGATCGATAACTTTTTGTGAGAGCATTTCTTGGACTTGAAGTATGAAGAGGAGTTGTAGGAAATGTCATTCTCTTCAAAATGAGCTTTGGATGGAATTTTTCTGATGATCCATGTGAAAGTTATGCCCTGGTCAATTTACAGTTGACTTTTTCAACTGTCCAAATATGGAAACTTTTGCATCTTGAGACTTTTTGAGCCAAGCTTTGAGAATCATGATCAAGCATTGATCAAATGATGTTTGTGGCTTCAAAATGAGATGTTGACCAAAAATTTGAACTTTTGACTCTCAAATGACCATTTTGCCCCTACAGTTGACTGTAGTGCAATTAGGGTTTTTGACTGTGCAATTTTGTGCTGTAAGTCTTGAAACTTGGTATGAGGATGCTTGACCATGTTTATAAGCATATGGGACTTGATTGGACCCTTGGAAACTTCATTTTCTTTGTCAAAACCAAAACCCTAATTTTTGACTGTTAGGAGGTCCTTGAACTGTGCAACCCTTGGAGAATTTTGAAGCTTGCTCTTTGCAAATCTTGAAGAATATGGGAGGGAAAATTTTGGGGTACAACAATAAGGCTACCATCCATTGGAATAACAAAAATATAGACAACAAACTACGTTCCATAATGACAAGGCTACCATCCATTGGGGTAACAAAAATCTCGACAACAGACTACCTTCCATAATGAAAAGGCTACCATCCATTAGAGTAACAAAAATATCGACGACAGACTACCTTCCATAATTACACGGCTACGATTCATTAGAGTAACAAATATTTCGACAACAGACTATCTTCCATAATGACAAGGCTACCATCCATTGGAGTAATGAAAATATCAACAAGAGACTACCTTCCATAATTACAAGGCTACCATCCATTGGAGTAATGAAAATATTAACAAGAGACTACCTTCCATAATGACAAGGCTACCATCCATAGTAGTAACAAAAAGCTCGCCAACAGACTACCTTCGATAATGACAAGGCTAATATCTATTGGAGTGACAAAAATCTCGACAATAGACTACCTTCCATAATGACAAGGCTACCATCAATTGGAGTAACAAAATCTCGACAATAGACTACCTTTGATTATGACATGGCTACTATCCATTGGAGTAATAAAAATCTCGACAACAAACTACCTTCCAAAATGATAAGGCTACCATCCATTAGAATAACAAAAATATCGACAACAAACTACGTTCTATAATTACAAGGCAACGATCCATTAGAGTAACAAAAATTTCTACAACAAACTACCTTCCATAATGACAAGGCTACCATCCATTGGAGTAATGAAAATATCAACAAGAGACTACCTTCCATAATGACAAGGCTACTATGCATTGGAGTAATAAAAATATTAACAACATATTACCTTCCATAAAGACAAGACTACCATCCATAGTAGTAACAAAATTCTCGCCACCAGACTACCTTTGATAATGACAAGGCTACTATCTATTGGAGTGACAAAAATCTCGACAATAGACTACCTTCCAAAATGACAAGGCTACCATCAATTGGAGTAACAAAATCTCGACAACAGAGTACCTTTGATTATGACATGGCTACTATCCATTGGAGTAACAAAAATCTCGACAACAAACTACCTTCCAGAATGATAAGGCTACCATCCATTGGAATAAAAAAAATATCGACAACAAACTAAGTTCCATAATGACAAGGCTACCATCCATTGGGGTAACAAAAATATCAGCAACAGACTACCTTCCATAATGACAAGGCTACCATCCATTAGAGTAACAAAAATCTCGACATCAGACTACCTTCCATAATGATAAGGCTACGATCCATTAGAGTAACAAATATTTCGACAACAGACTACCTTCCATAATGACAAAGCTACCATCCATTGGAGTAATGAAAATATCAAAAAGAGACTAGCTTCCATAATTACAAGGCTACCATCCATTGGAGTAATGAAAATATTAACAAGAGACTACCTTCCATAATGACAAGGCTACCATCCATAGTAGTAACAAAAAGCTCGCCAACAGACTACCTTCGATAATGACAAGGCTAATATCTATTAGAGTGACAAAAATCTCGACAATAGACTACCTTCCATAATGACAAGGCTACCATCAATTGGAGTAAAGAAATCTCGACAATAGACTACCTTTGATTATGACATGGCTACTATCCATTGGAGTAATAAAAATCTCGACAACGAACTGCCTTCCAAAATGATAAGGCTACCATCCATTGGAATAACAAAAATATCGACAACAAACTACTTTCTATAATGACAAGGCAGCGATCCATTAGAGTAACAAAAATTTCGACAACAAACTACCTTCCATAATGACAAGGCTACCATCCATTGGAGTAATGAAAATATCAACAAGAGACTACCTTCCATAATGACAAGGCTACTATGCATTGGAGTAATAAAAATATTAACAACATATTACATTCCATAATGACAAGACTACCATACATAGTAGTAACAAAATGCTCGCCAGCAGACTACCTTTGATAATGACAAGGCTACTATCTATTGGAGTGAAAAAAATCTCGACAATAGACTACCTTCCATAATGTCAAGGCTACCATCAATTGGAGTAACAAAATCTCGACAACAGAGTACCTTTGATTATGACATGGCTATTATCCATTGGAGTAACAAAAATCTCAACAACAAACTACCTTCCAAAATGATAAGGCTACCATCCATTGGAATAAAAAAAATATCGACAACAAACTAAGTTCCATAATGACAAGGCTACCATCCATTGGGGTAACAAAAATATCAGCAACAGACTACCTTCCATAATGACAAGGCTACCATCCATTAGAGTAACAAAAATCTCGACATCAGACTACCTTCCATAATGACAAGGCTACGATCCATTAGAGTAACAAATATTTCGACAACAGACTACCTTCCATAATGACAAAGCTACCATCCATTGGAGTAATGAAAATATCAAAAAGAGACTAGCTTCCATAATTACAAGGCTACCATCCATTGGAGTAATGAAAATATTAACAAGAGACTACCTTCCATAATGACAAGGCTACCATCCATAGTAGTAACAAAAAGCTCGCCAACAGACTACCTTCGATAATGACAAGGCTAATATCTATTAGAGTGACAAAAATCTCGACAATAGACTACCTTCCATAATGACAAGGCTACCATCAATTGGAGTAACGAAATCTCGACAATAGACTACCTTTGATTATGACATGGCTACTATCCATTGGAGTAATAAAAATCTCGACAACAAACTACCTTCCAAAATGATAAGGCTACCATCCATTGGAATAACAAAAACATCGACAACAAACTATGTTCTATAATGACAAGGCAACGATCCATTAGAGTAACAAAAATTTCGACAACAAACTACCTTCCATAATGACAAGGCTACCATCCATTGGAGTAATGAAAATATCAAGAAGACACTACCTTCCATAATGACAAGGCTACTATGCATTAGAGTAATGAAAATATTAACAACAGATTACATTCCATAATGACAAGACTACCATCCATAATAGTAACAAAATGCTCGCAAGCAGACTACCTTCGATAATGACAAGGCTACTATCTATTGGAGTGACAAAAATCTCGACAATAGACTACCTTCCATAATGACAAGGCTACCATCAATTGGAGTAATAAAATCTCGACAACAAAGTACCTTTGATTATGACATGGCTACTATCCATTGGAGTAACAAAAATCTCGACAACAAACTACCTTCCAAAATGATAAGGCTACCATCCATTGGAATAAAAAAAATGTCGACAACAAACTAAGTTCCATAATGACAAGGCTACCATCCATTAGGGTAACAAAAATCTCGATAACAGACTACCTTCCATAATGACAAGGCTACCATCCATTAGAGTAACAAAAATCTCGACATCAGACTACCTTCCATAATGACAAGGCTACGATCCATTAGAGAAACAAATATTTCGACAACAGATTACCTTCCATAATGACAACGCTACCATCCATTGGAGTAATGAAAATATCAAAAAGAGACTTGCTTCCATAATTACAAGGCTACCATCCATAGTAGTAACAAAAAGCTTGCCAACAGACTACCTTCGATAATGACAAGGCTACTATCTATTGGAGTGACAAATATCTCGACAATAGACTACCTTCCATAATGACAGGGCTACCATCAATTGGAGTAACAAAATATCGACAACAGACTACCTTTGATTATGACATGGCTACTATCCATTGGAGTAACGAAAATATCGACAACAAACTACCTTCCAAAATGATAAGGCTACCATCCATTGGAATAACAAAAAAATCGACAACAAACTATGTTCTATAATGACAAGGCTACGATCCATTAGAGTAACAAAAATTTCGACAAGAGACTACCTTCCATAATGACAAGGCTACCATCCATTGGAGTAATGAAAATATCAACAAGAGACTACCTTCCATAATGACAAGGCTACCATGCATTGGAGTAATAAAAATATTAACAATAGATTACCTTCCATAATGACAAGGTACCATCCATAGTAGTAACAAAATGCTCGCCAGCAGACTACCTTCGATAATGACAAGGCTACTATCTATTGGAGTGACAAAAATCTCGACAATAGACTACCTTCCATAATGACAAGGCTACCATCAATTGGAGTAACAAAATCTCGACAACAGAGTACCTTTGATTATGACATGGCTACTATCCATTGGAGTAACAAAAATCTCGACATTAAACTACCTTCCAAAATTATAAGGCTACCATCCATTGGAATATAAAAAATATCGACAATAAACTAAGTTCCATAATGACAAGGCTACGATCCATTAGAGTAACAAATATTTCGACAACAGACTACCATCCATAATGACAACGCTACCATCCATTGGAGTAATGAAAATATCAAAAAGAGACTAGCTTCCATAATTACAAGGCTACCATCCATTGGAGTAATGAAAATATTAACAAGAGACTACCTTCCATAATGACAAGGCTACCATCCATAGTAGTAAGAAAAAGCTCGACAACAGACTACCTTCGATAATGACAATGCTACTATCTATTAGAGTGACAAAAATCTCGACAATAGATTACCTTCCATAATGAAAAGGCTACCATCAATTGGAGTAACAAAATCTCGACAACAGAGTACCTTAAATTATGACATGGCTATTATCCATTGGAGTAACAAAAATCTCGACAACAAACTACCTTCCAAAATGATAAGGCTACCATCCATTGGAATAAATAAAATCTCGACAACAAACTACATTCCATAATGACAAGGCTACCATCCATTGGGGTAACAAAAATCTCGACAACAGACTACCTGCCATAATGACAAGGCTACCATCCATTAGAGTAACAAAAATCTCAACAACAGACTACCTTCCATAATGACACGGCTACGATCCATTAGAGTAACAAATATTTCGACAACAGACTATCTTCCATAATGACAAGGCTACCCTCCATTGGAGTAATGAAAATTTCAACAAGAGACTACCTTCCATAATTACAAGGCTACCATCCATTGGAGTAATGAAAATATTAACAAGAGATTACCTTCCATAATGACAAGGCTACCATCCATAGTAGTAACAAAAAGCTTGCCAACAGACTACCTTCGATAATGACAAGGCTACTATCTATTGGAGTGACAAAAATCTCGATAATAGACTACCTTCCATAATGACAAGGCTACCATCAATTGGAGTAACAAAATCTCGACAACACACTACCTTTGATTATGACATGGCTGCTATCCATTGGAGTAATAAAAATCTCGACAACAATCTACCTTCCAAAATGATAAGGCTATCATCCATTGGAATAACAAAAATATCGACAACAAACTACGTTCTATAATGATAAGGCAACGATCCATTAGAGTAACAAAAATTTTGACAACAAACTACCTTCCATAATGACAAGGCTACCATCCTTTGGAGTAATGAAAATATCAACAAGAGACTACCTTCCATAATGACAAGGCTACTATGCATTGGAGTAATGAAAATATTAACAACAAATTACCTTCCATAATGACAAGACTACCATCCATAGTAGTAACAAAATGCTCGCCAGCAGACTACCTTCGATAATGACAAGGCTACTATCTATTGGAGTGACAAAAATCTCGACAATAGACTACCTTCCATAATGACAAGGCTACCATCAATTGGAGTAACAAAATCTCGACAACAGAGTACCTTTGATTATGACATGGCTACTATACATTGGAGTAACAAAAATCTCGACATTAAACTACCTTCCAAAATTATAAGGCTACCATCCATTGGAATATAAAAAATATCGACAATAAACTAAGTTCCACAATGACAAGGCTACGATCCATTAGAGTAACAAATATTTCGACAACAGACTACCATCCATAATGACAACGCTACCATCCATTGGAGTAATGAAAATATCAAAAAGAGACTAGCTTCCATAATTACAAGGCTACCATCCATTGGAGTAATGAAAATATTAACAAGAGACTACCTTCCATAATGACAAGGCTACCATCCATAGTAGTAAGAAAAAGCTCGACAACAGACTACCTTTGATAATGACAATGCTACTATCTATTGGAGTGACAAAAATCTCGACAATAGACTACCTTCCATAATGAAAAGGCTACCATCAATTGGAG
Organism: Vicia faba; assembly: GCA_948472305.1. NCBI lineage: Eukaryota > Viridiplantae > Streptophyta > Magnoliopsida > Fabales > Fabaceae > Vicia > Vicia faba. Next base: position 764,333,658 of record OX451738.1, read on the forward strand.
TAACAAAATATCGACAATAGAGTACCTTAAATTATGACATGGCTACTATCCATTGGAGTAACAAAAATCTCGACAACAAACTACCTTCCAAAATGATAAGGCTACCATCCATTGGAATAACAAAAATATCGACAACAAACTACATTCCATAATGACAAGGCTACCATCCATTGGGGTAACAAAAATCTCGACAACAGACTACCTTACATAATGACAATGCTACCATCCATTAGAGTAACAAAAATCACGACAACAGACTACCTTCCATAATGACACGGCTACGATCCATTAGAGTAACAAATATTTCGACAACAGACTATCTTCCATAATGACAAGGCTACCATCCATTGGAGTAATGAAAATATCAACAAGAGACTACCTTCCATAATTACAAGGCTACCATCCATTGGAGTAATGAAAATATTAACAAGAGACTACCTTCCATAATGACAAGGCTACCATCCAAAGTAGTAACAAAAAGCTCGCCAACATGCTACCTTCGATAATGACAAGGCTACTATCTATTGGAGTGACAAAAATCTCGACAATAGACTACCTTCCATAATGACAAGGCTACCATCCATTGGACTAACGAAAATCTCGACAACAGACTACCTTTGATTATGACATGGCTACTATCCATTGGAGTAATAAAAATCTCGACACAAACTACCTTCCAAAATGATAAGGCTACCATCCATTGGAATAACAAAAATATCGACAACAAACTACATTCCATAATGACAAGGCTACCATCCATTACAGTAACAAAAATATCGAAAACAAACTACCTTCCATAATGACAAGGCTACTATGCATTGGAGTATTGAAAATATTAACAACAGATTACCTTCCATAATGACAAGACTACCATCCATAGTAGTAACAAAATGCTCGCCAGCAGACTACCTTCGATAATGACAAGGTTACTATCTATTGGAGTGACAAAAATCTCGACCATAGACTACCTTCCATAATCACAAGGCAACCATCAATTGGAGTAACAAAATCTCGACAACAGAGTACCTTTGATTATGACATGGCTACTATCCATTGGAGTAACAAAAATCTCGATAACAAACTACCTTCCAAAATGATAAGGCTACCATCCATTGGAATAAAAAAATATCGACAACAATCTAAGTTCCATAATGACAAGGCTACATCCATTGGGGTAACAAAAATCTCGACAACAGACTACCTTCCATAATGACAAGGCTACCATCCATTAGAGTAACAAAAATCTCGACAATAGACTACCTTCCATAATGACAACGCTACCATCCATTGGAGTAATGAAAATATCAAAAAGAGACTAGCTTCCATAATTACAAGGCTACCATCTATTGGAGTAATGAAAATATTAACAAGAGACTAGCTTCCATAATGACAAGGCTACCATCCATAGTAGTAACAAAAAGCTCGCCAACAGAATACCTTCGATAATGACAAGGCTACTATCTATTGGAGTGACAAAAATCTCAACAATAGACTACCTTCCATAATGATAAGGCTACCATCAATTGGAGTAACAAAATCTCGACAACAGACAACATTTGATTATGACATGGCTACTATCCATTGGAGTAACGAAAATATCGACAACAAACTACCTTCCAAAATGATAAGGCTACCATCCATTGGAATAACAAAAATATCGACAACAAACTACGTTATATAATGACAAGGCTACGATTCATTAGAGTAACAAAAGTTTCGACAACTGACTACCTTCCATAATGACAAGGCTACCATCCATTGGAGTAATGAAAATATCAACAAGAGACTACCTTCCATAATGACAAGGCTACCATGCATTGGAGTAATGAAAATATTAACAACAGATTACCTTCCATAATGACAAGGCTACCATCCATAGTAGTAACAAAATGCTCGCCAGCAGACTACCTTCGATAATGACAAGGCTACTATCTATTGGAGTGACAAAAATCTCGACAATAGACTACCTTCCATAATGACAAGGCTACCATCAATTGGAGTAACAAAATCTCTACAACAGAGTACCTTTGATTATGACATGGCTACTATCATTTGGAGTAACAAAAATCTCGACAACAAACTACCTTCCAAAATGATAAGGCTACCATCCATTGGAATAAAAAAAATATCGACAACAAACTAAGTTCCATAATGACAAGGCTACCATCCATTGGGGTAACAAAAATCTCGACAACAGTCTACCTTCCATAATGACAAGGCTACCATCCATTAGAGTAACAAAAATCTCAACAACAGACTACTTTCCATAATGACAAGGCTACCATCAATTGGAGTAACAAAATCTCGACAACAGAGTACCTTTGATTATGACATGGCTACTATCCATTGGAGTAACAAAAATCTCGACAACAAACTACCTTCCAAAATGATAAGGCTACCATCCATTGGAATAACAAAAATATCGACAACAAACTACGTTCCATAATGACAAGGCTACCATCCATTGGGGTAACAAAAATCTCGACAACAAACTACCTTACATAATGACAAGGCTACCATCCATTAGAGTAACAAAAATCTCGATAATAGACTACCTTCCATAATGACACGGCTACGATCCATTAGAGTAACAAATATTTCGACAACAGACTATCTTCCATAATGACAAGGCTACCATCCATTAAAGTAATGAAAATATCAACAAGAGACTACCTTCCATAATTACAAGGCTACCATCCATTGGAGTAATGAAAATATTAACAAGAGACTACCTTCCATAATGACAAGGCTACCATCCAAAGTAGTAACAAAAAGCTCGCCAACATACTACCTTCGATAATGACAAGGCTACTATCTATTGGAGTGACAAAAATCTCGACAATAGACTACCTTCCATAATGACAAGGCTACCATCAATTAGAGTAACAAAATCTCGACAACAGACTACCTTTGATTATGACATGGCTACTATCCATTGGAGTAATAAAAATCTCGACAACAAACTACCTTCCAAAATGATAAGGCTACCATCCATTGGAATAACAAAAATATCGACAACAAACTACGTTTAATAATGACAAGGCAACGATCCATTACAGTAACAAAAATTTCGACAACAAACTACCTTCCATAATGACAAGGCTACTATGCATTGGAGTAATGAAAATATTAACAACAGATTACCTTCCATAATGACAAGACTACCATCCATAGTAGTAACAAAATGCTCGCCAGCAGACTACCTTCGATAATGACAAGGTTACTATCTATTGGAGTGACAAAAATCTCGACCATAGACTACCTTCCATAATCACAAGGCTACCATCAATTGGAGTAACAAAATCTCGACAACAGAGTGCCTTTGATTATGACATGGCTACAATCCATTGGAGTAACAAAAATATCGACAACAAACTACCTTCCAAAATGATAAGGCTACCATCCATTGGAATAAAAAAATATCGACAACAAACTAAGTTCCATAATGACAAGGCTACCATCCATTGGGGTAACAAAAATCTCGACAACAGACTACCTTCCATAATGACAAGGCTACCATCCATTAGAGTAACAAAAATCTCGACAATAGACTACCTTCCATAATGACAACGCTACCATCCATTGGAGTAATGAAAATATCAAAAAGAGACTAGCTTCCATAATTACAAGGCTACCATCCATTGGAGTAATGAAAATATTAACAAGAGACTAGCTTCCATAATGACAAGGCTACCATCCATAGTAGTAACAAAAAGCTCCCCAACAGAATACCTTCGATAATGACAAGGCTACTATCTATTGGAGTGACAAAAATCTCGACAATAGACTACCTTCCATAATGACAAGGCTACCATCAATTGGAGTAACAAAATCTCGACAACAGACTACCTTTGATTATGACATGGCTACTACCCATTGGAGTAACGAAAATATCGACAACAAACTACCTTCCAAAATGATAAGGCTACCATCCATTGGAATAACAAAAATATCGACAACAAACTACGTTCTATAATGATAAGGCTACGATCCATTAGAGTAACAAAAATTTCGACAACAGACTACCTTCCATAATGACAAGGCTACCATCCATTGGAGTAATGAAAACATCAACAAGATACTACCTTCCATAATGACAAGGCTACCATGCATTGGAGTAATGAAAATATTAACAACAAATTACCTTCCATAATGAAAAGGCTACCATCCATAGTAGTAACAAAATGCTCGCCAGCAGACTACCTTCCATAATGACAAGGCTACTATCTATTGGAGTGACAAAAATCTCGACAATAGACTACCTTCCATAATGACAAGGCTACCATCAATTGGAGTAACAAAATCTCTACAACAGAGTACCTTTGATTATGACATGGCTACTATCATTTGGAGTAACAAAAATCTCGACAACAAACTACCTTCCAAAATGATAAGGCTACCATCCATTGGAATAAAAAAAATATCGACAACAAACTAAGTTCCATAATGACAAGGCTACCATTCATTGGGGTAACAAAAATCTCGACAACAGACTACCTTCCATAATGACAAGGCTACCATCCATTAGAGTAACAAAAATCTCAACAACAGACTACCTTCCATAATGACACGGCTACGATCCATTAGAGTAACAAATATTTCGACAACAGACTATCTTCCATAATGACAATGCTACCATCCATTGGAGTAATGAAAATACCAACAAGAGACTACTTTCCATAATTACAATGCTACCATCCATTGGAGTAATGAAAATATTAACAAGAGACTACCTTCCAAAATGACAAGACTACCATCCATAGTAGGAACAAAATGCTCGCCAGCAGACTACCTTCGATAATTACAAGGCTTCTATCAATTGGAGTGACAAAAATCTCGACAATAGACTACCTTCCATAATGACAAGGCTACCATCAATTGGAGTAAATAAATCTCGACGACAGACTACCTTTGATTATGACATGGCTACTATCCATTGGAGTAACAAAAATCTCGACAATAAACTACCTTCCAAAATGATAAGGCTACCATCCATTGGAATAACAAAAATATCGACATTAAACTACGTTCCATAATGACAAGGCTACCATCCATTGGGGTAACAAAAATCTCGACAACAGACTACCTTCCATAATGACAAGGCTACGATCCATTAGAGTAACAAATATTTCAACAACAGACTACCTTCCATAATGACAACGCTACCATCCATTGGAGTAATGAAAATATCAAAAAGAGACTACCTTCCATAATTACAAGGCTACCATCCATTGGAGTAATGAAAATATTAACAAGAGACTACCTTCAATAATGACAAGGCTACCATCCATAGTAGTAACAAAAAGCTCGCCAACAAACTACCTTCGATAATGACAAGGCTACTATCTATTGGAGTGACAAAAATCTCGACAATAGACTACCTTTCATAATTACAAGGCTACCATCAATTGGAGTAAAAAAATCTCGAGAATAGACTACCTTTGATTATGACATGGCTACTATCCATTGGAGTAATGAAAATATCGACAACAAACTACCTTCCAAAATGATAAGGCTACCATCCATTGGAATAACAAAAATCTCGACAACGAACTACCTTCCATAATGACATGGCTACCATCCATTAGAGTAACAAAAATCTCGACATCAGACTACCTTCCATAATGACAAGGCTACCATCCATTGGAGTAATGAAAATATCAACAAGAGACTAACTTCCATAATGACAAGGCTACCATGCATTGGAGTAATGAAAATATTAACAACAGATTACCTTCCATAATGTCAAGGCTACCATCCATAGTAGTAACAAAATTCTCGCCAGCAGACTACCTTCGATAATGACAAGGCTACTATCTATTGGAGTGAGAAAAATCTCGACAATAGACTACCTTCCATAATGACAAGGCTACCATCAATTTGAGTAACAAAATCTCTACAATAGAGTACCTTTGATTATGACATGGCTACTATCCATTGGAGTAACAAAAATCTCGACAACAAACTACCTTCCAAAATGATAAAGCTACCATCCATTGTAATAACAAAAATATCGACAACAAACTACGTTCCATAATGACAAGGCTAAGATTCATTAGAGTAACAAATATTTTGACAATAGACTATCTTCCATAATGACAAGGCTACCATCCACTGGAGTAATGAAAATATCAACTAGAGACTACCTTCCATAATTACAAGGCTACCATGCATTAGAGTAATGAAAATATTAACAAGAGACTACCTTCCATAATGACAAGGCTACCATCCATAGTAGTAACAAAAAGCTCGCCAACCGACTACCTTCGATAATGACAAGGCTACTATCTATTGGAGTGACAAAAATATCGACAATAGACTACCTTCCATAATGACAAGGCTACCATCAATTGGAGTAACAAAATCTCGACAACAGACTACCTTTGATTATGACATTGGCTATTATCCATTGGAGTAATAAAAATCTCGACAACAAACTACCTTCCAAAATGATAAGGCTACCATCCATTGGAATAACAAAAATATCGACAACAAACTACGTTCTATAATGACAAGATAACGATCCATTAGAGTAACAAAAATTTCGACAACAGACTACCTTCCATAATGACAAGGCTACCATCCATTGGAGTAATGAAAATATCAACAAGAGACTACCTTCCATAATGACAAGGCTACTATGCATTGGAGTAATGGAAATATTAACAACAGATTACCTTCCATAATGACAAGACTACCATCCATAGTAGTAACAAAATGCTCGCTAGCAGACTACCTTCGATAATGACAAGGCTACTATCTATTGGAGTGACAAAAATCTCGACAATAGACTACCTTCCATAATGACATGGCTACCATCAATTGGAGTAACAAAATCTCGACAACAGACTACCTTTGATTATGACATGGCTACTATCCATTGGAATAACAAAAATATCGACATTAAACTATGTTCCATAATGACAAGGCTACCATCCATTGGGGTAACAAAAATCTCGACAACAGACTACCTTCCATAATGACATGGCTACCATCCATTAGAGTAACAAAAATCTCGACATCAGACTACCTTCCATAATGACAAGGCTACGATCCATTAGAGTAACAAATATTTCAACAACAGACTACCTTCCATAATGACAACGCTACCATCCATTGGCGTAATGAAAATATCAAAAAGAGACTATCTTCCATAATTACAAGGCTACCATCCATTGAAGTAATGAAAATATTAACAAGAGACTACCTTCCATAATGACAAGGCTACCATCCATAGTAGTAACAAAAAGCTCGCCAACAGACCACCTTCGATAATGACAAGGCTACTATCTATTGGAGTGACAAAAATCTCAACAATAGACTACCTTCCATAATGACAAGGCTACAATCAATTGGAGTAACAAAATCTCGACAACAGACTACCTTTGATTATGACATGGCTACAATCCATTGGAGTAATAAAAATCTCGACAAAAAACTACCTTCCAAAATGATAAGGCTACCATCCATTGGAATAACAAAAATATCGACATTAAACTACGTTCCATAATGACAAGGCTACCATCCATTGGGGTAACAAAAATCTCGACAACAGACTACCTTCCATAATGACATGGCTACCATCCATTAGAGTAACAAAAATCTCGACATCAGACTACCTTCCATAATGACAAGTCTACGATCCATTAGAGTAACAAATATTTCAACAACAGACTACCTTCCATAATGACAACGCTACCATCCATTGGAGTAATGAAAATATCAAAAAGAGACTACCTTCCATAATTACAAGGCTACCATCCATTGGAGTAATGAAAATATTAACAAGAGACTACCTTCAATAATGACAAGGCTACCATCCATAGTAGTAACAAAAAGCTCGCCAACAAACTACCTTCGATAAAGGCAAGGCTACTATCTATTGGAGTGACAAAAATCTCGACAATAGACTACCTTTCATAATGACAAGGCTACCATCAATTGGAGTAAAAAAATCTCGACAATAGACTACCTTTGATTATGACATGGCTACTATCCATTGGAGTAATGAAAATATCGACAACAAACTACCTTCCAAAATGATAAGGCTACCATCCATTGGAATAACAAAAATCTCGACAACGAACTACCTTCCATAATGACATGGCTACCATCCATTAGAGTAACAAAAATCTCGACATCAGACTACCTTCCATAATGACAAGGCTACCATCCATCGGAGTAATGAAAATATCAACAAGAGACTACCTTCCATAATGACAAGTCTACCATGCATTGGAGTAATGAAAATATTAACAACAGATTACCTTCCATAATGACAAGGCTACCATCCATAGTAGTAACAAAATTCTCGCCAGCAGACTACCTTCGATAATGACAAGGCTACTATCTATTGGAGTGAGAAAAATCTCGACAATAGACTACCTTCCATAATGACAAGGCTACCATCAATTTGAGTAACAAAATCTCTACAATAGAGTACCTTTGATTATGACATGGCTACTATCCATTGGAGTAACAAAAATCTCGACAACAAACTACCTTCCAAAATGATAAAGCTACCATCCATTGGAATAACAAAAATATCGACAACAAACTACGTTCCATAATGACAAGGCTAAGATTCATTAGAGTAACAAATATTTCGACAATAGACTATCTTCCATAATGACAAGGCTACCATCCACTGGAGTAATGAAAATATCAACTAGAGACTACCTTCCATAATTACAAGGCTACCATGCATTAGAGTAATGAAAATATTAACAAGAGACAACCTTCCATAATGACAAGGCTACCATCCATAGTAGTAACAAAAAGCTCGCCAACCGACTACCTTCGATAATGACAAGGCTACTATCTATTGGAGTGACAAAAATATCGACAATAGACTACCTTCCATAATGACAAGGCTACCATCAATTGGAGTAACAAAATCTCGACAACAGACTACCTTTGATTATGACATTGGCTACTATCCATTGGAGTAATAAAAATCTCGACAACAAACTACCTTCCAAAATAATAAGGCTACCATCCATTGGAATAACAAAAATATCGACAACAAACTACGTTCTATAATGACAAGACAACGATCCATTAGAGTAACAAAAATTTCGACAACAGACTACCTTCCATAATGACAAGGCTACCATCCATTGGAGTAATGAAAATATCAACAAGAGACTACCTTCCATAATGACAAGGCTACTATGCATTGGAGTAATGAAAATATTAACAACAGATTACCTTCCATAATGACAAGACTACCATCCATAGTAGTAACAAAATGCTCGCTAGCAGACTACCTTCGATAATGACAAGGCTACTATCTATTGGAGTGACAAAAATCTCGACAATAGACTACCTTCCATAATGACAAGGCTACCATCAATTGGAGTAACAAAATCTCGACAACAGACTACCTTTGATTATGACATGGCTACTATCCATTGGAATAACAAAAATATCGACATTAAACTACGTTCCATAATGACAAGGCTACCATCCATTGGGGTAACAAAAATCTCGACAATAGACTACCTTCCATAATGACATGGCTACCATCCATTAGAGTAACAAAAATCTCGACATCAGACTACCTTCCATAATGACAAGGCTACGATCCATTAGAGTAACAAATATTTCAACAACAGACTACCTTCCATAATGACAACGCTACCATCCATTGGCGTAATAAAAATATCAAAAAGAGACTATCTTCCATAATTACAAGGCTACCATCCATTGAAGTAATGAAAATATTAACAAGAGACTACCTTCCATAATGACAAGGCTACCATCCATAGTAGTAACAAAAAGCTCGCCAACAGACCACCTTCGATAATGACAAGGCTACTATCTATTGGAGTGACAAAAATCTCAACAATAGACTACCTTCCATAATGACAAGGCTACAATCAATTGGAGTAACAAAATCTCGACAACAGACTACCTTTGATTATGACATGGCTACAATCCATTGGAGTAATAAAAATCTCGACAAAAAACTACCTTCCAAAATGATAAGGCTACCATCCATTGGAATAACAAAAATATCGACATTAAACTACGTTCCATAATGACAAGGCTACCATCCATTGGGGTAACAAAAATCTCGACAACAGACTACCTTCCATAATGACATGGCTACCATCCATTAGAGTAACAAAAATCTCGACATCAGACTACCTTCCATAATGACAAGGCTACGATCCATTAGAGTAACAAATATTTCAACAACAGACTACCTTCCATAATGACAACGCTACCATCCATTGGAGTAATGAAAATATCAAAAAGAGACTACCTTCCATAATTACAAGGCTACCATCCATTGGAGTAATGAAAATATTAACAAGAGACTACCTTCAATAATGACAAGGCTACCATCCATAGTAGTAACAAAAAGCTCGCCAACAAACTACCTTCGATAAAGGCAAGGCTACTATCTATTGGAGTGACAAAAATCTCGACAATAGACTACCTTTCATAATGACAAGGCTACCATCAATTGGAGTAAAAAAATCTCGACAATAGACTACCTTTGATTATGACATGGCTACTATCCATTGGAGTAATGAAAATATCGACAACAAACTACCTTCCAAAATGATAAGGCTACCATCCATTGGAATAACAAAAATCTCGACAACGAACTACCTTCCATAATGACATGGCTACCATCCATTAGAGTAACAAAAATCTCGACATCAGACTACCTTCCATAATGACAAGGCTACCATCCATCGGAGTAATGAAAATATCAACAAGAGACTACCTTCCATAATGACAAGTCTACCATGCATTGGAGTAATGAAAATATTAACAACAGATTACCTTCCATAATGACAAGGCTACCATCCATAGTAGTAACAAAATTCTCGCCAGCAGACTACCTTCGATAATGACAAGGCTACTATCTATTGGAGTGAGAAAAATCTCGACAATAGACTACCTTCCATAATGACAAGGCTACCATCAATTTGAGTAACAAAATCTCTACAATAGAGTACCTTTGATTATGACATGGCTACTATCCATTGGAGTAACAAAAATCTCGACAACAAACTACCTTCCAAAATGATAAAGCTACCATCCATTGGAATAACAAAAATATCGACAACAAACTACGTTCCATAATGACAAGGCTAAGATTCATTAGAGTAACAAATATTTCGACAATAGACTATCTTCCATAATGACAAGGCTACCATCCACTGGAGTAATGAAAATATCAACTAGAGACTACCTTCCATAATTACAAGGCTACCATGCATTAGAGTAATGAAAATATTAACAAGAGACAACCTTCCATAATGACAAGGCTACCATCCATAGTAGTAACAAAAAGCTCGCCAACCGACTACCTTCGATAATGACAAGGCTACTATCTATTGGAGTGACAAAAATATCGACAATAGACTACCTTCCATAATGACAAGGCTACCATCAATTGGAGTAACAAAATCTCGACAACAGACTACCTTTGATTATGACATTGGCTACTATCCATTGGAGTAATAAAAATCTCGACAACAAACTACCTTCCAAAATAATAAGGCTACCATCCATTGGAATAACAAAAATATCGACAACAAACTACGTTCTATAATGACAAGACAACGATCCATTAGAGTAACAAAAATTTCGACAACAGACTACCTTCCATAATGACAAGGCTACCATCCATTGGAGTAATGAAAATATCAACAAGAGACTACCTTCCATAATGACAAGGCTACTATGCATTGGAGTAATGAAAATATTAACAACAGATTACCTTCCATAATGACAAGACTACCATCCATAGTAGTAACAAAATGCTCGCTAGCAGACTACCTTCGATAATGACAAGGCTACTATCTATTGGAGTGACAAAAATCTCGACAATAGACTACCTTCCATAATGACAAGGCTACCATCAATTGGAGTAACAAAATCTCGACAACAGACTACCTTTGATTATGACATGGCTACTATCCATTGGAATAACAAAAATATCGACATTAAACTACGTTCCATAATGACAAGGCTACCATCCATTGGGGTAACAAAAATCTCGACAATAGACTACCTTCCATAATGACATGGCTACCATCCATTAGAGTAACAAAAATCTCGACATCAGACTACCTTCCATAATGACAAGGCTACGATCCATTAGAGTAACAAATATTTCAACAAGAGACTACCTTCCATAATGACAACGCTACCATCCATTGGCGTAATGAAAATATCAAAAAGAGACTACCTTCCATAATTACAAGGCTACCATCCATTGAAGTAATGAAAATATTAACAAGAGACTACCTTCCATAATGACAAGGCTACCATCCATAGTAGTAACAAAAAGCTTGCCAACAGACTACCTTCGATAATGACAAGGCTACTATCTATTGGAGTGACAAAAATCTCAACAATAGACTACCTTCCATAATGACAAGGCTACCATCAATTGGAGTAACAAAATCTCGACAACAGACTACCTTTGATTATGACATGGCTACTATCCATTGGAATAACAAAAATATCGACATTAAACTACGTTCCATAATGACAAGGCTACCATCCATTGGGGTAACAAAAATCTCGACAACAGACTACCTTCCATAATGACATGGCTACCATCCATTAGAGTAACAAAAATCTCGACATCAGACTACCTTCCATAATGACAAGGCTACGATCCATTAGAGTAACAAATATTTCAACAACAGACTACCTTCCATAATGACAAAGCTACCATCCATTGGCGTAATGAAAATATCAAAAAGAGACTATCTTCCATAATTACAAGGCTACCATCCATTGAAGTAATGAAAATATTAACAAGAGACTACCTTCCATAATGACAAGGCTACCATCCATAGTAGTAACAAAAAGCTCGCCAACAGACTACCTTCGATAATGACAAGGCTACTATCTATTGGAGTGACAAAAATCTCAACAATAGACTACCTTCCATAATGACAAGGCTACCATCAATTGGAGTAACAAAATCTCGACAACAGACTACCTTTGATTATGACATGGCTACAATCCATTGGAGTAATAAAAATCTCGACAAAAAACTACCTTCCAAAATGATAAGGCTACCATCCATTGGAATAACAAAAATATCGACATTAAACTACGTTCCATAATGACAAGGCTACCATCCATTGGGGTAACAAAAATCTCGACAACAGACTACCTTCCATAATGACATGGCTACCATCCATTAGAGTAACAAAAATCTCGACATCAGACTACCTTCCATAATGACAAGGCTACGATCCATTAGAGTAACAAATATTTCAACAACAGACTACCTTCCATAATGACAACGCTACCATCCATTGGAGTAATGAAAATATCAAAAAGAGACTACCTTCCATAATTACAAGGCTACCATCCATTGGAGTAATGAAAATATTAACAAGAGACTACCTTCAATAATGACAAGGCTACCATCCATAGTAGTAACAAAAAGCTCGCCAACAAACTACCTTCGATAATGACAAGGCTACTATCTATTGGAGTGACAAAAATCTCGACAATAGACTACCTTTCATAATGACAAGGCTACCATCAATTGGAGTAAAAAAATCTCGACAATAGACTACCTTTGATTATGACATGGCTACTATCCATTGGAGTAATGAAAATATCGACAACAAACTACCTTCCAAAATGATAAGTCTATCATCCATTGGAATAACAAAAATCTCGACAACGAACTACCTTCCATAATGACATGGCTACCATCCATTAGAGTAACAAAAATCTCGACATCAGACTACCTTCCATAATGACAAGGCTACCATCCATTGGAGTAATGAAAATATCAACAAGAGACTACCTTCCATAATGACAAGGCTACCATGCATTGGAGTAATGAAAATATTAACAACAGATTACCTTCCATAATGACAAGGCTACCATCCATAGTAGTAACAAAATTCTCGCCAGCAGACTACCTTCGATAATGACAAGGCTACTATCTATTGGAGTGAGAAAAATCTCGACAATAGACTACCTTCCATAATGACAAGGCTACCATCAATTTGAGTAACAAAATCTCTACAATAGAGTACCTTTGATTATGACATGGCTACTATCCATTGGAGTAACAAAAATCTCGACAACAAACTACCTTCCAAAATGATAAAGCTACCATCCATTGGAATAACAAAAATATCGACAACAAACTACGTTCCATAATGACAAGGCTAAGATTCATTAGAGTAACAAATATTTCGAAAATAGACTATCTTCCATAATGACAAGGCTACCATCCACTGGAGTAATGAAAATATCAACTAGAGACTACCTTCCATAATTACAAGGCTACCATGCATTAGAGTAATGAAAATATTAACAAGAGACAACCTTCCATAATGACAAGGCTACCATCCATAGTAGTAACAAAAAGCTCGCCAACCGACTACCTTCGATAATGACAAGGCTACTATCTATTGGAGTGACAAAAATATCGACAATAGACTACCTTCCATAATGACAAGGCTACCATCAATTGGAGTAACAAAATCTCGACAACAGACTACCTTTGATTATGACATTGGCTACTATCCATTGGAGTAATAAAAATCTCGACAACAAACTACCTTCCAAAATGATAAGGCTACCATCCATTGGAATAACAAAAATATCGACAACAAACTACGTTCTATAATGACAAGACAACGATCCATTAGAGTAACAAAAATTTCGACAACAGACTACCTTCTATAATGACAAGGCTACCATCCATTGGAGTAATGAAAATATCAACAAGAGACTACCTTCCATAATGACAAGGCTACTATGCATTGGAGTAATGAAAATATTAACAACAGATTACCTTCCATAATGACAAGACTACCATCCATAGTAGTAACAAAATGCTCGCTAGCAGACTACCTTCGATAATGACAAGGCTACTATCTATTGGAGTGACAAAAATCTCGACAATAGACTACCTTCCATAATGACAAGGCTACCATCAATTGGAGTAACAAAATCTCGACAACAGACTACCTTTGATTATGACATGGCTACTATCCATTGGAATAACAAAAATATCGACATTAAACTACGTTCCATAATGACAAGGCTACCATCCATTGGGGTAACAAAAATCTCGACAATAGACTACCTTCCATAATGACATGGCTACCATCCATTAGAGTAACAAAAATCTCGACATCAGACTACCTTCCATAATGACAAGGCTACGATCCATTAGAGTAACAAATATTTCAACAACAGACTACCTTCCATAATGACAACGCTACCATCCATTGGCGTAATGAAAATATCAAAAAGAGACTACCTTCCATAATTACAAGGCTACCATCCATTGAAGTAATGAAAATATTAACAAGAGACTACCTTCCATAATGACAAGGCTACCATCCATAGTAGTAACAAAAAGCTCGCCAACAGACTACCTTCGATAATGACAAGGCTACTATCTATTGGAGTGACAAAAATCTCAACAATAGACTACCTTCCATAATGAAAAGGCTACCATCAATTGGAGTAACAAAATCTCGACAACAAACTACCTTTGATTATGACATGGCTACAATCCATTGGAGTAATAAAAATCTCGACAACAAACTACCTTCCAAAATGATAAGGCTACCATCCATTGGAATAACAAAAATATCGACAACAAACTACGTTCTATAATGACAAGACAACGATCCATTAGAGTAACAAAAATTTCGACAACAGACTACCTTCCATAATGACAAGGCTACCATCCATTGGAGTAATGAAAATATCAACAAGAGACTACCTTCCATAATGACAAGGCTACTATGCATTGGAGTAACTAAAATATTAACAATAAATTACCTTCCATAATGACAAGACTACCATCCATAGTAGTAACAAAATGCTCGCTAGCAGACTACCTTCGATAATGACAAGGCTACTATCTATTGGAGTGACAAAAATCTCGATAATAGACTACCTTTGATTATGACATGGCTACTATCCATTGGAATAACAAAAAATATCGACATTAAACTACGTTCCGTAATGACAAGGCTACCATCCATTGGGGTAACAAAAATCTCGACATCAGACTACCTTCCATAATGACATGGCTACCATCCATTAGAGTAACAAAAATCTCGACGTCAGACTACCTTCCATAATGACAAGGCTACGATCCATTAGAGTAACAAATATTTCAACAACAAACTACCTTCCATAATGAGAACGCTACCATCCATTGGAGTAATGAAAATATCAAAAAGAGACTACCTTCCATAATTACAAGGCTACCATCCATTGGAGTAATGAAAATATCAACAAGAGACTACCTTCCATAATGACAAGGCTACGATCCATTAGAGTAACAAATATTTCGACAACAGACTTTCTTCCATAATGACAAGGCTACCATCCATTGGAGTAATGAAAATATCAACAAGAGACTACCTTCCATAATTACAAGGCTACCATGCAATTGAGTAATGAAAATATTAACAAGAGACAACCTTCCATAATGACAAGGCTACCATCCATAGTAGTAACAAAAAGCTCGCCAACAGACTACCTTCGATAATGACAAGGCTACTATCTATTGGAGTGACAAAAATATCGACAATAGACTACCTTCCATAATGACAAGGCTACCATCAATTGGAGTAACAAAATCTCGACAACATAATACCTTTGATTATGACATTGGCTACTATCCATTGGAGTAATAAAAATCTCAACAACAAACTACCTTCCAAAATGATAAGGCTACCATCCATTGGAATAACAAAAATATCGACAACAAACTACGTTCTATAATGACAAGACAACGATCCATTAGAGTAACAAAAATTTCGACAACAGACTACCTTCCATAATGACAAGGCTACCATCCATTGGAGTAATGAAAATATCAACAAGAGACTACCTTCCATAATGACAAGGCTACTATGCATTGGAGTAACTAAAATATTAACAATAAATTACCTTCCATAATGACAAGACTACCATCCATAGTAGTAACAAAATGCTCGCCAGCAGACTACCTTCGATAATGACAAGGCTACTATCTATTGGAGTGACAAAAATCTCGATAATAGACTACCTTTGATTATGACATGGCTACTATCCATTGGAATAACAAAAAATATCGACATTAAACTACGTTCCATAATGACAAGGCTACCATCCATTGGGGTAACAAAAATCTCGACATCAGACTACCTTCCATAATGACATGGCTACCATCAATTAGAGTAACAAAAATCTCGACGTCAGACTACCTTCCATAATGACAAGGCTACGATCCATTAGAGTAACAAATATTTCAACAACAAACTACCTTCCATAATGAGAATGCTACCATCCATTGGAGAAATGAAAATATCAAAAAGAGACTACCTTCCATAATTACAAGGCTACCATCCATTGGAGTAATGAAAATATCAACAAGAGACTACCTTCCATAATGACAAGGCTACGATCCATTAGAGTAACAAATATTTCGACAACAGACTTTCTTCCATAATAACAAGGCTACCATCCATTGGAGTAATGAAAATATCAACAAGAGACTACCTTCCATAATTACAAGGCTACCATGCAATTGAGTAATGAAAATATTAACAAGAGACAACCTTCCATAATGACAAGGCTACCATACATAGTAGTAACAAAAAGCTCGCCAACAGACTACCTTCGATAATGACAAGGCTACTATCTATTGGAGTGACAAAAATATTGAAAATAGACTACCTTCCATAATGACAAGGCTACCATCAATTGGAGTAACAAAATCTCGACAACAGAATACCTTTGATTATGACATTGGCTACTATCCATTGGAGTAATAAAAATCTCGACAACAAACTACCTTCCAAAATGATAAGGCTACCATCCATTGGAATAACAAAAATATCGACAACAAACTACGTTCTATAATGACAAGACAACGATCCATTAGAGTAACAAAAATTTTGACAACAAACTACCTTCCATAATGACAAGGCTACCATCAATTGGAGTAATGAAAATATCAACAAGAGGCTACCTTCCATAATGACAAGGCTACTATGCATTGGAGTAACTAAAATATTAACAAAAGATTACCTTCCATAATGACAAGACTTCCATCCATAGTAGTAACAAAATGCTCACCAACAGACTACCTTCGATAATGACAAGGCTACTATCTATTGGAGTGACAAAAATCTCTATAATAGACTACCTTTGATTATGACATGGCTACTATCCATTGGAATGACAAAAAATATCGACATTAAACTACGTTCCATAATGACAAGGCTACCATCCATTGGGGTAACAAAAATCTCGACATCAGACTACCTTCCATAATGACATGGCTACCATCCATTAGAGTAACAAAAATCTCGACATCAGACTACCTTCCATAATGACACGGCTACGATCCATTAGAGTAACAAATATTTCAACAACAGACTACCTTCCATAATGACAACGCTACCATCCATTGGAGTAATGAAAATATCAAAAAGAGACTACCTTCCATAATTACAAGGCTACCATCCATTGGAGTAATGAAAATATTAACAAGAGACTACCTTCCATAATGACAAGGCTACCATCAATAGTAGTAACAAAAAGCTCGCCTACAGACTACCTTCGATAATGACAAGGCTAATATCTATTGGAGTGACAAAAATATCGACAATAGACTACCTTCTATAATGACAAGGCTACCATCAATTGGAGTAACAAAATCTCGACAACAGACTACCTTTGATTATGACATTGGCTACTATCCATTGGAGTAATAAAAATCTCGACAACAAACTACCTTCCAAAATGATAAGGCTACCATCCATTGGAATAACAAAAATATCGATAACAAACTACGTTCTATAATGACAAGACAACGATCCATTAGAGTAACAAAAATTTCGACAACAGACTACCTTCCATAATGACAAGGCTACCATCCATTGGAGTAATGAAAATATCAACAAGAGACTACCTTCCATAATGACAAGGCTACTATGCATTGGAGTAATGAAAATATTAACAACAGATTACCTTCCATAATGACAAGACTACCATCCATAGTAGTAACAAAATGCTCGCTAGCAGACTACCTTCGATAATGACAAGGCTACTATCTATTGGAGTGACAAAAATCTCGATAATAGACTACCTTTGATTATGACATGGATTCTATCCATTGGAATAACAAAAAATATCGACATTAAACTACGTTCCATAATGACAAGGCTACCATCCATTGGGGTAACAAAAATCTCGACATCAGACTACCTTCCATAATGACATGGCTACCATCCATTAGAGTAACAAAAATCTCGATGTCAGACTACCTTCCATAATGACAAGGCTACGATCCATTAGAGTAACAAATATTTCAACAACAAACTACCTTCCATAATGAGAATGCTACCATCCATTGGAGAAATGAAAATATCAAAAAGAGACTACCTTCCATAATTACAAGGCTACCATCCATTGGAGTAATGAAAATATCAACAAGAGACTACCTTCCATAATGACAAGGCTACGATCCATTAGAGTAACAAATATTTCGACAACAGACTTTCTTCCATAATGACAAGGCTACCATCCATTGGAGTAATGAAAATATCAACAAGAGACTACCTTCTATAATTACAAGGCTACCATGCAATTGAGTAATGAAAATATTAACAAGAGACAACCTTCCATAATGACAAGGCTACCATACATAGTAGTAACAAAAAGCTCGCCAACAGACTACCTTCGATAATGACAAGGCTACTATCTATTGGAGTGACAAAAATATCGACAATAGACTACCTTCCATAATGACAAGGCTACCATCAATTGGAGTAACAAAATCTCGACAACAGAATACCTTTGATTATGACATTGGCTACTATCCATTGGAGTAATAAAAATCTCGACAACAAACTACCTTCCAAAATGATAAGGCTACCATCCATTGGAATAACAAAAATATCGACAACAAACTACGTTCTATAATGACAAGACAACGATCCATTAAAGTAACAAAAATTTTGACAACAGACTACCTTCCATAATGACAAGGCTACCATCCATTGGAGTAATGAAAATATCAACAAGAGACTACCTTCCATAATGACAAGGCTACTATGCATTGGAGTAACTAAAATATTAACAAAAGATTACCTTCCATAATGACAAGACTTCCATCCATAGTAGTAACAAAATGCTCGCCAGCAGACTACCTTCGATAATGACAAGGCTACTATCTATTGGAGTGACAAAAATCTCTATAATAGACTACCTTTGATTATGACATGGCTACTATCCATTGGAATAACAAAAAATATCGACATTAAACTACGTTCCATAATGACAAGGCTACCATCCATTGGGGTAACAAAAATCTCGACATCAGACTACCTTCCATAATGACATGGCTACCATCCATTAGAGTAACAAAAATCTCGACATCAGACTACCTTCCATAATGACAAGGCTACGATCCATTAGAGTAACAAATATTTCAACAATAGACTACCTTCCATAATGACAACGCTACCATCCATTGGAGTAATGAAAATATCAAAAAGAGACTACCTTCCATAATTACAAGGCTACCATCCATTGGAGTAATGAAAATATTAACAAGAGACTACCTTCCATAATGACAAGGCTACCATCAATAGTAGTAACAAAAAGCTCGCCTACAGACTACCTTCGATAATGACAAGGCTAATATCTATTGGAGTGACAAAAATCTCGACAATAGACTACCTTCTATAATGACAAGGCTACCATCAATTGGAGTAACAAAATCTCGACAACAGACTACCTTTGATTATGACATTGGCTACTATCCATTGGAGTAATAAAAATCTCGACAACAAACTACCTTCCAAAATGATAAGGCTACCATCCATTGGAATAACAAAAATATCGATAACAAACTACGTTCTATAATGACAAGGCTACGATCCATTAGAGTAACAAAAATTTCGACAACAGACTACCTTCCATAATGACAAGGCTACCATCCATTGGAGTAATGAAAATATCAACAAGAGACTACCTTCCATAATGACAAGGCTACCATGCATTGGAGTAATGAAAATATTAACAACAGATTACCTTCCATAATGAAAAGGCTACCATCCATAGTAGAAACAAAATGCTCGCCAGCAGACTACCTTCGATAATGACAAGGCTACTATCTATTGGAGTGAAAAAAATCTCGACAATAGACTACATTCCATAATGACAAGGCTACCATCAATTGGAGTAACAAAATCTCGACAATAGACTACCTTTGATTATGACATTGGCTACTATCCATTGGAGTAATAAAAATATCGACAACAAACTACTTTCCAAAATGATAAGGCTACCATCCATTGGAATAACAAAAATATCGACAACAAACTAAGTTCCATAATGACAAGGCAACAATCCATTGGAGTAACAAAAATTTCGACAACAAACTACCTTCCATAATGACAAGGCTACCATCCATTGGAGTAATGAAAATATCAACAAGAGACTACCTTCCATAATGACAAGGCTACGATCCATTAGAGTAACAAATATTTCGACAACAGACTATCTTCCATAATGATAATGCTACCATCCATTAGAGTAATGAAAATATCAACAAGAGACTACCTTCCATAATGACAAGGCTACCATGCATTGGAGTAATGAAAATATTAACAAGAGACTACCTTCCATAATCACAAGGCTACCATCCTTAGTAGTAACAAAAAGCTCGCCAACAGACTACCTTCCATAATGACAAGGCTAATATCTATTGGAGTGACAAAAATATCGACAATAGACTACCTTCCATAATGACAAGGTTACCATCAATTGGAGTAACAAAATCTCGACAACAGACTACCTTTGATTATGACATTGGCTACTATCCATTGGAGTAATAAAAATCTCGACAACAAACTACCTTCCAAAATGATAAGGCTGCCATCCATTGGAATAAATAAAATATCGACAACAAACTACGTTCTATAATGACAAGACAACGATCCATTAGAGTAGCAAAAATTTCGACAACAGACTACCTTCCATAATGACAAGGCTACCATCCATTGGAGTAATGAAAATATCAACAAGAGACTACCTTCCATAATGACAAGGCTACTATGCATTGGAGTAATGAAAATATTAACAACAGGTTACCTTCCATAATGACAAGACTACCATCCATAGTAGTAACAAAATGCTCGCCAGCAGACTAATTTCGATAATGACAAGGCTACTATCTATTGGAGTGACAAAAATCTCGATAATAGACTACCTTTGATTATGACATGGCTACTATTCATTGGAATAACAAAAATATCGACATTAAACTACGTTCCATAATGACAAGGCTACCATCCATTGGGGTAACAAAAATCTCGACAACAGACTACCTTCCATAATGACATGGCTACCATCCATTAGAGTAACAAAAATCTCGACATCAGACTACCTTCCATAATGGCAAGGCTACGATCCATTAGAGTAACAAATATTTCAACAACAGACTACCTTCCATAATGACAATGCTACCATCCATTGGAGTAATGAAAATATCAAAAAGAGACTACCTTCCATAATTACAAGGCTACCATCCATTGGAGTAATGAAAATATTAACAAGAGACTACCTTCCATAATGACAAGGCTACCATCCATAGTAGTAACAAAAAGCTCGCCAACAGTCTTCCTTCGATAATGACAAGGCTAATATCTATTGGAGTGACAAAAATCTCGACAATAGACTACCTTCCATAATGACAAGGCTACCATCAATTGGAGTAACAAAATCTCGACAACAGACTACCTTTGATTATGACATTGGCTACTATCCATTGGAGTAATAAAAATCTCGACAACAAACTACCTTCCAAAATGATAAGACTACCATCCATTGGAATAAAAAAAATATCAACAACAAACTACGTTCCATAATGACAAGGCTACGATCCATTAGAGTAACAAAAATTTCGACAACAGACTACCTTCCATAATGACAAGGCTACCATCCATTGGAGTAATGAAAATATTAACAAGAGACTACCTTCCATAATTACAAGGCTACGATCCATTAGAGTAACAAATATTTCGACAACAGACTATCTTCCATAATGACAAGGCTACCATCCATTGGAGTAATGAAAATATCAACAAGAGACTACCTTCCATAATTACAAGGCTACCACGCATTGGAGTAATGAAAATATTAACAAGAGACTACCTTCCATAATGACAAGGCTACCATCCTTAGAAGTAACAAAAAGCTCGCCAACAGACTACCTTCGATAATGACAAGGCTAATATCTATTGGAGTGACAAAAATATCGACAATAGACTACCTTCCATAATGACAAGGTTACCATCAATTGGAGTAACAAAATCTCGACAACAGACTACCTTTGATTATGACATTGGCTACTATCCATTGGAGTAATAAAAATCTCGACAACAAACTACCTTCCAAAATGATAAGGCTACCATCCATTGGAATAAATAAAATATCGACAACAAACTACGTTCTATAATGACAAGACAACGATACATTAGAGTAGCAAAAATTTCGACAACAGACTACCTTCCATAATGACAAGGCTACCATCCATTGGAGTAATGAAAATATCATTAAGAGACTACCTTCCATAATGACAAGGCTACTATGCATTGGAGTAATGAAAATATTAACAACAGATTACCTTCCATAATGACAAGACTACCATCCATAGTAGTAACAAAATGCTCGCAAGCAGACTACATTAGATAATGAGAAGGCTACTATCTACTGGAGTGACAAAAATCTCGACAATAGACTACCTTCCATAATGACAAGGCTACCATCAATTGGAGTAACAAAATCTCGACAACAAACTACCTTTGATTATGACATGGCTACTATCCATTGGAGTAACAAAAATCTCGACAATAAACTACCTTCCAAAATGATAAGACTACCATCCATTGGAATAACACTAATATCGACATTAAACTACGTTCCATAATGACAAGGCTACCATCCATTGGGGTAACAAAAATCTCGACAACAGACTACCTTCCATAATGACATGGCTACCATCCATTAGAGTAACAAAAATCTCGACATCAGACTACCTTCCATAATGACAAGGCTACGATCCATTAGAGTAACAAATATTTCAACAACAGATTACCTTCCATGAAGACAACGCTACCATCCATTGGAGTAATGAAAATATCAAAAAGAGACTACCTTCCATAATTACAAGGCTACCATCCATTGGAGTAATGAAAATATTAACAAGAGACTACCTTCCATAATGACAACGGTACCATCCATAGTAGTAACAAAAAGCTCGCCAACAGACTACCTTCGATAATGACAAGGCTACTATCTATTGGAGTGACAAAAATCTCGACAATAGACTACCTTCCATAATGACAAGGCTACCATCAATTGGAGTACCAAAATCTCGACAACAGACTACCTTTGATTATGACATGGCTACTATCCATTGGAGTAACTAAAATATCGACAACAAACTACCTTCCAAAATGATAAGGCTACCATCCATTGGAATAACAAAAATATCGACAACAAACTACGTTCTATAATGACAAGGCTACGATCCATTAGAGTAACAAAAATTTCGACAACAGACTACCTTCCAAAATGACAAGGCTACCATCCATTGGAGTAATGAAAATATCAACAAGAGACTACCTTCCATAATGACAAGGCTACCATGCATTGGAGTAATGAAAATATTAACAAGAGACTACCTTCCATAAAGACAAGGCTACCATCCTTAGTAGTAACAAAAAGCTCGCCAACAGACTACCTTCGATAATGACAAGGCTAATATCTATTGGAGTGACAAAAATATCGACAATAGACTACCTTCCATAATGACAAGGTTACCATCAATTGGAGTAACAAAATCTCGACAACAGACTACCTTTGATTATGACATTGGCTACTATCCATTGGAGTAATAAAAATCTCGACAACAAACTACCTTCCAAAATGATAAGGCTACCATCCATTGGAATAAATAAAATATCGACAACAAACTACGTTCTATAATGACAAGACAACGATACATTAGAGTAGCAAAAATTTCGACAACAGACTACCTTCCATAATGACAAGGCTACCATCCATTGGAGTAATGAAAATATCATCAAGAGACTACCTTCCATAATGACAAGGCTACTATGCATTGGAGTAATGAAAATATTAACAACAGATTACCTTCCATAATGACAAGACTACCATCCATAGTAGTACCAAAATGCTCGCAAGCAGACTACATTAGATAATGAGAAGGCTACTATCTATTGGAGTGACAAAAATCTCGACAATAGACTACCTTCCATAATGACAAGGCTACCATCAATTGGAGTAACAAAATCTCGACAACAAACTACCTTTGATTATGACATGGCTACTATCCATTGGAGTAACAAAAATCTCGACAATAAACTACCTTCCAAAATGATAAGACTACCATCCATTGGAATAACACTAATATCGACATTAAACTACGTTCCATAATGACAAGGCTACCATCCATTGGGGTAACAAAAATCTCGACAACAGACTACCTTCCATAATGACATGGCTACCATCCATTAGAGTAACAAAAATCTCGACATCAGACTACCTTCCATAATGACAAGGCTACGATCCATTAGAGTAACAAATATTTCAACAACAGACTACCTTCCATGAAGACAATGCTACCATCCATTGGAGTAATGAAAATATCAAAAAGAGACTACCTTCCATAATTACAAGGCTACCATCCATTGGAGTAATGAAAATATTAACAAGAGACTACCTTCCATAATGACAACGGTACCATCCATAGTAGTAACAAAAAGCTCGACAACAGACTACCTTCGAAAATGACAAGGCTACTATCTATTGGAGTGACAAAAATCTCGACAATAGACTACCTTCCATAATGACAAGGCTACCATCAATTGGAGTACCAAAATCTCGACAACAGACTACCTTTGATTATGACATGGCTACTATCCATTGGAGTAACTAAAATATCGACAACAAACTACCTTCCAAAATGATAAGGCTACCATCCATTGGAATAACAAAGATATCGACAACAAACTACGTTCTATAATGACAAGGCTACGATCCATTAGAGTAACAAAAATTTCGACAACAGACTACCTTCCATAATGACAAGGCTACCATCCATTGGAGTAATGAAAATATCAACAAGAGACTACCTTCCATAATGACAAGGCTACCATGCATTGGAGTAATGAAAATATCAACAACAGGTTACCTTCCATAATGACAAGACTACCATCCATAGTAGTAACAAAATGCTCGCCAGCAGACTAATTTCGATAATGACAAGGCTACTATCTATTGGAGTGACAAAAATCTCGATAATAGACTACCTTTGATTATGACATGGCTACTATCCATTGGAATAACAAAAATATCGACATTAAACTACGTTCCATAATGACAAGGCTACCATCCATTGGGGTAACAAAAATCTCGACAACAAACTACCTTCCATAATGACATGGCTACCATCCATTAGAGTAACAAAAATCTCGACATCAGACTACCTTCCATAATGACAAGGCTACGATCCATTAGAGTAACAAATATTTCAACAACAGACTACCTTCCATAATGACAACGCTACCATCCATTGGAGTAATGAAAATATCAAAAAGAGACTACCTTCCATAATTACAAGGCTACCATCCATTGGAGTAATGAAAATATTAACAAGAGACTACCTTCCATAATGACAAGGCTACCATCCATAGTAGTAACAAAAAGCTCGCCAACAGTCTTCCTTCGATAATGACAAGGCTAATATCTATTGGAGTGACAAAAATCTCGAAAATAGACTACCTTCCATAATGACAAGGCTACCATCAATTGGAGTAACAAAATCTCGACAACAGACTACCTTTGATTATGACATTGGCTACTATCCATTGGAGTAATAAAAATCTCGACAACAAACTACCTTCCAAAATGATAAGACTACCATCCATTGGAATAAAAAAAATATCAACAACAAACTACGTTCCATAATGACAAGGCTACGATCCATTAGAGTAACAAAAATTTCGACAACAGACTACCTTCCATAATGACAAGGCTACCATCCATTGGAGTAATGAAAATATTAACAAGAGACTACCTTCCATAATTACAAGGCTACGATCCATTAGAGTAACAAATATTTCGACAACAGACTATCTTCCATAATGACAAGGCTACCATCCATTGGAGTAATGAAAATACCAACAAGAGACTACCTTCCATAATTACAAGGCTACCATGCATTGGAGTAATGAAAATATTAACAAGAGACTACCTTCCATAATGACAAGGCTACCATCCTTAGTAGTAACAAAAAGCTCGCCAACAGACTACCTTCGATAATGACAAGGCTAATATCTATTGGAGTGACAAAAATATCGACAATAGACTACCTTCCATAATGACAAGGTTACCATCAATTGGAGTAACAAAATCTCGACAACAGACTACCTTTGATTATGACATTGGCTACTATCCATTGGAGTAATAAAAATCTCGACAACAAACTACCTTCCAAAATGATAAGGCTACCATCCATTGGAATAAATAAAATATCGACAACAAACTACGTTCTATAATGACAAGACAACGATACATTAGAGTAGCAAAAATTTCGACAACAGACTACCTTCCATAATGACAAGGCTACCATCCATTGGAGTAATGAAAATATCATTAAGAGACTACCTTCCATAATGACAAGGCTACTATGCATTGGAGTAATGAAAATATTAACAACAGATTACCTTCCATAATGACAAGACTACCATCCAAAGTAGTAACAAAATGCTCGCAAGCAGACTACATTAGATAATGAGAAGGCTACTATCTATTGGAGTGACAAAAATCTCGACAATAGACTACCTTCCATAATGACAAGGCTACCATCAATTGGAGTAACAAAATCTCGACAACAAACTACCTTTGATTATGACATGGCTACTATCCATTGGAGTAACAAAAATCTCGACAATAAACTACCTTCCAAAATGATAAGACTACCATCCATTGGAATAACACTAATATCGACATTAAACTACGTTCCATAATGACAAGGCTACCATCCATTGGGGTAACAAAAATCTCGACAACAGACTACCTTCCATAATGACATGGCTACCATCCATTAGAGTAACAAAAATCTCGACATCAGACTACCTTCCATAATGACAAGGCTACGATCCATTAGAGTAACAAATATTTCAACAACAGACTACCTTCCATGAAGACAATGCTACCATCCATTGGAGTAATGAAAATATCAAAAAGAGACTACCTTCCATAATTACAAGGCTACCATCCATTGGAGTAATGAAAATATTAACAAGAGACTACCTTCCATAATGACAACGGTACCATCCATAGTAGTAACAAAAAGCTCGACAACAGACTACCTTCGAAAATGACAAGGCTACTATCTATTGGAGTGACAAAAATCTCGACAATAGACTACCTTCCATAATGACAAGGCTACCATCAATTGGAGTACCAAAATCTCGACAACAGACTACCTTTGATTATGACATGGCTACTATCCATTGGAGTAACTAAAATATCGACAACAAACTACCTTCCAAAATGATAAGGCTACCATCCATTGGAATAACAAAGATATCGACAACAAACTACGTTCTATAATGACAAGGCTACGATCCATTAGAGTAACAAAAATTTCGACAACAGACTACCTTCCATAATGACAAGGCTACCATCCATTGGAGTAATGAAAATATCAACAAGAGACTACCTTCCATAATGACAAGGCTACCATGCATTGGAGTAATGAAAATATCAACAACAGGTTACCTTCCATAATGACAAGACTACCATCCATAGTAGTAACAAAATGCTCGCCAGCAGACTAATTTCGATAATGACAAGGCTACTATCTATTGGAGTGACAAAAATCTCGATAATAGACTACCTTTGATTATGACATGGCTACTATCCATTGGAATAACAAAAATATCGACATTAAACTACGTTCCATAATGACAAGGCTACCATCCATTGGGGTAACAAAAATCTCGACAACAGACTACCTTCCATAATGACATGGCTACCATCCATTAGAGTAACAAAAATCTCGACATCAGACTACCTTCCATAATGACAAGGCTACGATCCATTAGAGTAACAAATATTTCAACAACAGACTACCTTCCATAATGACAACGCTACCATCCATTGGAGTAATGAAAATATCAAAAAGAGACTACCTTCCATAATTACAAGGCTACCATCCATTGGAGTAATGAAAATATTAACAAGAGACTACCTTCCATAATGACAAGGCTACCATCCATAGTAGTAACAAAAAGCTCGCCAACAGTCTTCCTTCGATAATGACAAGGCTAATATCTATTGGAGTGACAAAAATCTCGAAAATAGACTACCTTCCATAATGACAAGGCTACCATCAATTGGAGTAACAAAATCTCGACAACAGACTACCTTTGATTATGACATTGGCTACTATCCATTGGAGTAATAAAAATCTCGACAACAAACTACCTTCCAAAATGATAAGACTACCATCCATTGGAATAAAAAAAATATCAACAACAAACTACGTTCCATAATGACAAGGCTACGATCCATTAGAGTAACAAAAATTTCGACAACAGACTACCTTCCATAATGACAAGGCTACCATCCATTGGAGTAATGAAAATATTAACAAGAGACTACCTTCCATAATTACAAGGCTACGATCCATTAGAGTAACAAATATTTCGACAACAGACTATCTTCCATAATGACAAGGCTACCATCCATTGGAGTAATGAAAATACCAACAAGAGACTACCTTCCATAATTACAAGGCTACCATGCATTGGAGTAATGAAAATATTAACAAGAGACTACCTTCCATAATGACAAGGCTACCATCCTTAGTAGTAACAAAAAGCTCGCCAACAGACTACCTTCGATAATGACAAGGCTAATATCTATTGGAGTGACAAAAATATCGACAATAGACTACCTTCCATAATGACAAGGTTACCATCAATTGGAGTAACAAAATCTCGACAACAGACTACCTTTGATTATGACATTGGCTACTATCCATTGGAGTAATAAAAATCTCGACAACAAACTACCTTCCAAAATGATAAGGCTACCATCCATTGGAATAAATAAAATATCGACAACAAACTACGTTCTATAATGACAAGACAACGATACATTAGAGTAGCAAAAATTTCGACAACAGACTACCTTCCATAATGACAAGGCTACCATCCATTGGAGTAATGAAAATATCATTAAGAGACTACCTTCCATAATGACAAGGCTACTATGCATTGGAGTAATGAAAATATTAACAACAGATTACCTTCCATAATGACAAGACTACCATCCAAAGTAGTAACAAAATGCTCGCAAGCAGACTACATTAGATAATGAGAAGGCTACTATCTATTGGAGTGACAAAAATCTCGACAATAGACTACCTTCCATAATGACAAGGCTACCATCAATTGGAGTAACAAAATCTGGACAACAACCTACCTTTGATTATGACATGGCTACTATCCATTGGAGTAACAAAAATCTCGACAATAAACTACCTTCCAAAATGATAAGACTACCATCCATTGGAATAACACTAATATCGACATTAAACTACGTTCCATAATGACAAGGCTACCATCCATTGGGGTAACAAAAATCTCGACAACAGACTACTTTCCATAATGACATGGCTACCATCCATTAGAGTAACAAAAATCTCGACATCAGACTACCTTCCATAATGACAAGGCTACGATCCATTAGAGTAACAAATATTTCAACAACAGACTACCTTCCATGAAGACAACGCTACCATCCATTGGAGTAATGAAAATATCAAAAAGAGACTACCTTCCATAATTACAAGTCTACCATCCATTGGAGTAATGAAAATATTAACAAGAGACTACCTTCCATAATGACAACGGTACCATCCATAGTAGTAACAAAAAGCTCGCCAACAGACTACCTTCGATAATGACAAGGCTACTATCTATTGGAGTGACAAAAATCTCGACAATAGACTACCTTCCATAATGACAAGGCTACCATCAATTGGAGTACCAAAATCTCGACAACAGACTACCTTTGATTATGACATGGCTACTATCCATTGGAGTAACTAAAATATCGACAACAAACTACCTTCCAAAATGATAAGTCTACCATCCATTGGAATAACAAAAATATCGACAACAAACTACGTTCTATAATGACAAGACTACGATCCATTAGAGTAACAAAAATTTCGACAACAGACTACCTTCCATAATGACAAGGCTACCATCCATTGGAGTAATGAAAATATCAACAAGAGACTACCTTCCATAATGACAAGGCTACCATGCATTGGAGTAATGAAAATATTAACAAGAGACTACCTTCCATAAAGACAAGGCTACCATCCTTAGTAGTAACAAAAAGCTCGCCAACAGACTACCTTCGATAATGACAAGGCTAATATCTATTGGAGTGACAAAAATATCGACAATAGACTACCTTCCATAATGACAAGGTTACCATCAATTGGAGTAACAAAATCTCGACAACAGACTACCTTTGATTATGACATTGGCTACTATCCATTGGAGTAATAAAAATCTCGACAACAAACTACCTTCCAAAATGATAAGGCTACCATCCATTGGAATAAATAAAATATCGACAACAAACTACGTTCTATAATGACAAGACAACGATACATTAGAGTAGCAAAAATTTCGACAACAGACTACCTTCCATAATGACAAGGCTACCATCCATTGGAGTAATGAAAATATCATCAAGAGACTACCTTCCATAATGACAAGGCTACTATGCATTGGAGTAATGAAAATATTAACAACAGATTACCTTCCATAATGACAAGACTACCATCCATAGTAGTAACAAAATGCTCGCAAGCAGACTACATTAGTTAATGAGAAGGCTACTATCTATTGGAGTGACAAAAATCTCGACAATAGACTACCTTCCAAAATGACAAGGCTACCATCAATTGGAGTAACAAAATCTCGACAACAAACTACCTTTGATTATGACATGGCTACTATCCATTGGAGTAACAAAAATCTCGACAATAAACTACCTTCCAAAATGATAAGACTACCATCCATTGGAATAACACTAATATCGACATTAAACTACGTTCCATAATGACAAGCCTACCATCCATTGGGGTAACAAAAATCTCGACAACAGACTACCTTCCATAATGACATGGCTACCATCCATTAGAGTAACAAAAATCTCGACATCAGACTACCTTCCATAATGACAAGGCTACGATCCATTAGAGTAACAAATATTTCAACAACAGACTACCTTCCATAATGACAACGCTACCATCCATTGGAGTAATGAAAATATCAAAAAGAGACTACCTTCCATAATTACAAGGCTACCATCCATTGGAGTAATGAAAATATTAACAAGAGACTACCTTCCATAATGACAAGGCTACCATCCATAGTAGTAACAAAAAGCTCACCTACAGACTACCTTCGATAATGACAAGGCTTATATCTATTGGAGTCACAAAAATCTCGACAATAGACTACCTTCCATAATGACAAGGCTACCATCAATTGGAATAACAAAATCTCGACAACAGACTACCTTTGATTATGACATGGCTACTATCCATTGGAGTAACAAAAATATCTACAACAAACTACCTTCCAAAATGATAAGGCTACCATCCATTGGAATAACAAAAATATCGACAACAAACTACGTTCTATAATGACAAGGCTACGATCCATTAGAGTAACAAAAATTTCGACAACAGACTACCTTCCATAATGACAAGGCTACCATCCATTGGAGTAATGAAAATATCAACAAGAGACTACCTTCCATAATGACAAGGCTACCATGCATTGGAGTAATGAAAATATTAACAACAGATTACCTTCCATAATGAAAAGGCTACCATCCATAATAGTAACAAAATGCTCGCCAGCAGACTACCTTCGATAATGACAAGGCTACTATCTATTGGAGTGACAAAAATCTCGACAATAGACTACCTTCCATAATGACAAGGCTACCATCAATTGGAGTAACAAAATCTCGACAATAGACTACCTTTGATTATGACATTGGCTACTATCCATTGGAGTAATAAAAATCTCGACAACAAACTACCTTCCAAAATGATAAGGCTACCATCCATTGGAATAACAAAAATATCGACAACAAACTATGTTCCATAATGACAAGGCAATGATCCATTAGAGTAACAAAAATTTCGACAACAAACTACCTTCCATAATGACAAGGCTACCATCCATTGGAGTAATGAAAATATCAACAAGAGACTACCTTCCATAATGACAAGGCTACGATCCATTAGAGTAACCAATATTTCGACAACAGACTATCTTCCATAATGACAAGGCTACCATCCATTGGAGTAATGAAAATATCAACAAGAGACTACCTTCCATAATGACAAGGCTACTATGCATTGGAGTAATGAAAATATTAACAACAGATTACCTTCCATAATGACAAGACTACCATCCATAGTAGTAACAAAATGCTCTCCAGCAGACTACCTTTGATAATGATAAGACTACTATCTATTGGAGTGACAAAAATCTCGATAATAGACTACCTTCCATAATGACAAGGCTACCATCAATTGGAGTAACAAAATCTCGACAACAGAATACCTTTGATTATGACATTGGCTACTATCCATTGGAGTAATAAAAATCTCGACAACAAACTACCTTCCAAAATGATAAGGCTACCATCCATTGGAATAACAAAAATATCGATAACAAGCTACGTTCTATAATGACAAGACAACGATCCATTAGAGTAACAAAAATTTCGACAACAGACTACCTTCCATAATGACAAGGCTACCATCCATTGGAGTAATGAAAATATCAACAAGAGACTACCTTCCATAATGACAAGGCTACTATGCATTGGAGTAATGAAAATATTAACAACAGATTACCTTCCATAATGACAAGACTAACATCCATAGTAGTAACAAAATGCTCGCCAACAGACTACCATCGATAATGACAAGGCTACTATCTATTGGAGTGACAAAAATCTCGACAAGAGACTACCTTTGATTATGACATGGCTACTATCCATTGGAATAACAAAAATATCGACATTATACTACATTCCATAATGACAAGGCTACCATCCATTGGGGTAACAAAAATCTCGACAACAGACTACCTTCCATAATGACATGGCTACCATCCATTAGGATAACAAAAATTCTCGACATCAGACTACCTTCCATAATGGCAAGGCTACGATCCATTAGAGTAACAAATATTTCAACAACAGACTACCTTCCATAATGACAATGCTACCATCCATTGGAGTAATGAAAATATCAAAAAGAGACTACCTTCCATAATTACAAGGCTACCATCCATTGGAGTAATGAAAATATTAACAAGAGACTACCTTCCATAATTACAAGGCTACGATCCATTAGAGTAACAAATATTTCGACAACAGACTATCTTCCATAATGACAAGGCTACCATCCATTGGAGTAATGAAAATGTCAACAAGAGACTACCTTCCATAATTACAAGGCTACCATGCAATGGAGTAATGAAAATATTAACAAGAGACTACCTTCCATAATGACAAGGCTACCATCCTTAGTAGTAACAAAAAGCTCGCCAACAGACTACCTTCGATAATGACAAGGCTAATATCTATTGGAGTCACAAAAATATCGACAATAGACTACCTTCCATAATGACAAGGTTACCATCAATTAGAGTAACAAAATCTCGACAACAGACTACCTTTGATTATGACATTGGCTACTATCCATTGGAGTAATAAAAATCTCGACAACAAACTACCTTCCAAAATGATAAGGCTACCATCCATTGGAATAAATAAAATATCGACAACAAACTACGTTCTATAATGACAAGGCTACGATCCATTAGAGTAACAAAAATTTTGACAACAGACTACCTTCCATAATGACAAGGCTACCATCCATTGGAGTAATGAAAATATCAACAAGAGACTACCTTCCATAATGACAAGGCTACTATGCATTGGAGTAATGAAAATATTAACAACAGATTACCTTCCATAATGACAAGACTACCATCCATAGTAGTAACAAAATGCTCGCCAGCAGACTACCGTCGATAATGACAAGGATATTATCTATTGGAGTGACAAAAATCTCGATCATAGACTACCTTCCATAATGATAAGGCTACCATCAACTGGAGTAACAAAATCTCGACAACAGACTACCTTTGATTATGACATGGCTATTATCCATTGGAGTAACAAAAATCTCGACAATAAACTACCTTCCAAAATGATAAGGCTACCATCCATTGGAATAACAAAAATATCGACAACAAACTACGTTCCATAATGACAAGGCTACCATCCATTGGGGTAACAAAAATCTCGACAACAGACTACCTTCCATAATGACAAGGCTACCATCCATTAGAGTAACAAAAATCTCGACATCAGACTACCTTCCATAATGACAAGGCTACGATCCATTAGAGTAACAAATATTTCAACAACAGACTACCTTCCATTATGACAAGGCTACCATCCATTGGAGTAATGAAAATATAAACAAGAGAATACCTTCCATAATTACAAGGCTACCATCCATTGCAGTAATGAAAATATTAACAAGAGACTACCTTCCAAAATGACAAGGCTACCATCCATAATAGTAACAAAAAGCTCTCCAACCGACTACCTTCGATAATGACAAGTCTACTATCTATTGGAGTGACAAAAATCTCGACAATAGACTACCTTCCATAATGAAAAGGCTACCATCAATTGGAGTAAAAAAATCTGGACAACAGACTACCTTTGATTATGACATGGCTACTATCCATTGGAGTAACAAAAATATCGACAACAAACTACCTTCCAAAATGATAAGTCTACCATCCATTGGAATAACAAAAATATCGACAACAAACTACGTTCCATAATGACAAGGCTACCATCCATTGGAGTAACAAAAATATCGACAATAGACTACCTTCCATAATGACAAGGCTACCATCCACTGGAGTAATAAAAATCTAGACAACAAACTACCTTCCATTTGAGTAAAAAAAATCTCGACAATAGACTACCTTCCATAATTAGAAGGGTACAATCCATTGGGGTAACCAAAATCTCGACAACAGACTACCTTCCATAATGATAAGGCTTCCATCCATTGTAGTAACAAAAATCTCGACAACAGACTACCTTCCATAATGACAAGGCTACCATCCATTAGAGTAACATAAAATCTCAACAACAGACTACCTTCCATAATGACAAGGTTACGATCCATTAGAGTAACAAATATTTCAACAACAGACTACCTTCCATTATGACAAGGCTACCATCCATTGGAGTAATGAAAATATAAACAAGAGAATACCTTCCATAATTACAAGGCTACCATCCATTGCAGTAATGAAAATATTAACAAGAGACTACCTTCCAAAATGACAAGGCTACCATCCATAATAGTAACAAAAAGCTCTCCAACCGACTACCTTCGATAATGACAAGTCTACTATCTATTGGAGTGACAAAAATCTCGACAATAGACTACCTTCCATAATGAAAAGGCTACCATCAATTGGAGTAAAAAAATCTGGACAACAGACTACCTTTGATTATGACATGGCTACTATCCATTGGAGTAACAAAAATATCGACAACAAACTACCTTCCAAAATGATAAGGCTACCATCCATTGGAATAACAAAAATATCGACAACAAACTACGTTCCATAATGACAAGGCTACCATCCATTTGAGTAACAAAAATATCGACAATAGACTACCTTCCATAATGACAAGGCTACCATCCACTGGAGTAATAAAAATCTAGACAACAAACTACCTTCCATTTGAGTAAAAAAAATCTCGACAATAGACTACCTTCCATAATTAGAAGGGTACAATCCATTGGGGTAACCAAAATCTCGACAACAGACTACCTTCCATAATGATAAGGCTTCCATCCATTGTAGTAACAAAAATCTCGACAACAGACTACCTTCCATAATGACAAGGCTACCATCCATTAGAGTAACATAAAATCTCGACAACAGACTACCTTCCATAATGACAAGGCTACGATACATTAGAGTAACAAATATTTCGACAACAGACTATCTTCCATAATGACAAGGCTACCATCCATTGGAGTAATGAAAATATCAACAAGAGACTACCTTCCATAATTACAAGGCTACCATCCATTGGAGTAATGAAAATATTAACAAGAGACTACCTTCCATAATGACAAGGCTACCATCCATAGTAGTAACAAAAAGCTCGCCAACAATCTACCTTCGATAATGACAAGGCTATTATCTATTGGAGTGACAAAAATCTCGACAATAGACTACCTTCCATAATGTCAAGGCTACCATCGATTGGAGTAACAAAATCTGGACAACATACTACCTTTGATTATGACATGGCTACTATCCATTGGAGTAACAAAAATCTCGACACAAACTACCTTCCAAAATGATAAGGCTACCATCCATTGGAATAACAAAAATATCGACAACAAACTACATTCTATAATGACAAGGCTACGATCCATTAGAGTTACAAAAATTTCGACAACAGACTACCTTCCATAATGACAAGGCTACCATCCATTGGAGTAATGAAAGTATCAACAAGAGACTACCTTCCATAATGACAAGGCTACGATCTATTAGAGTAACAAATATTTCAACAACAGACTACCTTCCATAATGACAAGGCTACCATCCATTGGAGTAATGAAAATATCAACAACATACTACCTTCCATAATTACAAGGCTAGCATACATTGGAGTAATGAAAATATTAACAAGAGGCTACCTTCCATAATGACAAGGCTACCATCCATATTAGTAACAAAAAGCTCGCCAACCGACTACCTTCGATAATGACAAGGCTACTATCTATTGGAGTGACAAAAATCTCGACAATAGACTGCCTTCCATAATGACAAGGCTATGATCAATTGGAGTAACAAAATCTGGACAACATACTACCTTTGATTATGACATGGCTACTATCCATTGGAGTAACAAAAATCTCGACACAAACTACCTTCCAAAATGATAAGGCTACCATCCATTGGAATAACAAAAATATCGACAACAAACTACATTCTATAATGACAAGGCTACGATCCATTAGAGTAACAAAAATTTCGACAACAGACTACCTTCCATAATGACAAGGCTACCATCCATTGGAGTAATGAAAATATCACCAAGAGACTACCTTCCATAATTACAAGGCTACCAAGCATTGGAGTAATGAAAATATTAACAACAGATTACCTTCCATAATGACAAGGCTACCATCCATAGTAGTAACAAAATGCTCGCCAGTAGACTACCTTCGATAATGACAAGGCTACTATCTATTGGAGTGACAAAAATCTTGACAATAGACTACCTTCCATAATGACAAGGCTACCATCAATTTGAGTAACAAAATCTCTACAACAAAGTACCTTTGATTATGACATGGCTACTATCCATTGGAGTAACAAAAATCTCGACAACAAACTACCTTCCAAAATGATAAGGCTACCATCCACTGGAATAACAAAAATATCGACAACAAACTACGTTCCATAATGATAAGTCTACCATCCATTGGGGTAACAAAAATCTCGACAACAGACTACCTTCCATAATAACAAGGCTACCATCCATTAGAGTAACAAAAATCTCGACAACAGAGTACCTTCCATAATGACACGGCTACGATCCATTAGAGTAACAAAAATTTCGACAACAGACTACCTTCCATAATGACAACGCTACCATCCATTGGAGTAATGAAAATATCAACAAGAGACTACCTTCAATAATGACAAGGCTACTATGCATTAGAGTAATGAAAATATTAACAACAAATTACCTTCCATAATGACAAGACTACCATCCATAGTAGTAACAAAATGCTTGCCAGCAGACTACCTTCCATAATGACAAGGCTACCATCAATTGGAGTAACAAAATCTCGACAACAGACTACCTTTGATTATGACATGGCTACTATCCATTGGAGTAACAAAAATCTCGACAATAAACTACCTTCCAAAATGATAAGGCTACCATCCATTGGAATAACAAAAATATCGACAACAAACTACGTTCCATAATGACAAGGCTACCATCCATTGGGGTAACAAAAATCTCGACAACAGACTACCTTCCATAATTACAAGGCTACCATCCATTAGAGTAACAAAAATCTCGACATCAGACTACCTTCCATAATGACAAGGCTACGATCCATTAGAGTAACAAAGATATCGACAACAGACTACCTTCCATAATGACAAGGCTACCATCCATTGGAGTAATGAAAATATCAACAAGAGAATACCTTCCATAATTACAAAGCTACCATCCATTGGAGTAATGAAAATATTAACAAGAGACTACCTTCCATAATGACAAGGCTACCATCCATAGTAGTAACAAAAAGCTCGCCAACAGACTACCTTCGATAATGACAAGTCTACTATCTATTGGAGTGACAAAAATCTCGACAATAGACTACCTTCCATAATGACAAGGCTACCATTAATTGGAGTAAAAAAATCTCGACAACAGACTACCTTTGATTATGACATGGCTACTATCCATTGGAGTAACAAAAATATCGACAACAAACTACCTTCCAAAATGATAAGGCTACCATCCATTGGAATAACAAAAATATTGACAAAAAAACTACGTTCCATAATGACAAGGCTACCATCAATTGGAGTAACAAAAATATCAACAATAGACTACCTTCCATAATGACAAGGCTACCATCCATTGGAGTAATGAAAATATCACCAAGAGACTACCTTCCATAATGACAAGGCTACCAAGCATTGGAGTAATGAAAATATTAACAACAGATTACCTTCCATAATGACAAGGCTACCATCCATAGTAGTAACAAAATGCTCGCCAGTAGACTACCTTCGATAATGACAAGGCTACTATCTATTGGAGTGACAAAAATCTCGACAATAGACTACCTTCCATAATGACAAGGCTACCATCAATTTGAGTAACAAAATCTCTACAACAGAGTACCTTTGATTATGACATGGCTACTATCCATTGGAGTAACAAAAATCTCGACAACAAACTACCTTCCAAAATGATAAGGCTACCATCCACTGAAATAACAAAAATATCGACAACAAACTACGTTCCATAATGATAAGTCTACCATCCATTGGGGTAACAAAAATCTCGACCACAGACTACCTTCCATAATAACAAGGCTACCATCCATTAGAGTAACAAAAATCTCGACAACAGAGTACCTTCCATAATGACACGGCTACGATGCATTAGAGTAACAAAAATTTCGACATCAGACTACCTTCCATAATGACAAGGCTACCATCCATTGGAGTAATGAAAATATCAACAAGAGACTACCTTCAATAATGACAAGGCTACTATGCATTAGAGTAATGAAAATATTAACAACAAATTACCTTCCATAATGACAAGACTACCATCCATAGTAGTAACAAAATGCTTGCCAGCAGACTACCTTCCATAATGACAAGGCTACCATCAATTGGAGTAACAAAATCTCGACAACAGACTACTTTTGATTATGACATGGCTACTATCCATTGGAGTAACAAAAATCTCGACAATAAACTACCTTCCAAAATGATAAGGCTACCATCCATTGGAATAACAAAAATATCGACAACAAACTACGTTCCATAATGACAAGGCTACCATCCATTGGGGTAACAAAAATCTCGACAACAGACTACCTTCCATAATTACAAGGCTACCATCCATTAGAGTAACAAAAATCTCGACATCAGACTACCTTCCATAATGACAAGGCTACGATCCATTAGAGTAACAAAGATATCGACAACAGACTACCTTCCATAATGACAAGGCTACCATCCATTGGAGTAATGAAAATATCAACAAGAGAATACCTTCCATAATTACAAAGCTACCATCCATTGGAGTAATGAAAATATTAACAAGAGACTACCTTCCATAATGACAAGGCTACCATCCATAGTAGTAACAAAAAGCTCGCCAACAGACTACCTTAGATAATGACAAGTCTACTATCTATTGGAGTGACAAAAATCTCGACAATAGACTACCTTCCATAATGACAAGGCTACCATTAATTGGAGTAAAAAAATCTCGACAACAGACTACCTTTGATTATGACATGGCTACTATCCATTGGAGTAACAAAAATATCGACAACAAACTACCTTCCAAAATGATAAGGCTACCATCCATTGGAATAACAAAAATATCGACAAAAAAACTATGTTCCATAATGACAAGGCTACCATCAATTGGAGTAACAAAAATATCAACAATAGACTACCTTCCATAATGACAAGGCTACCATCCATTGGAGTAACAAAAATCTAGACAACAAACTACCTTCCATAATGACAAGGCTACCATCCATTGGAGTAACAAAGATATCGACAACAGACTACCTTCAATAATGACAAGGCTACCATCGATTGGAGTAAAAAAATTCTCGACAACAGATTACCTTCCTTAATTACAAGGCTACAATCCATTGGGGTAACCAAAATCTCGACAACAGACTACCTTCCATAATGACAA
Source organism: Vicia faba (assembly GCA_948472305.1). Taxonomy (NCBI): domain Eukaryota; kingdom Viridiplantae; phylum Streptophyta; class Magnoliopsida; order Fabales; family Fabaceae; genus Vicia; species Vicia faba. The sequence continues at coordinate 764,375,385 of OX451738.1, forward strand.
GGTTGCCATCCATTGTAGTAACAAAAATCTCGACAACAGACTACCTTCCATAATGACAAGGCTACCATCCATTAGAGTAACATAAAATCTCGACAATAAACTACCTTCCATAATGAAAAGGCTATCATACATTAGAGTAACAAATATTTTGACAATAGACTATCTTCCATAATGACAAGGCTACCATCCATTGGAGTAATGAAAATATCAACAAGAGACTACCTTCCATAATTACAAGGCTACCATCCATTGGAGTAATGAAAATATTAACAAGAGACTACCTTCCATAATGACAAGGCTACCATCCATTGGACTAATGAAAATATCAACAAGAGACTACCTTCCATAATGACAAGGCTACTATGCATTAGAGTAATGAAAATATTAACAACAAATTACCTTCCATAATGACAAGACTACCATCCATAGTAGTAACAAAATGCTTGCCAGTAGACTACCTTCCATAATGACAAGGCTACCATCAATTGGAGTAACAAAATCTTGACAACAGACTACCTTTGATTATGACATGGCTACTATCCATTGGAGTAACAAAAATCTCGACAATAAACTACCTTCCAAAATGATAAGGCTACCATCCATTGGAATAACAAAAATATCGACAACAAACTACGTTCCATAATGACAAGGCTACCATCCATTGGGGTAACAAAAATCTCGACAACAATCTACCTTCCATAATTACAAGGCTACCATCCATTAGAGTAACAAAAATGTCGACATCAGACTACCTTCTATAATGACAAGGCTACGATCCATTAGAGTAACAAATATTTCAACAACAGACTACCTTCCATAATGACAAGGCTACCATCCATTGGAGTAATGAAAATATCAACAAGAGAATACCTTCCATAATTACAAAGCTACCATCCATTGGAGTAATGAAAATATTAACAAGAGACTACCTTCCATAATGACAAGGCTACCATCCATAGTAGTAACAAAAAGCTCGCCAATAGACTACCTTCGTTAATGACAAGTCTACTATCTATTGGAGTGACAAAAATCTCGACAATAGACTACCTTCCATAATGACAAGGCTACCATCAATTGGAGTAAAAAAATCTCGACAACAGACTACCTTTGATTATGACATGGCTACTATCCATTGGAGTAACAAAAATATCGACAACAAACTACCTTCCAAAATGATAAGGCTACCATCCATTGGAATAACAAAAATATCGACAAAAAAACTACGTTCCATAATGACAAGGCTACCATCCATTGGAGTAACAAAAATATCAACAATAGACTACCTTCCAAAATGACAAGGCTACCATCCATTGGAGTAACAAAAATCTAGACAACAAACTACCTTCCATAATGACAAGGCTACCATCCATTGGAGTAACAAAGATATCGACAACAGACTACCTTCAATAATGACAAGGCTACCATCGATTGGAGTAAAAAAAATCTTGACAATAGACTACCTTTCTTAATTACAAGGCTACAATCCATTGGGGTAACCAAAATCTCGACAACAGACTACCTTCCATAATGACAAGGCTGCCATCCATTGTAATAACAAAAATCTCGACAACAGACTACCTTCCATAATGACAAGGCTACCATCCATTAGAGTAAAATAAAATCTCGACAACACACTACCTTCCATAATGAAAAGGCTACGATACATTAGAGTAACAAATATTTCGACAACAGACTATCTTCCATAATGACAAGGCTACCATCCATTGGAGTAATGAAAATATCAACTAGAGACTACCTTCCATAATTACAAGGCTACCATCCATTGGAGTAATGAAAATATTAACAAGAGACTACCTTCCATAATGACAAGGCTACCATCCATAGTAGTCACAAAAAGCTCGCCAACAGACTACCTTGGATAATGACAAGGCTACTATCTATTGGAGTGACAAAAATCTCGACAATAGACTACCTTCCATAATGACAAGGCTCCCATCAATTGGAGTAAAAAATTCTCGACAACAGACTACCTTTGATTATGACATGGCTACTATCCATTGGAGTAATAAAAATATCGACAACAAACTACCTTCCAAAATGATAAGGCTACCATCCATTGGAATAACAAAAATATCGACAAAAAAACTACGTTCCATAATGACAAGGCTACCATCCGTTGGATTAACAAAAATATCAACAATAGACTACCTTCCATAATGACAAGGCTACCATCCATTGGAGTAACAAAAATCTAGACAACAAACTACCTTCCATAATGACAAGGCTATCATCCATTGGAGTAACAAAGATATCGACAACAGACTACCTTCAATAATGACAAGGCTACCATCGATTGGAGTAAAAAAAATATATACAATAGACTACCTTCCTTAATTACAAGGCTACAATCCATCGGGGTAACCAAAATCTCGACAACAGACTTCCTTCCATAATGACAAGGCTGCCATCCATTGTAGTAACAAAAATCTCGACAACAGACTACCTTCCATAATGACAAGGCTACCATCCATTAGAGTAAAATAAAATCTCGACAACAGACTACCTTCCATAATGAAAAGGCTACGATACATTAGAGTAACAAATATTTCGACAACAGACTATCTTCCATAATGACAAGGCTACCATCCATTGGAGTAATGAAAATATCAACTAGAGACTACCTTCCATAATTAAAAGGCTACCATCCAGTGGAGTAATGATAATATTAACAAGAGACTACCTTCCATAATGACAAGGTTACCATCCATAGTAGTCACAAAAAGCTCGCCAACAGACTACCTTGGATAATGACAAGGCTACTATCTATTGGAGTGACAAAAATCTCGACAATAGACTACCTTCCATAATGACAAGGCTACCATCGATTGGAGTAACAAAATCTGGACAACATACTACCTTTGATTATGACATCGCTACTATCCATTGGAGTAACAAAAATCTCGACACAAACTACCTTCCAAAATGATAAGGCTACCATCCATTAGAATAACAAAAACATCGACAACAAACTACATTCTATAATGACAAGGCTACGATCCATTAGAGTAACAAAAATTTCGACAACAGACTACCTTTCATAATGACAAGGCTACCATCCATTGGAGTAATGAAAATATCAACAAGACACTACCTTCCATAATGACAAGGCTACGATCCATTAGAGTAACAAATATTTCAACATAAGACTACCGTCCATAATGACAAGGCTACCATCCATTGGAGTAATGAAAATATCAACAACAGACTACCTTCCATGATTACAAGGCTAGCATACATTGGAGTAATGAAAATATTAACAAGAGACTACCTTCCATAATGACAAGGCTACCATCCATATTAGTAACAAAAAGCTCGCCAACCGACTACCTTCAATAATGACAAGGCTACTATCTATTGGAGTAACAAAAATCTCGACAATAGACTACCTTCCATAATGACAAGGCTATGATCAATTGGAGTAACAAAATCTGGACAACATACTACCTTTGATTTTGACATGGCTACTATCCATTGGAGTAACAAAAATCTCGACACAAACTACCTTCCAAAATGATAAGGCTACCATCCATTGGAATAACAAAAATATCGACAACAAACTACATTCTATAATGACAAGGCTACGATCCATTAGAGTAACAAAAATTTCGACAACAGACTACCTTCCATAATGACAAGGCTACCATCCATTGGAGTAATGAAAATATTAACAACAGATTACCTTCCATAATGACAAGGCTACCATCCATAGTAGTAACAAAATGCTCGCCAGTAGACTACCTTCGATAATGACAAGGCTACTATCTATTGGAGTGACAAAAATCTCGACAATAGACTACCTTCCATAATGACAAGGCTACCATCAATTTGAGTAACAAAATCTCTACAACAGAGTACCTTTGATTATGACATGGCTACTATCCTTTGGAGTAACAAAAATCTCGACAACAAACTACCTTCCAAAATGATAAGGCTACCATCCATTGGAATAACAAAAATATCGACAACAAACTACGTTCCATAATGATAAGTCTACCATCCATTGGGGTAACAAAAATCTCGACAACAGACTACCTTCCATAATGATAAGGCTACCATCCAATAGAGTAACAAAAATCTCGACAACAGAGTACCTTCCATAATGACACAGCTACGATCCATTAGAGTAACAAAAATTTCGACAACAGACTACCTTCCATAATGACAAGGCTACCATCCATTGGAGTAATGAAAATATCAACAAGAGACTACCTTCCATAATGACAAGGCTACTATGCATTAGAGTAATGAAAATATTAACAACAAATTATCTTCCATAATGACAAGACTACCATCCATAGTAGTAACAAAATGCTTGCCAGCAGACTACCTTTCATAATGATAAGGCTACCATCAATTGGAGTAACAAAATCTCGAAAACAGACTACCTTTGATTATGACATGGCTACTATCCATTGGAGTAACAAAAATCTCGACAATAAACTACCTTCCAAAATGATAAGGCTACCATCCATTGGAATAACAAAAATATCGACAACAAACTACGTTCCATAATGACAAGGCTACCATCTATTGGGGTAAAAAAAATCTCGACAACAGACTACCTTCCATAATTACAAGGCTACCATCCATTAGAGTAACAAAAATCTCGACATCAGACTACCTTCCATAATGACAAGGCTACGATCCATTAGAGTAACAAATATTTCAACAACAGACTACCTTCCATAATGACAAGGCTACCATCCATTGGAGTAATGAAAATATCAACAAGAGAATACCTTCCATAATTACAAAGCTACCATCCATTGGAGTAATGAAAATATTAACAAGAGACTACCTTCCATAATGACAAGGCTACCATCCATAGTAGTAACAAAAAGCTCGCCAACAGACTACCTTCGATAATGACCAGTCTATTATCTATTGGAGTGACAAAAATCTCGACAATAGACTACCTTCCATAATGACAAGGCTACCATTAATTGGAGTAAAAAAATCTCGACAACAGACTACCTTTGATTATGACATGGCTACTATCCATTGGAGTAAAAAAAATATCGACAACAAACTACCTTCCAAAATGATAAGGCTACCATCCATTGGAATAACAAAAATATCGACAAAAAAACTATGTTCCATAATGACAAGGCTACCATCAATTGGAGTAACAAAAATATCAACAATAGACTACCTTCCATAATGACAAGGCTACCATCCATTGGAGTAACAAAAATCTAGACAACAAACTACCTTCCATAATGACAAGGCTACCATCCATTGGAGTAACAAAGATATCGACAACAGACTACCTTCAATAATGACAAGGCTACCATCGATTGGAGTAAAAAAATTCTCGACAATAGACTACCTTCCTTAATTACAAGGCTACAATCCATTGGGGTAACCAAAATCTCGACAACAGACTACCTTCCATAATGACAAGGTTGCCATCCATTGTAGTAACAAAAATCTCGACAACAGACTACCTTCCATAATGACAAGGCTACCATCCATTAGAGTAACATAAAATCTCGACAATAAACTACCTTCCATAATGAAAAGGCTATGATACATTAGAGTAACATATATTTCGACAATAGACTATCTTCCATAATGACAAGGCTACCATCCATTGGAGTAATGAAAATATCAACAAGAGACTACCTTCCATAATTACAAGGCTACCATCCATTGGAGTAATGAAAATATTAACAAGAGACTACCTTCCATAATGACAAGGCTACCATCCATTGGACTAATGAAAATATCAACAAGAGACTACCTTCCATAATGACAAGGCTACTATGCATTAGAGTAATGAAAATATTAACAACAAATTACCTTCCATAATGACAAGACTACCATCCATAGTAGTAACAAAATGCTTGCCAGCAGACTACCTTCCATAATGACAAGGCTACCATCAATTGGAGTAACAAAATCTCGACAACAAACTACCTTTGATTATGACATGGCTACTATCCATTGGAGTAACAAAAATATCGACAATAAACTACCTTCCAAAATGATAAGGCTACCATCCATTGGAATAACAAAAATATCGACAACAAACTACGTTCCATAATGACAAGGCTACCATCCATTGGGGTAACAAAAATCTCGACAACAGTCTACCTTCCATAATTACAAGGCTACCATCCATTAGAGTAACAAAAATCTCGACATCAGACTACCTTCCATAATGACAAGGCTACGATCCATTAGAGTAACAAATATTTCAACAACAGACTACCTTCCATAATGACAAGGCTACCATCCATTGGAGTAATGAAAATATCAACAAGAGAATACCTTCCATAATTACAAAGCTACCATCCATTGGAGTAATGAAAATATTAACAAGAGACTACCTTCCATAATGACAAGGCTACCATCCATAGTAGTAACAAAAAGCTCGCCAATAGACTACCTTCGTTAATGACAAGTCTACTATCTATTGGAGTGACAAAAATCTCGACAATAGACTACCTTCCATAATGACAAGGCTACCATCAATTGGAGTAAAAAAATCTCGACAACAGACAACCTTTGATTATGACATGGCTACTATCCATTGGAGTAACAAAAATATCGACAACAAACTACCTTCCAAAATGATAAGGCTACCATCCATTGGAATAACAAAAATATCAACAAAAAAACTACGTTCCATAATGACAAGGCTACCATCCATTGGAGTAACAAAAATATCAACAATAGACTACCTTCCATAATGACAAGGCTACCATCCATTGGAGTAACAAAAATCTAGACAACAAACTACCTTCCATAATGACAAGGCTACCATCCATTGGAGTAAAAAAAATCTCGACAATAGACTACCTTCCTTAATTACAAGGCTACAATCCATTGGGGTAACCAAAATCTCGACAACAGACTACCTTCCATAATGACAAGGCTACCATCCATTGGAGTAATGAAAATATCAACAAGAGACTACCTTCCATAATGACAAGGCTACGATCCATTAGAGTAACAAATATTTCAACAACAAACTACCTTCCATAATGACAAGGCTACCATCCATTGGAGTAATGAATATATCAACAAGAGATACCTTCCATAATTACAAGGCTAGCATACATTGGAGTAATGAAAATATTAACAAGAGACTACCTTCCATAATGACAAGGCTACCATCCATATTAGTAACAAAAAGCTCGCCAACAGACTACCTTCGATAATGACAAGGCTACTATCTATTGGAGTGACAAAAATCTCGACAATAGACTACCTTCATTAATGACAAGGCTATTATCAATTGGAGTTACAAAATTTGGACAACATACTACCTTTGATTATGACATGGCTACTATCCATTGGAGTAACAAAAATCTCGACAGAAACTACCTTCCAAAATGATAAGGCTACCATCCATTGGAATAACAAAAATATCGACAACAAACTACATTCTATAATGACAAGGCTACGATCCATTAGAGTAACAAAAATTTCGACAACAGACTACCTTCCATAATGACAAGGCTACCATCCATTGGAGTAATGAAAATATCAACAAGAGACTACCTTCCATAATGACAAGGCTACGATCCATTAGAGTAACAAATATTTCAACAACAGACTACCTTCCATAATGACAAGGCTACCATCCATTGGAGTAATGAATATATCAACAAGAGACTACCTTCCATAATTACAAGGCTACCATACATTGGAATAATGAAAATATTAACAAGAGACTACCTTCCATAATGACAAGGCTACCATCCATATTAGTAACAAAAAGCTCGCCAACAGACTACCTTCGATAATGACAAGGCTACTATCTATTGGAGTGACAAAAATCTCGACAATAGACTACCTTCCGTAATGACAAGGCTATTATCAATTGGAGTTACAAAATCTGGACAACATACTACCCTTGATTATGACATGGCTACTATCCATTGGAGTAACAAAAATCTCGACACAAACTACCTTCCAAAATGATAAGGCTACCATCCATTGGAATAACAAAAATATCGACAACAAACAACATTCTATAATGACAAGGCTACGATCCATTAGAGTAACAAAAATTTCGACAACAGACTACTTTCCATAATGACAAGGCTACCATCCATTGGAGTAATGAAAATATCAACAAGAGACTACCTTCCATAATGACAAGGCTACCATGCATTGGAGTAATGAAAATAATAACAACAGATTACCTTCCATAATGACAAGGCTACCATCCATAGTAGTAACAAAATGCTCGCCAGCAGACTACCTTCGATAATGACAAGGCTACTATCTATTAGAGTCACAAAAATCTCGATAATAGACTACCTTCCATAATGACAAGGCTACCATCAATTGGAGTAACAAAATCTCGACAACAGACAACCTTTGATTATGACATGGCTACTATCCATTGGAGTAACAAAAATCTCGAAAACAAACTACCTTCCAAAATGATAAGGCTACCATCCATTGGAATAACAAAAATATCGACAACAAACTACATTCCATAATGACAAGGCTACCATCCATTGGGGTAACAAAAATCTCGACAACAGACTACCTTCCATAATGACAAGGCTACCATCCATTAGAGTAACAAAAATCTCGACAACAGACTACCTTCCATAATGACAAGGCTACGATCCATTAGAGTAACAAATATTTCAACAACACACTACCTTCCATAATGACTAGGCTACCATCCATTGGAGTAATGAAAATATCAACAAGAGACTACCTTCCATAATTACAAGGCTACCATCCATAGTAGTAACAAAAAGCTCGCCAACAGACTACCTTCAATAATGACAAGGCTACTATCTATTGGAGTGACAAAAATCTCGACAATAGACTACCTTCCATAATGACAAGGCTACCATCAATTGGAGTAACTAAAATCTCGACAACAGACTACCTTTGATTATGACATGGCTACTATCCATTGGAGTAACAAAAATATCGACAACAAACTACCTTCCAAAATGATAAGGCTACCATGCATCGGAATAACAAAAATATCGACAACAAACTACGTTCCATAATGACAAGGCTACCATCCATTGGAGTAACAAAAATCTCGACACAAACTACCTTCCAAAATGATAAGGCTACCATCCATTGGAATAACAAAAATATCGACAACAAACAACATTCTATAATGACAAGGCTACGATCCATTAGAGTAACAAAAATTTCGACAACAGACTACCTTCCATAATGACAAGGCTACCATCCATTGGAGTAATGAAAATATCAACAAGAGACTACCTTCCATAATGACAGGCTACGATCCATTAGAGTAACAAATATATCAACAACAGACTACCTTCCATAATGACAAGGCTACCATCCATTGGAGTAATGAATATATCAACAAGAGACTAGCTTCCATAATTACAAGGCTACCATACATTGGAGTAATGAAAATATTAACAAGAGACTACCTTCCATAATGACAAGGCTACCATCCATATTAGTAACAAAAAGCTCGCCAACAGACTACCTTCGATAATGACAAGGCTACTATCTATTGGAGTGACAAAAATCTCGACAATAGACTACCTTCCATAATGACAAGGCTATTATCAATTGGAGTTACAAAATCTGGACAACATACTACCTTTGATTTTGACTTGGCTACTATCCATTGGAGTAACAAAAATCTCGACACAAACTACCTTCCAAAATGATAAGGCTACCATCCATTGGAATAACAAAAATTTCGACAACAAACAACATTCTATAATGACAAGGCTACGATCCATTAGAGTAACAAAAATTTCGACAACAGACTACCTTCCATAATGACAAGGCTACCATCCATTGGAGTAATGAAAATATCAACAAGAGACTACCTTCCATAATGACAAGGCTACCATGCATTGGAGTAATGAAAATAATAACAACAGATTACCTTCCATAATGACAAGGCTACCATCCATAGTAGTAACAAAATGCTCGCCAGCAGACTACCTTCGATAATGACAAGGCTACTATCTATTAGAGTCACAAAAATCTCGATAATAGACTACCTTCCATAATGACAAGGCTACCATCAATTGGAGTAACAAAATCTCGACAACAGACAACCTTTGATTATGACATGGCTACTATCCATTGGAGTAACAAAAATCTCGACAACAAACTACCTTCCAAAATGATAAGGCTACTATCCATTGGAATAACAAAAATATCGACAAAAAACTACATTCCATAATGACAAGGCTACCATCCATTGGGGTAACAAAAATCTCGACAACAGACTACCTTCCATAATGACAAGGCTACCATCCATTAGAGTAACAAAAATCTCGACAATAGACTACCTTCCATAATGACAAGGCTACGATCCATTAGAGTAACAAATATTTCAACAACACACTACCTTCCATAATGACTAGGCTACCATCCATTGGAGTAATGAAAATATCAACAAGAGACTACCTTCCATAATTACAAGGCTGCCATCCATAGTAGTAACAAAAAGCTCGCCAACAGACTACCTTTAATAATGACAAGGCTACTATCTATTGGAGTGACAAAAATCTCGACAATAGACTACCTTCCATAATGACAAGGCTACCATCAATTGGAGTAACAAAAATCTCGACAACAGACTACCTTTGATTATGACATGGCTACTATCCATTGGAGTAACAAAAATATCGACAACAAACTACCTTCCAAAATGATAAGGCTACCATGCATTGGAATAACAAAAATATCGACAACAAACTACGTTCCATAATGACAAGGCTACCATCCATTGGAGTAACAAAAATATCGACAATAGACTACCTTCCATAATGACAAGGCTACCATCCATTGGAGTAACAAAAATCTAGACAACAAACTACCTTCCATAATGACAAGGCTACCATGCATTGGAGTAACAAAGATATCGACAAAAGACTACCTTCAATAATGACAAGGCTACCATCCATTGGAGTAAAAAAAATCTCGAAAAAAAACTGCCTTCCACGATGACAAGGCTACCATACATTGTAGTAACAAAAATCTCGACAACAGTCTACCTTCCATAATGACAAGGCTACCATCCATTGGAGTAACAAAAATCTTGACAATAGACTATCTTCCATAATGACAAGGCTACAATCCATTGGAGTAACAAAAATCTCGACACAAACTACCTTCCATAATGATAACGCTACCATCCATTAGAGTAACAAAAATCTCGACAACAAACTACCTTCCATAATGACAAGGCTACAATCCTCTAGAGTAACAAATATTTCAACAACAGACTACCTTCCATAATGACAAGGCTACCATCCATTGGAGTAATGAAAATATCAACAATAGACTACCTTCCATAATGACAAGGCTACCATGCATTGGAGTAATGAAAATATTAACAACAGATTACCTTCCATAATGACAAGGCTACCATCCATAGTAGTAACAAAATGCTCGCAAGCAGACTACCTTCGATAATGACAAGGCTATTATCTATTGGAGTGACAAAAATCTCGACAATAGACTACCTTCCATAATGTCAAGGCTACCATCAATTGGAGTAACGTAATTTCGACAACAGACTACCTTTGATTATGACATGTCTACTATCCATTGGAGTAACAATAATCTCGACAACAAACTACCTTCCAAAATGATAAGGCTACCATCCATTGGAATAACAAAAATATCGACAACAAACTACGTTCCATAATGATAAGGTTACCATCCATTTGGGTAACAAAAATCTCGACAACAGACTACCTTCCATAATGACAAGGCTACCATCCATTAGAGTAACAAAAATCTCGACAACAGACTACCTTCCATAACGACACGGCTACGATCCATTAGAGTAACAAATATTTTGACAACAAACTATCTTCCATAATGACAAGGCTACCATCCATTGGAGTAATGAAAATATCACCAAGAGACTACCTTCCATAATTACAAGGCTACCATCCATTGGAGTAATGAAAATATTAACAAGAGACTACCTTCCATAATGACAAGGCTACCATCCATAGTAGTAACAAAAAGCTCGCCAACAGACTACCTTCGATAATGACAAGGCTACTATCTATTGGAGTGACAAAAATCTCGACAATAGACTACCTTCGATAATGACAAGGCTACCATCAATTGGAGTAACAAAATCTCGACAACAGACTACCTTTGATTATGACATGGCTACTATCCATTGGAGTAACAAAAATATCGACAACAAACTACCTTCCAAAATGATAAGGCTACCATGCATTGGAATAACAAAAATATCGACAACAAACTACGTTCCATAATGACAAGGCTACCATCCATTGGAGTAACAAAAATATCGACAATAGACTACCTTCCATAATGATAAGGCTACAATCCATTGGAGTAACAAAAATCTAGACAACAAACTACCTTCCATAATGACAAGGCTACCATGCATTGGAGTAACAAAGTTATCGACAAAAGACTACCTTCAATAATGACAAGGCTACCATCCATTGGAGTAAAAAAAATCTCGACAACAGACTACCTTCAATAATTACAAGGCTACAGTACATTGGGGTAACCAAAATCTCGACAACAGACTACCTTCCATAATGACAAGGCTTCCATCAATTAGAGTAACAAAAATCTCGACAACAAACTACCTTCCATAATGACACGGCTACGATCCATTAGAGTAACAAATATTTCGACAACAGACTATCTTCCATAATGACAAGGCTACCATCAATTGGAGTAATGAAAATATCAACGAGAGACTACCTTCCATAATGACAAGGCTACCATCCATAGTAGTAACAAAAAGCTCCCCAACAGACTACCTTCGATAATGACAAGGCTACTATCTATTGGAGTGACAAAAATCTCGACAATAGACTACCTTCCATAATGACAAGGCTACCATCAATTGGAGTAACAAAATATCAACAACAGACTACCTTTGATTATGACATGGCTACTATCCATTGGAGTAACAAAAATCTCGACAAGAAACTACCTTCCGAAATAATAAGGCTACCATCCATTGGAATAACAAAAATATCGACAACAAACTACGTTCTATAATGACAAGGCTACGATCCATTAGAGTAACAAAAATTTCGACAACAGACTACCTTGCATAATGACAAGGCTACCATCCATTGTAGTAATGAAAATATCAACAAGAGACTACCTTCCATAATGACAAGGCTACGATGCATTGGAGTAATGAAAACATTAACAACAAATTACCTTCCATAATGACAAGGATACCATCCATAGTAGTAACAAAATGCTCGCCAGCAGACTACCTTCAATAATGACAAGGCTACTATCTATTGGAGTGACAAAAATCTCGACAATAGACTACCTTCCATAATGACAAGGCTACCATCAATTGGAGTAACAAAATCTCGACAACAGACTACCTTTGATTATGACATGGCTACTATCCATTGGAGTAACAAAAATCTCGACAACAAACTACCTTCAAAAATGATAAGGCTACCATCCATTGGAATAACAAATATATCGACAACAAACTACGTTCCATAATGACAAGGCTACCATCCATTGGGGTAACAAAAATCTCGACAACAGACTACCTTCCATAATGAGAAGGCTACCATCCATTAGAGTAACAAAAATCTCGACAACAGACTACCTTCCATAATGACACGGCTACAATCCATTAGAGTAACAAATATTTCGACAACAGACCATCTTCCATAATGACAAGGCTACCATCCATTGGAGTAATGAAAATATCAACGAGAGACTACCTTTCATATTTATAAGGCTACCATTCATTGGAGTAATGAAAATATTAACAAGAGACTACCTTCCATAACGACAAGGCTACCATCCATAGTAGTAACAAAAAGCTCGCCAACAGACTACCTTCGATAATGACAAGGCTACTATCTATTGGAGTGACCAAAATCTCGACAATAGACTACCTTCCATAATGACAAGGCTACCATCAATTGGAGTAACAAAATCTCGACAACAGACTACCTTTGATTATGACATGGCTACTATCCATTGGAGTAACAAAAATCTCGACAACAAACTACCTTCTGAAATGATAAGGCTACCATCCATTGGAATAACAAAAATATCGACAACAAACTACGTTCCATAATGACAAGGCTACCATCCATTGGGGTAACAAAAATCTCGACAACAGACTACCTTCCATAATGAGAAGGCTACCATCCATTAGAGTAACAAAAATCTCGACAACAGACTACCTTCCATAATGACACGGCTACAATCCATTAGAGTAACAAATATTTCGACAATAGACCATCTTCCATAATGACAAGGCTACCATCCATTGGAGTAATGAAAATATCAACGAGAGACTACCTTTCATATTTACAAGGCTACCATTCATTGGAGTAATGAAAATATTAACAAGAGACTACCTTCCATAACGACAAGGCTACCATCCATAGTAGTAACAAAAAGCTCGCCAACAGACTACCTTCGATAATGACAAGGCTACTATCTATTGGAGTGACCAAAATCTCGACAATAGACTACCTTCCATAATGACAAGGCTACCATCAATTAGAGTAATAAAATATCGACAACAGACTACCTTTGATTATGACATGGCTACTATCCATTGGAGTAACAAAAATCTCGACAAGAAACTACCTTCTGAAATGATAAGGCTACAATCCATTGGAATAACAAAAATATCGACAACAAACTACGTTCTATAATGACAAGGCTACGATCCATTAGAGTAACAAAAATTTCGACAACAGACTACCTTGCATAATGACAAGGCTACCATCCATTGGAGTAATGAAAATATCAACAAGAGACTACCTTCCATAATGACAAGGCTACCATGCATTGGAGTAATGAAAATATTAACAACAAATTACCTTCCATAATGACTAGGATACCATCCATAGTAGTAACAAAATGCTCGCCAGCAGACTACCTTCGATAATGACAAGGCTACTATCTATTGGAGGGACAAAAATCTCGACAATAGACTACCTTCCATAATGACAAGGCTACCATCAATTGGAGTAACAAAATCTCGACAACAGACTACTTTTGATTATGACATGGCTACTATCCATTGGAGTAACAAAAATCTTGACAACAAACTACCTTCAAAAATGATAAGGCTACCATCCATTAGAATAACAAAAATATCGACAACAAACTACGTTCCATAATGACAAGGCTACCATCCATTGGGGTAACAAAAATCTCGACAACAGACTACCTTCCATAATGAGAAGGCTACCATCCAGTAGAGTAACAAAAATCTCGACAACAGACTACCTTCCATAATGACACGGCTACAATCCATTAGAGTAACAAATATTTCGACAACAGACTATCTTCCATAATGACAAGGCTACCATCCATTGGAGTAATGAAAATATCAACGAGAGACTACCTTCCATATTTACAAGGCTACCATTCATTGGAGTAATGAAAATATTAACAAGAGACTACCTTCCATAATGACAAGGCTACCATCCATAGTAGTAACAAAAAGCTCGCCAACAGACTACCTTCGATAATGACAAGGCTACTATCTATTGGAGTGACAAAAATCTCGACAATAGACTACATTCCATAATGACAAGGCTACCATCAATTGGAGTAATAAAATATCGACAACAGACTACCTTTGATTATGACATGGCTACTATCCATTGGAGTAACAAAAATCTCGACAAGAAACTACCTTCCGAAATGATAAGGCTACCATCCATTGGAAAATCAAAAATATCGACAACAAACTACGTTCTATAATGACAAGGCTACGATCCATTAGAGTAACAAAAATTTCGACAACAGACTACCTTGCATAATGACAAGGCTACCATCCATTGGAGTAATGAAAATATCAACAAGAGACTACCTTCCATAATGACAAGGCTACCATGCATTGGAGTAATGAAAATATTAACAACAAATTACCTTCCATAATGACTAGGATACCATCCATAGTAGTAACAAAATGCTCGCCAGCAGACTACCTTCGATAATGACAAGGCTACTATCTATTGGAGGGACAAAAATCTCGACAATAGACTACCTTCCATAATGACAAGGCTACCATCAATTGGAGTAACAAAATCTCGACAACAGACTCCCTTTGATTATGACATGGCTACTATCCATTGGAGTAACAAAAATCTTGACAACAAACTACCTTCCAAAATGATAAGGCTACCATCCATTGGAATAACAAAAATATCGGCAACAAACTACGTTCCATAATGACAAGGCTACCATCCATTGGGGTAACAAAAATCTCGACAACAGACTACCTTCAATAATGAGAAGGCTACCATCCATTAGAGTAACAAAAATCTCGACAACAGACTACCTTCCATAATGACAAGGCTACGATCCATTAGAGTAAAAAATATTTCGACCACAGACTACCTTCCATAATGACAAGGCTACCATCCATTGGAGTAATGAAATTACAAACAAGAGACTACCTTCCATAATTACAAGGCTACCAACCATTGGAGTAATGAAAATATTAACAAGATACTACCTTCCATAATGACAAGGCTACCATCCATAGTAGTAACAAAAAGCTCGCCAACAGACTACCTTCGATAATGACAAGGCTACTATCTATTGGAGTGACAAAAATCTCGACATTAGACTACATTCCATAATGACAAGGCTACCATCAATTGGAGTAACAAAATCTCGACAACAGTCTACCTTTGATTATGACATGGCTACTATCCATCGGAGTAACAAAAATCTCGACAACAAACTACCTTCCAAAATTATAAGGCTACCATCCATTGGAATAACAAAAATATCGACAACAAACTACGTTATATAATGACAAGGCTACGATCCATTAGAGTAACAAAAATTTTGACAACATACTACCTTCCATAATGACAAGGCTACCATCAATTGGAGTAATGAAAATATCAACAAGAGACTACCTTCAATAATGACAAGGCTACCATGCATTGGAGTAACGAAAATATTAACAACAGATTACCTTCCATAATGACAAGGCTACCATCCATAGTAGTAACAAAATGCTCGCCAGCAGACTACCTTCGATAATGACAAGGCTATTATCCATTGGAGTGACAAAAATCTCGACAATATACTACCTTCCATAATGACAAGGCTACCATCAATTGGAGGTAAAAATCTCGACAACAGACTTCGTTTGATTATGACATGGCTACTATCCATTGGAGTAACAAAAATCTCGACAACAAACTACCTTCCAAAATGATAAGGCTACCATCCATTGGAATAACAAAAATATCGACAATAAACTACTTTCCATAATGACAAGGCTACCATCCATTGGGGTAACAAAAATCTCGACAACAAACTACCTTCCATAATGACAAGGCTACCATCCATTAGAGTAACAAAAATCTCGACAATAGACTACCTTCCAAAATGACACGGCTACGAACCATTAGAGTAATAAATATTTCGACAACAGACTATCTTCCATAATGACAAGGCTACCATCCATTGGAGTAATAAAAATATCAACGAGAGACTACCTTCCATATTTACAAGGCTACCATTCATTGGAGTATTGAAAATATTAACAAGGACTACCTTCCATAATGACAAGGCTACCATCCATAGTAGTAACAAAAAGCTCGCCAACAGACTACCTTCGATAATGACAAGGCTACTATTTATTGGAGTGACAAAAATCTCGACAATAGACTACCTTCCATAATGACAAGGCTACCATCAATTGGAGTAACAAAATATCGACAACAGACTACATTTGATTATGACATGGCTACTATCCATTGGAGTAACAAAAATCTCGACAAGAAACTACCTTCCAAAATGATAAGGCTACCATCCATTGGAATAACAAAAATATCGACAACAAACTACGTTATATAATGACAAGGCTACGATCCATTAGAGTAACAAAAATTTCGACAACAAACTACCTTCCATAATGACAAGGCTACCGTCCATTGGAGTAATGAAAATATCAACAAGAGACTACCTTCCATAATAACAAGGCTACCATGCATTGGAGTAATGAAAATATTAACAACAAATTACCTTCCATAATGACAAGGCTACCATCCATAGTAGTAACAAAATGCTCGCCAGCAGACTACCTTCGATAATGACAAGGCTACTATCTATTGGAGTGAAAAAAATCTCGACAATAGACTACCTTCCATAATGACAAGGCTACCATCAATTGGAGTAACAAAATCTCGACAACAGACCACCTTTGATTATGACATGGCTACTATCCATTGGAGTAACAAAAATCTCGACAACAAACTACCTTCCAAAATGATAAGTCTACCATCCATTGGAATAACAAAAATATCGACAACAAACTACGTTCCATAATGATAAGGCTACCATCCATTGGGGTAACAAAAATCTCGACAACAGACTACCTTCCATAATGAGAGGGCTACCATCCATTAGAGTAACAAAAATCTCGACAACAGACTACCTTCCATAATGACAAGGCTACGATCCATTAGAGTAAAAAATATTTCGACAACAAACTACCTTCAATAATGACAAGGCTACAATCTTTTGGAGTAATGAAAATATAACCAAGAGACTACCTTCCATAATTACAAGGCTACCAACCATTGGAGTAATGAAAATATTAACAAGAGACTACCTTCCATAATGACAAGGCTACCATCCATAGTAGTAACAAAAAGCTCGCCAACAGACTACCTTCGATAATGACAAGGCTAATATCTATTGGAGTGACAAAAATCTCGAAAATAGACTACCTTCCATAATGACAAGGCTACAATCAATTGGAGTAACAAAATCTCGACAACAGACTACCTTTGATTATGACATGGCTACTATCCATTGGAGTAACAAAAATCTCGACAACAAACTACCTTCCAAAATGATAAGGCTACCATCCATTGGAATAACAAAAATATCGAAAACAAACTACGTTATATAATGACAAGGCTACGATCCATTAGAGTAACAAAAATTTCGACAACAAACTACCTTCCATAATGACAAGGCTACCATCCATTGGAGTAATGAAAATATCAACAAGAGACTACCTTCCATAATAACAAGGCTATTATGCATTGGAGTAATGAAAATATTAACAAGAAATTACCTTCCATAATGACAAGGCTACCATCCATAGTAGTAACAAAATGCTCGCCAGCAGACTACCTTCGATAATGACAAGGCTACTATCTATTGGAGTGACAAAAATCTCGACAATAGACTACCTTCCATAATGACAAGGCTACCATCAATTGGAGTAACAAAATCTCGACCACAGACTACCTTTGATTATGACATGGCTACTATCCATTGGAGTAACAAAAATCTCGACAACAAACTACCTTCCAAAATGATAAGGCTACCATCCATTGGAATAACAAAAATATCGACAAAAAACTACGTTCCATAATGACAAGGCTACCATCCATTGGGGTAACAAAAATCTCGACAACAGACTACCTTCCATAATGACAAGGCTACCATCCATTAGAGTAACAAAAATCTCGTCAACAGACTACCTTCCATAATGACACGGCTACGATCCATTAGAGTAACAAATATTTCGACAACAGACTATCTTCCATAATGACAAGGCTACCATCCATTGGAGTAATGAAAATATCAACGAGAGACTACCTTCCATATTTACAAGGCTACCATTCATTGGAGTAATGAAAATATTAACAAGAGACTACCTTCCATAATGACAAGGCTACCATCCATAGTAGTAACAAAAAGCTCGCCAACATACTACCTTCCATAATGACAAGGCTACTATCTATTGGAGTGACAAAAATCTCGACAATAGACTACCTTCCATAATGACAAGGCTACCATCAATTAGAGTAACAAAATATCGACAACAGACTACCTTTGATTATGACATGGCTACTATCCATTGGAGTAACAAAAATCTCGACAAGAAACTACCTTCCGAAATGATAAGGCTACCATCCATTGGAATAACAAAAATATCGACAACAAACTACGTTATATAATGACAAGGCTACGATCCATTAGAGTAACAAAAATTTCGACAACAAACTACCTTCCATAATGACAAGGCTACCATCCATTGGAGTAATGAAAATATCAACAAGAGACTATCTTCCATAATAACAAGGCTACCATGCATTGGAGTAATGAAAATATTAACAAGAAATTACCTTCCATAATGACAAGGCTACCATCCATAGTAGTAACAAAATGCTCGCCAGCAGACTACCTTCGATAATGACAAGGCTACTATCTATTGGAGTGACAAAAATCTCGACAATAGACTACCTTCCATAATGACAAGGCTACCATCAATTGGAGTAACAAAATCTCGACCACATACTACCTTTGATTATGACATGGCTACTATCCATTGGAGTAACAAAAATCTCGACAACAAACTACCTTCCAAAATGATAAGGCTACCATCCATTGGAATAACAAAAATATCGACAAAAAACTACAGTCCATAATGACAAGGCTACCATCCATTGGGGTAACAAAAATCTCGACAACAGACTACCTTCCATAATGACAAGGCTACCATCCATTAGAGTAACAAAAATCTCGTCAACAGACTACCTTCCATAATGACACGGCTACGATCCATTAGAGTAACAAATATTTCGACAACAGACTATCTTCCATAATGACAAGGCTACCATCCATTGGAGTAATGAAAATATCAACGAGAGACTACCTTCCATATTTACAAGGCTACCATTCATTGGAGTAATGAAAATATTAACAAGAGACTACCTTCCATAATGACAAGGCTACCATCCATAGTAGTAACAAAAAGCTCGCCAACATACTACCTTCCATAATGACAAGGCTACTATCTATTGGAGTGACAAAAATCTCGACAATAGACTACCTTCCATAATGACAAGGCTACCATCAATTAGAGTAACAAAATATCGACAACAGACTACCTTTGATTATGACATGGCTACTATCCATTGGAGTAACAAAAATCTCGACAAGAAACTACCTTCCGAAATGATAAGGCTACCATCCATTGGAATAACAAAAATATCGACAACAAACTACGTTCTATAATGATAAGGCTACGATCCGTTAGAGTAAAAAAAATTTCGACAACAGACTACCTTGCATAATGACAAGGCTACCATCCATTGGAGCAATGAAAATATCAACAAGAGACTACCTTCCATAATGACAAGGCTACCATGCATTGGAATAACAAAAATCTCGACAACAAACTACCTTCCAAAATGATAAGGCTACCATCCATTGGAATAATAAAAATATCTACAACAAACTACGTTCCATAATGACAAGGCTACCATCCATTGGGGTAACAAAAATCTCGACAACAGACTACCTTCCATAATGACAAGGCTACCATCCATTAGAGTAACAAAAATCTCGACAACAGACTACCTTCCATAATGACACGGCTACGATCCATTAGAGTAACAAATATTTCGACAACAGACTATCTTCCATAGTGACAAGGCTACCATCCATTGGAGTAATGAAAATATCAACGAGAGACTACCGTCCATATTTACAAGGCTACCATTCATTGGAGTAATGAAAATATTAACAAGAGACTACCTTCCATAATGACAAGGCTACCATCCATAGTAGTAACAAAAAGCTCGCCAACAGACTACGTTCGATAATGACAAGGCTAATATCTATTGGAGTGACAAAAATCTCGACAATAGACTACCTTCCATAATGACAAGGCTACCATCAATTAGAGTAACAAAATATCGACAACAGACTACCTTTGATTATGACATGGCTACTATCCATTGGAGTAACAAAAATCTCGACAAGAAACTACCTTCCGAAATGATAAGGCTACCATCCATTGGAATAACAACAATATCGACAACAAACTACGTTCTATAATGACAAGGCTACGATCCATTAGAGTAACAAAAATTTCGACAACAGACTACCTTGCATAATGACAAGGCTACCATCCATTGGAGTAATGAAAATATCAACAAGAGACTACCTTCCATAATGACAAGGCTACCATGCGTTGGAGTAATGAAAATATTAACAACAAATTACCTTCCATAATGACAAGGATACCATCCATAATAGTAACAAAATGCTCGCCAGCAGACTACCTTCGATAATGACAAGGCTACTATCTATTGGAGTGACAAAAATCCCGACAATAGACTACCTTCCATAATGACAAGGCTACCATCAATTGGAGTAACAAAATATCGACAACAGACCACCTTTGATTATGACATGGCTACTATCCATTGGAGTAACAAAAATCTCGACAACAAACTACCTTCCAAAATGATAAGGCTACCATCCATTGGAATAATAAAAATATCGACAACAAACTACGTTCCATAATGACAAGGCTACCATCCATTGGGGTAACAAAAATCTCGACAACAGACTACCTTCCATAATGACAAGGCTACCATCCATTAGAGTAACAAAAATCTCGTCAACAGACTACCTTCCATAATGACACGGCTACGATCCATTAGAGTAACAAATATTTCGACAACATACTATCTTCCATAATGACAAGGCTACCATCCATTGGAGTAATGAAAATATCAACGAGAGACTACCTTCCATATTTACAAGGCTACCAACCATTGGAGTAATGAAAATATTAACAAGATACTACCTTCCATAATGACAAGGCTACCATCCATAGTAGTAACAAAAAGCTCGCCAACAGACTACCTTCGATAATGACAAGGCTACTATCTATTGGAGTGACAAAAATCTCGACATTAGACTACATTCCATAATGACAAGGCTACCATCAATTGGAGTAACAAAATCTCGACAACAGTCTACCTTTGATTATGACATGGCTACTATCCATCGGAGTAACAAAAATCTCGACAACAAACTACCTTCCAAAATTATAAGGCTACCATCCATTGGAATAACAAAAATATCGACAACAAACTACGTTATATAATGACAAGGCTAAGATCCATTAGAGTAACAAAAATTTTGACAACATACTACCTTCCATAATGACAAGGCTACCATCAATTGGAGTAATGAAAATATCAACAAGAGACTACCTTCAATAATGACAAGGCTACCATGCATTGGAGTAACGAAAATATTAACAACAGATTACCTTCCATAATGACAAGGCTACCATCCATAGTAGTAACAAAATGCTCGCCAGCAGACTACCTTCGATAATGACAAGGCTATTATCCATTGGAGTGACAAAAATCTCGACAATATACTACCTTCCATAATGACAAGGCTACCATCAATTGGAGGTAAAAATCTCGACAACAGACTTCGTTTGATTATGACATGGCTACTATCCATTGGAGTAACAAAAATCTCGACAACAAACTACCTTCCAAAATGATAAGGCTACCATCCATTGGAATAACAAAAATATCGACAACAAACTACTTTCCATAATGACAAGGCTACCATCCATTGGGGTAACAAAAATCTCGACAACAAACTACCTTCCATAATGACAAGGCTACCATCCATTAGAGTAACAAAAATCTCGACAATAGACTACCTTCCAAAATGACACGGCTACGAACCATTAGAGTAATAAATATTTCGACAACAGACTATCTTCCATAATGACAAGGCTACCATCCATTGGAGTAATAAAAATATCAACGAGAGACTACCTTCCATATTTACAAGGCTACCATTCATTGGAGTATTGAAAATATTAACAAGAGACTACCTTCCATAATGACAAGGCTACCATCCATAGTAGTAATAAAAAGCTCGCCAACAGACTACCTTCGATAATGACAAGGCTACTATTTATTGGAGTGACAAAAATCTCGACAATAGACTACCTTCCATAATGACAAGGCTACCATCAATTGGAGTAACAAAATATCGACAACAGACTACATTTGATTATGACATGGGTACTATCCATTGGAGTAACAAAAATCTCGACAAGAAACTACCTTCCAAAATGATAAGGCTACCATCCATTGGAATAACAAAAATATCGACAACAAACTACGTTATATAATGACAAGGCTACGATCCATTAGAGTAACAAAAATTTCGACAACAAACTACCTTCCATAATGACAAGGCTACCGTCCATTGGAGTAATGAAAATATCAACAAGAGACTACCTTCCATAATAACAAGGCTACCATGCATTGGAGTAATGAAAATATTAACAACAAATTACCTTCCATAATGACAAGGCTACCATCCATAGTAGTAACAAAATGCTCGCCAGCAGACTACCTTCGATAATGACAAGGCTACTATCTATTGGAGTGAAAAAAATCTCGACAATAGACTACCTTCCATAATGACAAGGCTACCATCAATTGGAGTAACAAAATCTCGACAACAGACCACCTTTGATTATGACATGGCTACTATCCATTGGAGTAACAAAAATCTCGACAACAAACTACCTTCCAAAATGATAAGTCTACCATCCATTGGAATAACAAAAATATCGACAACAAACTACGTTCCATAATGACAAGGCTACCATCCATTGGGGTAACAAAAATCTCGACAACAGACTACCTTCCATAATGAGAGGGCTACCATCCATTAGAGTAACAAAAATCTCGACAACAGACTACCTTCCATAATGACAAGGCTACGATCCATTAGAGTAAAAAATATTTCGACAACAAACTACCTTCAATAATGACAAGGCTACAATCTTTTGGAGTAATGAAAATATAACCAAGAGACTACCTTCCATAATTACAAGGCTACCAACCATTGGAGTAATGAAAATATTAACAAGAGACTACCTTCCATAATGACAAGGCTACCATCCATAGTAGTAACAAAAAGCTCGCCAACAGACTACCTTCGATAATGACAAGGCTAATATCTATTGGAGTGACAAAAATCTCGAAAATAGACTACCTTCCATAATGACAAGGCTACAATCAATTGGAGTAACAAAATCTCGACAACAGACTACCTTTGATTATGACATGGCTACTATCCATTGGAGTAACAAAAATCTCGACAACAAACTACCTTCCAAAATGATAAGGCTACCATCCATTGGAATAACAAAAATATCGAAAACAAACTACGTTATATAATGACAAGGCTACGATCCATTAGAGTAACAAAAATTTCGACAACAAACTACCTTCCATAATGACAAGGCTACCATCCATTGGAGTAATGAAAATATCAACAAGAGACTACCTTCCATAATAACAAGGCTACCATGCATTGGAGTAATGAAAATATTAACAAGAAATTACCTTCCATAATGACAAGGCTACCATCCATAGTAGTAACAAAATGCTCGCCAGCAGACTACCTTCGATAATGACAAGGCTACTATCTATTGGAGTGACAAAAATCTCGACAATAGACTACCTTCCATAATGACAAGGCTACCATCAATTGGAGTAACAAAATCTCGACCACAGACTACCTTTGATTATGACATGGCTACTATCCATTGGAGTAACAAAAATCTCGACAACAAACTACCTTCCAAAATGATAAGGCTACCATCCATTGGAATAACAAAAATATCGACAAAAAACTACGTTCCATAATGACAAGGCTACCATCCATTGGGGTAACAAAAATCTCGACAACAGACTACCTTCCATAATGACAAGGCTACCATCCATTAGAGTAACAAAAATCTCGTCAACAGACTACCTTCCATAATGACACGGCTACGATCCATTAGAGTAACAAATATTTTGACAACAGACTATCTTCCATAATGACAAGGCTACCATCCATTGGAGTAATGAAAATATCAACGAGAGACTACCTTCCATATTTACAAGGCTACCATTCATTGGAGTAATGAAAATATTAACAAGAGACTACCTTCCATAATGACAAGGCTACCATCCATAGTAGTAACAAAAAGCTCGCCAACATACTACCTTCCATAATGACAAGGCTACTATCTATTGGAGTGACAAAAATCTCGACAATAGACTACCTTCCATAATGACAAGGCTACCATCAATTAGAGTAACAAAATATCGACAACAGACTACCTTTGATTATGACATGGCTACTATCCATTGGAGTAACAAAAATCTCGACAAGAAACTACCTTCCGAAATGATAAGGCTACCATCCATTGGAATAACAAAAATATCGACAACAAACTACGTTATATAATGACAAGGCTACGATCCATTAGAGTAACAAAAATTTCGACAACAAACTACCTTCCATAATGACAAGGCTACCATCCATTGGAGTAATGAAAATATCAACAAGAGACTATCTTCCATAATAACAAGGCTACCATGCATTGGAGTAATGAAAATATTAACAAGAAATTACCTTCCATAATGACAAGGCTACCATCCATAGTAGTAACAAAATGCTCGCCAGCAGACTACCTTCGATAATGACAAGGCTACTATCTATTGGAGTGACAAAAATCTCGACAATAGACTACCTTCCATAATGACAAGGCTACCATCAATTGGAGTAACAAAATCTCGACCACAGACTACCTTTGATTATGACATGGCTACTATCCATTGGAGTAACAAAAATCTCGACAACAAACTACCTTCCAAAATGATAAGGCTACCATCCATTGGAATAACAAAAATATCGACAAAAAACTACGTTCCATAATGACAAGGCTACCATCCATTGGGGTAACAAAAATCTCGACAACAGACTACCTTCCATAATGACAAGGCTACCATCCATTAGAGTAACAAAAATCTCGTCAACAGACTACCTTCCATAATGACACGGCTACGATCCATTAGAGTAACAAATATTTTGACAGCAGACTATCTTCCATAATGACAAGGCTACCATCCATTGGAGTAATGAAAATATCAACGAGAGACTACCTTCCATATTTACAAGGCTACCATTCATTGGAGTAATGAAAATATTAACAAGAGACTACCTTCCATAATGACAAGGCTACCATCCATAGTAGTAACAAAAAGCTCGCCAACATACTACCTTCCATAATGACAAGGCTACTATCTATTGGAGTGACAAAAATCTCGACAATAGACTACCTTCCATAATGACAAGGCTACCATCAATTAGAGTAACAAAATATCGACAACAGACTACCTTTGATTATGACATGGCTACTATCCATTGGAGTAACAAAAATCTCGACAAGAAACTACCTTCCGAAATGATAAGGCTACCATCCATTGGAATAACAAAAATATCGACAACAAACTATGTTATATAATGACAAGGCTACGATCCATTAGAGTAACAAAAATTTCGACAACAAACTACCTTCCATAATGACAAGGCTACCATCCATTGGAGTAATGAAAATATCAACAAGAGACTATCTTCCATAATAACAAGGCTACCATGCATTGGAGTAATGAAAATATTAACAAGAAATTACCTTCCATAATGACAAGGCTACCATCCATAGTAGTAACAAAATGCTCGCCAGCAGACTACCTTCGATAATGACAAGGCTACTATCTATTGGAGTGACAAAAATCTCGACAATAGACTACCTTCCATAATGACAAGGCTACCATCAATTGGAGTAACAAAATCTCGACCACATACTACCTTTGATTATGACATGGCTACTATCCATTGGAGTAACAAAAATCTCGACAACAAACTACCTTCCAAAATGATAAGGCTACCATCCATTGGAATAACAAAAATATCGACAAAAAACTACGTTCCATAATGACAAGGCTACCATCCATTGGGGTAACAAAAATCTCGACAACAGACTACCTTCCATAATGACAAGGCTACCATCCATTAGAGTAACAAAAATCTCGTCAACAGACTACCTTCCATAATGACACGGCTACGATCCATTAGAGTAACAAATATTTCGACAACAGACTATCTTCCATAATGACAAGGCTACCATCCATTGGAGTAATGAAAATATCAACGAGAGACTACCTTCCATATTTACAAGGCTACCATTCATTGGAGTAATGAAAATATTAACAAGAGACTACCTTCCATAATGACAAGGCTACCATCCATAGTAGTAACAAAAAGCTCGCCAACATACTACCTTCCATAATGACAAGGCTACTATCTATTGGAGTGACAAAAATCTCGACAATAGACTACCTTCCATAATGACAAGGCTACCATCAATTAGAGTAACAAAATATCGACAACAGACTACCTTTGATTATGACATGGCTACTATCCATTGGAGTAACAAAAATCTCGACAAGAAACTACCTTCCGAAATGATAAGGCTACCATCCATTGGAATAACAAAAATATCGACAACAAAATACGTTCTATAATGATAAGGCTACGATCCGTTAGAGTAACAAAAATTTCGACAACACACTACCTTGCATAATGACAAGGCTACCATCCATTGGAGCAATGAAAATATCAACAAGAGACTACCTTCCATAATGACAAGGCTACCATGCATTGGAGTAATGAAAATATTAACAACAAATTACCTTCCATAATGACAAGGATACCATCCATAATAGTAACAAAATGCTCGCCAGCAGACTACCTTCGATAATGACAAGGCTACTATCTATTGGAGTGACAAAAATCCCGACAATAGACTACCTTCCATAATGACAAGGCTACCATCAATTGGAGTAACAAAATATCGACAACAGACTACCTTTGATTATGACATGGCTACTATCCATTGGAGTAACAAAAATCTCGACAACAAACTACCTTCCAAAATGATAAGGCTACCATCCATTGGAATAATAAAAATATCTACAACAAACTACGTTCCATAATGACAAGGCTACCATCCATTGGGGTAACAAAAATCTCGACAACAGACTACCTTCCATAATGACAAGGCTACCATCCATTAGAGTAACAAAAATCTCGACAACAGACTACCTTCCATAATGACACGGCTACGATCCATTAGAGTAACAAATATTTCGACAACAGACTATCTTCCATAGTGACAAGGCTACCATCCATTGGAGTAATGAAAATATCAACGAGAGACTACCGTCCATATTTACAAGGCTACCATTCATTGGAGTAATGAAAATATTAACAAGAGACTACCTTCCATAATGACAAGGCTACCATCCATAGTAGTAACAAAAAGCTCGCCAACAGACTACGTTCGATAATGACAAGGCTAATATCTATTGGAGTGACAAAAATCTCGACAATAGACTACCTTCCATAATGACAAGGCTACCATCAATTAGAGTAACAAAATATCGACAACAGACTACCTTTGATTATGACATGGCTACTATCCATTGGAGTAACAAAAATCTCGACAAGAAACTACCTTCCGAAATGATAAGGCTACCATCCATTGGAATAACAACAATATCGACAACAAACTACGTTCTATAATGACAAGGCTACGATCCATTAGAGTAACAAAAATTTCGACAACAGACTACCTTGCATAATGACAAGGCTACCATCCATTGGAGTAATGAAAATATCAACAAGAGACTACCTTCCATAATGACAAGGCTACCATGCGTTGGAGTAATGAAAATATTAACAACAAATTACCTTCCATAATGACAAGGATACCATCCATAATAGTAACAAAATGCTCGCCAGCAGACTACCTTCGATAATGACAAGGCTACTATCTATTGGAGTGACAAAAATCCCGACAATAGACTACCTTCCATAATGACAAGGCTACCATCAATTGGAGTAACAAAATATCGACAACAGACTACCTTTGATTATGACATGGCTACTATCCATTGGAGTAACAAAAATCTCGACAACAAACTACCTTCCAAAATGATAAGGCTACCATCCATTGGAATAATAAAAATATCTACAACAAACTACGTTCCATAATGACAAGGCTACCATCCATTGGGGTAACAAAAATCTCGACAACAGACTACCTTCCATAATGACAAGGCTACCATCCATTAGAGTAACAAAAATCTCGACAACAGACTACCTTCCATAATGACACGGCTACGATCCATTAGAGTAACAAATATTTCGACAACAGACTATCTTCCATAGTGACAAGGCTACCATCCATTGGAGTAATGAAAATATCAACGAGAGACTACCGTCCATATTTACAAGGCTACCATTCATTGGAGTAATGAAAATATTAACAAGAGACTACCTTCCATAATGACAAGGCTACCATCCATAGTAGTAACAAAAAGCTCGCCAACAGACTACGTTCGATAATGACAAGGCTAATATCTATTGGAGTGACAAAAATCTCGACAATAGACTACCTTCCATAATGACAAGGCTACCATCAATTAGAGTAACAAAATATCGACAACAGACTACCTTTGATTATGACATGGCTACTATCCATTGGAGTAACAAAAATCTCGACAAGAAACTACCTTCCGAAATGATAAGGCTACCATCCATTGGAATAACAACAATATCGACAACAAACTACGTTCTATAATGACAAGGCTACGATCCATTAGAGTAACAAAAATTTCGACAACAGACTACCTTGCATAATGACAAGGCTACCATCCATTGGAGTAATGAAAATATCAACAAGAGACTACCTTCCATAATGACAAGGCTACCATGCGTTGGAGTAATGAAAATATTAACAACAAATTACCTTCCATAATGACAAGGATACCATCCATAATAGTAACAAAATGCTCGCCAGCAGACTACCTTCGATAATGACAAGGCTACTATCTATTGGAGTGACAAAAATCCCGACAATAGACTACCTTCCATAATGACAAGGCTACCATCAATTGGAGTAACAAAATATCGACAACAGACCACCTTTGATTATGACATGGCT
This sequence comes from Vicia faba, assembly GCA_948472305.1. NCBI lineage: Eukaryota > Viridiplantae > Streptophyta > Magnoliopsida > Fabales > Fabaceae > Vicia > Vicia faba. Next base: position 764,406,073 of record OX451738.1, read on the forward strand.
ACTATCCATTGGAGTAACAAAAATCTCGACAACAAACTACCTTCCAAAATGATAAGGCTACCATCCATTGGAATAATAAAAATATCGACAACAAACTACGTTCCATAATGACAAGGCTACCATCCATTGGGGTAACAAAAATCTCGACAACAGACTACCTTCCATAATGACAAGGCTACCATCCATTAGAGTAACAAAAATCTCGTCAGCAGACTACCTTCCATAATGACACAGCTACGATCCATTAGAGTAACAAATATTTCGACAACAGACTATCTTCCATAATGACAAGGCTACCATCCATTGGAGTAATGAAAATATCAACGAGAGACTACCTTCCATATTTACAAGGCTACCATTCATTGGACTAATGAAAATATTAACAAGAGACTACCTTCCATAATGACAAGGCTACCATCCATAGTAGTAACTAAAAGCTCGCCAACATACTACCTTCCATAATGACAAGGCTACTATCTATTGGAGTGACAAAAATCTCGACAATAGACTACCTTTGATTATGACATGGCTACTATGCATTGGAGTAACAAAAATCTCGACAAGAAACTACCTTCCGAAATGATAAGGCTACCATCCATTGGAATAACAAAAATATCGACAACAAACTACGTTCTATAATGACAAGTCTACGATCCATTAGAGTAACAAAAATTTCGACAACAAACTACCTTCCATAATGACAAGGCTACCATCCATTGGAGTAATGAAAATATCAACAAGAGACTACCTTCCATAATTACAAGGCTACCATGCATTGGAGTAATGAAAATATTAACAACAGATTACCTTCCATAATGACAAGGTTACCATCCATAGTAGTAACAAAATGCTCGCCAGCAGACTACCTTGCAAAATGATAAGGCTACCATCCATTGGAATAACAAAAATATCGACAACAAACTATGTTCCATAATGACAAGGCTACCATCCATTGGGGTAATAAAAATCTCGACAACAGACTACCTTCCATAATGACAAGGCTACCATCCATTAGAGTAACAAAAATCTCGACAACAGACTACCTTCCATAATGACACGGCTATGATCCATTAGAGTAACAAATATTTCGACAATAGACTATCTTCCATAATGACAAGGCTACCATCCATTGGAGTAATTAAAATATCAACGAGAGACTACCTTCCATATTTACAAGGCTACCATTCATTGTAGTAATGAAAATATTAACAAGAGACTACCTTCCATAATGACAAGGCTACCATCCATAGTAGTAACAAAAAGCTCGCCAACGGACTACCTACCATAATGACAAGGCTACTATCTATTGGAGTGACAAAAATCTCGAAAATAGACTACCTTCCATAATGACAAGGCTACCATGAATTGGAGTAACAAAATATCGACAACAGACTACCTTTGATTATGACATGGCTACTATCCATTGGAGTAACAAAAATCTCGACAAGAAACTACCTTCCGAAATGATAAGGCTACCATCCATTGGAATAACAAAAATATCGACAACAAACTATGTTCTATAATGACAAGGCTACGATCCATTAGAGTAACAAAAATTTCGACAACAGACTACCTTGCATAATGACAAGGCTACAATCCATTGGAGTAATGAAAATATCAACAAGAGACTACCTTCCATAATGACAAGGCTACCATGCATTGGAGTAATGAAAATATTAACAACAAATTACCTTCCATAATGACAAGGATACCATCCATAGTAGTAACAAAATGCTCGCCATCAGACTACCTTCGATAATGACAAGGCTACTATCTATTGGAGTGACAAAAATCTCGTCAATAGACTACCTTCCATAATGACAAGGCTACCATCAAATTGAGTAAGAAAATATCGACCACAGACTACCTTTGATTATGACATGGCTACTATCCATTGGAGTAACAAAAATCTCGACAACAAACTACCTTCCAAAATGATAAGGCTACCATCCATTGGAATAACAAAAATATCGAAAACAAACTACGTTCCATAATGACAAGGCTACCATCCATTGGGGTAACAAAAATCTCGACAACAAACTACCTTCCATAATGATAAGGCTACGATCCATTAGAGTAAAAAATATTTCGACAATAGACTACCTTCCATAATGACAAGGCTACCATCCATTGGAGTAATGAAAATACCAACAAGAGACTACCTTCCTTAATTACAAGGCTACCAACCATTGGGATAATGAAATTATTAACAAGAGACTACCTTCCATAATGACAAGGCTACCATCCATAGTAATAACAAAAAGCTCGCCAACAGACTACCTTCGATAATGACAAGGCTACTATCTATTGGAGTGACAAAAATCTCGACAATAGACTACATTCCATAATGACAAGGCTACCATCAATTAGAGTAACAAAATCTCGACAACAGACTACCTTTGATTATGACATGGCTACTATCCATTGGAATAACAAAAATCTCGACAACAAACTACCTTCCAAAATGATAAGGCTACCATCCATTGGAATAACAAAAATATCGACAACAAACTATGTTATATAATGACAAGCCTACCATCCATTGGGGTAACAAAAATATCGACAACAGACTACCTTCCATAATGACAAGGCTACCATCCATTAGAGTAACAAAAATCTCGACAACAGACTACCTTCCATAATCACAAGGCTACGATCCATTAGAGTAACAAATATTTCAACAATAGACTACCTTCCATAATGACAAGGCTACCATCCATTGGAGTAATCAAAATATCAACAAGAGACTACCTTCCATAATTACAAGGCTACCATGCATTGGAGTAATGAAAATATTAACAACAAATTACCTTCCATAATGACAAGGCTACCATCCATAGTAGTAACAAAATGCTCGCCAGCAGACTACCTTCGATAATGACAAGGCTACTATCTATTGGAGTGACAAAAATCTCGACAATAGACTACCTTCCATAATGACAAGGCTACCATCAATTGGAGTAACAAAATCTCGACAACAGACTACCTTTGATTATGACATGGCTACTATCCATTGGAGTAACAAAAATCTCGACAACAAACTACCTTCCAAAATGATAAGGCTACCATCCATTGGAATAACAAAAATATCGACAACAAACTATGTTATATAATGACAAGGCTACCATCCATTGGGGTAACAAAAATATCGACAACAGACTACCTTCCATAATGACAAGGCTACCATCCATTGGAGTAATGAAAATATCAACAAGAGACTACCTTCCATAATCACAAGGCTACGATCCATTAGAGTAACAAATATTTCAACAATAGACTACCTTCCATAATGACAAGGCTACCATCCATTGGAGTAATGAAAATATCAACAAGAGACTACCTTCCATAATTACAAGGCTACCATGCATTGGAGTAATGAAAATATTAACAACAGATTACCTTCCATAATGACAAGGCTACCATCCATAGTAGTAACAAAATGCTCGCCAGCAGACTACCTTCGATAATGACAAGGCTACTATCTATTGGAGTGACAAAAATCTCGACAATATACTACCTTCCATAATGACAAGGCTACCATCAATTGGAGTAACAAAATCTCGACAACAAACAACTTCTATAATGACAAGGCTACCATCTATTGGAATAACAAAAATCTCGACAACAGACTACCTTCCATAATGACAAGGCTACCATCCTATGGAATAACAAAAATATCGATAACATACTACCTTCCATAATGACAAGACTACCATCAATTGTAGTAACAAAAATCTTACCAACAGACTACCTTCCATAATGACAAGGCTACCGTCCATTGTAGTAACAAAAATATCGACAACCGACTACCTTCCATAATGACAATGCTACCATCAATTGGAGTAACAAAAATATCGAGAATAGACTACCTTCCATAATGAAAAGCCTACCATGCATTGGAGTAACAAAAATCTCGACAACATAATACCTTCCATAATGACTAGTATACCATCCATTAGAGTAACAAAGATATCGACAACAGACTACCTTCCATAATGACAAGGCTACCATCCATTGGAGTGACAAAAATCTCGACAACAGACTACCTTCCATAATGACAAGGCTACCATCCATTGGAGTCACAAAAATCTCGAAAACAGAATACCTTCCATAATGACAAGGCTAAAATCCATTGGAGTAACAAAAATCTCGACAACATACTACCTTCCATAATGACAAGGCTACCATTCATGGGAATAAAAAAAATCTCGAGAACAGACTGCCTTCCATAATAACAAGGCAACCATCCATTGGAGTAACAAAAATCTCGAAAACAGACTACCTTCCATAATGACAAGGCTACCATCAATTGGAGTAATAAAAATCTCGACAATAGGCTACCTTCCATAATGACAAGGCTACCATCCAATGGAATAACAAAAATATCGACAACATACTACCTTCCATAATGACCAGGCTACCATCAATTGTAGTAACCAAAATCTCGACAACAGACTACCTTCCATAATGACAAGGCTACCGTCCATTGTAGTAACAAAAATCTCTACAACAAACTACCTTCCATAATTACAATGCTACCATCAATTGGAGTAATAAAAATCTCGACAATAGGCTACATTCAATAATGACAAGGCTACCATCCATTGTAGTAACAAAAATCTCGACAACAGACTACCTTGCATAATAACAAGGCAACCATCCATTGGAGTAACAAAAATCTCGAAAACAGACTACCTTCCATAATGACAAGGCTACCATCAATTGGAGTAATAAAAATCTCGACAATGGGCTACCTTCCATAATGACAAGGCTACCATCCAATGGAATAACAAAAATATCGACAACATACTACCTTCCATAATGACCAGGCTACCATCAATTGTAGTAACCAAAATCTCGACAACAGACTACCTTCCATAATGACAAGGCTACCGTCCATTGTAGTAACAAAAATCTGTACAACAAACTACCTTCCATAATTACAATGCTACCATCAATTGGAGTAATAAAAATCTCGACAATAGGCTACATTCCATAATGACAAGGCTACCATCCATTGTAGTAACAAAAATCTCGACAACAGACTACCTTCCATAATGACAAGGCTACCATCCATTGGAGTAACCAAAATCTCGACAACAGACAACTTCTATAATGAGAAGGCTACCATCTATTGGAATAAAAAAAATATCGAGAACAGACTATCTTCCATAATGACAAGGCTACCATCCAATGGAACAACAAAAATATCGACAACATACTACCTTCCATAATGACAAGGCTACCATCAATTGTAGTAACCAAAATCTCGACAACAGACTACCTTCCATAATGACAAGGCTACCATCAATTGGAGTAACAAAAATCTCGACAAGAGACTACCTTTCATAATGACAAGGCTACCATCCATTGTAGTAACAAAAATCTCAACAACAGACAACCTTCCATAATGACAAGGCTACCATCCATTGGAGTAACCAAAATCTCGACAACAAACAACTTCTATAATGACAAGGCTACCATCTATTGGAATAACAAAAATCTCGACAACAGACTACCTTCCATAATGACAAGGCTACCATCCTATGGAATAAAAAAAATATCGATAACATACTACCTTCCATAATGACAAGACTACCATCAATTGTAGTAACAAAAATCTCGCCAACAGACTACCTTCCAAAATGACAAGGCTACCGTCCATTGTAGTAACAAAAATATCGACAACCGACTACCTTCCATAATGACAATGCTACCATCAATTGGAGTAACAAAAATATCGAGAATAGACTACCTTCCATAATGAAAAGCCTACCATGCATTGGAGTAGCAAAAATCTCGACAACATAATACCTTCCATAATGACTAGTATACCATCCATTAGAGTAACAAAGATATCGACAACAGACTACCTTCCATAATGACAAGGCTACCATCCATTGGAGTGACAAAAATCTCGACAACAGACTACCTTCCATAATGACAAGGCTACCATCCATTGGAGTCACAAAAATCTCGAAAACAGAATACCTTCCATAATGACAAGGCTAAAATCCATTGGAGTAACAAAAATCTCGACAACATACTACCTTCCATAATGACAAGGCTACCATTCATGGGAATAAAAAAAATCTCGAGAACAGACTGCCTTCCATAATAACAAGGCAACCATCCATTGGAGTAACAAAAATCTCGAAAACAGACTACCTTCCATAATGACAAGGCTACCATCAATTGGAGTAATAAAAATCTCGACAATAGGCTACCTTCCATAATGACAAGGCTACCATCCAATGGAATAACAAAAATATCGACAACATACTACCTTCCATAATGACCAGGCTACCATCAATTGTAGTAACCAAAATCTCGACAACAGACTACCTTCCATAATGACAAGGCTACCATCCATTGTAGTAACAAAAATATCTACAACAAACTACCTTCCATAATTACAATGCTACCATCAATTGGAGTAATAAAAATCTCGACAATAGGCTACATTCCATAATGACAAGGCTACCATCCATTGTAGTAACAAAAATCTCGACAACAGACTACCTTCCATAATAACAAGGCAACCATCCATTGGAGTAACAAAAATCTCGAAAACAGACTACCTTCCATAATGACAAGGCTACCATCAATTGGAGTAATAAAAATCTCGACAATGGGCTACCTTCCATAATGACAAGGTTACCATCCAATGGAATAACAAAAATATCGACAACATACTACCTTCCATAATGACCAGGCTACCATCAATTGTAGTAACCAAAATCTCGACAACAGACTACCTTCCATAATGACAAGGCTACCGTCCATTGTAGTAACAAAAATCTGTACAACAAACTACCTTCCATAATTACAATGCTACCATCAATTGGAGTAATAAAAATCTCGACAATAGGCTACATTCCATAATGACAAGGCTACCATCCATTGTAGTAACAAAAATCTCGACAACAGACTACCTTCCATAATGACAAGGCTACCATCCATTGGAGTAACCAAAATCTCGACAACAGACAACTTCTATAATGAGAAGGCTACCATCTATTGGAATAAAAAAAATCTCGAGAACAGACTATATTCCATAATGACAAGGCTACCATCCAATGGAACAACAAAAATATCGACAACCTACTACCTTCCATAATGACAAGGCTACCATCAATTGTAGTAACCAAAATCTCGACAACAAACTACCTTCCATAATGACAAGGCTACCATCAATTGGAGTAACAAAAATCTCGACAAGAGACTACCTTTCATAATGACAAGGCTACCATCCATTGTAGTAACAAAAATCTCAACAACAGACAACCTTCCATAATGACAAGGCTACCATCCATTGGAGTAACCAAAATCTCGACAACAAACAACTTCTATAATGACAAGGCTACCATCTATTGGAATAACAAAAATCTCGACAACAGACTACCTTCCATAATGACAAGGCTACCATCCTATGGAATAAAAAAAATATCGATAACATACTACCTTCCATAATGACAAGACTACCATCAATTGTAGTAACAAAAATCTCGCCAACAGACTACCTTCCATAATGACAAGGCTACCGTCCATTGTAGTAACAAAAATATCGACAACCGACTACCTTCCATAATGACAATGCTACCATCAATTGGAGTAACAAAAATATCGAGAATAGACTACCTTCCATAATGAAAAGCCTACCATGCATTGGAGTAACAAAAATCTCGACAACATAATACCTTCCATAATGACTAGTATACCATCCATTAGAGTAACAAAGATATCGACAACAGACTACCTTCCATAATGACAAGGCTACCATCCATTGGAGTGACAAAAATCTCGACAACAGACTACCTTCCATAATGACAAGGCTACCATCCATTGGAGTCACAAAAATCTCGAAAACAGAATACCTTCCATAATGACAAGGCTAAAATCCATTGGAGTAACAAAAATCTCGACAACATACTACCTTCCATAATGACAAGGCTACCATTCATGGGAATAAAAAAAATCTCGAGAACAGACTGCCTTCCATAATAACAAGGCAACCATCCATTGGAGTAACAAAAATCTCGAAAACAGACTACCTTCCATAATGACAAGGCTACCATCAATTGGAGTAATAAAAATCTCGACAATAGGCTACCTTCCATAATGACAAGGCTACCATCCAATGGAATAACAAAAATATCGACAACATACTACCTTCCATAATGACCAGGCTACCATCAATTGTAGTAACCAAAATCTCGACAACAGACTACCTTCCATAATGACAAGGCTACCATCCATTGTAGTAACAAAAATATCTACAACAAACTACCTTCCATAATTACAATGCTACCATCAATTGGAGTAATAAAAATCTCGACAATAGGCTACATTCCATAATGACAAGGCTACCATCCATTGTAGTAACAAAAATCTCGACAACAGACTACCTTCCATAATAACAAGGCAACCATCCATTGGAGTAACAAAAATCTCGAAAACAGACTACCTTCCATAATGACAAGGCTACCATCAATTGGAGTAATAAAAATCTCGACAATGGGCTACCTTCCATAATGACAAGGTTACCATCCAATGGAATAACAAAAATATCGACAACATACTACCTTCCATAATGACCAGGCTACCATCAATTGTAGTAACCAAAATCTCGACAACAGAGTACCTTCCATAATGACAAGGCTACCGTCCATTGTAGTAACAAAAATCTGTACAACAAACTACCTTCCATAATTACAATGCTACCATCAATTGGAGTAATAAAAATCTCGACAATAGGCTACATTCCATAATGACAAGGCTACCATCCATTGTAGTAACAAAAATCTCGACAACAGACTACCTTTCATAATGACAAGGCTACCATCCATTGGAGTAACCAAAATCTCGACAACAGACAACTTCTATAATGAGAAGGCTACCATCTATTGGAATAAAAAAAATCTCCAGAACATACTATCTTCCATAATGACAAGGCTACCATCCAATAGAACAACAAAAATATCGACAACATACTACCTTCCATAATGACAAGGCTACCATCAATTGTAGTAACCAAAATCTCGACAACAGACTACCTTCCATAATGACAAGGCTACCATCAATTGGAGTAACAAAAATCTCGACAAGAGACTACCTTTCATAATGACAAGGCAACCATCCATTGTAGTAACAAAAATCTCAACAACAGACAACCTTCCATAATGACAAGGCTACCATCCATTGGAGTAACCAAAATCTCGACAACAAACAACTTCTATAATGACAAGGCTACCATCTATTGGAATAACAAAAATCTCGACAACAGACTACCTTCCATAATGACAAGGCTACCATCCTATGGAATAACAAAAATATCGATAACATACTACCTTCCATAATGACAAGACTACCATCAATTGTAGTAACAAAAATCTCGCCAACAGACTACCTTCCATAATGACAAGGCTACCGTCCATTGTAGTAACAAAAATATCGACAACCGACTACCTTCCATAATGACAATGCTACAATCAATTGGAGTAACAAAAATATCGAGAATAGACTACCTTCCATAATGAAAAGCCTACCATGCATTGGAGTAACAAAAATCTCGACAACATAATACCTTCCATAATGACTAGTATACCATCCATTAGAGTAACAAAGATATCGACAACAGACTACCTTCCACAATGACAAGGCTACCATCCATTGGAGTGACAAAAATCTCGACAACAGACTACCTTCCATAATGACAAGGCTACCATCCATTGGAGTCACAAAAATCTCGAAAACAGAATACCTTCCATAATGACAAGGCTAAAATCCATTGGAGTAACAAAAATCTCGACAACATACTACCTTCCATAATGACAAGGCTACCATTCATGGGAATAAAAAAAATCTCGAGAACAGACTGCCTTCCATAATAACAAGGCAACCATCCATTGGAGTAACAAAAATCTCGAAAACAGACTACCTTCCATAATGACAAGGCTACCATCAATTGGAGTAATAAAAATCTCGACAATAGGCTACCTTCCATAATGACAAGGCTACCATCCAATGGAATAACAAAAATATCGACAACATACTACCTTCCATAATGACCAGGCTACCATCAATTGTAGTAACCAAAATCTCGACAACAGACTACCTTCCATAATGACAAGGCTACCATCCATTGTAGTAACAAAAATATCTACAACAAACTACCTTCCATAATTACAATGCTACCATCAATTGGAGTAATAAAAATCTCGACAATAGGCTACATTCCATAATGACAAGGCTACCATCCATTGTAGTAACAAAAATCTCGACAACAGACTACCTTCCATAATAACAAGGCAACCATCCATTGGAGTAACAAAAATCTCGAAAACAGACTACCTTCCATAATGACAAGGCTACCATCAATTGGAGTAATAAAAATCTCGACAATGGGCTACCTTCCATAATGACAAGGTTACCATCCAATGGAATAACAAAAATATCGACAACATACTACCTTCCATAATGACCAGGCTACCATCAATTGTAGTAACCAAAATCTCGACAACAGAGTACCTTCCATAATGACAAGGCTACCGTCCATTGTAGTAACAAAAATCTGTACAACAAACTACCTTCCATAATTACAATGCTACCATCAATTGGAGTAATAAAAATCTCGACAATAGGCTACATTCCATAATGACAAGGCTACCATCCATTGTAGTAACAAAAATCTCGACAACAGACTACCTTCCATAATGACAAGGCTACCATCCATTGGAGTAACCAAAATCTCGACAACAGACAACTTCTATAATGAGAAGGCTACCATCTATTGGAATAAAAAAAATGTCCAGAACAGACTATCTTCCATAATGACAAGGCTACCATCCAATAGAACAACAAAAATATCGACAACATACTACCTTCCATAATGACAAGGCTACCATCAATTGTAGTAACCAAAATCTCGACAACAGACTACCTTCCATAATGACAAGGCTACCATCAATTGGAGTAACAAAAATCTCGACAAGAGACTACCTTTCATAATGACAAGGCAACCATCCATTGTAGTAACAAAAATCTCAACAACAGACAACCTTCCATAATGACAAGGCTACCATCCATTGGAGTAACCAAAATCTCGACAACAAACAACTTCTATAATGACAAGGCTACCATCTATTGGAATAACAAAAATCTCGACAACAGACTACCTTCCATAATGACAAGGCTACCATCCTATGGAATAACAAAAATATCGATAACATACTACCTTCCATAATGACAAGACTACCATCAATTGTAGTAACAAAAATCTCGCCAACAGACTACCTTCCATAATGACAAGGCTACCGTCCATTGTAGTAACAAAAATATCGACAACCGACTACCTTCCATAATGACAATGCTACAATCAATTGGAGTAACAAAAATATCGAGAATAGACTACCTTCCATAATGAAAAGCCTACCATGCATTGGAGTAACAAAAATCTCGACAACATAATACCTTCCATAATGACTAGTATACCATCCATTAGAGTAACAAAGATATCGACAACAGACTACCTTCCACAATGACAAGGCTACCATCCATTGGAGTGACAAAAATCTCGACAACAGACTACCTTCCATAATGACAAGGCTACCATCCATTGGAGTCACAAAAATCTCGAAAACAGAATACCTTCCATAATGACAAGGCTAAAATCCATTGGAGTAACAAAAATCTGGACAACATACTACCTTCCATAATGACAAGGCTACCATTCATGGGAATAAAAAAAATCTCGAGAACAGACTGCCTTCCATAATAACAAGGCAACCATCCATTGGAGTAACAAAAATCTCGAAAACAGACTACCTTCCATAATGACAAGGCTACCATCAATTGGAGTAATAAAAATCTCGACAATAGGCTACCTTCCATAATGACAAGGCTACCATCCAATGGAATAACAAAAATATCGACAACATACTACCTTCCATAATGACCAGGCTACCATCAATTGTAGTAACCAAAATCTCGACAACAGACTACCTTCCATAATGACAAGGCTACCGTCCATTGTAGTAACAAAAATATCTACAACAAACTACCTTCCATAATTACAATGCTACCATCAATTGGAGTAATAAAAATCTCGACAATAGGCTACATTCCATAATGACAAGGCTACCATCCATTGTAGTAACAAAAATCTCGACAACAGACAACTTCTATAATGAGAAGGCTACCATCTATTGGAATAACAAAAATCTCGAGAACAAACTATCTTCCATAATGACAAGGCTACCATCCATTGGAGTAACAAAAATCTCGAAAACAGACTACCTTCCATAATGACAAGGCTACCATCAATTGGAGTAATAAAAATCTCGACAATGGGCTACCTTCCATAATGACAAGGCTACCATCCAATGGAATAACAAAAATATCGACAACATACTACCTTCCATAATGACCAGGCTACCATCAATTGTAGTAACCAAAATCTCGACAACAGACTACCTTCCATAATGACAAGGCTACCGTCCATTGTAGTAACAAAAATCTGTACAACAAACTACCTTCCATAATTACAATGCTACCATCAATTGGAGTAATAAAAATCTCGACAATAGGCTACATTCCATAATGACAAGGCTACCATCCATTGTAGTAACAAAAATCTCGACAACAGACTACCTTCCATAATGACAAGGCTACCATCCATTGGAGTAACCAAAATCTCGACAACAGACAACTTCTATAATGAGAAGGCTACCATCTATTGGAATAAAAAAAATCTCGAGAACAGACTATCTTCCATAATGACAAGGCTACCATCCAATGGAACAACAAAAATATCGACAACCTACTACCTTCCATAATGACAAGGCTACCATCAATTGTAGTAACCAAAATCTCGACAACAGACTACCTTCCATAATGACAAGGCTACCATCAATTGGAGTAACAAAAATCTCGACAAGAGACTACCTTTCATAATGACAGGGCTACCATCCATTGTAGTAACAAAAATCTCAACAACAGACAACCTTCCATAATGACAAGGCTACCATCCATTGGAGTAACCAAAATCTCGACAACAAACAACTTCTATAATGACAAGGCTACCATCTATTGGAATAACAAAAATCTCGACAACAGACTACCTTCCATAATGACAAGGCTACCATCATATGGAATAAAAAAAATATCGATAACATACTACCTTCCATAATGACAAGACTACCATCAATTGTAGTAACAAAAATCTTGCCAACAGACTACCTTCCATAATGACAAGGCTACCGTCCATTGTAGTAATAAAAATATCGACAACCGACTACCTTCCATAATGACAATGCTACCATCAATTGGAGTAACAAAAATATCGAGAACCGACTACCTTCCATAATGACAATGCTACCATCAATTGGAGTAACAAAAATATCGAGAATAGACTACCTTCCATAATGAAAAGCCTACCATGCATTGGAGTAACAAAAATCTCGACAACATAATACCTTCCATAATGACTAGTATACCATCCATTAGAGTAACAAAGATATCGACAACAGACTACCTTCCATAATGACAAGGCTACCATCCATTGGAGTGACAAAAATCTCGACAACAGACTACCTTCCATAATGACAAGGCTACCATCCATTGGAGTCACAAAAATCTCGAAAACAGAATACCTTCCATAATGACAAGGCTAAAATCCATTGGAGTAACAAAAATCTCGACAACATACTACCTTCCATAATGACAAGGCTACCATTCATGGGAATAAAAAAAATCTCGAGAACAGACTGCCTTCCATAATAACAAGGCAACCATCCATTGGAGTAACAAAAATCTCGAAAACAGACTACCTTCCATAATGACAAGGCTACCATCAATTGGAGTAATAAAAATCTCGACAATAGGCTACCTTCCATAATGACAAGGCTACCATCCAATGGAATAACAAAAATATCGACAACATACTACCTTCCATAATGACCAGGCTACCATCAATTGTAGTAACCAAAATCTCGACAACAGACTACCTTCCATAATGACAAGGCTACCATCCATTGTAGTAACAAAAATATCTACAACAAACTACCTTCCATAATTACAATGCTACCATCAATTGGAGTAATAAAAATCTCGACAATAGGCTACATTCCATAATGACAAGGCTACCATCCATTGTAGTAACAAAAATCTCGACAACAGACTACCTTCCATAATAACAAGGCAACCATCCATTGGAGTAACAAAAATCTCGAAAACAGACTACCTTCCATAATGACAAGGCTACCATCAATTGGAGTAATAAAAATCTCGACAATGGGCTACCTTCCATAATGACAAGGTTACCATCCAATGGAATAACAAAAATATCGACAACATACTACCTTCCATAATGACCAGGCTACCATCAATTGTAGTAACCAAAATCTCGACAACAGACTACCTTCCATAATGACAAGGCTACCATCAATTGGAGTAACAAAAATCTCGACAAGAGACTACCTTTCATAATGACAAGGCAACCATCCATTGTAGTAACAAAAATCTCAACAACAGACAACCTTCCATAATGACAAGGCTACCATCCATTGGAGTAACCAAAATCTCGACAACAAACAACTTCTATAATGACAAGGCTACCATCTATTGGAATAACAAAAATCTCGACAACAGACTACCTTCCATAATGACAAGGCTACCATCCTATGGAATAACAAAAATATCGATAACATACTACCTTCCATAATGACAAGACTACCATCAATTGTAGTAACAAAAATCTCGCCAACAGACTACCTTCCATAATGACAAGGCTACCGTCCATTGTAGTAACAAAAATATCGACAACCGACTACCTTCCATAATGACAATGCTACAATCAATTGGAGTAACAAAAATATCGAGAATAGACTACCTTCCATAATGAAAAGCCTACCATGCATTGGAGTAACAAAAATCTCGACAACATAATACCTTCCATAATGACTAGTATACCATCAATTAGAGTAACAAAGATATCGACAACAGACTACCTTCCACAATGACAAGGCTACCATCCATTGGAGTGACAAAAATCTCGACAACAGACTACCTTCCATAATGACAAGGCTACCATCCATTGGAGTCACAAAAATCTCGAAAACAGAATACCTTCCATAATGACAAGGCTAAAATCCATTGGAGTAACAAAAATCTGGACAACATACTACCTTCCATAATGACAAGGCTACCATTCATGGGAATAAAAAAAATCTCGAGAACAGACTGCCTTCCATAATAACAAGGCAACCATCCATTGGAGTAACAAAAATCTCGAAAACAGACTACCTTCCATAATGACAAGGCTACCATCAATTGGAGTAATAAAAATCTCGACAATAGGCTACCTTCCATAATGACAAGGCTACCATCCAATGGAATAACAAAAATATCGACAACATACTACCTTCCATAATGACCAGGCTACCATCAATTGTAGTAACCAAAATCTCGACAACAGACTACCTTCCATAATGACAAGGCTACCGTCCATTGTAGTAACAAAAATATCTACAACAAACTACCTTCCATAATTACAATGCTACCATCAATTGGAGTAATAAAAATCTCGACAATAGGCTACATTCCATAATGACAAGGCTACCATCCATTGTAGTAACAAAAATCTCGACAACAGACAACTTCTATAATGAGAAGGCTACCATCTATTGGAATAACAAAAATCTCGAGAACAAACTATCTTCCATAATGACAAGGCTACCATCCATTGGAGTAACAAAAATCTCGAAAACAGACTACCTTCCATAATGACAAGGCTACCATCAATTGGAGTAATAAAAATCTCGACAATGGGCTACCTTCCATAATGACAAGGCTACCATCCAATGGAATAACAAAAATATCGACAACATACTACCTTCCATAATGACCAGGCTACCATCAATTGTAGTAACCAAAATCTCGACAACAGACTACCTTCCATAATGACAAGGCTACCGTCCATTGTAGTAACAAAAATCTGTACAACAAACTACCTTCCATAATTACAATGCTACCATCAATTGGAGTAATAAAAATCTCGACAATAGGCTACATTCCATAATGACAAGGCTACCATCCATTGTAGTAACAAAAATCTCGACAACAGACTACCTTCCATAATGACAAGGCTACCATCCATTGGAGTAACCAAAATCTCGACAACAGACAACTTCTATAATGAGAAGGCTACCATCTATTGGAATAAAAAAAATCTCGAGAACAGACTATCTTCCATAATGACAAGGCTACCATCCAATGGAACAACAAAAATATCGACAACCTACTACCTTCCATAATGACAAGGCTACCATCAATTGTAGTAACCAAAATCTCGACAACAGACTACCTTCCATAATGACAAGGCTACCATCAATTGGAGTAACAAAAATCTCGACAAGAGACTACCTTTCATAATGACAGGGCTACCATCCATTGTAGTAACAAAAATCTCAACAACAGACAACCTTCCATAATGACAAGGCTACCATCCATTGGAGTAACCAAAATCTCGACAACAAACAACTTCTATAATGACAAGGCTACCATCTATTGGAATAACAAAAATCTCGACAACAGACTACCTTCCATAATGACAAGGCTACCATCATATGGAATAAAAAAAATATCGATAACATACTACCTTCCATAATGACAAGACTGCCATCAATTGTAGTAACAAAAATCTTGCCAACAGACTACCTTCCATAATGACAAGGCTACCGTCCATTGTAGTAATAAAAATATCGACAACCGACTACCTTCCATAATGACAATGCTACCATCAATTGGAGTAACAAAAATATCGAGAACCGACTACCTTCCATAATGACAATGCTACCATCAATTGGAGTAACAAAAATATCGAGAATAGACTACCTTCCATAATGAAAAGCCTACCATGCATTGGAGTAACAAAAATCTCGACAACATAATACCTTCCATAATGACTAGTATACCATCCATTAGAGTAACAAAGATATCGACAACAGACTACCTTCCATAATGACAAGGCTACCATCCATTGGAGTGACAAAAATCTCGACAACAGACTACCTTCCATAATGACAAGGCTACCATCCATTGGAGTCACAAAAATCTCGAAAACAGAATACCTTCCATAATGACAAGGCTAAAATCCATTGGAGTAACAAAAATCTCGACAACATACTACCTTCCATAATGACAAGGCTACCATTCATGGGAATAAAAAAAATCTCGAGAACAGACTGCCTTCCATAATAACAAGGCAACCATCCATTGGAGTAACAAAAATCTCGAAAACAGACTACCTTCCATAATGACAAGGCTACCATCAATTGGAGTAATAAAAATCTCGACAATAGGCTACCTTCCATAATGACAAGGCTACCATCCAATGGAATAACAAAAATATCGACAACATACTACCTTCCATAATGACCAGGCTACCATCAATTGTAGTAACCAAAATCTCGACAACAGACTACCTTCCATAATGACAAGGCTACCATCCATTGTAGTAACAAAAATATCTACAACAAACTACCTTCCATAATTACAATGCTACCATCAATTGGAGTAATAAAAATCTCGACAATAGGCTACATTCCATAATGACAAGGCTACCATCCATTGTAGTAACAAAAATCTCGACAACAGACTACCTTCCATAATAACAAGGCAACCATCCATTGGAGTAACAAAAATCTCGAAAACAGACTACCTTCCATAATGACAAGGCTACCATCAATTGGAGTAATAAAAATCTCGACAATGGGCTACCTTCCATAATGACAAGGTTACCATCCAATGGAATAACAAAAATATCGACAACATACTACCTTCCATAATGACCAGGCTACCATCAATTGTAGTAACCAAAATCTCGACAACAGAGTACCTTCCATAATGACAAGGCTACCGTCCATTGTAGTAACAAAAATCTGTACAACAAACTACCTTCCATAATTACAATGCTACCATCAATTGGAGTAATAAAAATCTCGACAATAGGCTACATTCCATAATGACAAGGCTACCATCCATTGTAGTAACAAAAATCTCGACAACAGACTACCTTCCATAATGACAAGGCTACCATCCATTGGAGTAACCAAAATCTCGACAACAGACAACTTCTATAATGAGAAGGCTACCATCTATTGGAATAAAAAAAATCTCCAGAACAGACTATCTTCCATAATGACAAGGCTACCATCCAATAGAACAACAAAAATATCGACAACATACTACCTTCCATAATGACAAGGCTACCATCAATTGTAGTAACCAAAATCTCGACAACAGACTACCTTCCATAATGACAAGGCTACCATCAATTGGAGTAACAAAAATCTCGACAAGAGACTACCTTTCATAATGACAAGGCAACCATCCATTGTAGTAACAAAAATCTCAACAACAGACAACCTTCCATAATGACAAGGCTACCATCCATTGGAGTAACCAAAATCTCGACAACAAACAACTTCTATAATGACAAGGCTACCATCTATTGGAATAACAAAAATCTCGACAACAGACTACCTTCCATAATGACAAGGCTACCATCCTATGGAATAACAAAAATATCGATAACATACTACCTTCCATAATGACAAGACTACCATCAATTGTAGTAACAAAAATCTCGCCAACAGACTACCTTCCATAATGACAAGGCTACCGTCCATTGTAGTAACAAAAATATCGACAACCGACTACCTTCCATAATGACAATGCTACCATCAATTGGAGTAACAAAAATATCGAGAATAGACTACCTTCCATAATGAAAAGCCTACCATGCATTGGAGTAACAAAAATCTCGACAACATAATACCTTCCATAATGACTAGTATACCATCCATTAGAGTAACAAAGATATCGACAAAAGACTACCTTCCATAATGACAAGGCTACCATCCATTGGAGTGACAAAAATCTCGACAACAGACTACCTTCCATAATGACAAGGCTACCATCCATTGGAGTCACAAAAATCTCGAAAACAGAATACCTTCCATAATGACAAGGCTAAAATCCATTGGAGTAACAAAAATCTGGACAACATACTACCTTCCATAATGACAAGGCTACCATTCATGGGAATAAAAAAAATCTCGAGAACAGACTGCCTTCCATAATAACAAGGCAACCATCCATTGGAGTAACAAAAATCTCGAAAACAGACTACCTTCCATAATGACAAGGCTACCATCAATTGGAGTAATAAAAATCTCGACAATAGGCTACCTTCCATAATGACAAGGCTACCAATCAATGGAATAACAAAAATATCGACAACATACTACCTTCCATAATGACCAGGCTACCATCAATTGTAGTAACCAAAATCTCGACAACAGACTACCTTCCATAATGACAAGGCTACCGTCCATTGTAGTAACAAAAATATCTACAACAAACTACCTTCCATAATTACAATGCTACCATCAATTGGAGTAATAAAAATCTCGACAATAGGCTACATTCCATAATGACAAGGCTACCATCCATTGTAGTAACAAAAATCTCGACAACAGACAACTTCTATAATGAGAAGGCTACCATCTATTGGAATAACAAAAATCTCGAGAACAAACTATCTTCCATAATGACAAGGCTACCATCCATTGGAGTAACAAAAATCTCGAAAAAAGACTACCTTCCATAATGACAAGGCTACCATCAATTGGAGTAATAAAAATCTCGACAATGGGCTACCTTCCATAATGACAAGGCTACCATCCAATGGAATAACAAAAATATCGACAACATACTACCTTCCATAATGACCAGGCTACCATCAATTGTAGTAACCAAAATCTCGACAACAGACTACCTTCCATAATGACAAGGCTACCGTCCATTGTAGTAACAAAAATCTGTACAACAAACTACCTTCCATAATTACAATGCTACCATCAATTGGAGTAATAAAAATCTCGACAATAGGCTACATTCCATAATGACAAGGCTACCATCCATTGTAGTAACAAAAATCTCGACAACAGACTACCTTCCATAATGACAAGGCTACCATCCATTGGAGTAACCAAAATCTCGACAACAGACAACTTCTATAATGAGAAGGCTACCATCTATTGGAATAAAAAAAATCTCGAGAACAGACTATCTTCCATAATGACAAGGCTACCATCCAATGGAACAACAAAAATATCGACAACCTACTACCTTCCATAATGACAAGGCTACCATCAATTGTAGTACCCAAAATCTCGACAACAGACTACCTTCCATAATGACAAGGCTACCATCAATTGGAGTAACAAAAATCTCGACAAGAGACTACCTTTCATAATGACAGGGCTACCATCCATTGTAGTAACAAAAATCTCAACAACAGACAACCTTCCATAATGACAAGGCTACCATCCATTGGAGTAACCAAAATCTCGACAACAAACAACTTCTATAATGACAAGGCTACCATCTATTGGAATAACAAAAATCTCGACAACAGACTACCTTCCATAATGACAAGGCTACCATCATATGGAATAAAAAAAATATCGATAACATACTACCTTCCATAATGACAAGACTACCATCAATTGTAGTAACAAAAATCTTGCCAACAGACTACCTTCCATAATGACAAGGCTACCGTCCATTGTAGTAACAAAAATATCGACAACCGACTACCTTCCATAATGACAATGCTACCATCAATTGGAGTAACAAAAATATCGAGAATAGACTACCTTCCATAATGAAAAGCCTACCATGCTTTGGAGTAACAAAAATCTCGACAACATAATACCTTCCATAATGACTAGTATACCATCCATTAGAGTAACAAAGATATCGACAACAGACTACCTTCCATAATGACAAGGCTACCATCCATTGGAGTTACAAAAATCTCGACAACAGACTACCTTCCATAATGACAAGGCTACCATCCATTGGAGTAACCAAAATCTCGACAACAGACAACTTCTATAATGAGAAGGCTACCATCTATTGGAATAAAAAAAATCTCGAGAACAGACTATCTTCCATAATGACAAGGCTACCATCCAATGGAACAACAAAAATATCGACAACCTACTACCTTCCATAATGACAAGGCTACCATCAATTGTAGTACCCAAAATCTCGACAACAGACTACCTTCCATAATGACAAGGCTACCATCAATTGGAGTAACAAAAATCTCGACAAGAGACTACCTTTCATAATGACAGGGCTACCATCCATTGTAGTAACAAAAATCTCAACAACAGACAACCTTCCATAATGACAAGGCTACCATCCATTGGAGTAACCAAAATCTCGACAACAAACAACTTCTATAATGACAAGGCTACCATCTATTGGAATAACAAAAATCTCGACAACAGACTACCTTCCATAATGACAAGGCTACCATCATATGGAATAAAAAAAATATCGATAACATACTACCTTCCATAATGACAAGACTACCATCAATTGTAGTAACAAAAATCTTGCCAACAGACTACCTTCCATAATGACAAGGCTACCGTCCATTGTAGTAACAAAAATATCGACAACCGACTACCTTCCATAATGACAATGCTACCATCAATTGGAGTAACAAAAATATCGAGAATAGACTACCTTCCATAATGAAAAGCCTACCATGCTTTGGAGTAACAAAAATCTCGACAACATAATACCTTCCATAATGACTAGTATACCATCCATTAGAGTAACAAAGATATCGACAACAGACTACCTTCCATAATGACAAGGCTACCATCCATTGGAGTTACAAAAATCTCGACAACAGACTACCTTCCATAATGACAAGGCTACCATCCATTGGAGTCACAAAAATCTCGAAAACAGAATACCTTCCATAATGACAAGGCTAAAATCCATTGGAGTAACAAAAATCTCGACAACATACTACCTTCCATAATGACAAGGCTACCATTCATGGGAATAAAAAAAATCTCGAGAACAGACTGCCTTCCATAATAACAAGGCAACCATCCATTGGAGTAACAAAAATCTCGAAAACAGACTACCTTCCATAATGACAAGGCTACCATCAATTGGAGTAATAAAAATCTCGACAATAGGCTACCTTCCATAATGACAAGGCTACCATCCAATGGAATAACAAAAATATCGACAACATACTACCTTCCATAATGACCAGGCTACCATCAATTGTAGTAACCAAAATCTCGACAACAGACTACCTTCCATAATGACAAGGCTACCATCCATTGTATTAACAAAAATATCTACAACAAACTACCTTCCATAATTACAATGCTACCATCAATTGGAGTAATAAAAATCTCGACAATAGGCTACATTCCATAATGACAAGGCTACCATCCATTGTAGTAACAAAAATCTCGACAATAGACTACCTTCCATAATAACAAGGCAACCATCCATTGGAGTAAAAAAAATCTCGAAAACAGACTACCTTCCATAATGACAAGGCTACCATCAATTGGAGTAATAAAAATCTCGACAATGGGCTACCTTCCATAATGACAAGGTTACCATCCAATGGAATAACAAAAATATCGACAACATACTACCTTCCATAATGACCAGGCTACCATCAATTGTAGTAACCAAAATCTCGACAACAGACTACCTTCCATAATGACAAGGCTACCGTCCATTGTAGTAACAAAAATCTGTACAACAAACTACCTTCCATAATTACAATGCTACCATCAATTGGAGTAATAAAAATCTCGACAATAGGCTACATTCCATAATGACAAGGCTACCATCCATTGTAGTAACAAAAATCTCGACAACAGACTACCTTCCATAATGACAAGGCTACCATCCATTGGAGTAACCAAAATCTCGACAACAGACAACTTCTATAATGAGAAGGCTACCATCTATTGGAATAAAAAAAATCTCGAGAACAGACTATCTTCCATAATGACAAGGCTACCATCCAATAGAACAACAAAAATATCGACAACATACTACCTTCCATAATGACAAGGCTACCATCAATTGTAGTAACCAAAATCTCGACAACAGACTACCTTCCATAATGACAAGGCTACCATCAATTGGAGTAACAAAAATCTCGACAAGAGACTACCTTTCATAATGACAAGGCAACCATCCATTGTAGTAACAAAAATCTCAACAACAGACAACCTTCCATAATGACAAGGCTACCATCCATTGGAGTAACCAAAATCTCGACAACAAACAACTTCTATAATGACAAGGCTACCATCTATTGGAATAACAAAAATCTCGACAACAGACTACCTTCCATAATGACAAGGCTACCATCCTATGGAATAACAAAAATATCGATAACATACTACCTTCCATAATGACAAGACTACCATCAATTGTAGTAACAAAAATCTCGCCAACAGACTACCTTCCATAATGACAAGGCTACCGTCCATTGTAGTAACAAAAATATCGACAACCGACTACCTTCCATAATGACAATGCAACCATCAATTGGAGTAACAAAAATATCGAGAATAGACTACCTTCCATAATGAAAAGCCTACCATGCATTGGAGTAACAAAAATCTCGACAACATAATACCTTCCATAATGACTAGTATACCATCCATTAGAGTAACAAAGATATCGACAACAGACTACCTTCCACAATGACAAGGCTACCATCCATTGGAGTGACAAAAATCTCGACAACAGACTACCTTCCATAATGACAAGGCTACCATCCGTTGGAGTCACAAAAATCTCGAAAACAGAATACCTTCCATAATGACAAGGCTAAAATCCATTGGAGTAACAAAAATCTGGACAACATACTACCTTCCATAATGACAAGGCTACCATTCATGGGAATAAAAAAAATCTCGAGAACAGACTGCCTTCCATAATAACAAGGCAACCATCCATTGGAGTAACAAAAATCTCGAAAACAGACTACCTTCCATAATGACAAGGCTATCATCAATTGGAGTAATAAAAATCTCGACAATAGGCTACCTTCCATAATGACAAGGCTACCATCCAATGGAATAACAAAAATATCGACAACATACTACCTTCCATAATGACCAGGCTACCATCAATTGTAGTAACCAAAATCTCGACAACAGACTACCTTCCATAATGACAAGGCTACCGTCCATTTTAGTAACAAAAATATCTACAACAAACTACCTTCCATAATTACAATGCTACCATCAATTGGAGTAATAAAAATCTCGACAATAGGCTACATTCCATAATGACAAGGCTACCATCCATTGTAGTAACAAAAATCTCGACAACAGACAACTTCTATAATGAGAAGGCTACCATCTATTGGAATAACAAAAATCTTGAGAACAAACTATCTTCCATAATGACAAGGCTACCATCCATTGGAGTAACAAAAATCTCGAAAACAGACTACCTTCCATAATGACAAGGCTACCATCAATTGGAGTAATAAAAATCTCGACAATGGGCTACCTTCCATAATGACAAGGCTACCATCCAATGGAATAACAAAAATATCGACAACATACTACCTTCCATAATGACCAGGCTACCATCAATTGTAGTAACCAAAATCTCGACAACAGACTACCTTCCATAATGACAAGGATACCGTCCATTGTAGTAACAAAAATCTGTACAACAAACTACCTTCCATAATTACAATGCTACCATCAATTGGAGTAATAAAAATCTCGACAATAGGCTACATTCCATAATGACAAGGCTACCATCCATTGTAGTAACAAAAATCTCGACAACAGACTACCTTCCATAATGACAAGGCTACCATCCATTGGAGTAACCAAAATCTCGACAACAGACAACTTCTATAATGAGAAGGCTACCATCTATTGGAATAAAAAAAATCTCGAGAACAGACTATCTTCCATAATGACAAGGCAACCATCCAATGGAACAACAAAAATATCGACAACATACTACCTTCCATAATGACAAGGCTACCATCAATTGTAGTAACCAAAATCTCGACAACAGACTACCTTCCATAATGACAAGGCTACCATCAATTGGAGTAACAAAAATCTCGACAAGAGACTACCTTTCATAATGACAGGGCTACCATCCATTGTAGTAACAAAAATCTCAACAACAGACAACCTTCCATAATGACAAGGCTACCATCCATTGGAGTAACCAAAATCTCGACAACAAACAACTTCTATAATGACAAGGCTACCATCTATTGGAATAACAAAAATCTCGACAACAGACTACCTTCCATAATGACAAGGCTACCATCCTATGGAATAACAAAAATATCGATAACATACTACCTTCCATAATGACAAGACTACCATCAATTGTAGTAACAAAAATCTCGCCAACAGACTACCTTCCATAATGACAAGGCTACCGTCCATTGTAGTAACAAAAATATCGACAACCGACTACCTTCCATAATGACAATGCTACCATCAATTGGAGTAACAAAAATATCAAGAATAGACTACCTTCCATAATGAAAAGCCTACCATGCTTTGGAGTAACAAAAATCTCGACAACATAATACCTTCCATAATGACTAGTATACCATCCATTAGAGTAACAAAGATATCGACAACAGACTACCTTCCATAATGACAAGGCTACCATCCATTGGAGTGACAAAAATCTCGACAACAGACTACCTTCCATAATGACAAGGCTACCATCCATTGGAGTCACAAAAATCTCGAAAACAGAATACCTTCCATAATGACAAGGCTAAAATCCATTGGAGTAACAAAAATCTCGACAACATACTACCTTCCATAATGACAAGGCTACCATTCATGGGAATAAAAAAAATCTCGAGAACAGACTGCCTTCCATAATAACAAGGCAACCATCCATTGGAGTAACAAAAATCTCGAAAACAGACTACCTTCCATAATGACAAGGCTACCATCAATTGGAGTAATAAAAATCTCGACAATAGGCTACCTTCCATAATGACAAGGCTACCATCCAATGGAATAACAAAAATATCGACAAAATACTACCTTCCATAATGACCAGGCTACCATCAATTGTAGTAACCAAAATCTCGACAACAGACTACCTTCCATAATGACAAGGCTACCGTCCATTGTAGTAACAAAAATCTCTACAACAAACTACCTTCCATAATTACAATGCTACCATCAATTGGAGTAATAAAAATCTCGACAATAGGCTACATTCCATAATGACAAGGCTATCATCCATTGTAGTAACAAAAATCTCGACAACAGACAACTTCTATAATGAGAAGGCTACCATCTATTGGAATAACAAAAATCTTGAGAACAAACTATCTTCCATAATGACAAGGCTACCATCCATTGGAGTAACAAAAATCTCGAAAACAGACTACCTTCCATAATGACAAGGCTACTATCCAATGGAATAACAAAAATATCGACAACATACTACCTTCCATAATGACAAGGCTACCATCCATTGTAGTAACCAAAATCTCAACAACAGACTACCTTCCAAAATAACAAGGCTACCGTCCATTGTAGTAACAAAAATCTCGACAACAAACTACCTTCCATAATGACAATGCTACCATCAAATGGAGTAATAAAAATATCGACAATAGGCTACCTTCTATAATGACAAGGCTACCATCCATTGTAGTAACAAAAATCTCGACAACAGACTACCTTCCTTAATGACAAGGCTACCATCTATAGGAATAAAAAAAATCTCGAGAACAGACTGCCTTTCATAATGACAAGGCTACCATATAATGGAATAACAAAAATATCGACAACATACTACCTTCCATAATGACCAGGCTACCATCAATTGTAGTATCCAAAATCTCGACAACAGACTACCTTCCATAATGACAAGGCTACCGTCCATTGTAGTAACAAAATTCTCTACAACAAACTACCTTCCATAATGACAATGCTATCATCAATTGGAGTAATAAAAATCTCGACAATAGGCTACATTCCATAATGACAAGGCTACCATCCATTGGAGTAACAAAAATATCGAAAACAGACTACCTTCCATAATGACAAGGGTACTATCCAATGGAATAACAAAAATATCGACAACATACTACCTTCCATAATGACAAGGCTACCATCCATTGTAGTAACCAAAATCTCGACAACAGACTACCTTCCATAATGACAAGGCTACCGTCCATTGTAGTAACAAAAATCTCGACAACAAACTATCTTCCATAATGACAATGCTACCATCAAATGGAGTAATAAAAATCTTGACAATAGGCTACCTTCTATAATGACAAGGCTACCATCCATTGTAGTAACAAAAATCTCGAAAACAGACTACCTTCCATAATGACAAGGCTACCATCCATTGGAGTCACCAAAATCTCGACAACAGACAACTTCTATAATGAGAAGGCTACCATCTATTGGAATAACAAAAATCTCGAGAACAAACTATCTTCCATAATGACAAGGCTACCATCCATTGGAGTAACAAAAATCTCGAAAACAGACTACCTTCCATAATGACAAGGCTACTATCCAATGGAATAACAAAAATATCGACAACATACTACCTTCCATAATGACAAGGCTACCATTCATTTTAGTAACCAAAATCTCGACAACAGACTACCTTCCAAAATGACAAGGCTACCGTCCATTGTAGTAACAAAAATCTCGACAACTAACTACCTTCCATAATGACAATGCTACCATCAAATGGAGTAATAAAAATATTGACAATAGGCTACCTTCTATAATGACAAGGCTACCCTCCATTGTAGTAACAAAAAACTCGACAACAGACTTCCTTCCTTAATGACAAGGCTACCATCTATAGGAATAAAAAAAATCTCGAGAACAAACTGCCTTTCATAATGACAAGGCTACCATATAATGGAATAACAAAAATATCGACAACATACTACCTTCCATAATGACCAGGCTACCATCAATTGTAGTAACCAATATCTCGACAACAGACTACCTTCCATAATGACAAGGCTACCGTCCATTGTAGTAACAAAATTCTCTACAACAAACTACCTTCCATAATGACAATGCTACCATCAATTGGAGTAATAAAAATCTCGACAATAGGCTACATTCCATAATGACAAGGCTACCATCCATTGGAGTAACAAAAATCTCGAAAACAGACTACCTTCCATAATGACAAGGGTACTATCCAATGGAATAAAAAAAATATCGACAACATACTACGTTCCATAATGACAAGGCTACCATCCATTGTAGTAACCAAAATCTCGACAACAGACTACCTTCCATAATGACAAGGCTACCGTCCATTGTAGTAACAAAAATCTCGACAACAAACTACCTTCCATAATGACAATGCTACCATGAAATGGAGTAATAAAAATCTTGACAATAGGCTACCTTCTATAATGACAAGGCTACCATCCATTGTAGTAACAAAAATTTCGAAAACAGACTACCTTCCATAATGACAAGGCTACCATCCATTGGAGTAACCAAAATCTTGACAACAGACAACTTCTATAATGAGAAGGCTACCATCTATTGGAATAACAAAAATCTCGAGAACAAACTATCTTCCATAATGACAAGGCTACCATCCATTGGAGTAACAAAAATCTCGAAAACAGACTACCTTCCATAATGACAAGGCTACTATCCAATGGAATAACAAAAATATCGACAACATACTACCTTCCATAATGACAAGGCTACCATCCATTGTAGTAACCAAAATCTCAACAACAGACTACCTTCCAAAATAACAAGGCTACCGTCCATTGTAGTAACAAAAATCTCGACAACAAACTACCTTCCATAATGACAATGCTACCATCAAATGGAGTAATAAAAATATCGACAATAGGCTACCTTCTATAATGACAAGGCTACCATCCATTGTAGTAACAAAAATCTCGACAACAGACTACCTTCCTTAATGACAAGGCTACCATCTATAGGAATAAAAAAAATCTCGAGAACAGACTGCCTTTCATAATGACAAGGCTACAATATAATGGAATAACAAAAATATCGACAACATACTACCTTCCATAATGACCAGGCTACCATCAGTATTAGTATCCAAAATCTCGACAACAGACTACCTTCCATAATGACAAGGCTACCGTCCATTGTAGTAACAAAATTCTCTACAACAAACTACCTTCCATAATGACAATGCTACCATCAATTGGAGTAATAAAAATCTCGACAATAGGCTACATTCCATAATGACAAGGCTACCATCCATTGGAGTAACAAAAATATCGAAAACAGACTACCTTACATAATGACAAGGGTACTATCCAATGGAA
Source organism: Vicia faba (assembly GCA_948472305.1). Lineage (NCBI taxonomy): Eukaryota > Viridiplantae > Streptophyta > Magnoliopsida > Fabales > Fabaceae > Vicia > Vicia faba. The sequence continues at coordinate 764,435,315 of OX451738.1, forward strand.
TAACAAAAATATCGGCAACATACTACCTTCCATAATGACAAGGCTACCATCCATTGTAGTAACCAAAATCTCGACAACAGACTACCTTCCATAATGACAAGGCTACCGTCCATTGTAGTAACAAAAAACTCGACAACAAACTACCTTCCATAATGACAATGCTACCATCAAATGGAGTAATAAAAATCTTGACAATAGGCTACCTTCTATAATGACAAGGCTACCATCCATTGTAGTAACAAAAATCTCGAAAACAGACTACCTTCCATAATGACAAGGCTACCATCCATTGGAGTAACCAAAATCTCGACAACAGACAACTTCTATAATGAGAAGGCTACCATCTATTGGAATAACAAAAATCTCGAGAACAAACTATCTTCCATAATGACAAGGCTACCATCCATTGGAGTCACAAAAATCTCGAAAACAGAATACCTTCCATAATGACAAGGCTAAAATCCATTGGAGTAACAAAAATCTCGACAACATACTACCTTCCATAATGACAAGGCTACCATTCATGGGAATAAAAAAAATCTCGAGAACAGACTGCCTTCCATAATAACAAGGCAACCATCCATTGGAGTAACAAAAATCTCGAAAACAGACTACCTTCCATAATGACAAGGCTACCATCAATTGGAGTAATAAAAATCTCGACAATAGGCTACCTTCCATAATGACAAGGCTACCATCCAATGGAATAACAAAAATATCGACAACATACTACCTTCCATAATGACCAGGCTACCATCAATTGTAGTAACCAAAATCTCGACAACAGACTACCTTCCATAATGACAAGGCTACCGTCCATTGTAGTAACAAAAATCTCTACAACAAACTACCTTCCATAATTACAATGCTACCATCAATTGGAGTAATAAAAATCTCGACAATAGGCTACATTCCATAATGACAAGGCTACCATCCATTGTAGTAACAAAAATCTCGACAACAGACAACTTCTATAATGAGAAGGCTACCATCTATTGGAATAACAAAAATCTTGAGAACAAACTATCTTCCATAATGACAAGGCTACCATCCATTGGAGTAACAAAAATCTCGAAAACAGACTACCTTCCATAATGACAAGGCTACTATCCAATGGAATAACAAAAATATCGACAACATACTACCTTCCATAATGACAAGGCTACCATCCATTGTAGTAACCAAAATCTCAACAACAGACTACCTTCCAAAATAACAAGGCTACCGTCCATTGTAGTAACAAAAATCTCGACAACAAACTACCTTCCATAATGACAATGCTACCATCAAATGGAGTAATAAAAATATCGACAATAGGCTACCTTCTATAATGACAAGGCTACCATCCATTGTAGTAACAAAAATCTCGACAACAGACTACCTTCCTTAATGACAAGGCTACCATCTATAGGAATAAAAAAAATCTCGAGAACAGACTGCCTTTCATAATGACAAGGCTACCATATAATGGAATAACAAAAATATCGACAACATACTACCTTCCATAATGACCAGGCTACCATCAATTGTAGTATCCAAAATCTCGACAACAGACTACCTTCCATAATGACAAGGCTACCGTCCATTGTAGTAACAAAATTCTCTACAACAAACTACCTTCCATAATGACAATGCTATCATCAATTGGAGTAATAAAAATTTCGACAATAGGCTACATTCCATAATGACAAGGCTACCATCCATTGGAGTAACAAAAATATCGAAAACAGACTACCTTCCATAATGACAAGGGTACTATCCAATGGAATAACAAAAATATCGACAACATACTACCTTCCATAATGACAAGGCTACCATCCATTGTAGTAACCAAAATCTCGACAACAGACTACCTTCCATAATGACAAGGCTACCGTCCATTGTAGTAACAAAAATCTCGACAACAAACTATCTTCCATAATGACAATGCTACCATCAAATGGAGTAATAAAAATCTTGACAATAGGCTACCTTCTATAATGACAAGGCTACCATCCATTGTAGTAACAAAAATCTCGAAAACAGACTACCTTCCATAATGACAAGGCTACCATCCATTGGAGTCACCAAAATCTCGACAACAGACAACTTCTATAATGAGAAGGCTACCATCTATTGGAATAACAAAAATCTCGAGAACAAACTATCTTCCATAATGACAAGGCTACCATCCATTGGAGTAACAAAAATCTCGAAAACAGACTACCTTCCATAATGACAAGGCTACTATCCAATGGAATAACAAAAATATCGACAACATACTACCTTCCATAATGACAAGGCTACCATTCATTTTAGTAACCAAAATCTCGACAACAGACTACCTTCCAAAATGACAAGGCTACCGTCCATTGTAGTAACAAAAATCTCGACAACTAACTACCTTCCATAATGACAATGCTACCATCAAATGGAGTAATAAAAATATTGACAATAGGCTACCTTCTATAATGACAAGGCTACCCTCCATTGTAGTAACAAAAATCTCGACAACAGACTTCCTTCCTTAATGACAAGGCTACCATCTATAGGAATAAAAAAAATCTCGAGAACAAACTGCCTTTCATAATGACAAGGCTACCATATAATGGAATAACAAAAATATCGACAACATACTACCTTCCATAATGACCAGGCTACCATCAATTGTAGTAACCAATATCTCGACAACAGACTACCTTCCATAATGACAAGGCTACCGTCCATTGTAGTAACAAAATTCTCTACAACAAACTACCTTCCATAATGACAATGCTACCATCAATTGGAGTAATAAAAATCTCGACAATAGGCTACATTCCATAATGACAAGGCTACCATCCATTGGAGTAACAAAAATCTCGAAAACAAACTACCTTCCATAATGACAAGGGTACTATCCAATGGAATAAAAAAAATATCGACAACATACTACGTTCCATAATGACAAGGCTACCATCCATTGTAGTAACCAAAATCTCGACAACAGACTACCTTCCATAATGACAAGGCTACCGTCCATTGTAGTAACAAAAATCTCGACAACAAACTACCTTCCATAATGACAATGCTACCATGAAATGGAGTAATAAAAATCTTGACAATAGGCTACCTTCTATAATGACAAGGCTACCATCCATTGTAGTAACAAAAATTTCGAAAACAGACTACCTTCCATAATGACAAGGCTACCATCCATTGGAGTAACCAAAATCTTGACAACAGACAACTTCTATAATGAGAAGGCTACCATCTATTGGAATAACAAAAATCTCGAGAACAAACTATCTTCCATAATGACAAGGCTACCATCCATTGGAGTAACAAAAATCTCGAAAACAGACTACCTTCCATAATGACAAGGCTACTATCCAATGGAATAACAAAAATATCGACAACATACTACCTTCCATAATGACAAGGCTACCATCCATTGTAGTAACCAAAATCTCAACAACAGACTACCTTCCAAAATAACAAGGCTACCGTCCATTGTAGTAACAAAAATCTCGACAACAAACTACCTTCCATAATGACAATGCTACCATCAAATGGAGTAATAAAAATATCGACAATAGGCTACCTTCTATAATGACAAGGCTACCATCCATTGTAGTAACAAAAATCTCGACAACAGACTACCTTCCTTAATGACAAGGCTACCATCTATAGGAATAAAAAAAATCTCGAGAACAGACTGCCTTTCATAATGACAAGGCTACAATATAATGGAATAACAAAAATATCGACAACATACTACCTTCCATAATGACCAGGCTACCATCAGTATTAGTATCCAAAATCTCGACAACATACTACCTTCCATAATGACAAGGCTACCGTCCATTGTAGTAACAAAATTCTCTACAACAAACTACCTTCCATAATGACAATGCTACCATCAATTGGAGTAATAAAAATCTCGACAATAGGCTACATTCCATAATGACAAGGCTACCATCCATTGGAGTAACAAAAATATCGAAAACAGACTACCTTACATAATGACAAGGGTACTATCCAATGGAATAACAAAAATATCGGCAACATACTACCTTCCATAATGACAAGGCTACCATCCATTGTAGTAACCAAAATCTCGACAACAGACTACCTTCCATAATGACAAGGCTACCGTCCATTGTAGTAACAAAAAACTCGACAACAAGCTACCTTCCATAATGACAATGCTACCATCAAATGGAGTAATAAAAATCTTGACAATAGGCTACCTTCTATAATGACAAGGCTACCATCCATTGTAGTAACAAAAATCTCGAAAACAGACTACCTTCCATAATGACAAGGCTACCATCCATTGGAGTAACCAAAATCTCGACAACAGACAACTTCTATAATGAGAAGGCTACCATCTATTGGAATAACAAAAATCTCGAGAACAAACTATCTTCCATAATGACAAGGCTACCATCCATTGGAGTAACAAAAATCTCGAAAATAGACTACCTTCCATAATGACAAGGCTACTATCCAATGGAATAACAAAAATATCGACAACATACTACCTTCCATAATGACAAGGCTACCATTCATTGTAGTAACCAAAATCTCGACAACAGACTACCTTCCAAAATGACAAGGCTACCGTCCATTGTAGTAACAAAAATCTCGACAACTAACTACCTTCCATAATGACAATGCTACCATCAAATGGAGTAATAAAAATATCGACAATAGGCTACCTTCTATAATGACAAGGCTACCATCCATTGTAGTAACAAAAATCTCGACAACAAACTACCTTCCTTAATGACAAGGCTACCATCTATAGGAATAAAAAAAATCTCGAGAACAGACTGCCTTTCATAATGACAAGGCTACCATATAATGGAATAACAAAAATATCGACAACATACTACCTTCCATAATGACCAGGCTACCATCAATTGTAGTAACCAAAATCTCGACAACAGACTACCTTCCATAATGACAAGGCTACCGTCCATTGTAGTAACAAAATTCTCTACAAAAACTACCTTCCATAATGACAATGCTACCATCAATTGGAGTAATAAAAATCTCGACAATAGGCTACATTCCATAATGACAAGGCTACCATCCATTGGAGTAACAAAAATCTCGAAAACAGACTACCTTCCATAATGACAAGGGTACTATCCAATGGAATAACAAAAATATCGACAACATACTACCTTCCATAATGACAAGGCTACCATCCATTGTAGTACCCAAAAACTCGACAACAGACTACCTTCCATAATGACAAGGCTACCGTCCATTGTAGTAACAAAAATCTCGACAACAAACTACCTGCCATAATGACAATGCTACCTTCAAACGGAGTAATAAAAATCCTGACAATAGGCTACCTTCTATAATGACAAGGCTACCATCCATTGTAGTAACAAAAATCTCGAAAACAAACTACCTTCCATAATGACAAGGCTACCATCCAGTGGAGTAACCAAAATCTCGACAACAGACAACTTCTATAATGAGAAGGCTACCATCTATTGGAATAACAAAAATCTCGAGAACAAACTATGTTCCATAATGACAAGGCTACCATCCATTGGAGTAACAAAAATCTCGAAAACAGACTACCTTCCATAATGACAAGGCTACTATCCAATGGAATAACAAAAATATCGACAACATACTACCTTCCATAATGACAAGGCTACCATCCATTGTAGTAACCAAAATCTCGACAACAGACTACCTTCCAAAATGACAAGGCTACCGTCCATTGTAGTAACAAAAATCTCGACAACTAACTACCTTCCATAATGACAATGCTACCATCAAATGGAGTAATAAAAATATCGACAATAGGCTACCTTCTATAATGACAAGGCTACCATCCATTGTAGTAACAAAAATCTTGACAACAAACTACCTTCCTTAATGAAAAGGCTACCATCTATAGGAATAAAAAAAATCTCGAGAACAGACTGCCTTTCATAATGACATGGCTACCATATAATGGAATAACAAAAATATCGACAACATACTACCTTCCATAATGACCAGGCTACCATCCAATGGAATAACAAAAATATCGACAACATACTACCTTCCATAATGACCAGGCTACCATCAATTGTAGTAACCAAAATCTCGACAACAGACTACCTTCCATAATGACAAGGCTACCATCCATTGTAGTAACAAAAATCTCGACAACAGACTACCTTCCATAATGACAATGCTACCATCAATTAGAGTAACAAAAATCTCGAAAACAGACTACCTTCCATAATGACAAGGGTACTATCCAATGGAATAACAAAAATAACGACAACACACTACCTTCCATAATGACAAGGCTACCATCCATTGTAGTAACCAAAATCTAGACAACAGACTACCTTCCATAATGACAAGGCTACCGTCCATTGTAGTAACAAAAATCTCGACAACGAACTACCTTCCATAATGACAATGCTACCATCAAATGGAGTAATAAAAATATCGACAATAGGCTACCTTCTATAATGACAAGGCTACCATCCATTGTAGTAACAAAAATCTCGACAACAGACTACCTTCCTTAATGACAAGGCTACCATCTATAGGAATAAAAAAAATCTCGAGAACAGACTGCCTTTCATAATGACAAGGCTACCATATAATGGAATAACAAAAATATCGACAACATACTACCTTCCATAATGACCAGGCTACCATCAATTGTAGTATCCAAAATCTCGACAACAGACTACCTTCCATAATGACAAGGCTACCGTCCATTGTAGTAACAAAATTCTCTACAACAAACTACCTTCCATAATGACAATGCTACCATCAATTGGAGTAATAAAAATCTCGACAATAGGCTACATTCCATAATGACAAGGCTACCATCCATTGGAGTAACAAAAATATCGAAAACAGACTACCTTCCATAATGACAAGGGTACTATCCAATGGAATAACCAAAATATCGACAACATACTACCTTCCATAATGACAAGGCTACCATCCAATTTAGTAACCAAAATCTCGACAACAGACTACCTTCCATAATGACAAGGCTACCGTCCATTGTAGTAACAAAAATCTCGACAACAAACTACCTTCCATAATGACAATGCTACCATCAAATGGAGTAATAAAAATCTTGACAATAGGCTACCTTCTATAATGACAAGGCTACCATCCATTGTAGTAACAAAAATCTCGAAAACAGACTACCTTCCATAATGACAAGGCTACCATCCATTGGAGTAACCAAAATCTCGACAACAGACAACTTCTATAATGAGAAGGCTACCATCTATTGGAATAACAAAAATCTCGAGAACAAACTATCTTCCATAATGACAAGGCTACCATCCATTGGAGTAACAAAAATCTCGAAAACAGACTACCTTCCATAATGACAAGGCTACTATCCAATGGAATAACAAAAATATCGACAACATACTACCTTCCATAATGACAAGGCTACCATTCATTGTAGTAACCAAAATCTCGACAACAGACTACCTTCCAAAATGATAAGGCTACCGTCCATTGTAGTAACAAAAATCTCGACAACTAACTACCTTCCATAATGACAATGCTACCATCAAATGGAGTAATAAAAATATCGACAATAGGCTACCTTCTATAATGACAAGGCTACCATCCATTGTAGTAACAAAAATCTCGACAACAGACTACCTTCCTTAATGACAAGGCTACCATCTATAGGAATAAAAAAAATCTCGAGAACAGACTGCCTTTCATAATGACAAGGCTACCATATAATGGAATAACAAAAATATCGACAACATACTACCTTCCGTAATGACCAGGCTACCATCAATTGTAGTAACCAAAATCTCGACAACAGACTACCTTCCATAATGACAAGGCTACCGTCCATTGTAGTAACAAAATTCTCTACAACAAACTACCTTCCATAATGACAATGCTACCATCAATTGGAGTAATAAAAATCTCGACAATAGGCTACATTCCATAATGACAAGGCTACAATCCATTGGAGTAACAAAAATCTCGAAAACAGACTACCTTCCATAATGACAAGGGTACTATCCAATGGAATAACAAAAATATCGACAACATACTACCTTCCATAATGACAAGGCTACCATCCATTGTAGTAACCAAAAACTCGACAACAGACTACCTTCCATAATGACAAGGCTACCGTCCATTGTAGTAACAAAAATCTCGACAACAAACTACCTTCCATAATGACAATGCTACCTTCAAATGGAGTAATAAAAATCCTGACAATAGGCTACCTTCTATAATGACAAGGCTACCATCCATTGTAGTAACAAAAATCTCGAAAACAAACTACCTTCCATAATGACAAGGCTACCATCCAGTGGAGTAACCAAAATCTCGACAACAGACAACTTCTATAATGAGAAGGCTACCATCTATTGGAATAACAAAAATCTCGAGAACAAACTATCTTCCATAATGACAAGGCTACCATCCATTGGAGTAACAAAAATCTCGAAAACAGACTACCTTCCATAATGACAAGGCTACTATCCAATGGAATAACAAAAATATCGACAACATACTACCTTCCATAATGACAAGGCTACCATCCATTGTAGTAACCAAAATCTCGACAACAGACTACCTTCCAAAATGACAAGGCTACCGTCCATTGTAGTAACAAAAATCTCGACAACTAACTACCTTCCATAATGACATTGCTACCATCAAATGGAGTAATAAAAATATCGACAATAGGCTACCTTCTATAATGACAAGGCTACCATCCATTGTAGTAACAAAAATCTCGACAACAGACTACCTTCCTTAATGACAAGGCTACCATCTATAGGAATAAAAAAAATCTCGAGAACAGACTGCCTTTCATAATGACAAGGCTACCATATAATGGAATAACAAAAATATCGACAACATACTACCTTCCATAATGACCAGGCTACCATCAATTGTAGTAACCAAAATCTCGACAACAGACTACCTTCCATAATGACAAGGCTACCGTCCATTGTAGTAACAAAATTCTCTACAACAAACTACCTTCCATAATGACAATGCTACCATCAATTGGAGTAATAAAAATCTCGACAATAGGCTACATTCCATAATGACAAGGCTACCATCCATTGGAGTAACAAAAATCTCGAAAACAGACTACCTTCCATAATGACAAGGGTACTATCCAATGGAATAACAAAAATATCGACAACATACTACCTTCCATAATGACAAGGCTACCATCCATTGTAGTAACCAAAATCTCGACAACAGACTACCTTCCATAATGACAAGGCTACCGTCCATTGTAGTAACAAAAATCTCGACAACAAACTACCTTCCATAATGACAATGCTACCTTCAAATGGAGTAATAAAAATCCTGACAATAGGCTACCTTCTATAATGACAAGGCTACCATCTATTGTAGTAACAAAAATCTCGAAAACAGACTACCTTCCATAATGACAAGGCTACCATCAAGTGGAGTAACCAAAATCTCGACAACAGACAACTTCTATAATGAGAAGGCTACCATCTATTGGAATAACAAAAATCTCGAGAACAAACTATCTTCCATAATGACAAGGCTACCATCCATTGGAGTAACAAAAATCTCGAAAACAGACTACCTTCCATAATGACAAGGCTACTATCCAATGGAATAACAAAAATATCGACAACATACTACCTTCCATAATGACAAGGCTACCATCAATTGTAGTAACCAAAATCTCGACAACAGACTACCTTCCAAAATGACAAGGCTACCGTCCATTGTAGTAACAAAAATCTCGACAACTAACTACCTTCCATAATGACAATGCTACCATCAAATGGAGTAATAAAAATATCGACAATAGGCTACCTTCTATAATGACAAGGCTACCATCCATTGTAGTAACAAAAATCTTGACAACAGACTACCTTCCTTAATGAAAAGGCTACCATCTATAGGAATAAAAAAAATCTCGAGAACAGACTGCCTTTCATAATGACAAGGCTACCATATAATGGAATAACAAAAATATCGACAACATACTACCTTCCATAATGACCAGGCTACCATCCAATGGAATAACAAAAATATCGACAACATACTACCTTCCATAATGACCAGGCTACCATCAATTGTAGTAACCAAAATCTCGACAACAGACTACCTTCCATAATGACAAGGCTACCGTCCATTGTAGTAACAAAAATCTCGACAACAGACTACCTTCCATAATGACAATGCTACCATCAATTAGAGTAACAAAAATCTCGAAAACAGACTACCTTCCATAATGACAAGGGTAATATCCAATGGAATAACAAAAATATCGACAACACACTACCTTCCATAATGACAAGGCTACCATCCATTGTAGTAACCAAAATCTAGACAACAAACTACCTTCCATAATGACAAGGCTACCGTCCATTGTAGTAACAAAAATCTCGACAACAAACTACCTTCCATAATGACAATGCTACCATCAAATGGAGTAATAAAAATCTTGACAATAGGCTACCTTCTATAATGACAAGGCTACCATCTATTGTAGTAACAAAAATCTCGAAAACAGACTACCTTCCATAATGACAAGGCTACCATCAATTGGAGTAATAAAAATATCGACAATAGGCTACCTTCCATAATGACAAGGCTACCATCCAATGGAGTAACAAAAATATGGACAACATACTACCTTCCATAATGACCAAGGCTACCATCCATTGGAGTAACAAAAATATCGACAACATACTACCTTCCATAATGACCAGGCTACCATCAATTGTAGTAACCAAAATCTCGACAACAGACTACCTTCCATAATGACAAGGCTACCATCCAATGGAATAACAAAGATATCGACAACAGACTACCTTCCATAATGACAATGCTACCATCCATTGGAGTGACAAAAATCTCAACAACAGACTACCTTGAATAATGACAAGGCTACAATCCATTGGAGTAACAAAAATCTCGAAAACAGACTACCTTCCATAATGACAAGGCTAAAATCCATTGGAGTAACAAAAATCTCGACAACAGACTACCTTCCATAATGACAAGGCTACCATTTATAGGAATAAAAAAAATCTCGAGAACAAACTGCCTTCCATAATTACAAGGCTACCATCCATTGGAGTAACAAAAATCTCAAAAACAGACTACCTTCCATAATGACAAGGCTACCATCCAATGGAATAACAAAAATATCGACAACATCTACCTTCCATAATGACCAGGCTACCATCAATTGTAGTAACCAAAATCTCGACAACAGACTACCTTCCATAATGACAAGGCTACCGTCCATTGTAGTAACAAAAATCTCGACAACAGACTACCTTCCATAATGACAATGCTACCATCAATTAGAGTAACAAAAATCTTGACAATAGGGTACCTTCCATAATTACAAGGCTACCATCCAATGGAATAACAAAAATCTCGAGAACATACTACCTTCCATAATGACAATGCTACCATCCATTAGAGTGACAAAAATCTCGACAATAGACTACCTTCCATAATGACTAGGCTACCATCCATTAGAGTAACAAAGATATCGACAACAAACTACCTTCTATAATGACAAGGCTACCATACATTGTAATAACAAAAATCTCGACAACAAACTACCTTCCATAATTACAAGGCTACCATCCATTGGAGTAACAAAAATCTTGACAATAGACTAACTTCCATAATGACAAGGCTACCATTCATTGGAATAACAAAAATATCAACAAGAGACTACCTTCCATAATGATAAGGCTACCATCCATCGGAGTAACAAAAAATGCGACAACAAACTACCTTCCATAATGACAAGGCTACAATCCTTTAGAGTAACAAAAATATCAACAAGAGACTACCTTCCATAATGACAAGGCTACCATCCATTGGAGGAACAAAAATCTCGACAACAGACTACCTTCCATAATGACAAGGCTACCATCCATTGGAGTAACAAAAATATCGACAACAGACTACCTTCCATAATGACAAGGCTACCATCTATAGGAATAAAAAAAATCTCGAGAACAGACTGCCTTCCATAATGACAAGGCTACCATCCATTGGAGTAACAAAAATCTCGACAACAGACTACCTTCCATAATGACAATGCTACCATCAATTAGAGTAACAAAAATCTTGACAATAGGGTACCTTCCATAATTACAAGGCTACCATCCAATGGAATAACAAAAATCTCGAGAACATACTACCTTCCATAATGACAATGCTACCATCCATTAGAGTGACAAAAATCTCGACAATAGACTACCTTCCATAATGACTAGGCTACCATCCATTAGAGTAACAAAGATATCGACAACAAACTACCTTCTATAATGACAAGGCTACCATACATTGTAATAACAAAAATCTCGACAACAAACTACCTTCCATAATGACAAGGCTACCATCCATTGGAGTAACAAAAATCTTGACAATAGACTACCTTCCATAATGACAAGGCTACCATTCATTGGAATAACAAAAATATCACCAAAGAGACTACCTTCCATAATGATAAGGCTACCATCCATCGGAGTAACAAAAAATGCGACAACAGACTACCTTCCATAATGACAAGGCTACAATCCATTGGAGTAAGAAAAATATCAACAAGAGACTACCTTCCATAATGACAAGGCTACCATCCATTGGAGGAACAAAAATCTTGACAACAGACTACCTTCCATAATGACAAGGCTACCATCCATTGAAGTAACAAAAATATCGACAACAGACTACCTTCCATAATGACAAGGCTACCATTTATAGGAATAAAAAAAATCTCGAGAACAGACTGCCTTCCATAATGACAAGGCTACCATCCATTGGAGTAACAAAAATCTCGACAACAGACTACCTTCCATAATGACAAGGCTACCATCTATAGGAATAAAAAAAATCTCGAGAACAGACTGCCTTCCATAATGACAAGGCTACCATCCAATGGAATAAAAAAAATATCGACAACATACTACCTTCCATAATGACAAGGCTAAAATCCATTGGAATAACAAAAATCTCGAGAACAGACTACCTTCCATAATGACTAGGTTACCATCTATAGGAATAAAAAAAATCTCGAGAACAGACTGCCTTCCATAATGACAAGGCTACCATCCAATGGAATAACAAAAATATCGACAACATACTACCTTTCATATTGACAAGGCTACCATCAATTGTAGTAACCAAAATCTCGACAACAGACTACCTTCTATAATGAAAAGGCTACCATCAATTGGAATAACAAAAATCTCGACAATAGACTACATCTCATAATGACAAGGCTACCATCCATTATAGTAACAAAAATCTCGACAACAGACTACCTTCCAAAATCTTGACAACAGACAACTTCTATAAGGACAAGGCTACCGTCTATTGGAATAACAAAAATCTCGAGAACAGACTACCTTGCATAATGACAAGGCTATCATCCAATGGAATAACAAAAATACGACAACATACTACCTTCCATAATGACAAGGCTACCATCAATTGTAGTAACCAAAATCTCGCCAACAGACTACCTTCCATAATGAAAAGGCTACCATCCATTGGAGTAACAAAAATATCGACAACAAACTACGTTCCATAATGACTAGTCTACCATCCATTGGAGTAACAAATATATTGACAACAGACTACCTTCAATAATGACAAGGCTACCATCCATAGGAGTGACAAAAATCACGAAAACAGACTACCTTCCATAATGACAAGGCTACCATCCATTGCAGTAAGAAAAATCTCGAAAACAGACTACCTTCCATAATGACAAGGCTAAAATCCATTGGAGTAACAAAAATCTCGACAACAGACTACCTTCCATAATGACAAGGCTACCATTTATAGGAATAAAAAAAATCTCGAGAACAGACTGCCTTCGATAATGACAAGGCGACCATCCATTGGAGTAACAAAAATCACGAAAATAGACTACCTTCCATAATGACAAGGCTACTATCCAATGGAATAACAAAAATATCGACAACATACTACCTTCCGTAATGACAAGGCTACCATCCATTGTAGTAACCAAAATCTCGACAACAGACTACCTTCCATAATGACAAGGCTACCGTCCATTGTAGTAACAAAAATCTCGACAACAAACTACCTCCCATAATCACAATGCTACCATCAAATGGAGTAATAAAAATCTTGACAATAGATTACCTTGTATAATGACAAGGCTACCATCCATTGTAGTAACAAAAATCTCGACAACAGACTACCTTCCTTAATGACAAGGCTACCATCTATAGGAATAAAAAAAATCTCGAGAACAGACTGCCTTCCATAATGACAAGGCTACCATCCATTGGAGTAACAAAAATCTCGAAAACAGACTACCTTCCATAATGACAAGGCTACCATCAATTGGAGTAATAAAAATCTCGATAATAGGCTACCTTCCATAATGACTAGGCTACCATCCATTGGAATAACAAAAATATCGACAACAAACTACGTTCCATAATAACAAGGCTACCATCCATTGGAGTAACAAAAATATCGACAAAAGACTACCTTCCATAATGACAAGGCTAACATCCATTGGAGTAACAAAAATATCGAGAATAGACTACCTTCCATAATGAAAAGCCTACCATGCATTGGAGTAACAAAAATCTCGATAACATAATACCTTCCATAATGACTAGTCTACCATCCATTAGAGTAACAAAGATATCGACAACAGACTACCTTCCATAATGACAAGGCTACCATCCATTGGAGTTAGAAAAATCTCGACAACAGACTACCTTCCATAATGACAAGTCTACCATTCATTAGAGTCACAAAAATCTCGAAAACAGACTACCTTCCATAATGACAAGGCTAAAATCCATTGAAGTAACAAAAATCTCGACAACATACTACCTTCCATAATGACAAGGCTACCATTCATGGGAATAAAAAAAATCTCGAGAACAGATTGCCTTCCATAATGACAAGGCTACCATCCATTGGAGTAACAAAAATATCGAAAACTGACTACCTTCCATAATGACAAGGCTACCATCAATTGGAGTAATAAAAATCTCGATAATAGGCTACCTTCCATAATGACAAGGCTACCATCCATTGGAATAAAAAAAATATCGAAAACAAACTACGTTCCATAATGACAAGGCTACCATCCATTGGAGTAACAAAAATATCGACAAAAGACTACCTTCCATAATGACAAGGCTAACATCCATTGGAGTAACAAAAATATCGAGAATAGACTACCTTCCATAATGAAAAGCCTACCATGCATTGAAGTAACAAAAATCTCGATAACATAATACCTTCCATAATGACTAGTCTACCATCCATTAGAGTAACAAAGATATCGACAATAGACTACCTTCCATAATGACAAGGCTACCATCCATTGGAGTGAGAAAAATCTCGACAACAGACTACCTTCCATAATGACAAGTCTACCATTCATTAGAGTCACAAAAATCTCGAAAACAGACTACCTTCCATAATGATAAGGCTAAAATCCATTGAAGTAACAAAAATCTCGACAACATACTACCTTCCATAATGACAAGGCTACCATTCATGGGAATAAAAAAAATCTCGACAACAGATTGCCTTCCATAATGACAAGGCTACCATCCATTGGAGTAACAAAAATATCGAAAACAGACTACCTTCCATAATGACAAGGCTACCATCAATTGGAGTAATAAAAATCTCGACAATAGGCTACCTTCCATAATGACAACGCTACCATCCATTGGAATAACAAAAATATCGACAACAAACTACGTTCCATAATGACAAGGCTACCATCCAAAGGAGTAACAAAAATATCGACAAAAGACTACCTTCCATAATGACAAGGCTACCATCCATTGGAGTAACAAAAATATCGAGAATAGACTACCTTCCATAATGAAAAGCCTACCATGCATTGGGGTAACAAAAATCTCGACAACATAATACCTTCCATAATGACTAGTCTACATTCCATTAGAGTAACAAAGATATCGATAAAAGACTACCTTCCATAATGACAAGGCTACCATCCATTGGAGTGACAAAAATATCGACAACAGACTACCTTCCATAATGACAAGGCTACCATCCATTGGAGTAACAAAAATCTCCAAAATAGACTACCTTCCATAATGACAAGGCTACCATCAATTGGAGTAATAAAAATATCGACAATAGACTACCTTCCATAATGACAAGGCTACCATCCAATGGAATAACAAAAATATCGATAACATACTACCTTCCATAATGACCAGGCTACAATCAATTGTAGTAACCAAAATCTCGACAACAGACTACCTTCCATAATGACAAGGCTACCGTCCATTGTAGTAACAAAAATCTCTACAACAAACTACCTTCCATAATGATAATGCTACCATCAATTGGAGTAACAAAAATCTCGACAACAGACTACTTTCCATAATGACAAGGCTACCATCCATTGGAGTAACCAAAATCTCGACAACAGACAACTTCTATAATGAGAAGGCTACCATCTATTGGAATAACAAAAGTCTCGAGAACATACTACCTTCCATAATGACAAGGCTACCATCAATTGTAGTAACTAAAATCTCGACAACAGACTACCTTCCATAATGACAAGGCTACCATCTATTGGAGTAACAAAAATCTCGACAAGAGACTACCTTTCATAATGACAAGGCTACCATCCATTGTAGTAACAAAAATCTCGACAACAGACTACCTTCCATAATGACAAGGCTACCATCCATTGCAGTAACCAAAATCTCGACAACAAACAACTTCTATAATGACAAGGCTACCATCTATTGGAATAACAAAAATCTCGACAACAGACTACCTTCAATAATGACAAGGCTACCATACAATGGAATAACAAAAATATCGATAACATACTACCTTCCATAATGACAAGGCTACCATCAATTGTAGTAACCAAAATCTCGATAACAGACTACCTTCCATAATGACAAGGCTACCGTCCATTGTAGTAACAAAAATCTCGACAACAGACTACCTTCCATAATGACAATGCTACCATCAATTGGAGTAATAAAAATCTCGACAATAGACTACCTTCCATAATGACAAGGATACCATCCATTGGAGTAACCATAATCTCGACAACAGACAACTTCTAAAATGACAACGCTACCGTCTATTGGAATAACAAAAATCTCGAGAACAGACTACCTTCCATAATGACAAGGCTACCATCCAATGGAATAACAAAAATATCGACAACATACTACCTTCCATAATGACAAGGCTACCATCAATTGTAGTAACCAAAATCTCCCCAACAGACTACCTTCCATAATGAAGAGGTTTCCATCCATTGGAATAACAAAAATATCGACAACAAACTACCTTCCATAATGACAAGGCTACCATCGATTAAAGTAACGAAAAAATCGAGAATAGACTACCTTCCATAATGAAAAGCCTACCATCCATTGGAGTAACAAAATCTTGACAACATAATACCTTCCATAATGACTAGGCTACCATCCATTGGAGTAACAAAGATATCGACAACAGACTACCTTCCATAATGACAAGGCTACCATCCATTGGAGTGACAAAAATCTCAACAACAGACTACCTTCCATAATGACAAGGCTACAATCCATTGGAGTAACAAAAATCTCGAAAACAGACTACCTTTCATAATGACAAGGCTAAAATCCATTGGAGTAACAAAAATCTCGACAACAGACTACCTTCCATAATGACAAGTCTAAAATCCATTGGAGTAACAAAAATCTCGACAACAGACTACCTTCCATAATGACAAGGCTACCATTTATAGGAATAAAAAAAATCTCGAGAACAGACTGCCTTCCATAATGACAAGGCTACCATCTATTGGAATAACAAAAATCTCGACAACAGACTACCTTCCATAATGACAAGGCTACCATCCAATGGAATAACAAAAATATTGACAACATACTCCTTCCATAATGACAAGGCTACCATTTATAGGAATAAAAAAAATCTCGAGAACAGACTGCCTTCCATAATGACAAGGCTACCATCCATTGGAGTAACAAAAATCACAAAAATAGACTACTTTCCATAATGACAAGGCTACTATCCAATGGAATAACAAAAATATCGACAACATACTACCTTCCATAATGACAAGGCTACCATCCATTGTAGTAACCAAAATCTCGACAACAGACTACCTTCCATAATAACAAGGCTACCGTCCATTGTAGTAACAAAAATCTCGACAACAAACTACCTCCCATAATCACAATGCTACCATCAAATGGAGTAATAAAAATCTTGACAATAGGTTACCTTCTATAATGACAAGGCTACCATCCATTGTAGTAACAAAAATCTCGACAACAGACTACCTTCCTTAATGACAAGGCTACCATCTATAGGAATAAAAAAAATCTCGAGAACAAACTGCCTTCCAGAATGACAAGGCTACCATCAATTGGAGTAACAAAAATCTCGAAAACAGACTACCTTCCATAATGACAAGGCTACCATCAATTGGAGTGAGAAAAATCTCGACAACAGACTACCTTCCATAATGACAAGTCTACCATTCATTAGAGTCACAAAAATCTCGAAAACAGACTACCTTCCATAATGACAAGGCTAAAATCCATTGAAGTATTAAAAATCTCGACAACATACTACCTTCCATAATGACAAGGCTACCATTCATGGGAATAAAAAAAATCTCGAGAACAGATTGCCTTCCATAATGACAAGGCTACCATCCATTGGAGTAACAAAAATATCGAAAACAGACTACCTTCCATAATGAGAAGGCTACCATCAATTGGAGTAATAAAAATCTCGATAATAGGCTACCTTCCATAATGA
The DNA here is from genome assembly GCA_948472305.1 of Vicia faba. Classification (NCBI taxonomy): domain Eukaryota; kingdom Viridiplantae; phylum Streptophyta; class Magnoliopsida; order Fabales; family Fabaceae; genus Vicia; species Vicia faba. The sequence goes on from OX451738.1 coordinate 764,454,125, forward strand.
CAAGGCTACCATCCATTGGAATAACAAAAATATCGACAACAAACTACGTTCCATAATGACAAGGCTACCATCCATTGGAGTAACAAAAATATCGACAAAAGACTACCTTCCATAATGACAAGGCTACCATCCATTGGAGTAACAAAAATATCGAGAATAGACTACCTTCCATAATGAAAAGCCTACCATGCATTGGGGTAACAAAAATCTCGACAACATAATACCTTCCATAATGACTAGTCTACCATCCATTAGAGTAACAAAGATATCGATAAAAGACTACCTTCCATAATGACAAGGCTACCATCCATTGGAGTGACAAAAATATCGACAACAGACTACCTTCCATAATGACAAGGCTACCATCCATTGGAGTAACAAAAATCTCGAAAATAGACTACCTTCCATAATGACAAGGCTACCATCAATTGGAGTAATAAAAATATCGACAATAGACTACCTTCCATAATGACAAGGCTACCATCCAATAGAATAACAAAAATATCGACAACATACTACCTTCCATAATGACCAGGCTACCATCAATTGTAGTAACCAAAATCTCGACAACAGACTACCTTCCATAATGACAAGGCTACCGTCCATTGTAGTAACAAAAATCTCTACAACAAACTACCTTCCATAATGATAATGCTACCATCAATTGGAGTAACAAAAATCTCGACAACAGACTACTTTCCATAATGACAAGGCTACCATCCATTGGAGTAACCAAAATCTCGACAACAGACAACTTCTATAATGAGAAGGCTACCATCTATTGGAATAACAAAAGTCTCGAGAACATACTACCTTCCATAAGGACAAGGCTACCATCAATTGTAGTAACAAAAATCTCGACAACAGACTACCTTCCATAATGACAAGGCTACCATCCATTGGAGTAACCAAAATCTCGACAACAAACAACTTCTATAATGACAAGGCTACCATCTATTGGAATAACAAAAATCTCGACAACATACTACCTTCCATAATGACAAGGCTACCATACAATGGAATAACAAAAATATCGATAACATACTACCTTCCATAATGACAAGGCTACCATCAATTGTAGTAACCAAAATCTCGATAACAGACTACCTTCCATAATGACAAGGCTACCGTCCATTGTAGTAACAAAAATCTCGACAACAGACTACCTTCCATAATGACAATGCTACCATCAATTGGAGTAATAAAAATCTCGACAATAGACTACCTTCCATAATGACAAGGATACCATCCATTGGAGTAACCATAATCTCGACAACAGACAACTTCTAAAATGACAACGCTACCGTCTATTGGAATAACAAAAATCTCGAGAACAGACTACCTTCCATAATGACAAGGCTACCATCCAATGGAATAACAAAAATATCGACAACATACTACCTTCCATAATGACAAGGCTACCATCAATTGTAGTAACCAAAATCTCCCCAACAGACTACCTTCCATAATGACAAGGTTACCATCCATTGAAATAACAAAAATATCGACAACAAACTACCTTCCATAATGACAAGGCTAAAATCCATTGGAGTAACAAAAATCTCGACAACAGACTACCTTCCATAATGACAAGTCTAAAATCCATTGGAGTAACAAAAATCTCGACAACAGACTACCTTCCATAATGACAAGGCTACCATTCATAGGAATAAAAAAAATCTCGAGAACAGACTGCCTTCCATAATGACAAGGCTACCATCTATTGGAATAACAAAAATCTCGACAACAGACTACCTTCCATAATGACAAGGCTACCATCCAATGGAATAACAAAAATATTGACAACATACTACCTTCCATAATGACCAGGCTACCATCAATTGTAGTAACCAAAATCTCGACAATAGACTACCTTCCATAATGACAAGGCTACCGTCCATTGTAGTAACAAAAATCTCGACAATAGACTACCTTCCATAATGACAAGGCTACCATCCATTGGAGTAACAAAAATCTCGACAACAGACTCCTTCCATAATGACAAGGCTACCATTTATAGGAATAAAAAAAATCTCGAGAACAGACTGCCTTCCATAATGACAAGGCTACCATCCATTGGAGTAACAAAAATCACGAAAATAGACTACTTTCCATAATGACAAGGCTACTATCCAATGGAATAACAAAAATATCGACAACATACTACCTTCCATAATGACAAGGCTACCATCCATTGTAGTAACCAAAATCTCGACAACAGACTACCTTCCATAATGACAAGGCTACCGTCCATTGTAGTAACAAAAATCTCGACAACAAACTACCTCCCATAATCACAATGCTACCATCAAATGGAGTAATAAAAATCTTGACAATAGGTTACCTTCTATAATGACAAGGCTACCATCCATTGTAGTAACAAAAATCTCGACAACAGACTACCTTCCTTAATGACAAGGCTACCATCTATAGGAATAAAAAAAATCTCGAGAACAAACTGCCTTCCATAATGACAAGGCTACCATCCATTGGAGTAACAAAAATCTCGACAACAGACTACCTTCCATAATGACAAGGCTACCATTCATAGGAATAAAAAAAATCTCGAGAACAGACTGCCTTCCATAATGACAAGGCTACCATCTATTGGAATAACAAAAATCTCGACAACAGACTACCTTCCATAATGACAAGGCTACCATCCAATGGAATAACAAAAATATTGACAACATACTACCTTCCATAATGACCAGGCTACCATCAATTGTAGTAACCAAAATCTCGACAATAGACTACCTTCCATAATGACAAGGCTACCGTCCATTGTAGTAACAAAAATCTCGACAATAGACTACCTTCCATAATGACAAGGCTACCATCCATTGGAGTAACAAAAATCTCGACAACAGACTCCTTCCATAATGACAAGGCTACCATTTATAGGAATAAAAAAAATCTCGAGAACAGACTGCCTTCCATAATGACAAGGCTACCATCCATTGGAGTAACAAAAATCACGAAAATAGACTACTTTCCATAATGACAAGGCTACTATCCAATGGAATAACAAAAATATCGACAACATACTACCTTCCATAATGACAAGGCTACCATCCATTGTAGTAACCAAAATCTCGACAACAGACTACCTTCCATAATGACAAGGCTACCGTCCATTGTAGTAACAAAAATCTCGACAACAAACTACCTCCCATAATCACAATGCTACCATCAAATGGAGTAATAAAAATCTTGACAATAGGTTACCTTCTATAATGACAAGGCTACCATCCATTGTAGTAACAAAAATCTCGACAACAGACTACCTTCCTTAATGACAAGGCTACCATCTATAGGAATAAAAAAAATCTCGAGAACAAACTGCCTTCCATAATGACAAGGCTACCATCCATTGGAGTAACAAAAATCTCGAAAACAGACTACCTTCCATAATGACAAGGCTACCATCAATTGGAGTGAGAAAAATCTCGACAACAGACTACCTTCCATAATGACAAGTCTACCATTCATTAGAGTCACAAAAATCTCGAAAACAGACTACCTTCCATAATGACAAGGCTAAAATCCATTGAAGTAACAAAAATCTCGACAACTTACTACCTTCCATAATGACAAGGCTACCATTCATGGGAATAAAAAAAATCTTGAGAACAGATTGCCTTCCATAATGACAAGGCTACCATCCATTGGAGTAACAAAAATATCGAAAACAGACTACCTTCCATAATGACAAGGCTACCATCAATTGGAGTAATAAAAATCTCGATAATAGGCTACCTTCCATAATGACAAGGCTACCATCCATTGGAATAACAAAAATATCGACAACAAACTACGTTCCATAATGACAAGGCTACCATCCATTGGAGTAACAAAAATATCGACAAAAGACTACCTTCCATAATGACAAGGCTACCATCCATTGGAGTAATAAAAATCTCGAAAATAGACTACCTTCCATAATGAAAAGCCTACCATGCATTGGGGTAACAAAAATCTCGACAACATAATACCTTCCATAATGACTAGTCTACCATCCATTAGAGTAACAAAGATATCGATAAAAGACTACCTTCCATAATGACAAGGCTACCATCCATTGGAGTGACAAAAATATCGACAACAGACTACCTTCCATAATGACAAGGCTACCATCCATTGGAGTAACAAAAATCTCGAAAATAGACTACCTTCCATATTGACAAGGCTACCATCAATTGGAGTAATAAAAATATCGACAATAGACTACCTTCCATAATGACAAGGCTACCATCCAATGGAATAACAAAAATATCGACAACATACTACCTTCCATAATGACCAGGCTACCATCAATTGTAGTAACCAAAATCTCGACAACAGACTACCTTCCATAATGACAAGGCTACCGTCCATTGTAGTAACAAAAATCTCTACAACAAACTACCTTCCATAATGATAATGCTACCATCAATTGGAGTAACAAAAATCTCGACAACAGACTACTTTCCATAATGACAAGGCTACCATCCATTGGAGTAACCAAAATCTCGACAACAGACAACTTCTATAATGAGAAGGCTACCATCTATTGGAATAACAAAAGTCTCGAGAACATACTACCTTCCATAAGGACAAGGCTACCATCAATTGTAGTAACTAAAATCTCGACAACAGACTACCTTCCATAATGACAAGGCTACCATCTATTGGAGTAACAAAAATCTCGACAAGAGACTACCTTTCATAATGACAAGGCTACCATCCATTGTAGTAACAAAAATCTCGACAACAGACTACCTTCCATAATGACAAGGCTACCATCCATTGGAGTAACCAAAATCTCGACAACAAACAACTTCTATAATGACAAGGCTACCATCTATTGGAATAACAAAAATCTCGACAACATACTACCTTCCATAATGACAAGGCTACCATACAATGGAATAACAAAAATATCGATAACATACTACCTTCCATAATGACAAGGCTACCATCAATTGTAGTAACCAAAATCTCGATAACAGACTACCTTCCATAATGACAAGGCTACCGTCCATTGTAGTAACAAAAATCTCGACAACAGACTACCTTCCATAATGACAATGCTACCATCAATTGGAGTAATAAAAATCTCGACAATAGACTACCTTCCATAATGACAAGGATACCATCCATTGGAGTAACCATAATCTCCACAACAGACAACTTCTAAAATGACAACGCTACCGTCTATTGGAATAACAAAAATCTCGAGAACAGACTACCTTCCATAATGACAAGGCTACCATCCAATGGAATAACAAAAATATCGACAACATACTACCTTCCATAATGACAAGGCTACCATCAATTGTAGTAACCAAAATCTCCCCAACAGACTACCTTCCATAATGACAAGGTTACCATCCATTGGAATAACAAAAATATCGACAACAAACTACCTTCCATAATGACAAGGCTACCATCGATTAGAGTAACAAAAATATCGAGAATATACTACCTTCCATAATGAAAAGCCAACCATCCATTGGAGTAACAAAATCTCGACAACATAATACCTTCCATAATGACTAGGCTACCATCCATTGGAGTAACAAAGATATCGACAACAGACTACCTTCCATAATGACAAGGCTACAATCCATTGGAGTAACAAAAATCTCGAAAACAGACTACCTTCCATAATGACAAGGCTAAAATCCATTGGAGTAACAAAAATCTCGACAACAAACTACCTTCCATAATGACAAGGCTAAAATCCATTGGAGTAACAAAAATCTCGACAACAGACTACCTTCCATAATGACATGGCTACCATTTATAGGAATAAAAAAAATCTCGAGAACAGACTGCCTTCCATAATGACAAGGCTACCATCTATTGGAATAACAAAAATCTCGACAACAGACTACCTTCCATAATGACAAGGCTACCATCCAATGGAATAACAAAAATATTGACAACATACTACCTTCCATAATGACCAGGATACCATCAATTGTAGTAACCAAAATCTCGACAATAGACTACCTTCCATAATGACAAGGCTACCGTCCATTGTAGTAACAAAAATCTCGACAACAGACTACCTTCCATAATGACAAGGCTACCATCCATTGGAGTAACAAAAATCTCGACAACAGACTACCTTCCATAATGACAAGGCTACCATTTATAGGAATAAAAAAAATCTCGAGAACAGACTGCCTTCCATAATGACAAGGCTACCATCCATTGGAGTAACAAAAATCACGAAAATAGACTACCTTCCATAATGACAAGGCTACTATCCAATGGAATAACAAAAATATCGACAACAGACTACCTTCCATAATGACAAGGCTACCGTCCATTGTAGTAACAAAAATCTCGACAACAAACTACCTCCCATAATCACAATGCTACCATCAAATGGAGTAATAAAAATCTTGACAATAGGTTACCTTCTATAATGACAAGGCTACCATCCATTGTAGTAACAAAAATCTCGACAATAGACTACCTTCCTGAATGACAAGGCTACCATCTATAGGAATAAAAAAAATCTCGAGAACAAACTGCCTTCCATAATGACAAGGCTACCATCCATTGGAGTAACAAAAATCTCGAAAACAGACTACCTTCCATAATGACAAGGCTACCATCAATTGGAGTAATAAAAATCTCGATAATAGGCTACCTTCCATAATGACAAGGCTACCATCCATTGGAATAAAAAAAATATCGACAACAAACTACGTTCCATAATGACAAGGCTACCATCCATTGGAGTAACAAAAATATCGACAAAAGACTACCTTCCATAATGACAAGGCTAACATCCATTGGAGTAACAAAAATATCGAGAATAGACTACCTTCCATAATGAAAAGCCTACCATGCATTGGAGTAACAAAAATCTCGATAACATAATACCTTCCATAATGACTAGTCTACCATCCATTAGAGTAACAAAGATATCGACAACAGACTACCTTCCATAATGACAAGGCTACCATCCATTGGAGTGAGAAAAATCTCGACAACAGACTACCTTCCATAATGACAAGTCTACCATTCATTAGAGTCACAAAAATCTCGAAAACAGACTACCTTCCATAATGACAAGGCTAAAATCCATTGGAGTAACAAAAATCTCGACAACATACTACCTTCCATAATGACAAGGCTACCATTCATGGGAATAAAAAAAATCTCGAGAACAGATTGCCTTCCATAATGACAAGGCTACCATCCAGTGGAGTAACAAAAATATCGAAAACAGACTACCTTCCATAATGACAAGGCTACCATCAATTGGAGTAATAAAAATCTCGACAATAGGCTACCTTCCATAAAGACAAGGCTACCATCCATTGGAATAACAAAAATATCGACAACAAACTACGTTCCATAATGACAAGGCTACCATCCAAAGGAGTAACAAAAATATCGACAAAAGACTACCTTCCATAATGACAAGGCTACCATCCATTGGAGTAACAAAAATATCGAGAATAGACTACCTTCCATAATGAAAAGCCTACCATGCATTGGGGTAACAAAAATCTCGACAACATAATACCTTCCATAATGACTAGTCTACCATCCATTAGAGTAACAAAGATATCGATAAAAGACTACCTTCCATAATGACAAGGCTACCATCCATTGGAGTGACAAAAATCTCGACAACAGACTACCTTCCATAATGACAAGGCTATCATCCATTGGAGTAACAAAAATCTCTAAAATAGACTACCTTCCATAATGACAAGGCTACCATCAATTGGAGTAATAAAAATATCGACAATAGACTACCTTCCATAATGACAAGGCTACCATCCAATGGAATAACAAAAATATCGACAACATACTACCTTCCATAATGACCAGGCTACCATCAATTGTAGTAACCAAAATCTCGACAACAGACTACCTTCCATAATGACAAGGCTACCGTCCATTGTAGTAACAAAAATCTCTACAACAAACTACCTTCCATAATGATAATGCTACCATCAATTGGAGTAACAAAAATCTCGACAACAGACTACTTTCCATAATGACAAGGCTACCATCCATTGGAGTAACCAAAATCTCGACAACAGACAACTTCTATAATGAGAAGGCTACCATCTATGGGAATAACAAAAGTCTCGAGAACATACTACCTTCCATAATGACAAGGCTACCATCAATTGTAGTAACTAAAATCTCGACAACAGACTACCTTCCATAATGACAAGGCTACCATCTATTGGAGTAACAAAAATCTCGACAAGAGACTACCTTTCATAATGACAAGGCTACCATCCATTGTAGTAACAAAAATCTCGACAACAGACTACCTTCCATAATGACAAGGCTACCATCCATTGGAGTAACCAAAATCTCGACAACAAACAACTTCTATAATGACAAGGCTACCATCTATTGGAATAACAAAAATCTCGACAACAGACTACCTTCCATAATGACAAGGCTACCATACAATGGAATAACAAAAATATCGATAACATACTACCTTCCATAATGACAAGGCTACCATCAATTGTAGTAACCAAAATCTCGATAACAGACTACCTTCCATAATGACAAGGCTACCGTCCATTGTAGTAACAAAAATCTCGAGAACAAACTACCTTCCATAATGACAAGGCTACCATCGATTAGAGTAACAAAAATATCGAGAATAGACTACCTCCCATAATGAAAAGCCTACCATCCATTGGAGTAACAAAATCTCGACAACATAATACCTTCCATAATGACTAGGCTACAATCCATTGGAGTAACAAAGATATCGACAACAGACTACCTTCCATAATGACAAGGCTACCATCCATTGGAGTGACAAAAATCTCAACAACAGACTACCTTCCATAATGACAAGGCTACAATCCATTGGAGTAACAAAAATCTCGAAAACAGACTACCTTCCATAATGACAAGGCTAAAATCCATTGGAGTAACAAAAATCTCGACGACAGACTACCTTCCATAATGACAAGGCTAAAATCCATTGGAGTAACAAAAATCTCGACAACAGACTACCTTCCATAATGAGAAGGCTACCATTTATAGGAATAAAAAAAATCTCGAGAACAGACTGCCTTCCATAATGACAAGGCTACCATCTATTGGAATAACAAAAATCTCGACAACAGACTACCTTCCATAATGACAAGGCTACCATCCAATGGAATAACAAAAATATTGACAACATACTACCTTCCATAATGACCAGGCTACCATCAATTGTAATAACCAAAATCTCGACAATAGACTACCTTCCATAATGACAAGGCTACCGTCCATTGTAGTAACAAAAATCTCGATAACAGACTACCTTCCATAATGACAATGCTACCATCAATTAGAGTAATAAAAATCTTGACAATAGGGTACCTTCCATAATGACAAGGCTACCATCTATTGGAATAACAAAATTCTCGAGAACAGACTACCTTCCATAATTACAAGGCTACCATCCAATGGAATAACAAAAATATCGACAACATACTACCTTCCATAATGACAATGCTACCATCCATTAGAGTGACAAAAATCTCGACAATAGACTACCTTCCATAATGACTAGGCTACCATCCATTAGAGTAACAAAGATATCGACAACAAACTACCTTCTATAATGACAAGGCTACCATACATTGTAATAACAAAAATCTCGACAACAAACTACCTTCCATAATGACAAGGCTACCATCCATTGGAGTAACAAAAATCTTGACAATAGACTACCTTCCATAATGACAAGGCTACCATCCATTGCAATAACAAAAATATCAACAAGAGACTACCTTCCATAATGATAAGGCTACCATCCATCGGAGTAACAAAAAATGCGACAACAGACTACCTTCCATAATGACATGGCTACCATCCATTGGAGTAACAAAAATATCAACAAGAGACTACCTTCCATAATGATAAGGCTACCATCCATTGGAGTAACAAAAATCTCGACAACAGTCTGCCTTCCATAATGACAAGGCTACCATCCATTGGAGTAACAAAAATATCGACAACAGACTACCTTCCATAATGACAAGGCTACCATCTATAGGAATAAAAAAAATCTCGAGAACAGACTGCGTTCCATAATGACAAGGCTACCATCCATTGGAGTAACAAAAATCTCGACAACAGACTACCTTCCATAATGACAAGGCTACCATCTATAGGAATAAAAAAATCTCGAGAACAGACTGCCTTCCATAATGACAAAGCTACCATCCAGTGGAGTAACAAAAATCTCGACAACAGACTACCTTCCATAATGACAAGGCTACCATCTATAGGAATAAAAAAAATCTCGAGAACAGACTGCCTTCCATAATGACAAGGCTACCATCCAATGGAATAAAAAAATATCGACAACATACTACCTTCCATAATGACAAGGCTAAAATCCATTGGAGTAACAAAAATCTCGACAACAGACTACCTTCCATAATGACAAGGCTACCATCTATTGGAATAAAAAAAATCTAGAGAACAGACTGCCTTCCATAATGACAAGGCTACCATCCAATGGAATAACAAAAATATCGACAACATACTACCTTTCATAATGACAAGGCTACCATCAATTGTAGTAACCAAAATCTCGACAACAGACTACCTTTCATAATGAAAAGGCTACCATCAATTGGAATAACAAAAATCTCTACAATAGACTACATTTCATAATGACAAGGCTACCATCCATTATAGTAACAAAAATCTCGACAACAGACTACCATCCATAATGACAAGGCTACCATCCATTGGAGTAACCAAAATCTTGACAACAGACAACTTCTATAAGGACAAGGCTATCGTCTATTGGAATAACAAAAATCTCGAGAACAGACTACCTTGCAAAATGACAAGGCTACCATCCAATGGAATAACAAAAATACGACAACATACTACCTTCCATAATGACAAGGCTACCATCAATTGTAGTAACCAAAATCTCGCCAACAGACTACCTTCCATAATGAAAAGGCTACCATCCATTGGAATAACAAAAATATCGACAACAAACTACGTTCCATAATGACAAGGCTACCATCCATTGGAGTAACAAAAATATCGACAACAGACTACCTTCCATAATGACAAGGCTACTATCCATTAGAGTAACAAAAATATCGAGAATAGACTACCTTCCATAATGAAAAGCCTACCATGCATTGGAGTAACAAAAATCTCGACAACATAATACCTTCCATAATGACTAGTCTACCATCCATTGGAGTAACAAAGATATTGACAACAGACTACCTTCCATAATGATAAGGCTACCATCCATTGGAGTGACAAAAATCTCGAAAACATACTACCTTCCATAATGACAAGGCTACCATCCATTGGAGTAACAAAAATCTCGAAAACAGACTACCTTCCATAATGACAAGGCTAAAATCCATTGGAGTAACAAAAATCTCGACAACAGACTACCTTCCATAATGACAAGGCTACAATTTATAGGAATAAAAAAAATCTCGAGAACAGACTGCCTTCCATAATGACAAGGATACCATCCATTGGAGTAACCAAAATCTCGAAAACAGACTACCTTCCATAATGACAAGGCTACCGTCCATTGTAGTAACAAAAATCTCGACAACAGACTACCTTCCATAATGACAATGCTACCATCAAATGGAGTAATAAAAATCTTGACAATAGGCTACCTTCTATAATGACAAGGCTACCATCCATTGTAGTTACAAAAATCTCGACAACAGACTACCTTCCTTAATGACAAGGCTACCATCAATTGTAGTAACCAAAATCCCGCCAACAGACTACCTTCCATAATGACAAGGCTACCATCCATTGGAGTAACAAAAATATCGACAAAAGACTACCTTCCTTAATGACAAGGCTACCATCCATTGGAGTAACAAAAATATCGAGAATAGACTACCTTCCATAATGAAAAGCCTACCATGCATTGGAGTAACAAAAATCTCGACAACATAATACCTTCCATAATGACTAGTCTACCATCCATTAGAGTAACAAAGATATCGACAACAGACTACCTTCCATAATGACAAGGCTACCATCCATTGGAGTGACAAAATCTCGACAACAGACTACCTTCCATAATGACAAGGCTACCATCCATTGGAGTCACAAAAATCTCGAAAACAGAATACCTTCCATAATGACAAGGCTAAAATCCATTGGTTAACAAAAATCTCGACAACATACTACCTTCCATAATGACAAGGCTCCCATCTATAGGAATAAAAAAAATCTCGAGAACAGACTGCGTTCCATAATGACAAGGCTACCATCCATTGGAGTAACAAAAATCTCGACAACAGACTACCTTCCATAATGACAAGGCTACCATCTATAGGAATAAAAAAATCTCGAGAACAGACTGCCTTCCATAATGACAAGGCTACCATCCAGTGGAGTAACAAAAATCTCGACAACAGACTACCTTCCATAATGACAAGGCTACCATCTATAGGAATAAAAAAAATCTCGAGAACAGACTGCCTTCCATAATGACAAGGCTACCATCCAATTGAATAAAAAAATATCGACAACATACTACCTTCCATAATGACAAGGCTAAAATCCATTGGAGTAACAAAAATCTCGACAACAGACTACCTTCCATAATGACAAGGCTACCATCTATTGGAATAAAAAAAATCTAGAGAACAGACTGCCTTCCATAATGACAAGGCTACCATCCAATGGAATAACAAAAATATCGACAACATACTACCTTTCATAATGACAAGGCTACCATCAATTGTAGTAACCAAAATCTCGACAACAGACTACCTTTCATAATGAAAAGGCTACCATCAATTGGAATAACAAAAATCTCTACAATAGACTACATTTCATAATGACAAGGCTACCATCCATTATAGTAACAAAAATCTCGACAACAGACTACCATCCATAATGACAAGGCTACCATCCATTGGAGTAACCAAAATCTTGACAACAGACAACTTCTATAAGGACAAGGCTATCGTCTATTGGAATAACAAAAATCTCGAGAACAGACTACCTTGCAAAATGACAAGGCTACCATCCAATGGAATAACAAAAATACGACAACATACTACCTTCCATAATGACAAGGCTACCATCAATTGTAGTAACCAAAATCTCGCCAACAGACTACCTTCCATAATGAAAAGGCTACCATCCATTGGAATAACAAAAATATCGACAACAAACTACGTTCCATAATGACAAGGCTACCATCCATTGGAGTAACAAAAATATCGACAACAGACTACCTTCCATAATGACAAGGCTACTATCCATTAGAGTAACAAAAATATCGAGAATAGACTACCTTCCATAATGAAAAGCCTACCATGCATTGGAGTAACAAAAATCTCGACAACATAATACCTTCCATAATGACTAGTCTACCATCCATTGGAGTAACAAAGATATTGACAACAGACTACCTTCCATAATGACAAGGCTACCATCCATTGGAGTGACAAAAATCTCGAAAACATACTACCTTCCATAATGACAAGGCTACCATCCATTGGAGTAACAAAAATCTCGAAAACAGACTACCTTCCATAATGACAAGGCTAAAATCCATTGGAGTAACAAAAATCTCGACAACAGACTACCTTCCATAATGACAAGGCTACAATTTATAGGAATAAAAAAAATCTCGAGAACAGACTTCCTTCCATAATGACAAGGCTACCATCCATTGGAGTAACCAAAATCTCGAAAACAGATTACCTTCCATAATGACAAGGCTACCGTCCATTGTAGTAACAAAAATCTCGACAACAGACTACCTTCCATAATGACAATGCTACCATCAAATGGAGTAATAAAAATCTTGACAATAGGCTACCTTCTATAATGACAAGGCTACCATCCATTGTAGTTACAAAAATCTCGACAACAGACTACCTTCCTTAATGATAAGGCTACCATGAATTGTAGTAACCAAAATCCCGCCAACAGACTACCTTCCATAATGACAAGGCTACCATCCATTGGAGTAACAAAAATATCGACAAAAGACTACCTTCCTTAATGACAAGGCTACCATCCATTGGAGTAACAAAAATATCGAGAATAGACTACCTTCCATAATGAAAAGCCTACCATGCATTGGAGTAACAAAAATCTCGACAACATAATACCTTCCATAATGACTAGTCTACCATCCATTAGAGTAACAAAGATATCGACAACAGACTACCTTCCATAATGACAAGGCTACCATCCATTGGAGTGACAAAATCTCGACAACAGACTACCTTCCATAATGACAAGGCTACCATCCATTGGAGTCACAAAAATCTCGAAAACAGAATACCTTCCATAATGACAAGGCTAAAATCCATTGGTTAACAAAAATCTCGACAACATACTACCTTCCATAATGACAAGGCTACCATCTATAGGAATAAAAAAAATCTCGAGAATAGACTGCGTTCCATAATGACAAGGCTACCATCCATTGGAGTAACAAAAATCTCGACAACAGACTACCTTCCATAATGACAAGGCTACCATCTATAGGAATAAAAAAAATCTCGAGAACAGACTGCCTTCCATAATGACAAGGCTACCATCCAGTGGAGTAACAAAAATCTCGACAACAGACTACCTTCCATAATGACAAGGCTACCATCTATAGGAATAAAAAAAATCTCGAGAACAGACTGCCTTCCATAATGACAAGGCTACCATCCAATGGAATAAAAAAATATCGACAACATACTACCTTCCATAATGACAAGGCTAAAATCCATTGGAGTAACAAAAATCTCGACAACAGACTACCTTCCATAATGACAAGGCTACCATCTATTGGAATAAAAAAAATCTAGAGAACAGACTGCCTTCCATAATGACAAGGCTACCATCCAATGGAATAACAAAAATATCGACAACATACTACCTTTCATAATGACAAGGCTACCATCAATTGTAGTAACCAAAATCTCGACAACAGACTACCTTTCATAATGAAAAGGCTACCATCAATTGGAATAACAAAAATCTCTACAATAGACTACATTTCATAATGACAAGGCTACCATCCATTATAGTAACAAAAATCTCGACAACAGACTACCATCCATAATGACAAGGCTACCATCCATTGGAGTAACCAAAATCTTGACAACAGACAACTTCTATAAGGACAAGGCTATCGTCTATTGGAATAACAAAAATCTCGAGAACAGACTACCTTGCAAAATGACAAGGCTACCATCCAATGGAATAACAAAAATACGACAACATACTACCTTCCATAATGACAAGGCTACCATCAATTGTAGTAACCAAAATCTCGCCAACAGACTACCTTCCATAATGAAAAGGCTACCATCCATTGGAATAACAAAAATATCGACAACAAACTACGTTCCATAATGACAAGGCTACCATCCATTGGAGTAACAAAAATATCGACAACAGACTACCTTCCATAATGACAAGGCTACTATCCATTAGAGTAA